>CM032126.1:21674390-22924390 GCA_018894105.1 Jacaranda mimosifolia
GGATGTGGAAAAAGAACTAAATACTATATTTCACTTTGATGTGGAAACGTAACAATATGGTTTTTTTTATTGTCTTTATAATATTGGCTTTATCATATTTATTTTATCTCTAGATTAGAAAATTTCAGAAAGAACAACAAAAGAAATAAAGGAAATTTTTTACAAATAGGTCCTTTTAATGATAAATAAGGATGGACGCATTTACTCATAGAAAATGGTATCAATCCCCCATTGCGTATTGGTATTTATCAAGTATAGAATAGAATAAATATTAATTTAACCTTTGTTAGGAAATAATCCACTGAACAAGGGAGGTCCATAGGATAGTCATGGTATAGTATTTTCCAATGCAATAAAGTTATGTTGTGTCTATTTTTCTTTGATAAAGGGGTATTTTTCATGGTTTTGCCTTGGTATCGTGTTCATACCATTGTATTGAATGATCTTGGCTAGTTGTTTTCTGTTCATATAATGCATACAGCTCTGGTTGCTAGTTGGGCGGGTTCGATGGCTCTATATGAATTAGCAGTTTTTGATCCTTCTGACCCCATTCTTGATCCAATGTGGAGATATGATATGTTCGTTATACCCTTCATGACTCATTTAGGAATAACCAATTCATGGGGAGGTTAGAGTATCACAGGAGGGATTGTAATGAATTCGGGAATTTAGAGTTACGAAGGTGTAGCTGGGGCACAAATTGTGTTTTCTGGTTTATGCTTTTTGGCAGCCGTCTGGCATTGGGTCTATTGGGATCTAGAAATAATTTGTAATGAACGTAAGAAAACCTTCTTTGGATTTGCCCAAGATCTTTTGAATTCATTTATTTCTCTGGGGTGGCTTGCTTTGGTTTTGGTGCATTTCATGTAACAGGCTTGTATGGTCCTCGAATATGGGTGTCCAATCCTTATGGACTAATATGAAAAGTACAACCAATAAATCCGTTGTGGGGCGTGGAAGGTTTTGATCCTTTTATTCTAGAAGGAATAGCTTCTCATCATATTGCAGTAGGTACATTAGGCATATTAGCGGGTCTATTCCATCTTAGCATCTGATTGCCACAACGTCTATATAAAAGATTGTGTATGGGAAATATTGAAACTGTACTCTCCAGTAATATTGCGGCTGTCTTTTTTGCAGCTTTTGTTGTTGCTTGAACTATGTGGTATGGTTCAGCAACTACTCCCATCGAATTATGTAGTCCCACTCGTTATCAATGGGATCAAGGTTACTTCCAGCAAGAGATATATCGAAGAGTTAGCGCCGGGCTAGCAGAAAATCAAAGCTTATCAGAAGCCTGGTCTAAAATTACTGAAAAATTAGCTTTTTATGATTATTTCGGCAATAATTAGGCAAAAGAAGGATTATTCAGGGTAGGCTCAATGGATAACGAAGATGGAATAGCAGCTGGATGGTTAGGACACCCTATCTTTAGAGATAAAGAAGGGTGTGAGCTTTTTGTACATCGTATGCCTACTTTTTTTAAAACATTTCCAGTTATTTTGGTAGATGGCGATGGAATTGTTAGAGCTGATGTTCTTTTTAGAAGGGTAGAATCGAAGTATAGTGTTGAACAAGTAGGTGTAACCATTAAGTTATATGGCGAAGAACTCAATGGAGTCAATTATAGTGATCCTGCTACTGTGAAAAAGTATGCTAGACGCGTTCAATTGGGTGAAATTTTTGAATTAGATCATGGGACTTTGAAATTTGATGGTGTTTTTTGTAGCAGTCCAAGGGGTCGGTTTACTTTTGGGCATGCTTCATTTGCTTTGCTCTTCTTCTTCGGACACATTTGGCATGGTGTTAGAACCTTGTTCAGAGATGTTTTTGCTGGTATTAGCCTAGATTTGGATGCTCAAGTAGAGTTTGAAGCATTCCAAAAACTTGGGATCCAACTACAAAAAGACAAACAGTCTGATACAAGATCGCTTTGGTATCTTTTGCCTCTATTTTCTTTTTGGAGGGAATTTTACATAGAGTACCAAAGTGAATTTGAATCACCGCTTTTTTTACTCTTGCTCTTTCGAGATGATTCCTAAAAATCAAATAAAAAAAGAAAAAACAAACAGGTAGGGTAGTTATAATTATAAACCACAATCGAATCTATGGAAGCATTGGTTTATACATTCCTTTTAGTCTCGACTGTAGGGATAATTTTTTTTGCTATCTTTTTTCGAGAACCACCTAAAGTTCCAACTAAAAAGGTGCAATGATTTTTCATTATCTCAGTTGAAGTAATGAGCCTCCCAATGTCGGGAGGCTCATTACTTCAACTAATCCCCATGTTCCTCGAATAGATCTCTTAGTTGTTGAAAAGGTTGCCCAAAAGCGGTATATAAAGCGTACCTAGTAAAACTTACAAGTAAACCAGATATAAAGATGGCGACTAGGGTTGCTGTTTCCATTATGATTATATAATTTCAAGACCCCAACGGATCTATCATAAGATCGTTTATTTACAGCGGAATGGTATACAAAGTCAACAAATCTCAATGAATACAATAGGATTTATGGCTACACAAACTATTGAGAACAATTCTAGATTGGGCCCAAGACAAACTACTGTAGGGACTTTATTAAAACCATTAAATTAGGAATATGGTAAAGTAGCTCCTGGGTGGGAAACGACTCCTTTGATGGGTGTCGCAATGGCTCTATTTGTGGTAATTCTATCTATTATTCTGGAGATTTATAATACTTCCGTTTTATTGAACGAAATTTTAATGAATTAAATCTATAAGAACCACAAAGTCCTAGCTTTTGAATCAAAAATCAATTAGTTAGAACTCGAATTTCTGGCCTATTCTATTTTGGTAGTTCGATCATGGAATTTATTTCTTTATGTATTTTTGGAATATGAGTGCATGACTTGTTATAATTGATTCTATTGATAGTACAGAGAATAGGACTATCACCTTGATAGAGATGGTTCTACTTCATCGGATATTTATTCGAGTACCTAGAACATAATCTAGATTAAGATTAAAAAATATTTGAACTATGATTCATATTTAATATCTGAACTCCAAAAAAAATTTCAAACAGTTTGAAGAATATAAAAAGAAAATTCTTTCTTTTTTTTTAAGTCATTTTATCTAACTCATGGATTACATGATGATCCAACGGTTTTTACTCAGGGAATCCTTGGCTTAGCTTATGATTATTGAATCATCATGGTTCTAGTATGAATCTGAGGTTTTAATCGATTCATAGGGTCTTAACAAGAGAATTCTTGTCAATTCAATAATAAAGAAAGGAAAAAACTCACATTAGAGACAAAAAACAAATTAAAGAAAAAGAAATAGGTAAAGAGAGGATTCAATAGGCCGTAAGGATCAACATAAAAATGATTGAGCTAATGTGATATTTTGGTATTATCACCACAAAGAAGAGCTTCTGGATTTTTTTTTTTCTTCTTTCGTACATTTAGAGAAGATTGAATCAGAGATTAAGAAGTTTCAAACTTTCTATTACATATCAAACTATTATTTTATTTAGGCATTTTTGCTTGAGCTGTACGAGATGAAAGTCTCATATACGGATCTGAGAGGGGGGTTTTCACCTATCTCAATAAAGTTTATGATTGGTTCGAAGAACGTCTCGAGATTCAAGCGATTGCGGATGATATAACTCGTAAATATGTTCATCCCCATGTCAACATATTTTATTGTTTAGGAGGAATTATGCTTACTTTTTTTTTAGTACAAGAAGTTATGGGCTTTGCTATGACTTTTTGCTATAGTCCAACCATTACTGAAGCTTTTGCCTCTGTTCAATACGTAATGATGGAAGCTAACTGTGGTTGGTCAATACGATCAGTTCATTGATGGTTGGCAAGTATGATGGTCCTAATGATGATTCTACATGTTTTTTGTGGGTATCTCACCGGTGGATTTAAAAAACCTCGCGAATTGACTTGGGTTATAGGTGTGGTTTTAGCAGTATTTACCGCATCTTTTGGCATAACTGGTTATTCCTTACCTCGGGACCAAATTGGCTATTGGGTAGTGAAAATTGTAATAGGTGTACCTGAGGCTATTCCTGGAATAGGATCACCTTTAGTAGAATTATTGTGCAGAACTGCTAGTGTGGGATAATCCACCTTAACTCGTTTTTATAGTTTACACACTTTTGTATTGCCGCTTCTTACTGTTGTATTTATGTTAATGCACTTTCCAATGATACGCAAACAAGGTATTTCTAGTCCTTTATAGAGAAGATATATAATAGATATTTGTAATCAACCATTTATCATTTAGAGAAGGAATAATAGGATTTAATTGCTACAAGTATGGATTATTGAAAATAATAAGACATGGATTTGGATATTTCCCTTCAACTAATCGTGTCAAATAAATAATATTCTGGAGTTGAAGGGAATTTTTCGAAGAGAAAATGGATTATGGGAGTGTGTAACTTGAACTATTGATTGGTCTGTGTAGATATATGTCTACCACATTGGAATTCACAACCAAATGTGTCTTTATTCCAACCACCGTGTAACCTCTATACAGAAGATATACTGGTTCACTTGAAAAGAATATTTTCTATAATCATATCCGAATCGTATTAGACATGAGCAGGCTCTGTAAGATCTAGTATAATTAAGTGAAATAGATAAAATAAAACAGAATCTTTATCTATTTCACTTAATTAATTTCCTACTTATACTTAAAATTGAATAGTATGGAAATGCATTCCTTTCCTCTACATTAATATGATCGATAATACTATCGGAGTGAAACAAGAGATGTAAAGAAAAATATAGGCTAGACTAAATTAGTAACAAGTAAACCTTTTTTGTGTGTACCTCCAACTATTTTGGAGATAACATAGTAATCGTAAAGTTTGAGACGACCCAGAAAGCATTTGATCATATCATGATCAACCTTGTAAGCTGACTTGGGTATTAAGTATTTACTTAAACTTAGAACCGAATTCTTTGTAATGGATAGTTGCAATTTCGGAAAAAGAGTCAAACTTTTCTTACATTGAATCATTCATATATGTGTAGATATAGCCAACACATAGATTTTTTATGGCTTCATTTGGTTCTTTTGAGTCTTGCTCGAGCCGGATGATAAAAAATTATCATGTCCGGTTCCTTCGGGGGATGGATCTATAAGAATTCACCTATCCCAATAACAACAAAACCTGATTTGAATGATCTTGTATTAAGAGCTAAATTGGCTAAAGGCATGGGTCATAATTATTACGAAGAACCCGCATGGCCCAAGGATCTTTTATATAGTTTTTCGGTAGTAATTATAGGTACTATTGCATGTAACGTAGGCTTAGAGGTTCTAAAACCATCAATGATTGGTGAACCGAAAAATCCATTTGCAATCCCTTTGGAAATATTACCTGAATGGTATTTTTTTCCCGTATTTCAAATACTTCATACAGTGCCCAATAAATTATTAGGTGTTCTTTTAATGGTTTTAGTACCTGCAGGATTATTAACAGTACCCTTTTTAGAGAATGTTAATAAATTTCAAAATCCATTTCGCCATCCAGTAGCGACAATCGTCTTTTTGATTGGTACCGCAGTCGCTCTTTGGTTGGGTATTGGTGCAACATTACCTATTGATAAATCCCTAACTTTAGGTCTTTTTTAATTTGATTCAATTTTGAAATAACACGACAGTGTATCTAGGGAATAGTCGATTCAAAGCGAATTCTCCCTAGATACATCTATTCAATAAAATTATGAATTTCTTTCAAATATATGAATTGTGCTACAGATTCAAAACCTATTGTCATCTTAATTAAAAAAATATGAAAAAATCCAATAAATTTAAAACTTGTTTTTTGGTAAATCAATTGCGAAATATTTTTCTAGAATGCTCAATATCTGTTTTACATCTTCTAGGCGAAAATGTTCAATTTTCATAAGATCTTCTTGATTGTTATTCCAAAGGTCCAATAATGTAAATATATTGGACCTTTTGAGACAATTATAGACCCTGGGAAACAATTCGGATTGATCAATAAAAATCGATTTCAATGCTATTTTTTTTTTGTTTTTTCTGAATTTATCCAATTTATCGTGAAAAGTAAAAGTGGATAAAGGAACTGTGTGTTGATTGTCCTCCAAAGGTAAGTTTTCTTCTTCCTTATGTAAAAAGGGAATAAATAAATCAATCAAATTCTAGGAGGCTTCATGAAGTGCTTCTTTCGAAGTTAAACTCCCATGTGTCCATATTTCGAGAAAGAGTATCCCTTGTTTTTCATTCTCATTCCCATAGGAATAAATACTATGATTCAAATTTTGAACAGACATGAATACAACATCTATAGAATAACTTCCATCTTGAACCTTATGTGACATTTTTAGAAGATATCCGCAATTTCTTTCAATTTCTAATCCAATACACAAATTAATTAGTTCTATCAAGCTAGCTATATATTGTGTATTGTCGACGATTTCTACATAAGGATTTAAGATGATATCTTGAGCAGTTACATATCCAGGACACCTGATATAAATAGACGTGTCACAAGTTCCATATAGATTACTTCTCAAATAATTTCTTTCTTCATTAAAATTTCATGGACCGATTCTTGAATACCTATTATAGTAGAATATTCATGGGGGACGTTCTTAGATTTTACACGTGTGATACATGTTTCTTCTATTTCTCCAAGCAAAGCTCTTCACATCGCAATGCCTATTGTGTCAGCTTGGCCTTTCATAAGTGGAGACAGAATAAAGCGCCTATAATAAAGATGTCTATTGTCTGTTCTTGATTCAACACACTTCCACTGTAGTGTCCAAGCAAATACTGTTACTTTCTCTTAAACCATAGTAATATTATTTTATTTGATTGAATTATTTATTTCTCTTGTTTCTCTTGAAATTTCTTCATTGTTCATTTCTACACACATCTTTTTTTCGGAGGTCTACAGCCATTATGTGGCATAGGCATTACATCTCATGCAAAAGTTAATAGTATACCACTTCTACGAATAGCTCGTAATCCTGCATCTTTTCCAAGGCCGGAACCTTTTATCATGACTTTTGCTTGTTGCATACCTTGATCTACTACTGTGCGAATAGCATTTGCTGCTACAGTTTGAGTGGCAAAGGGTGTCCTTCTTCTCGTACCCTTGAATCCACAAGTACTGGCCGAGGATCAAGAAACCACCCGACCCCGTACATCTGTAACCATGATAATGGTATTATTGAAACTTGCTTGAACATGAATAACTCCCTTTGGTATTCTACATACACTCTTATGTGAACCAATACATACATCCCTACGTGAACCAGTTCTCGGCATAGCTTTTGCCATATTATATCATCTCGTAAATATGAGTCATATATGGATATATCCATTTCATGTCAAAAATAGATTCTTTATTTGTACATTGAGCCTTTTAGTGAGTCTGATTATCCTTGTCTTTGTTTATGTCTCGGGTTGGAACAAATTACTATAATGCACCCCCGCCTACGGATTAGTCGACATTTGTCACAAATTTTATGAACAAAAGCTCTTATTTTCATATTTTTCATTCCTTGTGTTAATTTTAAATCTATTTCTTGGTAGAAAATAAGTTTCTTGAAATTTTTCATCTCAAATCGTATTGAATAAAAACTACCTAATCTTTCGAATCCTTGTTTCAGAGTCGATAAATTATATGTCCTCTGGTTGAATCATAACTACTTACTTCAATTTTGACTTTATCGCCCGGCAATATCCGTATAAAACTACATCGGATCTTTCCTAAAACATAACCTAGAATAAGATCTTCATTATCTAACCGAACCCAAAACATGCCATTGGGAAGCGATTCAGTAATTAAACCTTCATGAATCCATTTTTGTTCTTTCATTCTAGGTAAAGCCCCCTTGATGTATCAACTAATAGAGGAGAAATGATATTATAAAACTCACCCCTTTTCTTTTCTTTTTTTCACAAATAGGAAAAGGTTTCAGATCCCATTTGGATATTAAAAGGATTACCATATATAACACAAATTTCTCCGCCAATTCCTTCTAGTCGAGCCTCTCGGTCTGTCATATAGCTCAAGAAGTAGAAAGAATTACAATCCCAATCCGACCTAAAATTCTAGGAATTCGTTGAAAGTTAGAATAGATTCGTAGACCGGGTTGACTAATCCGTTTTAAATTTAAAAAATTTCTATAGGGCCTTTTCCTATTCCTTCAATGTCGCAGGGTTAAAACCAAAAAATATTTATTTTTTTCTCGATGTTTTCTAACATTTTCGATAAAACCTTCTGAAAAAAGTATTTTAACAATATTTTCAATAATATTAGTAGATGCTATGTGAACAACTCTTTTTCCATCCATATCAGCTTTCGTATAGCAGTTATTATCTCAGCAATAGTGTCTTGACCTATGATGAACTATGATGAAGTAGCTTATGAATATGAATTTTTTCGTATACGTGAGACACAATCTACGAATTAATCTAGTTCTTAATCTATTTCTTTCAAATACCCCAAAGATATCATGATCTCATTTTATCTTTATAATACCTCGGGAGCTAATGAAACTATTTTAGTAAAATTTAATTGTCTCAATTCCCAGGGGATTACACCAAAAATACGAGTTCCTTTTGGATTTCCTTCTTGATCAATCACAACTGCAGCATTTTCATCATATCGTATTATCATACCGCTCTCACGTGTAAGTTCTTTACAGGTACGAACAATTACAGCTCTGACTACGTCTGATTTTTCTGGGGGGCATGTTTGGTACTGCTTCTTTGATCACAGCAACAATAACATCACCAATATGAGCATATCGATGATTACCAGCTCCTATGATTTGAATACACATCAATTCTCGAACCCCGCTGTTATCCGCTACATTTAAATAGGTTTGAGGTTGAATCATATCAACTTTTTAGTCTATTCTTCTAATGCGAAGGATGAAGAAAATAAAAGAAATATTGTTTGTCCAAAAAATGAAACCTGTGGTTTTGTTTCATCCCCAAGACTCATTTCTATCGGTTCTACATTCTTATCTTGAAATAATAAATTGAATTCGTATAGGCATTTTGGATGCTGCTATTAAAATTGCCCTTCTAAATATATTTTCGGTTACTCCACCCATTTTATATAGTATTCGCCCCGGTTTAACAACAACTACCTAATATTTAGGGGATCCTTTCCCCAAACCCATACGTGTTTCAGCAGGTCGTAGTGTAACTGGTTTGTCTGGAAATATACGGACCCATATTTTTCCACCACTATGTGCATTTCATGTCATTACTCGTTGACTTGCTTCGATTTATCTAGATATGATCCAAGCATGTTTAGGTGCCTGAAGAGCATATTTAGCGAAACAAATATGATTACCTCAATAAGAAATTCCCTTCATTCTTCCTCTATGTTGTTTACAAAATCTAGTTCTTTTTGGATTATAGTTGATGGTTGTTTTGGAATTCCATCTCTACTATAGAACTGGATGTGAGAGTTTCTTCTCATCAAGCTCCTTGCGAATAAAAGGATTCAAAATTGAATTGCAATTTATTTGAATAAATATTAGAACATTTTTATAATTTTTTTTATAAATAATAGTTTTTTTTTTTTGACGTTCTAATAAATCTTTATTTTCTTTTGTCCTTTATCCAAGTTTACCAGTTCAAAAAAAAGAAAGTTTTCACGGGTGAATATTTACTCTTGCAATCTCTATTTCAATCATAGCGCTTGTTCATGACTTTTCAGAATAGATGAATTGATTTCCGGTTCATTTTGCAATCCCGACGAGTGAATCAGTAAGATTCATTTGTTCAATAAAATCTTTTGCATTCACAGGTTCCATCGTTCCCACCGCTTCATACTTAATGGTTAGGTTAGAATTCTACAATGGAGCTCATAATCTAATTTATTCTTGAGTCAACCTTCTTAGTCTTTATTGGCTCGAAGCTCTTGATTTTTTTCTTCTATAAGGATTCATTTAATATTTCATTATGGATGAATCAATTAGTATTGATTCTTTATTACACTATCTTTTCTGAGATGACTCATAGACCTTACATATTGGAATTCTATATCATGATATTGTTTTTCTCTCTTTCTCTCATCCTTCCATTTATCCACACCTTTCTTCTATATTTTGCTTTAAACTTAGAATTAAAATTTATTCAAAAAAATGTCAGTTGCTAAAAAGATATGATCGATTTATCACATCTTGACTCTTTAGATCCAAATAATATGAAGTGATGAGTTGGTTTTCATACTAGTGGGCCAGTCTTTTTTTAATCCTAACCCTAAAAAAAACTAATGAGTCACACACTAAGCATAGAAATTATATCAAAATCAAAAGGTTAATCGAATTTTTATTCAACCCTATAGAATTAAGAATTAGTTTGATTGGTTAGAAAAAGAATGAACGAGTATGCCTTTTTTTGTTCTATTAATGGATAGAAAGGAAAAATAATTAAAGTTTTCTTATTCCTTTTCCTTATCTATAAAAATCCAAACTTTGATGCCTAATACCCCATAGATAGTCCGAACTGTATAGGAACAATAATCAATTTTAGCTCGAATGGTTTGTAAGGAAACCCTCCCCTCTCTGATCCATTAAACGTATGCAATTTCTTTTCCGTTGATACGGTCGGCAATTTGTACTTGAATTCCTTCTATATCTGCTTGTTCAGTTAATTCAATAGCCTTTTTTATTGCTCTTCGAATTGAAACTCTATTCTTTAATTGTCCGACTTTAAATTCTGCAAGAATATTAGGGTTTCCGTAAGGTTTTGCAATTCTTGTGATAGCAATGTTAAGTTTTTGGTTCACATAATGAAATTCTTTTTGTAGATTCATCTGTAATTCTTAGATTCCTCATGGTCTACTTTCGATTAATAACTTTGGGAATCACATAAAGATTATGACCTGGATCAAATCGATTCTTTTTTTAATCTCTATACGAGCAATTCCCTCGGCACCAGAGGATATTCTCATATTCTTTTGTACATAATTTTTGATAAAATCTCTTATTTTTTTGATCTTCTTGTAGACCCTCAGAATCATTTTTTGGTTGTGCAAACTAAAGGGAATAATGATTTTGGGTTGTACCAAGTCTGAAACCAAGTGGATTTATTTTTTGTCCCATACTACCCCACTACTATACACATCATGATATACCATAGTTGTCTTTTTCCATCTAGGTTTTTTTAACGAATATATCATTTCATATTCATCTTCATATTTATATTTATCTAAAGATACATCTTTCACTACAATGGTTATATGACAGGTAGTTCTTTTTATTGCATAACTACGTTTTCGAGCTCGAGGTTTGAATTTCTTGGCGATAGTACCCTCGTTAACCTCAGCTTTACTAATTACTAAATTGGCTTCGTCGGAACCCATATTGTAACTAGCATTTGCTGCTGCAAAATAAACCAATTTAAAAATTGGATAACATGTGCTATAGGGCATGAGTTCTAGTATCATAAGTGTTTCGTCATAGGAACGTCCGCGAATTTGATCAATTACTATTCTTGCTTTGTTAGCAAATAGAGATATATGTCGACCTATAGTGCATACTTTGATTTTTTTTCTTCTTTAGCATAAGTTTTCTCTCTTTCCAATGAATCATAAATACCTATCTATTCTATATGTTTTTAAGAAAAGATTAACAACGAGATCTATTATCACTTTTTACATGTCCTTGGAAATTTAAGGTAGGTACAAATTCTCCCAATTTGTGATCTACCATACGATCTGTTATATAAATAGGCAAATGTTGCTTACCATTATGAATAGCAATCGTATGGCCGATCATTATAGGTATAATGGTAGATGCAAGGGACCAAGTTACTATTATTTCTTCTTCTGCTTTTTTATTAAGCTTATCAATTTTTCTTAATAGATGATTGATTACAAAAGGATTTTTTTTTAGTGAACGTATCACAGCTTACTCCTTTTTTTTTTCTTTGTTTTTTGTAAAGACGAAGAAAGAAATTTGATTTTCTCGCCTATTTACTATGGGACAAGCAATCAAATTATCACTATATTTATTCCTTTTTCTACTTCTTCTTCTAAGTGCAGGATAACCCCAATGGGTTGTTGGTTTTTTTCTACCAATTGGGGCTCTCCCTTCACCACCCCCATGGGGATGATCTACAGGGTTTATAACTACTCCTCTTACTACAAGACGTTTACCTAGCCAACGCATGGATCCGGCTCCACCCAAACTTTTCTGGTTCACCCCAACATTCCCCACTTGTTATACTGTTGCTAAGCAGTTTTTGGATATCAAACAGACCTCCCTAGAAGGTAATTTTAATGTGGCCGATTTTCTCTCTTTTGCAATCAATTTCGCTACAGCACCCGCTGCTCTAACTAATTGTCCACCCTCTCCAAGTATGATTTTTATGTTACATATAGCCATGCCTAAGGGCATATCGGTTGAAGTAGATTCCTTTTTTTGATTAATCAAAACCCTTTCCCAAACTGTATAAGCTTTTTCCAAAGCATATGGCTTTCTGGATGTAGATGATGAGATCTATACAGATGGATCTTATATATATCGTACAATAAGGTACCACATGGGTGGATATCTATATGAATCCAAATATGCCGAATCACTCATGGTATGATCTTCTACATCCTAGGTCTTCCCGTTCCGTCATCTGGCTTATGTTCTTCATGTAGCATTTAGATCGAATAACTCTATGAAATTATGTTGATACTTCTACATATTATGGGTAACATAGGAGACACCTCTATTTTTCACCAGGGAATCTTTAGAATTCTCACTGTTTAGCTTTCAATTCGTTTCTGACCATCGAATGAAATATGAATAACTCGTCCTTCTCTCTTTGAAATAAGGGGGTGCTTCCAGTTCTATCGATGCTTGAAATAATTTTGTCTTTTCCATATTACTATATCTCTAGAGTCAATAATTTTATATGAGGAACTACTGAACTCAATCACTTGCTATCGTTACTCTTCAGTTTTCTGTTGAGGTCTATCCTACGGAGGTACTCAAATTGGATCAATGATCTATTTTTAGGTTTCATCGTAAACCTAATTGGTTACTTTCAGTTACGTAAATCAATAGTTCAAACCGCACTCAAAGGTAGGGTATATCACATTTTCATAAGAACTTTTGTACCAGAAATAATGGTATCTCCAATTATAGCCCCTTTGGGATGTCAAAAATATATCTCTTTTCACCATCCCCACAGTGTATGAGACAAATGTATGCATTTCGATTAGGGCCGTATTATATGGTTACGATTCTACTATACATATCTTTTTCATTCCATCGAAAATCAATTTTTCGGTAAAGACGCTTATGACCTCCCCCTCTATGCCTTGCAGTAATGATTCCTCTGGCATTACACCCTTACCACAATGATGTTGTCCATAGATCAAATTATTTTGTGGATTGAATTTCACTTGACTGCCTATGGTTCCATTGCGTGTGCTTGGGGTAGAAGTTTTGTATAAATGTATCGCCATGCTATTAAGTATTTTGATTTAAGTTCTTTTCTTTCTACGAGGTGGAATAGAATAACCCGATCGAAGTGTAATGTTCATACGTCTGTAATGCAATGTATGTCCGATAATAGGTCCCATTCTTCTACCCTTTCCCGGAAGTCAATAACTATTCATAGCTATTACCTTGACACCAAAGAAGAGTTCGACCCAATGCTTTAGTTTTGTCCCCGTTGATCCTGATTCGACATTAGAAGTATATTGATTTTTCCCCAATAACCAAATACTTTTGTCTATAAATACTACATATTTGATTCCATCCATAAATCTATTTTCTTTCATATGAGTTCTAATCTCAATAAGAATTCTAATTCTTACTGTTCATATATTATGACATGAATATTTCTTACTATTCATATATTATGATATAAATATACCACACCAATTTGTTATGTATGGATGATGAGATTCCATTGATACATGGCCAATTCCAATAGACTTATTAGGGGGTCCCATTGGCGTGCATCCAGTAGGAATTGAACCTACGAATACGCCAATTATGAGTTGGGCGCTTTAACTATTCAGCCATGGATGCTCAGCGGGGATCCTCGTATATGGTGAATAACCAAATTCCAATTGAAATGAAATCTTTAGGATAAATCAATGCAATTTAGGAGGAATTAATGAAAGGACATCAATTCAAATCCTGGATTTTCGAATTGAGAGAGATAAAGAATTCTCACTATTTCTTAGATTCATGGACCCAATTCAATTCAGTAGGGTCTTTCATTCATATTTTTTCCACCAACAACGTTTTCTAAAACTCTTTGACCCCTGAATTTTTTGTATCCTACTTTCACGCAATTCACAGGGCTCAACAAGCAATCGATATTTCACAATCAAGGGTGTAATACTCTTTGTAGTGGCGGTCCTTATATATCGTATTAACAATTGAAATATGGTCAAAAGAAAAAATCTCTATTTGAGGGGGCTTCTTCCTATACCTATGAATTACATTGGACCCATAAATGATACATTGGAAGAATTGGTTGGGTCTTCCGATATCAATAGGTTGATTATTTCACTCATGTATCTTCCAAAAGGAAAAAAAGATCTCCGAGAGTTGTTTCCTGAATCCGAAAGAGTACTTAGGTTCTCCCAATAACTAAAAAGTGTAGCATGCCTGAATCTAACTGGGGTTTATGGTGGTGGAGGAACTGGATTGAAAAAAAGAGGGATTCTAGTTGTAAGATATCTAATGAAACCGTCACTGGAATTGAGATCTTGTTTAAAGAGAAAGATATCAAATATCTGGGTTTCTTTTTGTATATTATATGGATGATTCGATCCACAAGGACCATGATTGGGAATTGTTTGATCATCTTTCTCTGAGGAAGAGGCGAAATAGAATCAACTTGAATTCGGGATCGCTATTCGAAATCTTAGAGAAACACTAGATTTCTTATCTCATGTTTGCTTTTCGTGAAAAAATACCAATTGAAGTGGAGGGTTTCTTCAAACAACAAACGACTGGGTCAACAATTCAATCAAATGATATTGAGCATGTTTTCCATCTCTTCTCGAGAAACAAGTGGCTATTCTTTGAAAATTGTGCTCAATTTCATATATGTCAATTTCTCCAAGATCTCTTCGTTAGTTGGGGGAAGAATCCACACGAATCGAATTTTTTGAGGAACGTATCGAGAGAGAATTTGATTTGATTAGACAATATATGGTTCGTAAACAAGGATTGGTATTTTAGAAAGGTACGAAATGTATCGTCAAATATTTAATATGATTCCACAAGATCCAGTTTCGTTCAAGTAATGGATTCTAGCCAACTGAAAGGATCTTCTGATCAATCTAGAGATCATTTGGATTCCATTAGTAATGAGGATTCGAAATATCACACATTAATCAATCAAAGAGAGATTCAACCACTAAAAGAAAGATCGATTCCTTGGGATCCTTCCTTTCTTCAAACGAAAGGAACAGAGAGAGAATCAGACCGATTCCCGAAATACCTTTCTAGATATTCCTCAATATCTGGGCTATTCACGGAACGTGAGAAGCAGTCATCTGCTTCCGAAAGAAATCAAAGAATTTCTTGGGAATCCTACAAGATTGGTTCATTCTTTTTCCTCTGATAGATGGTCAGAACTTCATCTGGGTTCAAATCCTACTGAGAGGTCCATTAGAGATCATAAATTGTTGAAGAAATAACAAGATCTTTCTTTTGTCCCTTCCAAGTGATCGAAAAATAAAGAATCGGTTAATATATTCAAGATAATTACGTATTTATAAAATACTGTCTCAATTCATCCTATTTCATCATATCCAGGGTGTGATAGGGTTCTGAAGGATGAACCGGATATCAACAGTTCCAATAAGATTTCATTCTTGAACAAAAATCTATTTTTTGATTTATTACATCTATTCCATGACCGGAATAGGGGAGGACACACGTTACACCACGATTTTGAATCAGAAGAGAGATTTCAAGAAATGGTAAATCTATTCACTCTATCAATAACCGAGTCGGATCTGGTGTACCATAAGGGATTTGCTTTTTCTATTGATTCCTACGGATTAGATCAAAAATAATTCTTGAATGAGGCCAGGGATGAATCGAAAAATAAATCTTTATTAGTTCTACCTCCTATTTTTTATGAAGAGAATGAATCTTTTTCTCGAAGGATCAGAAAAAAAAAAAAAAAAAAAAGGTCCGGATCTCCTACGGGAATGATTTGGAAGATCCAAAACCAAAAATAGTGGTATTTGCTAGCAAAAACATAATGGAGGCAGTCAATCAATATAAATTGATCTGAAATCTAATTCAAATCCAATATAATACCTATGGGTACATAAGAAATATATTGAATCGATTATTTTTAATTAACAGATCCAATCGCAACTTTGAATATGGAATTCAAATGGATGAAATAGGAAATTATACTCTGAATCGTAGAACTCTAATGAAATATATGATCAACCAACATTTATCGAATTTGAAAATGAGTCAGAAGAAATGGTTCGATCCTCTTATCTTAATTTCTTGAACCGAGAGATCTATGAATCGGGATCATGATATGTATAGATACAAATGGTCCAATGGGAGCAAGAATTTCCAGGAATATTTGGAACATTTTGTTTCTGAGCAGAAACGTCATTTTCAAATAGTGTTCGATCGATTACGTATTAATCAATATTCAATTGATTGGTCTGAGGTTATCGACAAAAAAGATTTGTCTAAGCTACTTCGTTTCTTTTTGTCCAAGTCATTTCTTTTTTTGTCCAAGTTATTTTTCTTTTTTTCTAACTCACTTCCTTTTTCTGTGTGAGTTTCGGGAATATCCCCATTCATAGGTTCGAGATCTACATCTATGAATTGAAAGGTCCGACTGATCAACTCTGCAATTAGTTGTTAGAATCAATAGATCTTCAAATTGTTCATTTGAAAAAATGGAAACCCTTCTTATTGGATGATCATGATACTTCCCGAAAATCAAAATTCTTGATCAATGGAGGAACACCCTTTTTGTTCAATAAGATACCAAAGTGGATGATTGACTCATTCCATACTAGAAATAATCGCAAGAAATCCTTTGATAACATGGATTCCTATTTCTCAATGATATTCCACAATCAAGACAATTGGCTGAATCCCATGAAACTAATTCATAGAAGTTCATTGATATCTTTTTTTTATAAAGAAAATCGACTTCGATTATTGAATAATCCACATCACTTCTGCTTCTATTGTAACACAAGATTCCCCTTTTCTGTGGAAAATGCCCATATCAATAATTATGATTTTACGTATGGATAATTCCTCAACATATTTTCTTTGTGCGTCGGTAAAAAAAAAAGACATGCTTTTGGGGGGAGAGATACTATTTCACCAATCGAGTCACATGTATCTAACATATTCATACCTAACGATTTTCCACAAAGTGGTGACAAAACGTATAACTTGCACAAATCTTTCCATTTTCCAAGTCGATATGATCCATTCGTTCGTAGAACGAACACCTCTAACAGAGGGACAAAGAGTCAATTTTGAAAGAACTTATTATCAACCTCTTTGAGATACGAATATATCTTATTCATAAAGGAAGAACTTGCATTAGTATCTCAATTCAAACATGGGTTTGATTCACACTCCATGTTCTAATAAATATTTACCATCCGAAAAGAGAAAAAAATGGAGTCTTTGTCTAAAGAAATGCGTTGAGAAAGGGCAGATGTATAGAACCTTTCAACGAGATGGTGCTTTTTCAACTCTCTCAAAATGGAATCTATTCCAAACATATATGCCATGGTCTTACTTCGACAAGGTACAAATATCTAAATTTGATATTTTTAGATACGTTTTCTGACCTATTGCCGATACTAAGTAGCATTCAAATTTCCATTTTTCATGATATTATGCATGGATTAGGTATATCGTGGCGAATTCTTTAGAAAAAATGGTGTCTTCCACAATGGAATCTGATAAGTGAGATTTCGAGTAAGTGTTTACATAATCTTCTACTGTCCGAAGAAATGTTTCATCAAAATAATGAGTCACCAGTGATATCGACACATCTGAGATCGCCAAATGTTCGGGAGTTTCTCTATTCAATCATTTTCCTTCTTCTTGTTACTGGATATCTCGTTCGTACACATCTTTTCTTTATTTCCCGGGCCTCTAGTGAGTTACAGACAGAGTTCGAAAAGGTCAAATCTTTGATGATTCCATCATCTATGATTGCTTTGTGAAAACTTCTGGATAGGTATCCTACATATACACCAAATTCTTTTTAGTTAAAGAATCTCTTTCTAGTTGCTCTGGAATAATTAGGATATTCTCGAGAAGAAATATGGGCATCTGGCAGCAACATGCTTGGTTCCGCTTATGGGGTCAAATCAATACGTTCTAAGAAGAAATATTTGAATATCAATCTCATCGATCTCATACCAAATCCCATCAATCGAATCACTTTTTGATAAATATGAGACATCTAAGCCATACAAGTAAAGAGATTGATGATAAAATAGAATCCTGGGTCGCGAACAGTTATTCGATTAATGATAAAGAAAGAGAATTCTTGGTTCAGTTCTCCGCCTTCACAACAGAAAAAAGGATTGATCAAATTCTATTGAGTCAGACTCATAGTGATCATTCATCAAAGAATGACTCTGGTTATCAAATGATTGAACAATCGGGAGCAATTTACTTATGATACTTAGTTGACATTCATAAAAAGTATCTATTGAATTATGAGTTCAATACATCCTATTTAATAGAAAGACGGGTATTCCTTGCTCATTATCAGACAATCACTTATTCACAAACTTCGTGTGGGACTAATACTTTGCATTTCTCATCTCATGGAAAACCCTTTTTCGCTCCGCTTAACCTTACCCCCTTCTAAGGGGATTTTAGTGATAGGTTCTATAGGAACTGGACGATCCTATTTGGTCAAATACCTAGCGACAAACTCTTATGTTCCTTTCATTACGGTATTTCTGAACAAGTTCCTGGATAACAAGCCTAAAGGTTTTCTTATTGATGATATCGATATTGATGCTAGTGACAATATCGATCGTGACCTTGATACGGAGTGAGAACTGCTAACTATGGATATGATGCCGGAAATAGATCTATTTGATATCACCCTTCAATTCAAATTAGCAAAAGCAATATCTCTTTGCATAATATAGATTCCAAACATTCATGATCTAAATGTGAATGAGTCAAATTACTTATCCCTCAATCTATTAGTGAACCATCTCTCTGAAAGATGTTCCACTAGAAATATTCTTGTTATTGCTTCAACTCATATTCCCCAAAAAGTGGATCCCACTCTAATAGCTCCGAATAAATTAGATATGTGCATTAAGATACTAAGGCTTCTTATTCCACAACAAGAAAAGCACTTTTTCACTCTTTCATGTACTAGGGGATTTCACTTAGAAAAGAAAATGTTCCATACTAACGAATTCAGGTCCATAACCATGGGTTCCAATGCAAGAGATCTTGTAGCACTTACCAACGAGGCCTTATCGATTTATAGACACTAATACAATTAGATCCACTCTTCATAGACAAACTTGGGATTTGTGATCCCAGATAATCAGGATCATGGGATCCTTTTCTATTAGATAGGAAGGGTTGTAGCACAAAATGTACTTCTAAGTAATTGCCCCATAGATCCTACATCTATCTATATGAAGAAGAAATCATGTAATGAAGGGGATTCTTATTTGTACAAATAGTACTTTGAACTTGGAACGAGCAAGAAGAAATTAACGACACTTCTTTATCTTTTGAGTTATTCTACCGAATCGGTAGCTCAAGATCTTTGGTCTCTACCCAAACCCAATGAAAAAAATGGGATCACTTCTTATGACTCATTGAGAATGATTTGGATCTAGTTCATGGCCTATTAGAATTAGAATGCCCTCTAGTGGGATCTTCACGAATAGAAAAGGATTGCAGTCTGTTTGATAATGATCGAGTTACATTACTTCTTTGGCCCGAATCGAGGAATCCCTTAGATATGATGCAAAATGGATCTTGTTCTATCTTTGATCAGAGATTTCTCTACGAAAAATACGAACCGGAGTTTGAAAAAGAAAAGGCGGAATGAGCCTTTAACCCGCAACAAATAGAGGAGGATTTATTCAGTCACATAGTTTGGGCTCCTAGAATATGGCGCCCTTGGGGCTTTCTATTTGATTGTATCGAAAGGCCCAATGAATTGGGATTTCCCTATTAGTCCATGTCATTTCGGGGCAAGCGGATCATTTATCATGAAGAGGATGAGCTATTTGGAGTTCTTACAGAGTGGAACCATATAGTACCAGACACGAGATAGATCTTCCAAAGAACAAGGCCTTTTTCAAATAAGCCAATTCATTTTGGACCCTGGAGACCGCTCTTTTTCCTATTCAAAGATCGGCCCCCTGGCTCTGTGTTTTCACATCGAGAATTTTTTGCAGATGAAGAGATGTCAAAGGGGCTTCTTACTTCCCAAACAGATCTCCCTACATTCATATATAAATGCTGGTTTATCAAAAATACACAAGAAAAGCACTTTGAATTGTTGATTAATCATCAGAGATGGCTTAAAACCAATAGTTTATTATTTAATATTATATCCGTGAGTTATCAGTATTTATCAACTCTGTTCCTATCTAACGGAATGCTATTAGATCAAATGATAAAGACATTGTTAAGAAGAATATGGCTTTTCCCATATGAAATGAAAATTAGATTCATGTAACAGAAGAAAGATTTCCCATTCCGTAGCCAGAAAGATATGTGGCTATGAAAGAAAGACTCAGTGGAACAGAATTAACTGGGTGGTAGAGTGGTGGAAACGCTTCTTTATTCCATAGTTTGGACCTTAGCTCCATAGAATAATATGTTACTGCTGAAACATGAAAGAATTGAAATCTTAGATCAAAACACTATGTGTGGATGGTATGAACTACCCAAACAAGAATTCTTGAACAGCGAACAGTCAGTTCAGATATTCACGACCAAGAAGTATTGGATTCTCTTTTGGATAGGCCCTGAAAGGAGAAAAAAGGGTGGAATGCCAATAGACGTCTATTATTGAATTGACCCAACCCGATAGTACCCGTTTTGGGAACGTCTAGTGCCAAAGTCACTGAATGGGTAAGTCGTCAATCCCTAGACTATGTAATGTACTTTATCCGTTGGGCGATAGGCGGGCATTTTACCAGAGGTTGTTAATCTACCCTTGTATGATTCCTGTTGAAGCATATACTCTGGGGTGGGTGCAGGGCGGACGATTTTAAAGTAGACTCCATATTCATTAGATAGAGAAGATGACTAAGATTTTGTGATCCGCTGCTGAACTTATTCTAATTCCAAGAGCTCGAATCGAATCAGCATTAATATACCAATTCGATCTGAGCTCTCTTATTGAATTGCTCATTCAATTAGCATTCTCAATATTATGCCTTGAAGAGGACTCGAACCTCCATGCTCTTTAGCACAAGATTTTGAGTCTCACGTGTCTATTATTTCACCACCAAGGCATCTTGAAAGTGCATTCTATTCCATGAATATGGTATCTATCTAGTATGATGTATGGAATATATGAGAAAGATGGAGTATTTCTATTGATCGGTCATATAGGCCCTAGTTGGACATCCAATTGCTTCGATTTGAATTATCCGGAGAATGCCTTATTTATATATCAAAAAGATGGCCAATCAAACATATTTGATTTCTTAATTCAATAGAAGCTCAAAGAAGTGAATATGGTCCTAAAAACAACAAGAGATATGGAAAAAATAGGTCTAATTACGTCTATTCCTAATCCTAAATGGAATGGAACAACGTAGAGATACATATGTAAACATAGTATCTATTTAGATACGCTTGAATGACCTCTTGAGAATGTATATAACCCTATTTCGGCCTAGTCAGGTATGGAATGAACTTATAATCATGGAATCGACTCGATCATCAGATTATAAGTTCATAACCCTAGCCCTTTCCCATTTTGGTCGGAACAGATCTACTAGTTCTTTGATTCCAGTTAGTAAGAGGGATCTTGAACTAAGAAATAAACCCTAGAAGCTAAAAAAGGGTATCCTGAGCAATTGCAATAATCGGGTTCATTGATATTCCTGATATAGTAGATGCTATCACACATACAATCATACTTAATTTGATGGAATTGTTTGATCTTAAAGGAGATCTTTTATAATTTCGCACGTGAGGGGTGATTTCTTGGTTTCGT
Organism: Jacaranda mimosifolia; assembly: GCA_018894105.1. Classification (NCBI taxonomy): domain Eukaryota; kingdom Viridiplantae; phylum Streptophyta; class Magnoliopsida; order Lamiales; family Bignoniaceae; genus Jacaranda; species Jacaranda mimosifolia. The sequence continues at coordinate 21,696,581 of CM032126.1, forward strand.
CCAGTCATTAATAACTTGATCATTTTTAGATAATAGTAGATAGAAACAATGCTTGTAAGGAGTCCTATTAAAAACAAGGAATATAGGCATGCCTGCCATCCACACTAGAATAAATAGAGTTTTCCAAAAAAATCTACTAGTGGAGGAAGACCTTCTAGGGATAAGAGACATAGGGCTAAAGAGAGAGTCAAAAAAGGATCTTTCTTGTATAATCCTACATAATCTCAAATGTTATCAGTTCCGGTACATAGATCAAATAATACAATGCAAGTAAAAGTTCCTAGATTCATGGAGATATAGAACAACATATAGGTTATCATGCTTGCATATCCATCATTTGAGTCTCCAAAAATTATTCCAATAATAACATATCCGATTTGACCTATGGACGAATATGCAAGCATACGTTTCATGCTTGTTTGAGTAATAGAAATGATATTTCCTAATATCATGCCAAGAATAGCTAGGATTTCCAGAAGAATATGCCTTTCATTTGATGAAAAATGAAAAGGAATATCGAAAATTCGAGTAGCTGAAGCTAAAGCAGCTACTTTCGAAGTAATAGAAAGAAAAGTAATGACTGGAGTGGGAGAGTCAGAGTTGAAAAGAGGATTCCTCACTTCTTTCTCTTCTTCAAAATCGTGCATGAGACTTTCATCTCACATGGCTCCTAAGTGATAAAAGAAAGAAGAACTCATCTTCTTTCTTTTTTGATTACCTTCCTCGCATATGTATAAGACCGAATCCATTCAATTTCTAAAAAAAGATTACTAATCCTTAACTTTTCGAGGAATCTTTCATCAATGGTTGTGAATGACTGATTTTCTCAACCTTTTCGACCTTGGTTCCATAGGAGCAAGTCAGAATGATTGAGAAGTAGAACCATCTGATTTAATTCGTTCTCAACAGCCATGAAATGATCATCTTATGGTGATCCTTTTGTCGACGGATGCTCCTATTACACTCGTAGTCTCTGAAGGATAAGAACCAACTATGTGGCATCTACATCAAGAATTCAAGTATTTTATACGTCATTAGTCCAATCCTTTGTAGGAACTACCCGTAATAACAAACTTGTAAAATAGATCTGTTTATCATTGATGTGATAATAGGATGATAGTGCAAGTTTAAGAGAAATTAAAAATAAAAACAAAAAATATTTTAAATGAAAATAAGTAGAATTTGATAATTTGTTTATTTTAAATAATAATGAAATAAAAATGAGCATTAAAAATGAAAACAAATGGGGCCATTATTATCTTTGCTTGACAGTGCTGGAACATGGATAATATAATACTCTCTGGTCCCTTTACATTGGAGGATGGAGTTTGATAGATTATAATATCAAGCCCCATCAAGTATTAATTTTAGTGTTTTAAATTCTTGATGGATAAAGGGCTCAGTCCACAATCCATCTAATAATTAATAAATAATTCTAATAATTTGGCCAAAATTTTGTAATCCTTTATTATGGTGGAAAAAGAGAGTTATTCATTTGAATCTCACTATGTGTAATTCTAGTTACTAAACGCAATATTATTTTATCTTCAACAATATTCCATTATATCATTATAATCTTATCAATCATATCTATATATCCAAATGTACCCTCCTCTCTTGGTGGTGTTAATCAATCATTTTGACCATTTCTGTTGATGTAATATCAAACTATATTAATTAGTGTTGTTCAAAACTATTTTCCTAATATTACATTTCACAACAAATACTCATTTTCAATGTTTTACGCTTTCAAAATAGCCCTGAATCCATATAATAGAAAAGTGAGATCTGGAACACCTTTAGAATTATAAGGTGAACGGACTGTCAAATCTTGGGAGATGGCTTCACGTTTCCAATGCTTTTTTGACGTGCTAATTTTTTTTGGTCCTAAATCCTAATTTATAAATATTTTATCATTAGCAGACTTCCATGTTTTTATTTTATTTGAAGAGTGAAATCATATTTACCTTCCTTTTAAAATATTTAAATTACCAACTTTTTTCTTTTTTTTTTTCATCGACACTATATAGAAAAAAGAAGCCTATGACACACTTAAAGTGACGGTTATGTCATATTATACCAAATTTTAGATTACCGATTATATCCTTAATTTTTATTTTGATTTACATTATCATTTGATATAGAATTATAAAATAAAAGTAATGCGGTCACAACATAATAAAAGATTTTAATGAATGTGTAGACAAGTGTATGTATTCCACATTTTTGAATTTTTGATGTATGAATTATTTATTATATATGAGTTTACATCAATCGATAGCTAATATTATACATTACTAAATATGAATTGTTAAAATTATGCTATTGTTTTTTTATATTATATGTAAAATTGAGTACTTTATTATTTATTAATATAACTATCATTAATAATATAATAAACTAAATTTGTACACACATGACTAACGTGCCATGACAACTAATAATTACAAAATTCTTCTATCTAATTTTAAACTGTTACAAAAACCCAAGAAACAATTTTAAATTGCTTATTTAGTCATGAACTTTAGAAATTAAAAGATGATCAAACTTTCAATATATTAACTGATCGTTCTATCCTCTAAGGAAATATTTTAGATGTATTTAAATGGGATGAATTATATTTATAATGCTCATATAGTTGATGGGATGTTTTCCTAAATAAATTAATTATTAAATTTTATGATCCTAAAAATTCAAAGTATCTTAAATGTAAATTCTTTTCCCTTGTAATGATATAGAAAATGATGCTATGTGGAAATGGAGTAAGATCCTCTGATAATAGCAGTGTATCAATTTTATTTTATTTTTTTGGGAACGCGTCCAAAAAGATCTCTGCCTCTTGAAGGTTTGTGAAAGTTTGCAAATCTTTGTGAATAATTTCTCATGCCCAAGTTATTTTTTAGGCTTAGTACTTATAGTTTTTATCTTGATGGGCCTGAGCCTCATTAGAATTTCACTGCCCTTTTTATGGTCTTATTTTGTTCTTGGGTGGTTCTTTAGCCCCTTTATCCAATTGATTAAGTCTCTTAGGCCTTTTTTAATTTTTTTTTAACAAATTTCCCTTTGATTATTGATAGCTCATATAATTAAACTCCCTATTTTCAATTTAGAAATTTTATTTTCATATTAAAAGCATATCATAAGTCCAAATTTTTAATATTTACCTTACCATGATATGATAAGATACGGTTTACTATTCGATTCATTTCATTTAGTCACTTAAAGCACGTGTTCGCGAGCATCCATCTTTTGTCTAAGTTTATACCTACTAGGTTTTGGAGTCTGTAGGATTTTTAAGTGGTGCTTCATATGGTGATTTTAGCATCAAATCAAGACTTAGGAAAATTTTCAATCATGTTAAAGAGAAGGGAAAAGGAAGGAAGTTCAGAGAGGAATACTAAGAGAGTCCTCAAGGTAACTTCTTCTTTACTTCATAATCCCTTGTGCAATTTTACTTTGAATCTTTCATTTACGAACTTCTCAACCCCTTTATGTCAGCAAAAATATTGGAATTTTTGGTTAGTCAAAACATGTCTAAGAGTAGATCTCGTGATAGATCGAGTTCTTAGAAAGAGTCAAAAAGCAATCAAGTAAAGAGAATTAGCGGCAATTATAAATGCCGGGCTACCGCCGTCAAGTTAGCCAGCCACTAGCTGGGCAACTGCAACCCCGAGATCGCCAAAGCTGGGCACTAGAATAGCGCCAATTACAAATGCGCGTGGGGTACGCGTGCATGTGCGACGCCTGAGGTCGACCTCTTAAGGACGAATGTTTAGGGCATCGATTTCACTTGGTAGTTTGCCGGCTGCTGCAGTTATTAGGGCAAAGGCAACCACAAGTTGTCTAGTTTTGTCCATGTTTGCAGAAATTTTCCTCCTCACAATGTTGCTGCGTATTTTGAGTTTTTGAACCCTTTGTCGAGTGCATTGCCAGAACGAGTCTTAGAAGAATTTGGTGAGTCTCGAGAGTTGCATAGTTAGCACATAATTCATGAATTGTTGTCCTCATCTAAGCCTAAGTTCATAAATGAGGGACCCGCTAATAAGGAACCTTAAAATGCTCCCATTGTTGGCATGGAAAATGGAAGTGCTGATGGCTTCATTTTGAGGTTAGCAAATAAAGGAGTGCCCTTTTTCAAGATTTAAAGAATGTTAAAAGTGGTTAAAATTGTGAACAGACATTTCAAGCACTAAAGAGTGATTTGACTAACTCTCCACTCATTCTCTCATGTCTCTCATCTTTTACTTTTCTCCTATATCATCACCTTTGACTCTTTGTTTCTAATAATGTTTTCCCATTATTTCTTTGCCCATTCTTTTCTATCTCCTGTAATAACGAATTATTCCTTGTATTTCCTTTCCTACCTTCTTATTTCTCTCCCTCTACTTCACAGGTTGGTTCCCTAACCTGTCTTCTATTTCTCCTTATTTGCCCACATCCTCTTCCTCTTTCTTCTCATTGCCACCCTTAGGATGAAAAGAAAATAATTATTGGAAAAGATAAAAGAATTTAGAAAGAAAATAGAAAAAAAAATGAGAGGTAATGAATGGAATACTTGGAGAAAAATTTTCAATTAACTATTTTGAGAAACAATTATTTACCTTCATTATGAAATTTAAAATAAGCAGATAATCCTCTTGTTAAAAAATATATCAAAAAATTCTTGTCATTTTTAAAGCCATGCAACGAACCCTCTTACGGGCTTAGGTGACGCTTATACGCCTATGTATGCGAGTTTTAAAGATTTTTTGTGTATCAAATTACTATTTTATCTTTAATATCAATCATTGAATTTTTTGAGAAAATCAAGGGTTTAGATTAAATTTTATATATAAAAAAAATATATATAAATATATTATCATATATATTATATGTAAGTGTATTATACCTCACATCCACCTGTCCTATCGCCTCTCCCCACCCCGAAACATCCAACCAGTGGTGATGTGTATGTATTTGATAAATACATATAATATATATGAAAGTTTATGGGGTTTGATGTAGAATATAGAAAATGTTTATAAGAGCTATAACCAGGAATATAAAAAACAGTCAAGTAACTTTGAGAGAAAATAAAGAGACACAGCAATTGATAGTGGTTTGGCAAACCTACTCCATTACCTAAGTAATAGCACTTAGGATTTTTAACCTACACTTTATTAGAAAGAAGAGAGCAAATACAAGTTACAAAGTACCAAACGGCTAGAACTTGTATTGCAACAATAATACGTTGAAGAACAACAATTACACAAGCGTTCACTCAACTATTTGCAAGCTACTAAGGCTTATTAAGTCTATTGTGAGACATGTTTAACACTTAGTATGTTTCTCACTTAAATAGGCTGCACAGCAGAACATTCCTTTGGAAGCTAAGCTTGTAACCTGCCAATTTCATATTCTGACTGACAGCCAATCTTTCCTTCATCTTTGATTCCTACAGTAACTTGCCATATTGTCTCTATCAATTAGTGACATAAACATGGAAACAATTCTAAACAGTAATTTGTCATGTTAATGAAAATACAAGAAAAGATATTTGATTGGTCATTGTCAAAACTTAATTTAGAGGAGATTCTAACAATTTTCCCTTTTTTGATGATGACCAAGCAAGTATTATCTCCTCCTGTCAAAGATAATAGTAGCTCATAGTTCAATTATCAAAATGTGTAAATGCCTCCCTCAGTCAAGTGTCAAAGGTAACACAATGATTCATAATACTAACAGGCAAAAGCAGTAGTAGAAAAACTGGTTAAATAATTGGTTTATAAAAAGACCAAATAAGCATCAGTTTGGTTCAATAGCAATCAACAAAATCAACATAAAAAACATAATTCATCCATCAGGAATTTCTCCCCCTTCATCATCAAAAAGCCAAATCATTCAGTCACCTCGAGACCATTTTCGATAACTGTGATGGAGATCCTTGATGTCGTGGTGAAATTTTCTAATATGATGATGACAGTAGCGAAAGTGATCATCAAGAGTAGTGGGGAGAGGCTGAGTGTTTCTGGGAATGAGGGAAAGACTTGAAGAGTTATTTTTCTTTTTGTAATTTTTGAGTGGATTGAGAAAATATATTGTTTCCAAGAAAATAGAGTATTTGAAAGTTCCCTTAAAAAATTCATGCCATATTTACGCAGGAAAGGGAATAATCCCTAATTTGGACTTTAGAAAGAAAAATCTTTCTTCAACTTGTGGTTTAGTGAAGATGGCCACTAGTTGATTTGAAGATGCAACATAATTTATGCAAACATTCCCATTGGCAACATGATCTTTAATAAAATGATGGCAAATTTCTATGTGTTTGGTGTGAGAGTGATGAACAGGATTGTGAGTAATATTAATTGCACTATTGTTATCATAGTGAATAGGGATACATGAGTAATTTAATCTAAAATCACGAAGTGTTTGTTTCATCCAGATTACCTTAGTGCAACTATTACCTAGTGCCATGTATTTGGCTTATGTGATTGAGAGAGCAATAACAATTTGTTTCTTGGTGCACCAGCTGACCAGACATTTGCCAAGGAGTTGACAAGTTTCGGTTGTGCTTTTTTCGATCAACATTGCATCTTGCATAGTTAGCATCAAAAAAACCAACAAGGGAAAAAGAGTTTGATCGAGACCCAAGTTGGTAGATCCCTTGAGGTATCAAAGAATTCATTTCATAGCATTGAGATAAAACTCCTTGGGATTGGCTTGAAATCTTGCACATAGACTAGTCGCAAATAGTATCTGGCCGACTTGTAGTGAGATATAGTAGACTTCCTATTATCCCTCAGTACATGGATTCATCACTGTTGTTTTCAGATGGATTAGGTTCCAATTTGGTATTCAGGGCCATTGGAATCTTGGATTCTTTGCAATTTTCCCTAACAAACTTTCACAATAACTCATTGACATATTTTTCTTGGGAAAGAAAAATTCCTTTGGGAGTTTGTTTAATTTGCAAACCAAGAAAGAAATTAAGTTGACCTATGAGACTCTTTTCAAATTCCTTTTTGATGCATGAGATAAATTCACTACAAAGTTTGGATGTAGTTCCTCCAAAAATGATGTCATCTACATAGATTTGTACGAATAAAGTCTTTTTCAATATGCTTGGTGAACAAAGTTTGTCAATGGAACCCATGCAAAAACCTTTGGAAATAAGAAAAGTGTTTAGCCTTTTATACCAGGCTCTTGGAGCCTATTTTAAACCATAAAGAGCTTTTGACAGTTTGAAAACATGATTTGGAAAATCTCCATTTTTAAAATCGGATGGTTGTTCAACATAGACTTCTTCCTTTATAAATCCATTCAAAAATGCACTTTTAACATCCATTTAAAATAGGATGAAGTTTTTATGAGATGCATATACTAAAAGCATGCGAATTGACTCGAGTTATGCAACTGGTACATAGGTTTCATCATAATTGATACCCTCCTATTGAGAGTATCCCTTAACAACAAGTCTAGCTTTATTTTTGATAACATTACCTTTTTCATCAGGCTTGTTGCGGAACACCCACTTGGTTCCAACCACAGGATGATCAAATAGTCTTTCCACTAAGTTCCAGACTTTGTTTTTGTCAAACTATAACAATTCTTCCTTCATTGCACAGACCCATGAGTCATCATTTAATGCCTCTTTAATACTTCCAAGTTCTAAAAGAGATAAGAACACGACATTAATGGTATTTGATGTTTCTTCCATTACCTTGGACCTTGTAGTGACTCCGCTTGGGGATCTCCTATTATGTTAGTGATAGGATGGCTAGATGCATGTTTAAATTTTCTCAACTTTTGACCATCTTCCTCAATAGAACTTCTAGTTGTGGTATTTGTGATGGATTCATTCTCTTGAAGTTCCTGTTCAATTTCATTTTCTTAATGCACAACCTCAATAATCTAATCAATTCCTGAAGATTCAATGCTCAAGGTTTTCTTAGCAATCAAAAGGTTAGTTTCATCAAATACAATGCGAATAGCTTCTGGTATAGCCTTTTTCCTTTTATTGTATACTTGATATACTTTACTATGGATTAAATATCCAACAAAAATCCCTTAATTAGATTTTGAGTCGAACTTACCTCGAAGATCACTGTCATTGAGAATGTGGCATTTGCATCCAAAGACTCGAAAATATGTGACATTTGGAATTTTCCCAATCCAGAGTGCATAGGGTGTTTTCTTGATAAACGATCTTAGGAACACTCTGTCGATGATATAACAGGCCGTGTTGATTACCTTGCCCCAAAAGAATTTTGGGAGATTGTATTCATTTGGCATTTATCGTGCCATTTCTTGAAGTACCATATTCTTTCTTTCAACTGCCCTATTTTGTTGGGGTGTTGTAGGAGCAAAGAAGTCATGAGTATAGCCACATTCATCATAGAAATTACTAAAGTCCACATTGTCAAATTCCAAACCGTGATCACTTCTTATGGATTTAATATTGAAACCTTTTCATTTTGAATTTTCTTAGTGAGTAGGATGAAGGATCTTAATGCATCATTTTATGTGAGAGAAAAGGAACCCAAATAAAATGAGAAAAATCATCCACAATTACGAAGACATACTTACTTCCACCTAGTGACTAAGTTTTCATTGGATCGAAAAGATCTAGGTGAAGAAGTTCCAAAGGTCTAGAAGTTCCAACATCATTTATTGGTTTAAAGGAAGTTTTAAATTGCTTCCCTTTCACACATGCATCACATACTTTGTTTTTGTCAAAACTCATATTGGGAATTCCTTTTACTAGATTCCTTTTAATAATATGATTTAGCAATTTCATGTTTGCATGACCTAAACGTCTATGGCATGTCCAACTAGGATCTTCAGATGCAATAAGACATTCTACCTTTTGATTTGATATATCATTCAGATTATGCAGTAGATGTTCCTTTCCTTAGTGGCTGTAAAAAAAGGTTTATCATCTTTTGAAACTATGCAAAGTGAGGGTTTGAATTGTACCTGAAATCCAATGTGAGATAGTTGGTTGATACTTAATAGATTATGCTTTAGTCCTTCTGCTAACCAAATATTCTCAACAGAAGTTCCAGTATTTTTTCCCATAGTTCCTTTTTGGATAATCTTATCCTTGGTGTTATCTGAGAAGAGTACATTTCCTCCATTGATTTCTTGTAGATTTGAGAAAAATGACCTATCTCCTGTCATGTGTCTGGAACATCCACTGTTCAAATACCATTTCTCATTTTCTTTCTTCGTTGGTTCCTGCGTCACAGATATTTAAGTTTTTAGGTACCCACATATTACTGGGTCCTGATCCGTTAGATTTCTTGATCTAGACATGCTTAGTAACAATGAGTCTTTTTATTAGACACTTGTAAAATGGGTGAGCAGCATGATTACAGGAATGACAGGTTCTGGAATTTCTAAACTCTCTAACAATTATGGGCATTTTTCCTTTGATTCTCCTTTTTAATGAATAATTCTCATTAAGAAGTTCTTTTATTTTTCTTTCTAACTCTTGACTTTTTTGAATTATTCTATTTCTTTATTCAGTCCCCTTCTTAATAATGTTGTTGTAAACATGAACTGTTTCTGATTTTTCATTTACAGTTTCCTGCATTTGATCCTTAAGAGAGTTTATTTCAATTTCTAATGCAATTAATTGATTATAACATTCAACATGCAAGTTAAAGGAACTGGTATTTTCACAACCAAGTTCAAAAGTTTCAGAATCACTTGCTGAATTAAAAGTTACCTATTTGTCTGCCATTAAGCAGTTGTCCTCAACATCAAATTGATCAGAATCAGAATCTTCCGAAGTGATTGTCATGGCTCTCAGTTTGGAACTTCGGTCAAGTTTGGGATTTCTTCTGAGTTTTGGGCAATCTAGTCTCTTGTGACTTGCTTCATGGCATATGATTTGTTCTAATTTCTGATACTTATTGTTGTATCTCTTGAAATTGGGTTTTAGACCTTTTCTGAATTTTCCCTTTGCTTGAGTAAGTTGCCTTAATTGTTTCATGAACATGGCTATTTCTTCATTCAATGTTTCCTCATAAAAATCCCTCAACTTTTCATTCCAGTCTCCATTTTCTACACTGAAAGCTATGTTTTTCTTGCTTTTGCTTTCAGAACTTTCTTCCTTGCTTAGAAGTGTCATTTCATGTGAGGTAAGAGAACCAATGAGTTCGCCCATAGTCATCTTTTCCAAATTCTTTGCCTTATGGATGGCTGTAACTTTTGGATTCCATTCTTTAGGTAAGAAGCGCAATATTTTTCTAACTTGCTCACTTTTGGATACAACTTTTCCCAGGGCAAACATTAGATTTATGATTTCCATAAATCGAGCATACATTTAACTTACTGATTCACCTGTTTTCATTGAAAACATTTCAAATTGGTGAGTAAAAAGAGCAATTCTTTCTAACCTTACTTGAGAAGTTCCTTCATGGGTGATTTGCAACATATCCCACATCTCTTTTGTTGAAGAGCAAGTGCTGACGAAGTTATATTCCTCCTTAACGAGAGCACATGATAGAATATTCGATGCCTTGGCATTAGTTGAGAAGACTTTCTTATCTTCTGTAGTAAGTTCCAGTTTGCCCTTTGGTGTCATGTCTGAATTTGTTGGAATGAGGAGTCCATCAATGACAACGCTCCATAGATCGTAGACTAAGGCAATAAAAATTCTTGAATTCTGTTTTTCCATGTGGAATAGCCGTCAAATAGAGGAGGACGGGTATGAGATTGGCCTTCTGCATAGATGTCAAAACTAGAGATAGCCATATTAAAGGGTACCTGGCTCGGATGCCAATTGAAAGTTTATGGAGTTTGATGTAGAATATGGAAAATGTTTATAAAAGCTATAAGTTGGAATATCAAAACAGTCAAATGACTTTGAGAGAGAATAAAGAGACACAACAATTTATAGTGGTTCAACAAACATACTGCACTACCTAAGTGATAGCACTTAGGATTTTTAACCTGCACTTTATTAAAAAGAAGAGAGCAAATCAAGTTACAAAGTACCAAACAGCTAGAACTTGTACTGCAACAATAATACGCTGAAGAACAACAATTACACAAGTGCTCACTCAACTGTTTGCAAGCTACTAAGGCTTATTGAGTCTATTGTGAGACGTGTTTAACACTTAATGTGTTTCTCACTTAAATAGGCTGCACAATAGAACATTCCTTTGAAAATTGAGCTTGTAACCCGCCAATTTCCTATTCTGACTGACAGCCAATCTTTCCTTCATCTTTGATTACAATCAGTGACATAAACATGGAAACAATTATAAATGGTAACTTGCCATGTTAATGAAAATACAAGAAAAGATATTTGATTGGTCATTGTCAAAACTCATTTTAGAGGAGATCCTAACAATATATATATACATATATCTATATAGATATACATATTCATAGCCTAACTTACCACCACCACCCTTTTCCCTCTACCCCCACCCCAATCATTGGTGGTTGACATGGCAGTAATGAAAAGAAAACGATGCCATGGCCGTCGGCCACCATCAATACAACCGCATCTAGTCAAATCCGACCATTATCCATGACTTCCATGGCAGCCCATTGGGGTTTGGGGGAAATGGGTATGGGGAATGGATGTGGGTGTTTGGGAGGGGGATATAATACATATGTGTGTGTGTGTGTGTATGTATGTTATACTTGTATAAGTATATGAGTATAAACCAAAAAATATATTATGTATTTTATAAATAGTAAATATTATTTAATTTGAAATGAATAAAAAAGTAAAAAGATAAATATGTATAAAAATGGGAAAAAAATATAAAAATAAAAATAAATGTGAATAAAAAGTAATTTAAATTGAATTGAAAATTAATTAATTAATGATAATTTAGTCTTTATATATTAAAATTAGGATTAAATGAGCAAAAACATGAAAATGACGTGCATGATTTTTAAAAAACAAATGATAGTTTTTTGGCCTTTTTTCTTTCATAGGGAGATCTTTTGTCCATTTCAAATTTCACATGCAGTATATTGCTACTAGCCTTATTTTCTTTTTTATATATAAAATGAGAGGGTTGCGAATAAGAAATGGTATATAATCAGTATTGTACTATCTAAGTTTATAATTGAAAAATCAATAAAAAAAAAACTGATCTTTGGAGTGTCACTATCCAACCACTAAACTAAGCAAGAAAGATTAGAGAATTAATGATTTTACCAATTAATGAATTAAATAAGATTAAAAAAATATACAAGTGGTTACCTCAGATACTCTCAGCACATATCGTCTATATAAAGAATAGAAGGCCGAAGGAGCTCTCTGCACCTTTCAACACAACACTAAGTCCATTTCTACTTAATTAATTACTACTTAAGAAGATTTAGATATATATATATATATATATGTAAATGGGATTAATTGGTAAGTTGATTGCTGCAATAGAGTTCAATGCTGGGGGAGGTGTTTCATGAACTGTTCAGGCACAAGCCACAAGATATTTCCACAATCAGCCCTGAGAAAGTGCAAGGATGTGATTTGCATCAGGGTGAATTTGGGCATGTTGGCACCATCATTTCATGGTGGTACACCCATGGTGAGTCGTCGATCTACACTATATATATATATATCTACATAATACCATATATGCATGCTTTAATTAATTTGCTATCTTATATATATTATCATTAAAAAATGCATGATTTTATAATATTGAGGTCACAAATTCAGGTCTTTCAATTCAAAGGAAGCATTTTTTAGTATGATATTAATTAATTTCTAATTCTATATGTGTTCTCTCTCTCTCTCTCTCTCTATATATATATATATATTTATCACAGACGTACACAAATTACCATATATGTATCTATATACACACACATGTACTTTACATTTAATTCGAACCTAAATTAAATATGGTCACACATGCAGCTATATTTTAGTGCAATTGTATATATATTTATCCTCTGAATAATTAGTTTCTGCGCGCGGCAAGTAAAATCAGAGGAGCACCATTTATAATACGAAGGCATTGATGACCAGATCAAGTCTAGTAGAGAATTTTATTAAATCTGAGAATATATCATTTGCAGGGAAGCCTCAAACTATATATTTTTATCGATCGCAAGATTAATCAACTCTTGTTAATTAATAAACAACAATTAGTATTATATATTTATATGTTAACTAATTTATCTGAATAATATCAGCTTGCCAGTATTTTTTTTTTTTATTTATATACACGCACATCATGAGTCCGTTAGGGCTCCAACTCTTAACCTCCCACATCATGTGAAATACTTATGCAACTGGGCCACAGGCCAATTGGCGCTAGTCAAGGTTTTGAAAACCGGATCGGATCGGTGACCGGAGGCTAGTCTGGTTCGATTGAAGCATAAAAATCGATGGTGGTCAGAATCTGTTCAACTAGTTTACTTTTTTTTTTTTTTTTTGAAAATTTTAATTTTTTTAAATAAAAAGAAAAAGAAAAGAGAAATTATAAGTTGAAGATGATGATTAAAGATTTTGAGCATGTAATTTTTTGAAAGATGAATTTATTTTCTTGAAATTTAATGAAGTGGTAGTTATATGTAAATGCTTACGTTTAATTTGTTATTTTATTTTGTTTAATCTCTCTTAAATTATGATGAATATTTAGTATAAAAGAATTTATTTTTACTTGGAGTTGAAGCATGAAACGAATGATTACTTAAATTAATATGAAATATTACTTTTTATTTATTTATAGTTGACTAATTGTGAAATAGTACTATTTTCTAGAAAACTTATTTAAAAATAAGTAATTTGAAATTTTTTTCAAATAATATTCTTTCTATATCAATTGAAACTTTTATTTTTTGGTAATATTAAAATATTATATATATATATATATTTATAAAATTACATATAATTATTACGTCAGTACGGCATCATACCGGTTCAACCAGTGGTCGAACCGGTAACTAGTAATGTCACCGATTTATTGTCCGATCCGGTTTTGAAAACATAGGCGCCAATATATAATATGTGATCTTTTTAACAATTTTATTGTTACAAATTAACTACCAAAATAACAATATTATTCTTTGTTGTTATACAGACTAATTATAAATTACTTAATCTATTATATTGTTGAAGTAGTCTATGGTACAAACTTGGTTGTACATACCTCATGTGACGTATGTACAAATAAATTTAATATTAGCCGTTGAATTTAAAGTATTACATCATATTCTTTCATTTTGATGATAGTTGACAACATGATAAAATACATTTAACATGCTACCTGTATAAGAGGTTGATGGTAAATTTTAATTTGTTATATTATTTTAATATCTTCTATTAATATTTTGGTTAACATGAAGCTATATTTATATTTTAAAAAGTTAAAATTACTTTCCAATCTTAACGAAAATCTGAAATGATCATTTTGACCCCCATTGAAAACATTTAAAAGAAAATTAATAAAAAATTAAGGGCAAATATCATCAATGGTCCCTAATGTTTTACTTTAGAATCACTTTAATCCCCAATCTTCAAAAATTCATCGTTTAGCCCCTAACGTTAATATATAGTTTCACTTTAGTCCCCAAAACGATTTTTCGGTAGTTTTGGGCCGAAAAATTGACTAATTTTGATATTTTTAAGGGCAAAATTGTCAATTTATAGTTTTATTTTCCATTTTAGTCCCTATATAACGTTTTGTGTTCCAATTTAGTCCCTATGTTATTTTTTTTTTCTTTTTATAAATAGATGTCCATGTGTGTGTATATATAATTGATACTGATATTAGTCACATGCTCATATATTATTATTAATATTTAATAATATATTATTGATATATTAATATTATTTGTGATACTATTATTGATATGGGACCAGCCCATTAGGGCTCTTAAAGCCCATTAAGCTTAGTGGGCCCAAGTGCAACCAAGCCCAAGTTCGACCATGAGGTCGAACTTTATCACTTCTAATCGACCAGGTTTATTGGGCCTTGCTGCAGCCAGGCCCAGGTTTGGTTAAATAGATTGGAGGCTTTTATCTTAGATTGACCATAGAGGTCAATTTGCTCGACCTCATCCCTGATTAAAGCAAAGTTAAGTGTTTAGTGACTAATGATGGAGGTCTGCACCACCCCCATTCGCCGTATTAAATGTGCCTCAACCACCCGTCCATCTGCATTTATTGTTGTGATGGTGTGTCACCTTCGCCATTAATGTTGTTGCCTCCGCATTAATGACGGCGTGGCCTCCCCCTCAGTTTAGCTTAATAGCCTTCACACTCAACAGTTGCAAAGCATGGGCTTAGGTCGAAATGACTGAAACTACTCCTACTTGCGGGAATTATGCAAGAAGCCTAGTGAGGCGAGTTTCATCTTTTCACTCATAAGCATACACTATAAATACTCAATCCACTTAGTAAAACGGTAAGAAAAAACACTCTCAATTAAGCTGTTACTCTGCTCATTTCCTCACATCCCAAGTCTAGTGACTGACTTAACCATCGAAGGGTCTTAGCCAAGGACCCTCTCGGCTAGCCTAACGCGTGTTACTTGGTTACAGGTTCCACCCCACACCTCTATTAGGTCGAAATAGACTACATGACTGTTCAAAGACCATCACTCAGGTCGAGATAAACAGTATTCCACAGAATTTGTATCAACATTTTGGCGCCATCTGTCGGAAATTAGAATTTACAGCCAAAAAATGGTAGAAACCAGGCGTACCACCTCCGAGAGGCAGAATGATCGTCGCTCACCTCATCCACCATCCTTGTCACTGTAGGAGCAACCCGTGTAGGAGATAGGCGGCCCTAGTTCTCAAACTGAGCATATGGTCACTTTGACCATTCTGCAGCTTATGCAGATGATCAGCGACCAAATCTCAGCCCAACTGTCAGCTCAATTGTCCGCCGCATTGCAGAGGTATAATAAACAACTCACACCAACTGTGAGTGCTACTTCTCATCCAACGCACCAAGAGGGGCATCCCACTAGCAGATGTTAGTTAAGCCCGGGTTGTTTTCCCCTACGGAAAGAGGTAGCTGAGTTAGCAGACCAGTAGGTTCGACCCAATCGAGCCCAACAGCGCGATTGGGTCGAACACTGGAGACCTAATTCCAATCGAGATATGTTTAGGGCTGATAGAGAAGAATGGAAGGAGGTATCATATCAGGTCTAGCAACTCAACAGAAGATTGGAGAAAATCTCGAGCAGAAATTTGGAAAGAACTCAAGCTGATATAGCTTCCCGAATCCAACACGAAAGGGAATCACCTTTTGTGCAGGAGATTATCGATGAAATGATAGCTCTCGACACGAAGGTTCCTACCTGGTTGTTGTGATATGATGGGTCATCTGACCCGAATGAACACCTATTGCAGTTCAAACATATAATGCAATTACATGGTCACAGTGACCATATTCATGCAAAGATGTTGGTCACCACTTTTCAGGGTATAGCGTTGGACTGGTTTGTTAAGCTTGAGTCAGCATCCATATATTCTTACAACCAGCTTTATGATAAGTTCTTCCATCAGTTCGCCAGTAGAAGGAAAGCCAAATTGCCCCATACTCACCTATACACTATCAAGCAAAATGAAGGTGAAACTTTAAGGGACTTCTTTTCCAGGTTTAATACCGAGGTCTTAAAAATCGACAATCCCTGCATTGAGTTCCTGATTGATGTGTTGTTTCTAGGATTGAGGCGCAAGGAGTCTGCTAATGCATTAGTGAAAGAACGCCCTCGTACGATGGAGGAGCTCCTTGATTTGGCAGAGAAATACATAACCCAAGAGGAGATGAACAAGATGAAATTTGAGGGAGGGGAGTTTGACAGAAAGAGAGGAAATGAAAAAGATGATATGCATCAGAAAGAAGGTCACAGTCTCTGATCAAACGCTTCCATAATTATACACCCCTGAACATGCCTCGTAAGGACGTCATGTTAGCCATCCAACATGACAACCTCTCGAAGAGGCCCAGGAAACTCACAGAGACGGAAGCCATGAAGAAATTAAAGAAGTATTGTCATTTTCACCGACAAAAGAGACATGATACAGAGGACTATTTCAATTTTCAAGATGAAATCGAGCGTCTCATCAGACAGGGTCATCTCAAGAAGTTTGTGGATCAGAAAGCTATGAAGCCATGGCTCAATCCGGCAAAAGATAGGAGATGACCACCCTCCTTTGAAAGGGGTAATTAACACGATAGCAAGGGGACCATCTGGAGGAGATTCGAGGTTGCCGAGAAAATAAATACAAAGATGCCTTGAATCTAATAGGTGCACAAATGCTAAACCAGTCTATCAGCTATCCACAGTGCTGAACCCATTTTCTTTTCAGATTCCAACCTAAAGCACTTGGGAAGTTAAGGCATGGGGGTAGCCTAGACTGTCTTTTGGTGGTTTTCGTAGAAATCGCAAACTTTGAGGTCCGTAAAGTACTGATCGACAATGGCAGCTCTGCAAATGTCATCTTTCTATCTACCCTTAACAGGATGCAGCTAGGAAAATTGAAGTTTGACCATATCAGAACACCCCTAGTCAGTTTTGGGGGATCAAAAATCGTTACGGTGGGGTCTATGAATTTGACCACCTCTTTCGGTGAAGCTCATGAGAGGCACACGCTGATGATCAATTTCTTTGTAGTTGATTCCCCCTTCGCTTATAATGCCATAATCGACAGACCAGCTTTAAATGATTTCCAAGCAATCGTGTTGACGTATCATATAAACGTCAAATTTCCTACACCAGCAGGAATAGTGAAATGCTTTGCAACATGAATGAGGTATGGCGGTGTTCAACATCTCGATCGAAGCCAGCTCCCAGAAGTCCTACCTCAACTGAAGCCCTCGGGGGACATCCCAGTAGTGAAACTCGAGGAGAGTCAGGTCAACAAGAAGAGAAAAATTGAAGATACTAAGGTTGAACAGACTGAAGAATTCAAGACCATCGACCTAGAATCAGGGAACCATGGCAAGACAACTCGAATAGGAGCGAGCTTGGGAGGTTGAATAGAATGCATGCTCGTTGACTTTCTTCGGAGAAATGTTGATTTCTTTACATGGAAGGCTACCAACTTGCAGGGCATTGATCCTGAAATCACCATATATCGCCTCAATGTTGACCGCACATACAAGCCAGTTCGACAGAAGACCAGAACTTTTAAGGTTGAGAGGACTCAGATCATTGAAGAGGAGGTCAACAAGCTTCTTGAAGCTAGCTATATTGTTGAGATCCAATATCCTAATTAGTTATGTAATGTAGTCTTAGTCCTCAAGAATGAGGGAAAATGGAGAATGTGTAACCACTTCACTGATCTTAATAAAGCACGCCCTAAAGACCCGTATGCTCTGCCTTGTATAGACATATTAGTTGATTCTACTGCTAGATGTGATCTCTTAAGCATGATGGATGCCTTCCAAGGGTATTATCAAATTTTTATGGCTTTCGAGGATCAGGATTAAAACCTCTTTTGTGGTACCTAATGAAGTATACTATTTCTTGGTTATGCCGTTTGGATTGAAAAATACCGGTGCAACCTACCAGAGATTGGTTAATTTTTTGGTTAAAAATGAGATAGGTCGATCTATGGAGGTGTATATGGATGATGTGATTGTTAAAATAGAGAAAGAAGCTAATCACCTGGTCGACCTCGTCATCATCCGTGCTTTTGGTATGAAACTTAATTCGGCTAAATGCTCTTTTGGAGTGAGAGGAGGAAAGCTTCTCGAATACATGGTCAGTCAACGGAGAATTGAAGCCAATCCCTAGAAAATTCAGGCTATACAAGATATAGCATCTCCCCGAATGATTAAAGATGTCCAGAGGTTAGTAGGGCGGATCATCGCTTTGGGTCGGTTTATTACATGGTTGGCGGACAAAAGTTTGCCCTTCTTTCACGTGTTGAGAAATGCAAAAAAGTTTCAGTGGACAGTAGAATGTGACCAAGCTCTAGTCGAACTCAAAGAGTACCTCTCTTGACCCCTAGCCAAGCCTGCGATTGGGGAAATTTTACACTTGTATTTAACTGTGTCGACGATCGCCGTTAGCTCAGTATTAGTTTCAACACGAGAAGGAGCATAATTACTTGGAGATAGAAAGGTTCGCTTTGGCACTGATTACAGCGAAGAGAAAATTGAGACCTTATTTTTTGTCCCACACCATCATCATCTTGACAAACCAACCTTTGAAATAGATACTCTCTAAACCAGATACTTCAGGAAGGTTGACCAAATGGGCTATTTAGTTAGGAGAATTCGACCTCAAATTTCAACCACGGTTCGTTATAAAAGCTCAAGTGCTAGTAGATTTTGTGGTAGAGCGAGTCGACCTACCACCACCCCAAGAATCGCAATCACTAGTTTGGTCCTTGTATGTTGATGGATCAACTACAAACGCCGGTGGTGGGGCAGGGATATTATTATGCTCCCCCCAAGGTGAAGAATACGATTTTGCCATCAAGTTAAACTACCTTGTCACCAATAATGAAGCAAAATATGAAGCTCTTATTGATGGAATGAAGATGGCACTAGATAGAGGGGTTAAGAACTTGACAGCTATTACCAATTCTCAGCTTTCACGGAACAATTTGAGGGAAATTTCGAAGTAAGAGATATAACTATGAATGCCTATCTTAATGAAGTTAGAAGGTTGGAGCAGCGATTTGAAAAATTTACATTGATTCAAGTACCCCGATCGCAAAATGAGAGAGTAGATGCATTTTCTAAGTTTGCCAGTGCGTCCAAGGGTACCAAGGACAGATCTATCACCTTTTTAGTATCAAATAGACCTGCTATTACCAACCCCCAGTGTGGCGCTGTATACGTGATGGACACCCCAAGTCAAAGCTGGATTGATGAAATTAAAGCTTACCTCAAAGAGGGAAAGATGACATCAGAGAGCACCAAGGCTCGAAAGCGAAAGGCGCTGGCGTCTAAGTTTGCTTTGGATAAATTCAACCAATTGTACAAAAGATCTGTTGCCGGACCTCTCCTGAGATATCTCACACCCAACCAAGTGCAAGAAGTCTTGCAAGATATTCATGCGAGTATTTGCTGGAATCATTCAGGAGGTCGGTCACTCACTCATAAAATTATCAGGAGTGGATATTTCTGGCCAACTTTGGCCAAAGATGCTATTGAGTTCACCAAGAAGTGCCGATCATGCCAGGTTCATGCTAACGTTCCTCACCAACTAGCTGCTGCACTTGTGCCAATGCAAATCACGTGGCCATTGGACCAATGGGGGGTTGACATTGTGGGGTCCTTTGTAATGTCTATGGGGCAAAGGAAATATATATTCATGGCAGTCAAATATTTCACCAAGTGGATTGAAGCAGAGGCCGTACCTAAGATCACCGATGTGGCAATAAGGAGTTTCTTGTGAAAAAACATTATTTGCCATTTTGGCTTACCTAAGGTCTTTATATCTGACAATGGCACTCAATTCTAGAGCAAACAGACCAAGGAATGGTGTGAGAGCCTCGGGATTAAGCAGCATTTTACCTCAATGGGAAACCCACAAGCTAATGGTCAAACAGAGGTCACCAACAGAACTTTGCTTGATCATATCAAGACAATATTGGAAGGTTCTAATCCGAGTTGGGCAGATGATCTACCAAGGATTCTTTGGGCTTATTGTACCACTTCGAGAATGGCCACGGAGCAGAGCCCTTATAGTTTGGTGTATGGATCAAAAATAGTAGTACCCACTAAATTGATCCAACACACAACTTGAATGATACATTACAATCCGATCAGGAACAAAGTGGAAAGTGAAGTCGACTTGGAATTGATCGATGAACTTCGATAGCAAGCCTTTACAAAAATGCAAAGATATAGATCCATCATGGCCAAACATTATGACAAAAGAGTAAAGTCCAGGTCCTTTAAAGTAGGTGACCTCATTCTGAAAGAGATTGAAGTCTCCCGAAATATTGGCAAACTCGACCCAAGGTGGGAAGATCCCTACTCTGTGGTGAAGGTAGCAAAGCATAACTAATATCGATTGGCCGACATGTCAGGAAATGAATTAGCAAGGTCATAAAATGCTATCAACCTTAGAAAATTCTATGTGTAGACTGCATTGTACAGAAAACATTTTATCTCAATGAACGCTATAGCGCCCCCTCGTAGTCACGTGATTTGCAAAAAAACATTTATGTTGACCCCACAATCGCACTATCCTAACGAACAAATGTATACTTCAAATACTAATCAACTCGACCATGTAGTCGCATGATTCTCATGGACTGAGTTGGTCCCCATATAATAGTTACATCGACCCCACAGTCGCGTGATGTTACTTGATCAATACATATTCTTATTCTTATTTTAAAAAAAAAAAAAGAGATGTTGGTCCCCATATAATAGTTACATCGACCCCACAGTCGTGGGATGTTACTTGATCAATACATCTTCTTATTCTTATTTTTAAAAAAAAAGAGATGAAGAAGAAAGTTAGTTACTACATTCACCAAGCAGTTGAACTTTTAAGAAGAAGCAACTATGAAACTGAACCTATAATTGAATGATGACATCATTTTCGAAACGCATAAAGCAACAAGTAATTCACAAAGATGAAAGGTCGAAGCAACCTAATACTTCATTAAAAAAGAACATTGTTCAAAGGCCCTCGAGACCCTATATTACAAAACAAAAAATACTGGGCATCAGCTTGACCGCGTAGCTTCTTCTACAGCAATCTCATGCACAGTCTTAAAGAGTTCTTCTGTGGAACTCATTCGACCACTCAAAGGGGGGCCTTAGACCTCCTGCTCCATGATCCTAGGCTGACTGGGCCCCGCTAGCTGGGAAGGCCCCAACTCCTCTGTTAGAAATACTCAGCCTCCAGCTGGGAAGTAATTTGCCACATTCACCTCATTATTTTTTATCTCCAAGGTAAATTCCCCAGCAAATCCGAATTCATCACCTACGGCCATAACCCGAGGAAGGGGAGAAGGAACTACCACGCTGCCATCGGCTGGAGCATTCTCGTCAAAATCCCGTAGTTTGTCATCTTTGTTCACACTAAGTTTCGCCTTATCCTCCGGTTGAAGCTTGTATCCAAGGAACTCCAACTGCTTGACGGCACGGTCGAACGCCTCCTGAGCATCATCCGTACTGAATGTGACACTCGTCTTAGTAAAAGCCAGCATAAACATAAATTGCTAAACTGCTTCCTTGCGGATCCCGGGCAAAGCTTTGAAAAATTTAGCTTGAGCATATCTTAGTGTGCTACCATAGCCGTATGCATGACCAGAATCTGAGGCCTTTTGAATGCTCGCAACAGTCTTCTTGAGCTGCTCTCAACAGCTCAGCATCTTTTTCCTCCAACTGTTTTGATAGTTCAACCATCCTTGACTCCAATGACTGAACTTTGGTCTTCAACAAGTCGTTCTGCTCCTTTTCCAACTGGGTGCATTTTTCTTCCAACCCCAATCGGTTGGTCTCGCAGAGCTCGAATCAACGATGGAGGTTATACCCCCACTGACCGACCTAAAAAATAGAATAGCTTATTACTTTGCAGGTTCATATTTCATTCAAGATTGAACAAAAGATGCTCAACCTAACTTTTATCATGTTGACACGGTATGCAAAGTCCTTTAGCGCGGCCAGCTGCTCGTGGTTGTGTATCTCGACCCAATTTTTCTCAAGTATACCAGCTGTTAATACAGCCAACGGCGTGATCGATATCACCCCAGTGCCCATCATAGTCGTACTGTTCGACACGCCCACTTTCTCTCCAAATCGGGGCTCAGGGAACACATGAAGGTTACACAATCGATTTGGGGGAAGAAGGGCATACATTTCTTCCAGCCCTTTTCGATCGCGACCTTTTTTGTGGAAGCCTCGACTGTAACTTTGATGGCTTTTCTTTTTGGTTGACGCGAGCTGCTGGTCACACCCTCACTCTGTACAGCCGGAGTTAGCGTCTCTTGTCCTGCTTGCGCGACCCTGATGACCTGTCCAGCACTTTGCATTGCCCGATGAGCCATCACCGCCACTTCTTTGTGCTACTGCGCCTCCGTTGCTTCTTTATAGTGATTTGTTAGGCGCGATTCATGATTGATCGACCTGAAAGAAAGCAAGAAATTTCTTATCAAACGAATAGTTATATAAGGTGATATTTAACACCATTTGAGGAGTTAGTCGCTACCTAATTGTGCACTTGCGTGCAACTTCAAAGCGGCGGTCGATAGCCCCACTAGAACCAAATTCCTCACTCGTATGAACACTAAGTTATCCATCTCACCATATTATAGTAGATTTTGAACAAAAATGTTGCTCCATGAGGGATTCTTGATGGCATCTAACTCGACCTTACCCCTTATCCATCCTTTCGGAATATAGAATTCGACCCTAGTGGGAGGTCGGATGTAAAAATACCGCTTCTTCCATTTTTGCCATTTGACAATGAGAGAGTTCTAAAAACCTTCATATGGGGTCGTGTGGTTAAATAGTAAAAACCCAACCCCTCAGCCAATCCTGACTTCTGAGACATGGGCAAGTGAAAAAGATGACTAAAATTAGCCCATGAAGGTGCCTCCTCAACAATACCCATTAACACCACAAAGCTATACATAAGAGTGAAGTAGTTGGGAAGAAGCTGGGTTATGCAAACTTCCAAACCCCTCAGCAGGTCAACTATAGGGTCGGCTAATGGGAATCTCAAGCCACATTTCATGGCATCCTCAAAAACAATGACGTAGCCATTTGGAGGGGTATGCATCTTATTGGAGGCTCTAGGCTGTATCAGTTCAAATTCGTTCGGAACATGATATTTCTCCTATATCGACACCAAGTCGTTCGATGAAACTATCGACACAATATAGCTATAATTGGTCATGAACAATCGACGCCTCGACCTAGGTATTTCTTCTACCACTATTTCTTCCCCATCCCTACCTTGGCCTGAAAGTCCAACTTTATCCACATCTTTGACCACAGGATTAGAGGGTCCTGCACCCTCATCTCCCCCACCCACAACCATTTCCCTCTCATTTGGGCTAGTTAACCTTTCACTCAAGGTCTCACTCGACTCGACCTCACTATTCAAAGCAGAACGGGTAGCCTTAGAGTCAGAACTAGCAGTAGACATTATAAAGGTTTAATACTTTAATGCTTAGTAAAACAAAGAATACAACAGAAAAAACTTACGAAAACTTTACACGAAGCAATGTACAAAGATTAAGATCCAACTGGAATCCTTCTTAGTTGACCCCAAAACTTCTGTAGTAAAAGTAAAAATGGGTGGTGAAAATCCGCTATTTATAGGTGCCCTAGAATCCTAACCGGCTAAAGTAATCGAAAACCAATTATTTAATGCATAACTACCAATTTTTGCACGTAAATATTCATGTAATAGTTAATAATGATTCCCGCCAACACCCATCTCGTCGAGATTTAAAATTGTCTTTCCTGCCAGCACCTTTCTCGTCGAGAATTCAAAGAAACTACTCCAAACTCCAACCTCTTTAAGGTCGGACTTTGGAGTGGGGGGACGGGACTCATGATATGGGACCAGCCTATTAGAGCTCTTAAGACCTATTCAGCTTACTAGGCCTAAGCGCAACCAAGCCCAGGTTCGTCCATGAGATCGAACCTTATCATTTCTATTCGACCAAGTTTATTGGGCCTTGCTACAGCTAGGCCTAGGTTTGGTCGAATAGATTGGAGGCTCTTGTCTTGGATTGACCATAGAGGTCAATTCATTCAACCTCTTCCCTGATTGAAGCAAAGTTAAGTGCTTAGTGACTAATGATGGCGGTCTGCACCACCCCCATTCACCGCATTAAATGCGCCTCAACCACCCGTCCATCTACATTTATTGCTATGACAACATGTCACCTTCGCCATTAATGTTGTTGCCTTCATATTTATGACGGCGTGGCCTCCCCTTCCGTTTAGCTTAATAGCTTGCACAGTCAACAGTTGCAAAGCATGGGCTTAGGTCGAAATGACTGAAACTACCCCTACTTACGGGAATTATGCAAGATGCCTAGCGAGGTGAGTTTCGTCTTTTCACTCATAAGCATACACTATAAATACTCAATCCACTCAGTAAAACAGTAAGAAAAAAACACTCTCAATTTAGCTGTTACTTTGCTCATTTTCTCACATCCCAAGTCTAGTGACTGACTTAACCATCAGAGGGTCTTAGCCGAGAACCCTCTCGGCTTGCTTAACGTGTGCTACTTGGTTGCGGGTTCCACCCCACTCCTCTATCAAGTTGAAATAGACTACATGACTGTTCAGAGACCATCACTCAGATTGAGATAAACAATGTTCCACAAAATTTGTATCAACAATTATAATTCATAATATTAATTGTATGATTAGTAATATATTAATAACAATAAAGATTATATTATAATAATTTTAATTATATTCATAATACGTAGTATTAATAATACATGATACTAATAAATATTAAATTATTATTATTATTAATCATAAGAATAATAAGATTAATATTTTCAATGATAATAATAGTATTATTATGATAATATAATTATCTAATATTATTAGGATTATTATTAATAATATTGTTAATATATTAATAATAATATTACTAATAAAAACCCAAGTAAGCAAAGACATTTTCCAACAAGACAAAAAAATTATCATATCAGTTGGAAATTTGCCACCTAAGCAAAAATTCCAAAATTCAACAAATTTTGTCATGTCACATGAGAATTTACGGCCATTTTATGAGATTCCGCCGACTTTCGAACTAAATGTGCAATTTTTTTTTAACTTATAGGACTAAATTTAAAATTGTGTAACATATAAGACAAATTTGAAAGTCAGAAAATTTTATAGGACGAAAAAGGTATTTTTCCTGTTTGCTGGGGGTAGCTACCATGGTCGACCACCATGGGTTGGGGACGGGGCAGTTGGGGATGGGGATGGATGGGGATGGGGATGGGGGTTGTGGATGGTGTGGGGTCCCCACCCTACGGTGTCAGCCATGGCAGCTACCCCCAGCAAATAGGAAAAAATATTTTTTCGTCCTATAAAATTTTTCGACTTTCAATTTTGTCCTATATGTTACGCAATTTTAAATTTAGTCCTATAAGTTAAAAAAAATCACATTTAGTACAAAAGTTGTCGGAATCTCATAAAATAGCCAAAAATGCTGATGTGGCATGCCAAAATTTGTTGAATTTTGGAATTTTTGCTTAAGTGGCAAATTTCCAGTTGATATGATAATTTTTTTGTCTTGTTGGAAAAAGTCTTTGCTTACTTAGGTTTTTATTAGTAATATTATTATTAATATATTATTAATAATAATCCTAATAATATTAGATAATTATATTATCATAATAATACTATTATTATCATTGAAAATATTACTCTTATTATTATTATGATTAATAATAATAATTTGATATTTATTAGTATCATGTATTATTATTAATACTACATATTATGAATATATTTAAAATTATTATAATATAATCTTTATTATTATTAATATATCACTAATCATACAATTAATATTATGAATTATAATAGTATCACAAGTGATGTTAATATATCAATAATATATTATTAAACATTAATAATATATGAGTATGTGACTGATATTAGCATCGATTATATATACACATATATTATACACAAATATATATACACACATGGACATATATTTATAAAAAGAAAAAAAAGAAGAAAAAAAGTAACACATGGACTAAAGTGTAACATAAAACTATAAATTGACTATTTTGCCCTTAAAAGTGTTAAAATTGGTCAATTTTCTGGCCAAAAACTGCCAAAAAATGGTGTTGGGGACTATAGTAAAACGATATATTAATGTTAGGGACTAAAAGATGACTTTTTGAAAATTGGGACTAAAGTGATTCTAAATTAAAGTAAAACATTAGGGACAATTGATGTCATTTATACAAAAAATAAATAGTAAATGATAAAATACACTTTATTAAAAATATATTCAGAATATTTATATATTTACATATATAAATATGCATATATATAAATACATAAAATATATACATAGTACACACATACACACACAGACACACACACACACACACACACATATTTATATATAACGCCACCCCTAACTCCCGCCACCTCACAAATAACCGCCATGGCCGGGCGACCGACCATGGCCAACAACCCAACCATGGTTGGCTGTCTCTATTAGGTGGGGCATGGGATTGGTTGCAGAGAAGGGACGATGGGGAATGGTGTTTCGGGGTGGGGGGGTGTGTGTTTGGGCGGTTGTGGCTTGTGGGTGAGGGAGAAGAAGATGATTTTTTTTTACTTTACTTTATTTATTTAATCAAATTATTTTAATAAAAAATAATTATCTTTTTAACTTATTGCATTTATTTAAAATTATCAAAGTATATTAAAATAATTAAAATTATTAAGTTATTTATTTAAAATTAAATTATAGTGTTAGGATGATAGTTTTAAATTTTATATCTATTCTTAAAATTTTATTTTAGTTAATAAATAAAGATAATTATATTTAACTATATTATTTTAAATAATATTTATTATTTTAATATTATAAAATATATAATTCAAAATTATGAAGTTATGTTATCTAATACAATAATTTTTTTTGAAAAATAACTTTTAATTATTATTTTTAAATATTTACCAAGCATTGAATGTACTAAAAATGCAAACCAACAACTTGTTGTATGTTATGAATATATTAATTGTGGATGTCCATTTACATTCTCAACTCACATTCATCCCCCTTGAATTCCTTGATCTTCGTAATTCATAAATAAAATTTGTTGAACTATGTGATTCAATTTATGATCATTTATGAATCCCCCATTTTGTAACTCTATAAATTGAGGGTTTTGGAACCTCATTTGTAAGGAAGAAATACAAAAACTTATCAGAAGCTAATCAAAAGGCTTATTGAATTCCTACCTATATCTCTTTGTCTTATTCTCTTTTATTATATTTCATATTTTCATCAGTCAAGTTTAATTATCTTGGCATTATTTTACAACACGTTATCAGCACAACTCTACCTTCGTGAAATATAGTAAAAGTTGAAGACCCTGTTGTTTAAGCAATTCAAGATAATATTAAGGTAAGGCTGTTTATTTCTTTCCTTATGACTAATCTGACCAAATTTGAATTTGTACCTCTTGACATTTCTGGAAAGAATTATCTATCATGGGTTGTTGATGTTGAAATGCATCTTAATGCTATGGGTCTTGGAAACACAATTGTGGAGAAAAATGAGGCTACTGTCCAAAACCGTGCAAAAGCAATGATTTTTCTTCGTCATCATCTTGATGAGAGTTTGAAAATTGAATATCTCACAGTTAAAGATCCTGTAGATCTATGGAAAAATTTGAAGGAAAGATATGACCACCTGAAGTTGGTTGTTCTTCCTAAGGCCCGATATGATTGGTTACATTTGCGGCTACAAGATTTCAAATCAATAAGCGAGTATAACTCTGCTATGTTTAAGATCACTTCCCAATTGAAATTATGTGGGGAAAATATTTTCGATGAAGATATGTTAGAGAAAACTTTCTCTACCTTCCATGCATCGAATTTGCTCCTGCAGCAGCAATATCGAGAGAAGGGATTTAAAAAATATTCTGAATTGATCTCATGTCTTCTTGTAGCTGAACAAAATAATGAACTATTGATGAAAAATCATGAGAGCCGACCAACTGGCTCTAGTCCATTCCCTGAAGTGAATGCAACTAATTTTTCTAATTCTGGTCGCACTCATGGTCGTAGTCGTGGTCGTGGCCGACACAACTATCGAAATTACAACAATGGTAACCGTGGGTCATTTTATCATAAAGGCAAGGAAGTCCTCTAGAAGAAGGAAGATTTTCATGAGAAAAAACTTGAGAAATCCTCGAAGGATTCTGATAATTCTTGTTTTCGGTGCGGTGTTAAAGGACATTGGTCTCGTATTTGTAGAACCCCAAAGCATCTTGTTGAACTATATCAAGCATCATTGAAAAAGAAAAAGAAAAGTGTTGAGGTGAATTTCACTAATTCAATTGATGATTTTGATAATGATGCTAATGATATTGATATAGCTCATCTTGATGTGGCTGATTTCTTTGAAGACCCAGAAGGAAAAATTGACCATTTGATTGGTAACGTTCAAAATAACTAGATCTCTAGTTAGATTTATTATCTAAAAGTTTGTTTTTCAGTCTCTTATTATATTTGTATTTTCATTTAAGTGATGTACTTTTAATTTTTGGTACTTTTGTTATGAAATACAGTTTTTAATTATCTTTTCATTTATCTTCCTAAAGAAGATATGGAAATTGCCAAATATTTGGAATCGACAAATGGGGAAAAAGATGTATGCCTTATTAATAGTGGTACTACCCATACAATACTAAAAGATATGAATTATTTTTCCCACCTGAAGTTGGGAGAAACAAATGTTAATACCATAAGTGGTAGTGCAAAATTAATTGAAGGCTCCGGTAGAGCAAATATATGGCTCCCTGAAGGAACAAAATTGGTTATAGATAATGCACTATTTTCTTCTAAGTCCCGAAAAAATTTGTTAAGTTTTAAAGATATCCGCAGAAATGGATATCATATTGAGACTATGAATGACTCGAATGTTGAATATTTGTGCATTACTAAGAACCAACATGTGGTAGAAAAATTCCCCTCTCTTTCATCTGGCCTATATTGCACCAAGATTTATGCAATTGAGATGTATCATTTAGTAAACCAGAAGTTTACTGATTCCAAAGATTTTATAATTTGGCATGATCGTCTAGGGCATCCTGGGTCAATAATGATGAGAAGAATAATTGAAAATTCACATGGCCATTCTTTGAAGAATCAAAAGGTATTGAAACCAAATGAATTTACATGTGTTGCTTGTTCTCAAGGAAAATTTATCACGAGATCTTCACCAATTAAAGTAGGGGCTGAATCCCCAGGATTTCTGGAAAGGATCCACGGTGACATATGTGGACCTATTCATCCAACATGTGGACCTTTTAGATATTTTATGGTGTTAATTGATGCATCTACAAGGTGGTCACATGTTTGTTTGTTATCAACTCGCAACCTGGCGTTTGCGAGATTACTTGCTTAAATTATCAAATTAAGAGCACAGTTTCCAGAATATCCAATAAAGAAAATCCGATTAGATAATGCTGGTGAATATTCGTCTCGTGCTTTTGATGACTATTGCATGTCAATCGGTATTAGTGTTGAACATCCTGTAGCTTATGTTCACACACAAAATGGTTTAGCTGAATCATTGATCAAACGCTTGCAATTAATTGCTAGACCATTGTTAATGAGAACCAAACTCCCTATATCTGCTTGGTGACATGCTATTTTACATGCAGCAACACTTATTCGATTAAGGCCGACAAATTATCATACCTACTCCCCTCTACAGTTGGCCTTTGGTTTTGAGCCAAATATATCCCATTTGAGAATTTTTGGATGTGCAGTTTATGTCCCTGTAGAGACACCACAACACACTAAAATGGGACCTCAGAGAAGATTGGGAATATATATTGGGTATGATTCGCCTTCTATCATTCGATATCTTGAACCCTTAACATGTGATGTATTTACTGCAAAATTTGCAGATTGTCATTTTGATGAGTCTAATTTCCCAACATTAGGGGGAGGAAATGATCAACCGAAAAAGGAAATCACGTGGAATAATTCATCACTTGAATTTCTTGATCCTCATACAAAATCTTGTGAACTTGAAGTTCAGAGAATAATACATTTGCAAAGAATTGCAAATCAATTGCCTGATGCATTTTCCGACTCTAGAAGAGTTACAAAATCACATATTCCTGCAGACAATGTGCCAATTAAGATAGATGTCCCTGTAGGACAATCTACAAATGCTACTGCAAATGAACTTAAAGCATGCCTGAAGCGTGGAAGACCTCTTGGTTCCAAAGATAAAAATCTGCGTAAGAAGAAAGGATCTATTGATCAAAATGTTCAATTGAAAGAACTGAATAAAGATCTCCATGAGATCCCTGGTGACAAAAGTCAAGTTCCTGGAAAACAAAATCTAGCTCCTGAAGAGCACAAGTTTCAAGATCCTGAAGATCATATAAATGAAACTTCTATAAATTTTGTCAATACCAGGAAATGTTGGAACCGAGTGGAAACGATTATTGATGATATTTTTGCATATAATGTAGCATTTGAAATTATGGAAGAAATTGAGGTTCTGCTAAATCGGTTAAGGAATGTCGGCACAGAAGTGATTGGCCAAAATGGAGAGTTGCAATTCAATCTGAATTGGATTCACTCTCTAAACGTAAAGTTTTTGGACCTGTAGTCCAAACTCCTGATGGGATAAAACCCGTAGGATATAAATGGGTTTTTGTGCGAAAACGAAATGAGAAAAATGAAATTGTGCGATATAAAGCACGACTTGTAGCACAAGGGTTTTCGCAAAGGCCAGGTCTTGATTATGATGAAATATATTCACCTGTAGTGGATATGATTACATTGCGATATCATGTGACCTTGGCAATGCATGAAAAACTTGAAATGCGTTTGATGGATATAGTTACTGCTTATCTATACGGAACATTGGACAACGATATATACATGAAAATCCCTGAAGGATTTAAAATGCCTGAAGCATATAGTTCAAATTCTCGAGAAATTTACTCCATCAAATTAGAAAGGTCTTTATATGGCTTAAAACAATCTGGACGAATGTGGTATAATCGTCTAAGTGAAAGTTTGATTAAAGAAGGCTATATAAATAGTCCAATATGTCCATGTGTTTTTATCAGGAAAAATGGACAACATTTCGTGATCATTGCAGTTTATGTTGATGATTTGAATCTTATTGGAACTCCAGAAGAGATTTCCAAAGCAGTTGAACTTTTAAAGAAAGAATTTGAAATCAAGGATTTGGGACAAACAAAATTTTGTCTTGGTTTGCAAATTGAACATCTGGAAGATGGGATATTTGTTCATCAATCAAGTTATACTGCTAAAATTTTGAAGCGATTCCATATGGATAAAGCACATCCATTAAGTGCGCCAATGGTTGTCAGATCGCTTGATGTTAACAAAGATCCTTTTCGTCCACGAGAGGAAAATGAAGAATTTCTTGGTCCTGAAGTACCATATCTTAGTGCGATTGGGGCACTAATGTATCTTGCTAATTGTACAAGACCTGATATATCATTTGCTGTGAATGTCTTAGCAAGATTCAGTTCTTCTCCTACTCGACGACATTGGAATGGTGTTAAACATATTCTTCGTTATCTCCAAGGAACAATTGATCTTGGATTATTATATTCTAATAAATCTACTCCAGAGCTGATTGGATATGCTGATGCTGGATATCTTTCTGATCCACACAAAGCACGGTCTCAAACGGGATATTTATTCACTTGTGGTGGTACTGCTATATCATGGAGGTCTACAAAACAATCTATCACCGCTACTTCTTCAAATCATGCTGAGATTATAGCAATTCATGAAGCAAGCCGAGAATGTGTTTGGTTAAGGTCAATTAGTCACTACATCCAGAAGAATTGTGGGTTATCCTCTAAGGAAGACACTCCTACAGTTTTATTTGAAGACAATGCTGCTTGCATAGCTCAATTAAAAGGTGGATACATCAAGGGTGATAGAACCAAACATATTTCACCAAAATTCTTTTTTACACACGATCTTCAAAAGAATGGTGAAATTGATGTGCAACAAATCCAATCAAGTGAAAATCTTGCAGATTTATTTACCAAGGCTCTACCGACCACAACATTTGAGAAATTGGTAAAAGGAATTGGGATGCGTCGGCTTAAAGATCTCTGTAAGTCTTCTAATCAAGGGGAGTGAGTATTTGATTAAACACTTTGAATAGTGTACTCTTTTTCCTTCACTAAGTTTTTTTCCCACTGGTTTTTTCTTAGTAAGGTTTTAACGAGGCCTATTCTCTGTGTAATGGACATCCAAGGGGGAGTGTTATGAATATATTAATTGTGGATGTCCATTTACATTCTCAACTCACATTCATCCCCTTGAATTCCTTGATCTTCGTAATTCATAAATAAAATTTGTTGAACTATGTGATTCAATTTATGATCATTTATGAATCCCCCATTTTGTAACTCTATAAATTGAGGGTTTTGGAACCTCATTTGTAAGGAAGAAATACAAAAACTTATCAGAAGCTAATCAAAAGGCTTATTGAATTCCTACCTATATCTCTTTGTCTTATTCTCTTTTATTATATTTCATATTTTCATCAGTCAAGTTTAATTATCTTGGCATTATTTTACAACATTGTACAATTAACAATAATTTGTTGTAAAAGACACATGTCATTTAATTTAATGATACCTCATTTGAGGTAAATACAAGCATAACTTATTGTAAACATGCCCTAGATTCTTTTACATCATTAAAACTTATTTGTCAACTGCACCAATCATAGATTCAACTCTCCATCATAGCTAGTATTATTTAATCCCAAGAGTTTTTATTTGGAAAAAATTATATTTTTCATCATGTAATTTTTCCTATTTTCCTATTTTATCTTCCAACTTGTAAAATTACAATTCTAGTCCCATATACATAAAAAATTTATCAATTTTGGTCTCGTTTTCGCCAGCGCTTTGAATTGGTTGGAAAAGCTAAGCTATCATGCCAACAAAGCAAAAAACAACATGCTAAGAAGCTACAGCTCATCGAATTGGAAATACCCAATATATCAATTTAGCTTTTCCGACCAACTTTTGGAACATCGATGGATATTAGGCTAAAAATGATAAATTTTCGACGTACAATACATGACTAAAATAATAATTTTACAAATTATAGGTTGAAATTGTAAAATTGGCAAAATTACAAAAGAAAACATACAATTTTCCCTTTTTATTTTATATATAGTTCAAGAAATTGGAATTTGAAGTACATACTTGAATACTACATGGGCTAAAATCGAAATACTGTCAAACTTGAATTGAATCAGGGCAATCTGAGCTGGATTGGCTGACCTAACATTTATAAAACCCAACAACTATTGATGTCTGGTAGCATATTTAATTCAACTTTTGGTTTTGAGAAATATGCAATAAATAAATAAAAGAAAAAAAGGAACTATTAAAGGGCAAATTTGGAAGAGAAATCACTCAACTGATTATCGTTTGTCATGTAATAATAAAACAGGTACTGCTCTGGTACCTGAATAAGGTCATTATAATCATGAGAAACCAATTGTATTATTCATTATTGCATTTAGAAAAATAATTGATTAATTGATTGATCAATATCATCAAGTGCGTGTTCATTTCTAGATTGAGGTAGTACAAAAATTAAAAAAAATCACATATGGAAAAAACTTCATTGTAATTTGATGATCTTATTAAACTTTTGTAGAATATGCCACACATAAAATTGAAGTAATTTTGATTTATAAAAACTGTGATGCGCAGATGAAAAGGAGAGTATTGCCAAACAATTGATCCAAGCCATCGATGAGGGGAAGAAGTTGATCAAGTTTAAGATGTTGGAAGGAGATCTGATGGAGAAATACAAAGATTTTGTCATAACCATCCACATAGAGACTAAGGGAGACATTGATTTGGTAACATGTACAATGGAGTACGAGAAGCTTAATGAAGAAGTTGAATTTCCAATTTCATTGATCTCCTACTTCATCGACCTCACTAAGGATATTGAGAGTCTCATCATATTGCGAAATAAATAATAGTCGGTACTACTGTACCTACATACACTAAGCCCTTGGTTTTCATGTTATATATATACATTACTATATGTGTTTTTTGCAGTAATTAAGTGAGAGATCATGAGCTTGGTTACTGTTGTGATAGAGTACCCAGATATGTATGTATATGTGTGAAGTTTGGCCATTAATAGTGTTCAAACTTTAAGATTGGAATAAATAATTACTGTTAATGTATTAAGTCCTTAATTTACTGCTTTGATTTTCTCCTTGTTGACCATTAATAATGTTAGAACACATGGACTTTTTTGCTCATTACTTTCTGACATATATGTTGCTTATTGCTATATATGTGTGATTTTATAGTAAGTGAGAGAGCTTGGCTAAGGTTGTGCAAGATTGTCCATATATCATATTATATGTGTGAAGTTTGACCATAAATGATGTTTAAACTTTAAAAATGAAATAAATAATTTTTAGTGTATTAAAGTCCCCGCATAATAAAATTGAAATTATCTATTAGAATTTTTTCATATGAAAGAGTATTACGATTGAATTCATGAGCTACGTATATAATTACTTCTATTAAGATTAAAAAATCTGTAAGGTGTTTAAAAAATACAAATAATTTTCGTGATTTGTTTTGGGGGTTAATTCTAGTACATTAATGTTTTATGAAGATTTTAGAATTATGATTGTTGTACAGTAATATATATGGTTATGGATATATGCAGTATTTAATAAATAAAAAATCAACAAATGCCAACTCTTTTAATTGCTCCAACATAGAAGATATGACATTTTTCTTTTTTCTTTTTTCTTTTTCCTCACAATATATTTTCAGATATAAGAGATCTTGAATAATTTTTTAATAAAATTGAATTTCACTTTAAATTCTATAAAAGTCCATATATCCACTTTCTATTTATAGTTTTCTTTTGTATCTTTTAGCAACTATATGCTTTCATATTATAATTTTTATTTTAATTAAAAAAATGCACAAAGAATTATATTTTGATACTTGTATGAAGAGAGCAAATAGATACTATATAATTAAATTGACGTGACAAATATTAATTGTATTATTTATCGAATGAATGGACACTTATATAAATTATTTTGAACATATTAATAATTAAAATATAATAATCTTATCCCAGTAATATGAAATAACTAAATAAAAACTTAGATTATTTCAAAAAACTTTATCAATTCCAATAATAATTTTAAGATGCTAATTAATTTTATTATATCAATGTCTAATCACCACAAAGAAATAAATACATCTTATTTAGGATACAAATTTTCATATATCAAGTCCTATATATTTATATATAAATTTCTGAATCTCATTTATAAATTTCAATTAAAATTGAAAACTAGGGTTGCTTAGTAAAATAATAATCAATAGCTTTTGATAATTATAAATGTAAATCATACTACATTTCAAAAACAACACTTAACTGCAATTAATATTTATCATGATTATAGATACCGACTTTTAAGAAAGCTGCACAAATATTATAAGTAAAGGAAATTATTTTCCTAGATGTAAATTATATCCCATAAGCTATTAATAGGTTAATGAAGAAAATAAGAGAAATAAAATATTTCAAATGTATGTGTAGTGGCAATTTCATAATTCTTTCTATTATTACTAATTAACAATAACTACGATGTAATAAGATTTTCATTTTGTTAAATACTTTGAAAAGAAAAAGGAAATGATTTTGTTGAATCATTTTGAGATAATTTTCTTCTATTCTTTTTTTTTTTTTTTTTTTAAAAGCCAATTATTTGACAAATTTTATGTTTGTCCGTTGAAGGAAATAAACATTGATCATCTTAGGGATGTCAATTTATGCCCGATCCGTGAGTACTAGCCCAATTCGCTCCGACCAGGGCAGATAGAAAACCTGCTCCAAAGTGGATCAGATCGGGTTCGGGTTCATATAGGTGCGGGTTGGATTGGGCTTTGATTTATAGTAAACCCGCCCCGAACCCGAAGTATTTATGTATATATATTTATATTTAATTTAGTTTTTTTTTACAAAAACTATATATACAACAAACCCTAAACTATGTTAGCATTTTTTTTCTTTCCCTCCCATTCCTCACAATCATGACTCCCAAGAGTTGATTCAGAATGCTTATAATATGCTCAAAAACTTTCTATTTGTTTGTTTTATGTAAAATTTATATAATATTTAAGTTAAAACTGTAATATTTTGTTAATTATATAGTGGATAGTATTTTAAAAAAATAGAAAATATTAATTAGGTGCGGGTAGGATCGGGTAGAGTTCGAGTTCTACATTTACATTGTGGGTAGGGTTTGGATTCTATATTTACAGTGCGGGTAGGGTTTAGATTTTCACTCTTAAAACCGTGAGGAGGGTAGGGGCTATATAAAATTTTTGCGGGGTGGGTTTGGGTTGAGTCAAAACCCGCCCCATTGCCATCCCTAGATCATCTCCAAATTATGCACATATTGGACAAATATGATTTTTAAAATTTTTTATTTAAAAAATTTAGCTAAATAATGATTTGAGAATAATTATAACACATATACATAGTGATATGACAGAATAAGATCATAAGGCCAAAAAAAGTAAAAGGCAAATAAGACACCAAATTTATTAAATAAGTAAATAAAAATGGGGGCCAAAGAACCCATCAATTTAAGCCCACTAAAATAGGCTCTCAAACAAAGTAAATTGAAACTTTCCAAGGACTTAAATACAAATACAACTCCCAAAGCTAAAAAAACATCTAAACTATTATTTTTAAAATTCAAAGTCTAACTTTACGTAAGTGCGTTCCAGACCAAAAGCCTAATATCATACTGATTTTTAGAAAGGACTCCTACTCCATTTTTCATGCAACATCATATATCTTTCTAGAAATTTCAAAAGGGGAAAAAGAGTCAATAATTTCATTAGTTTAGATGTAATTTATGAGCGATTAAAGCTTTTTATAATTCCTTTTAAAAGTAATTTTATAAAGTATTTTAATAATATAACATGGTCTCCCAAATACTTGAAAAAGGTGAATATATGTTGGGGGAAGAATAATTTATAATTCCAGCCGCAACGAAACGACATGGAAATCTCAACGGTGTATCCGTAATGGTAAGCATGATTTCGCCCAGCCTAAATCCATTATGCCATATGGGGATACTGTAATTTGAATCACCTCGCCCGCCCACGCTGCCGAATACTATCATTTTGGCGCCAATTATCTCCTAAACAGTCATCCAACATTAGCCGCCCACCTCCGCCCCCGGAAACCAAAATGAAGCGACAGAAATCGATACTTTCGTTCCTCAAAAAACCCGAAGCCTCCCCTAGCGGAGGTAAACCCGTCGTTCTCGATGCTTCCGCTGAAGAGAGCAAAGGAACCGACACCCCACCCGAGAAGGTGCCGTGTCAGATCTTTGCCGACAGCCGGCCTTCGCTCTTCTCCAGCATCAAACACAAGTTCGCGAAAGTCGACTGCACTAAAAACTCTCCATCTGACTCCAGGTGCTTCTTGGTGGATTCTTTTTTCTTTTCTTTTCCTTTTTTTTCTTTTTTACAAAAAAAAAGAAGCATGAGAGAAATGTTTATGTATTTTTCTTTATTTTGATTTTTTTGGGAAAGTCTGATGGGAAATAGAAGTGCCTAGCAAATTTTTTGTCATTATTGCTTCGTTCTCTACGCATCGATCGAGTCCTCTTACTTATCCAGTTTCCGAAGAACTATATTTTACTCATTTGCTCATTCTATTGCTGTTTAATGATTGTGCTAGTATTTTGACTATGTTCCGTTACAGTATTGAGTTACAGATTTATATCGGCTCAAGGTTATGTCGCCTGGACATTTTTTTCACCCAACGATTTCCATATTATGCTGAAAATTAGAGGGAATGAAAAGAATTAGAGAATATTGTTTATACGGCTAATATATTTGAAGAAAAGGTTAATCGAACAACTAAGGAAGTATTTAGTAGTTAAAAAGTTTTTAAGATGGAAGTTGCAGGGATTTTATAATTTAATGCATGATTTTCATGAAATAGGGTTTTCATACGCATTAAATGAATTATTTTTCCAGCACATACAGGTCCATCCTGAAGTAGAATTTGTTCCTCATTTGCCAACATGCAGGTTTGACATGAATAATACTTCTATTATTCAGTCTCTTGCCATGGAATTCGACAAACCAGAGGATTTGGCCAATGAACATTTAGCCCCCAAGCAACTCAATAAGCAAAATGTGTTCAACGCTAGCAGAACAATGTGTCCCAAAGGGAACAAAGGTGGTTCATTTCTAACCACTTTTGAGGATGATATTCTTGGGCCAGAAACACCAGGCATGAAACCTGTTGTCCCCAGGCTAAAGCGAGTCCTGGAGGATATATGTAGTTTTGAGGACAAGGCTGATTTTCCTTTACCAGATAATAAGAAAAGAGCAAAACTTCTGCAGGCTTCCAATGTTCTAAAGAATACTCATGATGAGGACTCTGAAATGATTAGCAAGTTTGAATGGCTGCACCCATCTCGAATCAAGGATGGCAATGGTAGAAAGCTAGGGGACCCTCTTTATGATAAGAGGATACTTTGTATCCCTCCTGATGCTTTGAGAAAAATGTCAGCATCTCAAAGGCAGTATTGGGATGTCAAACGCCAGTATATGGATGTGGTTCTCTTCTTTAAAGTGGTTGGTTTATGTTTTATTGATTTCTTTTCTCTTGTTTCGGAAACCTTTCAGCATAGAAAGTAATTCTAAATCTCCTATTTGGGTCTGTAAATCATTTTGTGGTCTCTTCGTGATTGAGACCCTTGCATGACACTCTACAAGAGAAAAAATGCAGATTTATCTGAGTACTGAAATTTAATATGTCTATGATTTTAAGGTGACTAGAGAGAAGAGACTAATGGAAGTTTGTTTTTAGTTGGAATATCTATAACAACTCACGCTAACTGCGATAATATGTTTGTGAAATATTTATTCATCATTTAACAGATATGGTTGCATTCCGTTGAACTGATGATAACTTATTGTATCATAGATAGAGAATCATAAGTTTTATTTCCTTGACATCGCGACACGTATCAAAGATCAATGTAGAAAGCAAGAGAGCTACAATTTTTCATGCGGTTAACCAAAAAGTGGGAACAAATCTACACTTATATGGAGTGGAGTGATGCCGTGGCTCTAAAATGAATACAGGAACTTTTGTTCTTTTTGATTTTTTGTTGTATGATATTTCCTTTTCTTCTATTTTACGACTGGCATGTTCAATATTCTAGTGATTAAAAAGTTATCCTGGCATTTTTATCTTTGTGTTATGAATTGCTTACACTAATAGTATCACTGAATACAGGGAAAGTTCTATGAGCTGTATGAATTAGATGCTGAAATTGGTCACAAGGAACTTGATTGGAAAATAACATTAAGTGGTGTGGGAAAGTGTCGACAGGTAAGCTCAAATACTATTTTGTTCTTGAACATACATGGATATATGCATACATACACTTGCGTGTGCTTGTGTGCCATATAAGATTGCACTTGTCCTTAAGGCTGATCTCTTATAAGTTATTAATACTTACTGTAGGTTGGCGTATCTGAGAGTGGAATTGATGATGCTGTTCAGAAGTTGACGGCTCGTGGGTATGAGAATTTCCAAGCAATTCAATTACTGTAGAAAAATATTTTAGCTCAGTTGGTGAAAGGAACTTGGCTTTAATATTTTGCTAAGATCTATTCTTTGTAAACACCCTCTCTATTGAGAAGTAAACATGAAAATTACATTTTCATTTTTTGGGGTAAAGCACCAATGGCATTGTGGAGGTTGCACTCCTACATATGTACTGCTTGAATGAAAAAGAGAAGTATGAACTTACAATGAGGATTGGTTCACAAAGTTTATTTTCAATATTTGAGTGCTTATGGTATTAACAGGACAAACAGATTCCTTGAGTTAAGCCCAAACCCCTTGTTCCCATTGTTCTCTTCCGTGAAGTTTTATGTGTGAATAATTTAAAATCGTCCTGCAGTTGAAGATTCCAGATAAGATCACCTTCAGATTCCCATCAGTCTTTTTTCCTGAGAATGGTTTAATATCCTAGCCATAGCAATATCAGCGTCAAGTTATGTTATGTCTGGTATAATCTTCTTTAAAGTGCTCTTAGAAATTACATTTAGTGTTTGTTAGGTCCCATTTGACATGGATATGGGGTTCTTTAGTTGATTGTTAATCAAATCTTGATGAAAAGTATGTTCCTCTTTTTATTTTTTATTTTTTTTTTGTTCTCCTTACAACCTTCTGTTGTAAAAGGTCTTTGGCAAATTCACCAACAGCTGACCTTAATTTGTAGTTAATGTTAACTCCATGACCTTTTTAATTATCAATTATACCCCTTATTTGATTTATTTAAATCGAACTCCCAGTGTGTAGATACTAACCGGACTTTCTAAGAGACCCTGACCTGCAGGTGGCTGTGCCTGAGCCTGTGACTGAACTTGAGCTTTAGCCTGAGTCTAAGTTTTGATGCTTAGCATTAACGACAGAATTGACATTTGTTGCTGGACTTTTGCTTAAATAAGACGCAGGCCTATGGGAAGTCAGGAGTTGTGTTAGAACAATAGCTGACATGGTCATCTTTCAGGACTTTCACCAAACATTATAAGCATTAGCATCATTGCTTCTTGTGAACCAATGGGTTCAGAAATGAGTCAAATGCCATCATGTTCCATGGCATTATTGGTTTTACTGCACTCGTAGATGTACTTGTAGTTGCAACTGTGATGGTGGTATCTGAATACCACCTTCACAACTGTAGCAATCAATACCCTGCAATTCCCCTTGGAACTGTTCCCCCATTATCTGTTGCAGCTGTGGAAATAGGGATGATAGCATTGCATGAATAATTGACATCATAGAACAGCACCATATGAAACACAGGCATCTGCAGCACTAAAACAAACAGACAGTTGCATCGATAACAGCTTCTTCAGCAGCATGCTTGGTATTAAACTAAAAGTAGCTCCTAAAACTTCCTCTTGTTCTCCAGCAGCTGAAGTTCAAAAACTTAGTACTACAACATCACACCCTCCATCACCTTATTTGTTTTGCACTTTACTTGTCAATGCACTTGTACTTGGGACTGTGAAAAAGAATCCATTACTTGGTATGACAAAAAAAAGATATCATTCATTTTCTAATTTTGAATTTTAGATGTTAATAAATCTATACATTAGATGTAATAAACCAATACACATCTTTAAAGTGCATAAAACATCATCTGTTTCTTCTGCATCTATTTTGGAAGGTACAAAGTTGGTCGGATAGAACAACTGGAGACATCAGAGCAAGCAAAATCCAGGGGTGCCACATCTGTAAGTTTAGCTTGAACTTCTGATTTGTACTTTGTTCTGTCTTCCTGTTTGAGATTAAGGGATTTTTATCACGCAATTGTTATATAAAGAGTGAATCAATTTTATATCTATGTTCCCTAAGATGGGTCCTTTTGGCTAAAAAATGTCAAATGCAATAACCAATTTTAATCTCAAAAGGACACACTAATATTTAATAATTAAGATGACATAGGTTGATCCAGAAAGATCAGCTGCCTTTTTCTTGATTTCAATTTCTCTATAAATAGTGGTCGAGGTGGGGTAGGCTGGGCATGGGTGTGTGCAGGTTATCTAGATATGGTTTGGTTTCTCCTAAATTTAGATCAATATACCATCCACTATATAGAACTCTTTTTTCTTTTCTGACTGGCTACGTGTCCTTTGGACCCTTTGTGTGCTTAGAAGTGGATTCGAACAACTGACATAAGGATTTTCCTTTGTTCTAACCAGCTGAGCTACATGCACTTCCAGTCCCTTTTTCTAAGCCCTGTGTTGGTTGGGGGAAGAGGGTATTTCCACTGTGAAATTAGCACTTTGGTAATTACCTGAGGCATCAAATAATCAGCAAAATGGTTTTTCAGGTCATTCAAAGAAAGTTGATTCAAGTACTTACTCCTGCAACCACATGTGAGGGCAATATTGGACCTGATGCTGTTCATCTTCTTGCTATAAAGGAGGTTAATTTCATGTTTTTCCTTTCTCATATTTCTGCTTCTTTATGGAGATCTGACATCAGTAATTACTGAAAGATCAGGAATATTGAACTTTTTAAATGCTTAATTATTGGCGCAAAATATTATTGATTTCCTTATGTTGCTTTTATTTTTGCATTTAGGAGGGACTGGGGAATAGTTCAAGTGTATTTGGGTTTACATTTGTGGACTGTGCTGCTTTAAAATTTTGGGTTGGTTCGTTCAGTGATGATGCTTCCTGTGCAGCTTTGGGGGCCTTGTTGATGCAAGTATGCTCTTCTATCTTATTTTTATTCCAGTTTACTTGCGAATATGCAACTTTTCATAACATAGTGCAATCTTATACTACTTTGGCTTATATTCTTAGGTGTCACCAAAGGAAATTATTTATGAAAGCCGAGGTAAAAGTGTATTCTTATTAATGAGGCCAGGTTGTTTGTTTTATTATGAATGATTGACCTGAAGCTTTTTACCATGGCTGCCATCTTAATCTTCAATACAGGGCTGTCTAAAGATGCTCAGAGAGCTCTTAAAAAATACAATCTGACAGGTGAGGATATTATGAAAACCATTTAATTACACGTTTATTAGGCATCAATTTCCTTGTATCATGCAAAGTTCTCTTCAAACTTAGTTTAGCTAATTCAGTTTTCTTGGCATATGCTTTCTTTCTTGTTATAGAAAGCAGTTTTCTTGCATAACTGTTGGTCATTTTTGGTGCATAAGCTTTATGGTACACTATTTTGAAGGTATCTTATCTTCAGATACTATCCCTCCCTTATAATCTTTAGTGTCCTTTGCTCAAAGGAAATAGTTTTTCATCCATCCTCTTAAAGAAAATTAAAAGTCTAAATGCATTAGTTCGTGTAATTTTCTCTTCTTACCGGAACATGAAGTTTGAATTTCTTTGTGGTCATAATTACCTGACATGTAGAGTTCAGGCCTTTTATGATCAGTCTCATCAACATTGTTTGACAAAGGGCTTTCCAGTTCTGCTGACCTTAAGATTTCCATTAACTGCTCTATCAAATATGCAAGTGGAAATTATGGATAACAATTAATTTCTGTAGGATTAACTCCATCCCAATTAAATCCTGTTGATGCTTTTGGTGAGGCCTTGGAAGTTGCAAATCGTATCGAGTCAAATAGATACTTCGTTGGGTCTTGTTATTCATGGCATCACATACTTGATGGAGTTGTACACCGTGATCTTGCATTATGTGCTCTTGGGGGGCTTATCAATCACCTATCAAGATTGATGGTAAACACATGTACTTTTGAGTTTGAAACGTGTGTCAAAATTGATAATTTTGATGTATTTCTGCTTATTAGCAATCTGTACCTTCTGTCTCAATCAGTTAAGTGATGTCCTCCGCAATGGAGATATTTTATCTTACCAAGTCTATAAGGGTTTCCTCAGAATGGATGGTCAGACACTGGTAAATCTGGAGATCTTCCATAATAATGCTGATGGTGGCCCATCAGGCTAGTAACTTCTCTCTCTCTCTCTCTCCCTCCCCCCTGCTTTCTCTTATTGAAAAATTTATGTGATATCATTTTAGGCACGCTGTACAAATATCTTAATAATTGCATAACATCACCTGGTAAGCGGCTTTTAAGGAACTGGATATGTCATCCTCTTCAAGATGTCGAAAAAATAAATAACAGGCTTGCTGTGGTTGAGGACCTGATGGCAAATTCAGAAATCATGCTACACATTGCCCAATCTCTTCACAAGCTTCCTGATTTGGAAAGGTTGCTCGGACGTGTAAAGTCTAGCTTTCAATCTTCTTCCATACTATTGTTGCCCTTAATAGGCAACAAAATATTGAAACAGCGAGTAAGATTCTATTGCTTGATATTGAAGCTTATTTGACTACATCTTTGTGTTCCCTTCTCGGATGAATAGGTGAAGATTGTTTAGTTTTGCTTCGCTTATCTAGT
Source organism: Jacaranda mimosifolia (assembly GCA_018894105.1). Classification (NCBI taxonomy): domain Eukaryota; kingdom Viridiplantae; phylum Streptophyta; class Magnoliopsida; order Lamiales; family Bignoniaceae; genus Jacaranda; species Jacaranda mimosifolia. The sequence goes on from CM032126.1 coordinate 21,741,250, forward strand.
TTTTTTTTTATGTATCGGTTTTTACTTAAAAAATTGCCAAGAGGAAGTTTCTTATATCTCCTCACCTTGTATAGTCTTCTTATTGGAGACAATTCTACTCTAACCTGTCGTCTTTACCTGTAACCCAGAATGGCTGATTTATTTTAGTCCATGACTCCATGGATTGACAACTAGTTGGATAAGATGGATTTCACTTTTTAACATGGGTTTATATGGTTTCATGTTGGATACAAGAGGTTTAATTTGGTTATTAATTTAAGAAAGCTGTCAAAATTATCATTGCCATCACAGCTTTCACTTTAGTTTAACAGGTTCTAGTTGGCTTCAACTGCGGATGAGTTTTGACTTTTGAGGTGATAGGCTTGCTTTCAATAGTGTTATACGTAATTCCCTTTTTATTTTTTCTCTGAAATCTTGAAGGGAGAAATGCTTATGCCTCTTATTGCTTGAAAATCACTGAGGAAACATATCAGCTGTAGTTCATGTTATACCATTTGCACAAATTTAGTCACATTTTGCAACTTATTATCATCAAAATGCTTTACTTTTGCTGTTGATTTAAAATGTACACTGTTTTTACGGTTTTGACATAACTGCTCAGAATGTCAATTTAATTCAACCCTATCTGTCCATCGATTCCAAGTCACATGCTACATTTCAATTAAATATGCTCTAAATTACATATGATGCATCTTGCCTCGAAACAAACAAAGACAAATTGCTGTTCATCTACAGGTAAAGGTATTTGGGTCGCTTGTAAGAGGACTAAGAACTGGAATGCAAATGTTATTGCTCCTGCAGAAGGATGAAAGCATGACTGCTTCATTATCAAAAGTTGTATCCCTTCCTAAGCTATGTGGCAGTGAGGGGCTTGATGAATCCCTTGCTCAATTTGAAGCTGCAATAGCTAGCGACTTCCCCAATTACGAGGTCTGATTTGGCTATCTCTGGACCTACTTATGCATTTGAAATTGTCTAATATGCACCATATGTGCTAATTTGGGCTCTTCTCCAAGTTATTGTTTCTCTTAGTATCATGCATAAACTCTGTATTGTACATAGAAGACTGCTTGCCCTTAATTTGGACTTGTGATACCTTGATAGAACCTCAGTACATCTAAACCTTGAGATAATATGATTGCTCCCTATTACTTTTTTCATAGAATTTGAAGAATAATGTCCTACGAAAAAGGTAAGTATTTAATAGAACAATTTGCTATTTTTTTCATTGATTTGAAGGTTAACGTCCTATAACTCGTGCCCAAAATTGCAATTTGCTAATGCAAAAAGAATCCATTAGTGGGGTAAAGCTTATATTTGGTCCACAATTAAATGATATTCAATAATATAGTTTAGATTGCGGCTGGGAAGCAGTGCCTTATCTAACTTAAACAAATCTTGAAGTTTTATATTCTGTGAGAAAAAAAATGTCATTTACTTCCGAGTTGAATGTGGACTTGAAGCTGCATGGTCCTCTACTTGGATTTTAAAGGGTGTTCTTCGAGAAACGCAATGGCTGGCTGGAAAGCTATAACATGGAAGGCAAAGAACTAGAAAAAGAGAGAAGAAATAACCTTAGAATCTATCAATGCTAAAATATAAAGTTAGAATCTCCTTAAAGCCTTCCATGAATATCTTCTAGTAGTATGTTAATGGAGTCTTACTAGGAGTGCAGGAAAAAGATCTCTTTGTTCAATTGTCTATTTAGAGGGATTAAAATGTATGCAGAAAGACCTTTTGATGCCTAATGCTGCACATAAGTAGGAAGTGCAAGGAAAGCTCAAATTAATTCTTGATCAAATTCCAAAGGAAAAGGATAGAAACATGAAAAATAATCTGAATTATATACTCTAATTTATGTCCCTTCTTTTGTCATGATAGGACCATAACGTTACAGACACGGGGGCTGAAACATTGTCAATTTTGATGGAGTTGTTTGTGGAGAAGGCGACTCTATGGTCTCAAATGATGCATGCCATAAGCTGCATTGATGTACTAAGGTCCTTTGCTATTTCTGCAACTTCTTCTTGTGGAGCAATGTGCAGACCTATAGTTTTGCCTCACTCTGGATTTGAAAATTCATCCATGGAGATAATGTGCCCTCTACTTAATATGAAAGGTCTGTGGCATCCTTATGCCCTTGGTGACAATGGGGGACTGCCTGTGCCAAATGACATCCTTCTTGGAGGACATGGAATTAGTTATGTTCCTGGCTCATTGTTATTGACTGGGCCAAATATGGGTGGGAAGTCTACTCTTTTACGTGCAACTTGTCTGGCTGTTATACTGGCTCAGGTTTGCTTTGTTTGTTGGAAGCTGTTCAAAAGCACTATCGTAAAAATCTTATTAGTTTACTGCCTTCAAAATTTAATTGCTTCTGATTATACATTGATATATGTACCACAGCTAGGCTGTTATGTGCCTTGTGAAGCGTGCACTCTATCAGTTGTAGACATCATATTCACTCGGCTTGGTGCAACAGATCGGATCATGACAGGCGAGAGTAAGTTTTTTCATTAAATAGTACACTTATTGATGCAGAAGCCTGACAGCTAAAACTTAATGATGAAGAAGATAACACAAATGTCATAAACTTGAAAAAGGGGTGGTCGAAGTGCTCTGAGATAACACAAATCTCATATTTCTTTCTCTGATTTATCTAGATTAATATCTTCTAAGCAATTGCATGATAGAAGCCTGAGACATCCAAAGAGCCAGGAGACTGAAAATTAGGAAAAATGAAGTTTTCTTCCTACTTATATATGCATGGCTAAAACTTCTTTTGTAGGTACCTTCCTTATTGAGTGCACAGAGACGGCATCAGTTTTGCAAAATGCTACACAAAATTCACTTGTTCTTCTTGATGAATTGGGTCGAGGAACGAGTACTTTTGATGGATATGCTATAGCATATGCTGTGAGATGCTCTTTTCCCGATATATTTGCTAAGACTAGTGCCTTTCATTCCAATTTGGGAGAAAACATGATCCTTTTAATATATTTTGGTAGATTCTTTTAAATATATATGTTGAGTTACTTTGTCTTTGGATGTGATATTTATACCCTTTTTGTGCTTCGTATGCCAATTATGATTACTATTAACGTGTACATATATCATGTAGTGTATTTGTGTGTACTTAAATGTATGCTTGCTCGTGTGTGCATAAACTGTTACAGTGATGCATGAAATTTCTGGTTTGCAGATGCATCATTTTGCATGCTATAGATTTGCATCAATATGCGTGTTACTGGAGGAAAAAGTATGATTTTGATGCTACCTGGCAGAATTCACCTGATGTCGAATTAATCATGTGTAGCCTTGTGACTCTTACATCTGTGCAAGCAACAAATTTGAATAAAATATTTGTCTGCTTATGTTCATGAATTTGTGATCTGAGTGTTGAAATGTCAATTAATGGACTTAAAATCTATATTTTGACCTTTGGGTTTTAGTGAGGAAAAGGCAAAGGAAAAACCAAATGTCTAAAGTATAAACTACAAAGTAGAATCGTTTGAAACAAGGAAATCAATTTCATTAGGTTCTCCTTATTAGAATTCAAGACCCACGAATGGTGTAAAACTCTAACAAAAGAAACCTTATATTGTTTGTCAATACTCACCTTACATAGCTTTGTGTGAATTTTGTTTCTGGATAAATTGCCACTGTGTTAATATTTAAGTTTTAGAGCATATAGATTGTTTTGTTAAAGAGAAATCATGATGAGAAGTTAAAAAAATTCCCATCAAGCTGTAACATCACATTCAACTTTCTTTCACAAGAGATACTGTTATGTTTCCTTTTCCAGTTTTTCTCAATAGTAGGTTGGGTGGTGAAGTATTGTTGGGTCAAGTAACAAAATATACACATACATTTATATGTTTATTTGTGTGTTTTTCTGTTTGTTTAAACAGGTCACATGGATTCATTTTGTCATATGGACCTAAACAATATTGTTTTGAAATGTTTATTGAAATTTCTACTTGTATATATTAATTGCAAGAATGATTTTCAGCTTTAGGAAGTTTATGAACTTTTCAACAAATGTTGCTACTAGCAGATTTTTCTCTTCCATTACACTATGCTGTGAGCTTTGTCTCACTGCTATCACACTATGATGACAAGTTTTACCATAATATCCAGGTGTTCCGTCATCTTGTTGAGTCAGTCAACTGCCGCTTCTTGTTCGCTACACATTATCACCCCCTCACAAAGGAGTTTGCTGCCCATCCTCGTGTAAAACTGCAACACATGGCATGTTCTTTTGGTTGGACATCTAAAATGTCATCACAAGTTGAGCAGAAGCTAGTATTCCTTTACCGACTAGCCTCTGGAGCATGCCCAGAGAGCTATGGAATGCAGGTAGCACTAATGGCTGGGATTCCAAGCTCAGTGATTGAAGCAGCCTCAAAAGCTGGACAAGTTATGAAGGAAATGGTTGGAGAAAGTTTCAAGTTAAGTGAGCAGAGAGAGATCTTCTCAACATTGCATGAAGAGTGGCTGAAAGTTCTTTTATCTATTGCAAAGAAAGCGGAGATTGTTTTTGATAATGATGCATTTGATTCCTTATTTTGCTTGTGGCATGAGCTGAAAAGATCTTGTGAGAAGATCAGCTGAGAAGATGGAAATGTGAGAACTCATCCTTCATTATTTACTTGTTATTTCTATGTTATTCTGCACACTTATGACTTCCGTTGATCAGCTAATTCAACTGTCAAAAAGTGGAATTTGAATGAAAATTGTGTAAAGGGCATTTTGTTGTTTGAACAGAGAATAAGAACTTGTTTCTGCGGGCTACAAATGAAATTAGTCGTGCATGCAGATTCTTGTGTAGGATATTGTAGTGAATAGTTAAACACAGCTTATCATGAAGGGCATTCTTCTGCGCATAGCCCATCTGATAGACAGCCAAAATAGGCAAACAAAGCAAACTCCTTTTGCATCTGGACTGAAAGCCAACCCAGGAAAACACCTGCATGGGGAAGCCTACTCAATAGTCTTTTGGAAAACTACATCTGCATATGCCAATCTGTCACGCTCCAAGACCAAACCATAAGGTTTTAGTTTTGAGGAGTGAAAATCAATCCTAATACATGAGTCGCTAGTCAAAATCATAATCACTAATAAATTCTAAACATTCCTAGCGATCCAAATAAATCTCAAACATGAGAACAAAAATAAATCAAAATGACCAATCCTCTATCAACTAGAAGTTCATTAAATAATATAAAGAAAAGACAAGAACTAAATCCTCAATATGATAATGATACAAAAATACTATTAATTCCTTAGAAATCTTTCAACTCTGATTTTCATAAAAAAGGGAATCCATCTCCTTACTAGGGCTAGGGTTTAAGTCTGCTAGAAGGAAATAAAAAAAAAAAAAATAGTGTGAGTAAATGACTCAGTGAATGCTAAAAGTATGCAATGTGAGTTTAAGAATATATCATGATTAAAAAATGTTTAGTGATAAACAAATGAGAAAAAATTGATAAATAGTCATGCATTATAAGTAGTAAAGTAGGAATATAATAATAAATATTTTTTTTATAGGCCAACAATTAAATGTAATGATCAAATTAGTGTTTGCTATAGTCAGTTAATCTTATGATTTCCACCATAACTATAACTGTTCCTTATCACTCCAAGCAAGGTGTGACCTTACCAAACAGTACCTGGGCCTAGGTCTTCGGGAAATCCTACGACCCACCTCAGTCACAAATGACTTTTGTTGTGTGCTGGGGGGATTAAGCCATGGGGGCTTGGGGTTTAATTGACAAGCCCGCTGTTGCTCGATGAAATCCCTTGTCACACCCAGACCAAGTTAGATCCAACGTACAATATCAGTAACAGTAAATTCATTCATCAGTGTTGATCATCGTATTTAACTATTAGTCTAAAAAGACATTATTAAATAGAAATGATATCATAAATGAACATGCTTTCTTGTATCATGAAACAAAATAAGAGAATTTTATGTGTGCAATGGAATATAATTATAGTGCAATGTAAGCTAAAAATAAGTTATGAGCAGATTATACTGTATCATATATCCTTCTGGGTTTTGAAACATAATATTATATAATATATATAAGTTTAGGCACTCACGATACTCCATATTCATTCGATCAATGATCTCCCAGGGGCTAACTTAAATAACCTGCTAAGTAATGATAATAATTAAATCAATGTCATCTAACATGGGCTTAAACTTTCATACTCATTCTAGAATATCCATATAACGCTTCCATGACGAATGCTTAGAATTGCATAAATACACGAGTAATTCTTCCTAGATTTAATGTAATAAACCCTAATGGAAACCATACTTGTTACCCTCCTCAGATGTACTCATTATACAATCATGAAGTTGCAAGCAAGACTTACAGATTTTAAAGGCTCAATACAATATTCAACTTTCCATTTAGCAATGGGGTTTCAAAGATTTCAAGAAACAAATAATCCTTCATTTAATAATAATTTTTTATATTAGCGTAAAAGTAGACCCAATTTATAACACTTGTGTTGCATTGAAGATTAGAGAAACATCATTAACTTAGACATAATTTTTTTGAAATCAAAGTTGTTTTAGGAGTAGGCCACAATTGCACAGTAGTAAATTTTCATAACTTTCAATAATTAAAATAATTAATATGAGGTTCTAATATTTTGTTTGTTCTTTTTCTAAACAATTTCAAGTTTATGTACAAAAATGGAAAAATCAAAACACATCCATTATCATGGTTATAAATTCCTCAAGTTAAAAACAATCGAGATCCCACATGTACTTAGGCAATTAAACTTAATGAATTTTGAAAAAATAACTACATGGCCTAAATTTGTGAAACTTTCCAATAATGTTACTAACACATCAAAGTTTCTTAGTAAATTTTATCACTTGAAAATACTACCTTTTAGATGGGAAAAAGAATTTCTAAACTGAACCTGCATAGACTCGCCACTTAGTCTGGTAGGATAGTTTTTTGGATGTTTATAAAATTAAAGAAAACTTCTTTAAATGTGAAAATTTGCAGATATATTATAAACATATTTAACTTAATACAGAAAAATTTTGGCATAAAATTACCATAATTTGGCCCACGAACTGATATAAAACTTCTAACATTAGAATCTAAAAACCGAAACATAGCAGCATCAACTATTACACTTTGTAAATATAGGATGCATACAAAACACAAATGCTATGATATGTAGTTTAACCAAAACTTATGTTTATATCATAATTTAAATATGGGATCATACCTATGAAGAAGAAAGAATAAGAGTCGAGGGTGTTGAGATTTCTAGGCTGTGATTGCATGTGAGATCTTATCTCATTTTTCATGTTCCTGAGATTTTGAGGTTGTTTTAGTATTTTAGAGATATAAGAATGAGAAATGAGGTTGTGAGATAAAGTGTAATAATTATAATAATTTGATTGGTTGATGTGATATAAGGTTGTGAGATATGTTTGTGAGATTTGTTGGAAAGAATGATATTGTTTTATGAGTTTTGGTTTTTGGATTTGTTTGGGTTTTGGAATATTTTAAAAATACAAATAATTTATTATAAATTTAATAAATTGAATATTTTTTGTTATTATTTGACAATAGACTGTTCAATTAATTTTCCATGTTAGAAAAATATATTTTCAAGTAGCCAGTGGTAAAGAACATATTTTTTTTTGTGAATTAATTTCTACATATTTTTAATTACCTGGATAATTTGAAATTTTGTTTCTATTTTTTAAATTAATTCAAAAAATTGAGCATCATTCAAAATTAATTTGTAAATTTTGTTATTTTTGTATATTCTAATTTATTATTGTATAAAAATGTATTTTAATTTTTAAAATTCGTTTTGGGCAAATAAATTTTACAAAATTTAATATTTTTATTTTTCAATTAAATTGAGACTAAAATTTCCATTTCTCTAAGCACCCATTACCTCCTCACTCACACCCAACTCCTCAAAGGTTGTGCTTTCTTGCATAGAGAGAGAGAGAGAGAGAGAGAGAGAGAGAGAGAGAAGTTGGACTCAAAGGTTAGTGGAAGATAAGAGGAGAGAGAAGTTACTGTACATGTCAGAAGTTGTCTATGAGGAATGTAGCCTTGGGTTCTTGAGACCTACCCCATAGTCTCACATCCAAGCAAAGCTTCGCCCAAATCTTATGTTTATGAGGAGGAAAAACAAAGCCCTACACCACAAATAATCACAGGCCTAACGTCTTCTTTTTTGTCTTACCGTTAAGGACTTTTTTTATTTTTTATTTTTTATTTTTTTTCCCTTCCCTCCAAAGGAGAGAAATGGGATGAGCACTGTAACACCCCTAAAAATTGATATTTTTGAAAAATAAGGATTTAAAAATCAAGGTACTGGTTGGTCAGATTTTAGGGCTTGAAAAATAAATAAAAAAGACTTGATTGTAAGAATTTTAAATGTTTTGGGGTCGATTGCAATTTGCAGAAACTTTATTGAGCAATCTTTAAAATTTTGTGGGTCAAAGTGGGATTTCTTTTGGTCAACTAGGTGAAAATAAGGCACTCAAACATTTGTGAGACTCGATTGAAGAATCCGCAAACTTTCAAGGACTTAATTGAAACAAATGTAAAAATTATGGGGGCCAATTTTAGATATTTGAAAATTCCCTTCAAATACAATTTTTCCCACATTTTCTTCTCATTCTCACCCTGCTCACCGCTATTTTCCTCCTCCAGTGATTCTTCTGGCGATGGCGAGAACTCCCAAACCAACCTAGCTAAATCACTCCTTACCCCATTAGGAACTCACCAGAGTAGCATGCAACCTAAGATAACAAGTGGGCCATCGAAAAATTAAGACCAAAGCCATGGTCACAGCGGAGTGGATGGCGTGACTTCACCAGTGACGGAAGCTGAGTTTTGGGTGGTGTTTCTAGTAGTACTCATCTCAATGAACATCACGATAGCCTTGGGTTAAAGTTCGGCTTGATGCCGGCGCCAGAATTGAGGAAAATAAACGCGGTGGCGGGCGGTGGCGCTGTTACTTCGGAGCTATAATTGGACCTTAATTCGGCGGAGATTGGTGAAATTGAGTTGGGAATTTGGTTAGTTGAGTAGAGGCGCATCTTTTGGTAGTGGTGTTAGCCTTTTCAGGCAACGGTGGACGGCAGCGGCGCGACAGTGGTGTTGAGGTAGAAACTTATCCTCGACTCAATGATCGTGGCAGTGCTCTCGGTTTGAGGTTTTGAGATTCCGGTTGAGACATATTGGGTAAAAGTTGGAGTTCGGGGATTAAAGATCTTGTACTATTTTGTTATTCTTAAGATTTTGTATTATGATATATGTATATATATAGCCATATGGAAGATTATGATATATGTATATAAACCCTAAATTTATGGATTTGAGACCTAAACGACAATAATTGGGTTATTGAGCTAATTGGCCTATTATTAATGATTTGGGACATTGATATGAGGTTAATTAGGTAATTAAGAAATTAATTATATCTATTGCTCGTATCGCTAAGAACCCTGTCACTGATAATAAATTAGTGGCATTATTAAGAGTATTTCTTGACTATAATTCCGGACGAATTCTTATACCGAATTAATTGGGTAGTTACTGATTTTAGCCAATTAATAGTAGGATTTTAATTATTGGAGGTTATTCAAGTCAAATGTGGGTTTTGAAGTAAATTACTCTTTTGAACGATCACGAAGAGCAGGAAACTGTGGAGCAGTAGGCTGTAACAGCATTGCAGAAGCTTTTGAGTTAAGGGTCTACCAATTGATACTTGCTTTGTACAAGCTTATTCTATATTTGTTGCACCCTCTAAGGGTCTGCCAATTTGGCACCTTTCTTGTATCTCACAGCGGTTTCTGTTTCTGTATCATACTTGTTGAAAATTCATATATTATTTGAAATCTCGATTGTTATCTATTTCTAATGTGTACACCCCTGTGAGGGTTATTACTTATTTCTGTTTTGGTGTCCGAAACTCTTATTATATTATTCGATTATGTCCTTTGTACCCCACAACCTTGCCGGCTGACCCCATGTTTATTGATAGCTTCTTATAAATGTGGTTGTTGTTAAAGAGATCTTGTCGATTTAATGTTCTGTCATATTTTCCTTGCTGATTTACGTTGAAATCCTTAATTGCCTTAGATCCCTTGTGTTATCTATTATTTATTTTGTAAACCCCTGTGTGGGTTGTTTTATTGATTCTTGCTTCTGATATTGTTTAGTACAATCCATGGCCTCAGTTATTTGGCCTTGACGGCATACTTGATTATCGATTGTATCGGCCAAGTGCCAATCCCAAAGGAATGCTTGGATTATTATTCCAGAACGGCCTTGCTGGCCAGTAAACTGTGTATTATTGTTCTAGATTCATACCTTGTTATATTCATGTTTATTGCTTTAAAAGTTAAATTCTTATTTGTTGGCATTATATCAATTCAACCCATGGAGACGCTCTTAGGAAGTTCAACCCTAAGGGATGCCATGGGAAGTTGGGCCCGGGGCTAGCTCTGGAAACATGGCCGGGCGAAATAGACCGGTAGTGACAGATCTCTCGGCTAGTACCCACCTACGATCCTGACTCTTCAGGGAGCTAAAGGCAACGAACTGTGAGTGACAGGATCCGGCATGTGGTCGACCATGCCATATAAATAAATGATTACCCACCGAGCTGAGTGCTCGAGCAAATAGAGAGATAAGGAGAAATTTTTCATGTTCAGGCTAAATGCTATTGTAATGTTATCCTGTATTCATCAAGGAGAAATAAGGAAGGATGCCAACAGGCCAGCTAAGTGTTTACATGTTTTATATTTTTATGAGTCTAAATCTAATTTTTGTCAATCATGAACTGATTATCTGATTTATTATAATGACCTTGTTTATTGCCATTGAAATTCAACATTTTCCCTCTATCTCCTGTTATGTATTTCCCTCACTAAGTCCTTAGGACTTACCCTCTTGTATTAATTTGATTTTTCTCAAACAGGAATAAGTGAAGAACTTAGACCTCAGGCCTGGATATGAACATATTCTGTAATAAATTAGGTGTTTGAATGCATATATGGAATCATTTGAATATTAAGTTTGGATTTTGGGATGTTATGATATGTCAGGATTGACAATGATAACCTAAAGGTATGTATATGTTTTATTAGGTGTTAAGAAATGAACTATAGTATGTAATTAGTGTTTGGATGGGGTTTGTTTAAGTTAAAATATGTTGTTGTTTTTGTTAGGTTTGAAAAATTTCTTATGGGCCTATTGCTTGCTTATGGCTTATTATTTAAGTTTGAACTTCGTGACGTCTCAGCTTAGGTGTTATCCTGAGATGAGGTGCTACAAGCACTTTCTAGAAAGAATATTTTTTTGGAAATTTGAAGGCTTGAATGTGCATTTTGAGAGAGAAAGAAGTGATTTGAATATGGTATGGAGAAGGAGATCTAAAAAATTAGGTGTTCTACAAGAATTAGAATTGCTGAAAATTCTAACCTTATTTATACATTTGCTTGTTTGTTATTATTTAATTTATCTTTTTTTTAAGCTTTGAATAAAGATTTAATGTAGTTCTAATAAATAAGATTTAATTATTTCTAAAAATTCATTAATCTCAATTAATTTACATTTATAGTAACAAGAAAAATATGCGACACTACACAATCAACATGTAGCCCATTGTATTTAGCTATAGTTTGTGAGATTTATACTATATGTTAGTAGAATTTAGCAACTACAAAGCGCATGAATGGTAACACACTATAAAAAATTAAATAGTTGGATTTTATAAAATATATTTTGTTGTGGAATTGAAACGCCTTTCCTTTTTGTTGGAGTTGGTATCTCCAATTGAACTTTATGACTGCCAATAAGCTTCAAGCTGCACAATGACTTAACCAGAAGTTTCCTAGTTAGGGGGCAAGGAACTAAAATATCAAATATCTACTTTGTAGGTTTAATGAATTGACATCCTATGTGAATTGCGAGGAGGAAGTTCGCATTAGTTTTTAAGTGGTTCAATTGTTTTCTTTTTCTTTTTTAAAATTAACTTGGGTAAATTATTTTTGCAAAATGAGGATGAATATAAAGTTGTATTTGGTGGCATTTATTTACCGAAGTCTTGCTCGTGCTCTCATCCCATGGGCCTTGGTGTTAGAAAATAGCAATAGAGTCTAGTTGAGGTATTTACTAGAGTGATCTTAAATTGTGAAATGAACATGATGAAGATGTTGCAGTTCAATTTATTGTACGGAATATTGATTGTACAGGATATCCGGAATATTGATTGCAGGAGGAAGATTCAATTTACTTACAAGTAGTTAGAATGGATTTCTCTAGTATACTATAAAAAGAATAATGTGATAATGTTGGATTATAAAAAGAACATAACAAACATGTCATATGTTTAATAAGGGTGGTTCTGTGGAAATAATGACTTCAAGTGGCCGATGGAGGGTGAATATAGTAGGTCTAACTGGGATGATAGCAATGCGAGGATATCGTGAAGGAGAAGGAGTGTAGCATCTCATATTAGTTGTAAAAAATTGATCTAGCACCCTAAGCTGGAGGTGTATGCTTCACGTCGGAGCACTACCTACTGTCAATTGGACATTCTAAATAACTCAGATAACTCGATCACACTTAAAGAAAGCATTCATCATTGCTGATGAATTGGATTATGCTAATATGTGTTTTAAGAGTTAATTCATATGTTAGTATATTTTTGATTCATGGATGATAATGTTAAATGTTAATTTAGCATTGGATAATGTTATATGTTGATATAACTTGTTAAATTTGGCCTTAAAGTATTTTGGTCATTTTTGGATCCAATTGGATTGGAGTTAATTGAAGATTTTTGAAGAATCGTGATTCTTACTTGAACTTGATTTTTCAAGCATGTTTTAATACTTGAATTTTCATTTTTTAAAAAGGTGTTTTAGATCTGAAAATTTGTCTAAAATGTGTGATTTAGTGTTAAGGAGGTGTCCTTAATTTTTTGGTGCAGAAAAGTTCAACCAGAAACAACTTGACTTGGTCCAAACCACAAAACAAAGGAGCTGCTGCGCTGTGGCTGGGCGTTGGCCGAGCAGCGACCATGCAATTGTGCACCCAACTCGGGCAGAAGCGCTCCATTTAGGTTTTAGATGAGTTTTGAGGAGTTTTTGTGTTATTTTTGTGACCAAAATTAAACTAAATCATGCTAATTAGATGCACAAGTGTCGTGCAAGTTCTTAAAATTATGTTTGATATTTTTGATTGTTTTTAAAATCTTGTTCAAGTTAGTCTTCAATATGGCGCAAAATGAGATGCATAATTATTATGCTTATTTTTGTTAGTTGATTAATTATTTATGAGATAAGCATTTAATTGTTGAATTGAATGTCAATTCTTGATTTATGGTTCATTTAATTGTTGAAAGGATGATGAATGAATGGGGATGATTATAAGCCTTTAATATTGATTTTACTTGTTTCAAGTTGTTGAAAAGGGTTGTATTAAATTGGGACTTGCATGCCTCTTAATTTCTATCTTGTAAATGTTATGAGAGTAGAATCACTATGAGTAAAGATTTCTTTTCTCATGTAAATGTTGCAAGGAGACAAGAAGACCATTGGAGGCATGAAGACCCATGAATGTATGGGGATACATTTATGTAATAGCTAAATTTAATCAACCTACTTAAAATCAACTAAGTAGTGCACCTATGGCTCTAAGTGCACTACTTGGTTAAGGCTCATGGTCATCCCACCCTAGGAGCATACTAGGCACATTTATTTATTTATGCTTTCCATATCCTATTGATGTATGAGATGCATGGTTAGATTATACAAAACCTAAATAAGAAGATAAAATTGATGAGATCTTTGCAAGTAAGAGAATCCCTCCACTTAGAAGAGTCTAAGAGCTTTCAAATTTTAAGTCAAAATGGATACAAATTAAAAAGAGTTTTAATAATCCATGCCTTTTACCAATAGTATGTGACATGATGATGCTATTATCTTTGTGTGATGGCACACAACATGTGGGTCACATTTATGGTAGAAAGTTGTGATCATATACTTAGCATATGGCACTTTTGATTTGACACTTCTTATGCATTAGCACACGACACATGGGATGACATAGTGCGGTTTTGAAGCAAAGCTTGATTGGTATGTCCGACTTAACACCTAGTATTGTAGATGGCTCATGACACGTGGGTCTATATGAAAAGTGAGGCAAAATATATCAAGGGCTGCATAGAGGTGCAATCAGCAAAAGTTGCTTACCTTTCGATTATTTGAGTTGGAATAGTGCCTCACAAGCCAATTAGATTCGCGTGTAAACTATTTCACTTGTGATATAATTTTGATTGAATGATATTAATTTTACATGGCCATCTTCATCTTATGCTTATATTACTTCACTAGCATTTTGTTGAAGCCCTTAGATCACCCAAGACTATTGGTCTTGGTCATGCACTGGGTGGTAATCATGAAACAAGTCCTACATGGTTGTGATCTAAAATTTTTCAAGTCCTAGGATCTTATGAGACATGGCATCTAAGATCCGAATGGACTTGCACAAACGATGTATCAGTCCAAGGGTTGGATATTGCTCCATTTCATGAGCAAACCATATGAGGTAGGGGTGCATGTTTGTGGGTGCTTGTTAGAGAATAAGTTCATTGAAGGCCCACTTGGAGAATCCACTAGATAGTTGTTGTGGCAAGTTCTACAACTTATGCTAGTGCATATAATTAGTTCTTTGACCTGAGGATCTATAGTAACCTTGTGTTTAGGTCCTCATGCTTTGAATCTTCCTTGATGGCTTATCGGGTCTTTCGGGTTGAGGTTGGATACTAGCTCATTAGACATGGAGGTTTGTGATATCATCTCCTTTGTATTTTATAATGATCGATTCCACAAAATCCTTGCGCAAGATAGTATGACAATTTGAAAAAGGAGTTCTCCAAATATGAGGTCATAAAGGGGAATCAAACCTTGGAATGGAGACATAGCATCGAGGCTATTAGAGAACCGACAAATATCTTGCCCTAGGCCACTTTCAGGAGATAGTAGATGGAAGGACCGTATTTGCATGGTAAGTGTAGAGCTAGAATAGTTTTTCAAAAGCATTCATTTCGGCTAATTAGTTGGCTCCATAGGCTTGAGGTTGGACATTGATCATGGAGATTGGGTGCTCTTCAATTAATAAGATTAATTGAATTGAGTCATTAGTTTAAAGGAGTTTAGACTAATGTAAATATTTGATATTCAATAAATCACAAGAGTTGTGAGCCCATGTGCAATGAATGGTAGAACCTAATGGGTCACACACAAAAGCCAATTGGAAATCCTACTTGATGAAGAGAAATTTTCTAAGAGTTTGAAAATTTCCACTTTGATCGATTTTTGAGGTAGACGGTTGACACAATTTTTGGTCATTTTGGCTTGATCAATTTAATTGTTAAATTGATCTATATAATTTAAGGAGTTAAATTAGACCAATTAAATTAAACCAATTAAATTAAGAGTTAATTTAATTGGTGCCACATGGCTATCAATTGGTCAAGTTAGCTTAAAGAGTTAAGCTAATTAACTTAAAAGTTAAGTTAAAAGTAAAAGTGTTTAATTTAATTAAGATGAAGAATCAATTTTGGAGGGAAAATTCAAATGAAGTGTTCATTTGGAGTGTATTTAGAATTTATTTGGATGACATTTCATGTGATGAAATGAAGATTCTAAATGAAATTCAAATGCACTTTAAATTAACATGCAACTTGCTTGCAAGTTGGCAAGCCAAGTTACAAGGCCCACCTTGAGGAAGGTGTGATGTCACCTAAGCATCACACTTTCCTCCCTATATATATATATATAGAGGTGTGGCTGGCTAAGCATGTAATTCACACGCAAGTATCTGATTGTTAGATTCTTCCTTTCCATCCAATTTCCTATGTGTTGTATCATGTGTTGAAGCTTCACATTTTCTTCATCTCCTACCTCCAAAAATCAGCCTTCATCCTCTCATATCTCTTCTTTGTTCTCCAACTAACATAAGAGAGATTTGGATTGTCCATTGGTGTGTGGATCTTATCATTAGAGGTAAAACAATTGGATTGCTAGCCTTTTGGAGATCTTCTATTTGGGCAGAAACTTGGAGGCATTACTGGAGTGCCTTCCGGAGTACTAATTTAGCTGATTTTTCTACTGTAGATCCATCAAGTTGTTGGTGATTTCCTTTTCAATTTCAGCTGATTTCGATGAGACTTGGGTGGGCAAAATTTTTCCACAATCGGTTGCGCTAGTGAAGATTGCATTAAAGGAGTTCAAGCATCTCTTCACAATTTCGGTTGGATTTTGCTTTTGGGGTGATTTTCTGACCTAAATCCACTTTAATAGTATGAATTACATCCTTGGGGAGGTGTGATCAAGTTATATTTAAGTTTTTAAAAGTTTTATAATTGGATCCTTGGCTCACTCCATCCTTTAAGTGGTATTTGAGCCTAAACTCATGCTTTAATTTGGATTTTTGGATTATTGATTCATGTGATGGATTAATCTAAATCTCCAAATACAGAAGGTATGTGTGGCACTAGGATCCAAATGTTTTCAAAAAAACTGAATAAAATTAGTCTAACACAAACAATTAGTGTTGAGTAAATTTAAATGTCATTTGGAATTTACATTTTATCTTATGAAATGTCTTCCAAATGAATTCTAATTCCATATTAAATGAGCCCTTCATTTAATAATTCTCTCCAAAATTAACTCTCCAATTTAATTAAATTAAACACTTTAATTTAATCAATAATGCTATGACTTAACTCTTAAGTCAAAGTGCTTAACTCTTTAAGCTAGTCAAAATTAATTTAACTCTTAAATTATTTTGACCAATTGATAGTCATGTGGCATCAATTAATTAACTCTTAATTAATTGATCTTAATTTAACTCTTAAGTTAAATTGACAAATTTAACTCTTAAATTGATCAAGCAAAAATTGACTCTAATTTTCACTTGCTTCAAAGTCAGTGAAGACTGAATTTTCTAACACTTCGAAAATTCTCCTTCCTGCAATAGGTCATTCAATTTGGCTTTTTTGTGTGAACCATTAGGTTCTATCGTTCATTGGACATGGGCTCACAACTCCTTGAACTTATGGAATATCAAATATTTACATTAGTTTAAACTCTTTTAAACTAAGCGACTCAATTCAATTAATCTCATTAATTGAAAAGTATCCAATCTTCATGGCCGATGTCCAACCTCAAGCCCATGGAGCCCAACTAATTGGCTGAAATGAATGCTCTTGGAGAACCATTCTAGCATTACACGTACCATGCAAATACGGTCCTTCTGTCTCCTATCTCCATAAAAGAGGCCTAGGGCAAGATATTAGTCAGCTCTCTAATAGCCTCGTGCTATGTTTCTATTCTCAATGTTCGATTCCCTTAGTGGCCTCATCTTTGGAAACACTTTTCCAAATTATCACATCACCTTGTGGAAGGATATTTTGGAATCGATTGTTATAGAACATATATGAGATGTACTTACCCTTCACAAAAGCGAGGAGTCGGATTTCATCTTTGTAACGCTCTCACTCGGGATAGCACCTAAGTCGAGGCGCCACTCAGTTCAATCTTAAATTGAAACTATAATTCAATCAATAGTCTATAATCAAACGTTTCAAGCTTATCAAAAATATCAATGGATTCCAAATTAAACAAACATGTCACAAGCCAATAAATTCAACCCTTAAACATTCCTATAACATACAACACATATACTAAATACATGCCACAAAATCTCAAATTCAACTTATCACAAGCAACATAATTTCAATCTTAACAGACTTATCAATTCACTAAGTAAATGCCATGATTCACATTCTTACATAACAAAATATTTACATTCCTTAAGTCATCCATATCAACATGACATATCACGACATCTCGAGTCCATACTTAGCAATCAGATAATTTTCATATATACATTCAACACTTGATCTATTACAAAATATACTTATGTCCAGCCTGGAGTCCAAAATCTTCACTGAATCCTTGTCTAAGAGAATCAAAGATAAATTGGGGGGGAGGGGGTGGGGTAAGTCCAAAGGACTTAGTGAGGGATAATAGTAACCATAGCATTAGAGATCTGTCGAGGAAGAATCAACTCAATAGATTAGAATTTAAAAATTAACAGGTGCGTATCAAGAAACAAGCAATAACAAGTTAAGCAAATAGGAAACTCTCATTCCTTATTACTTCATGAACAATTCCAAATGAGCAAGAGACAGATATGATCAAGCAAACCCAACTAACATATGTTGAAAGCATATCAGAAAAAATTTATACTAATCAAATCGAACTTACCCGGGCGTAACCACCTGGTACAAAACTTGTGTCACTCAAAC
Source organism: Jacaranda mimosifolia (assembly GCA_018894105.1). NCBI lineage: Eukaryota > Viridiplantae > Streptophyta > Magnoliopsida > Lamiales > Bignoniaceae > Jacaranda > Jacaranda mimosifolia. Next base: position 21,759,643 of record CM032126.1, read on the forward strand.
TGAACTTATCCAGGCATAACCACCTGGTACCAAACTTATATCACTCAAACTAAACTTACCCAGGCATAACCACTTGGTACCAAACTTATATCACTCAAACTGAACTTACCCAGGTATGACCACTTGGTACCAAACTTACTCAAACTTATAGACTTGGTACATAACTTACCCAAGCATGTAGACCTGGTACAAAACTTACCCAAGCATGACAACCTAGTACAAAACTCACCCAAGCATAGTTTGGAACATAACTTACTCAGGCATATCAGCTTGGTACATAACTTACCCAGATATAATAGCTTGGTACAAAATAAATAGTTGACGAAACGAATCAAAACATACCAATCAAACTCAGACAGATCAACAAGACTGAGCATACTACAAATAGAATGAATCAAATGGATCAATACCAACGAATAACAAGAGTTCTAGGCACTAGAACGGACAAGAACAAACCCATCAGAGTGCAAGCAATCACTAACCCTCACAGGGGTATACAAGTCAATAAACAGATAACAAACAAGAACTCAATCAAATACAGATTCCAATAAACATGAACAGGTACAGTCCAAGCACATTTAACCCTCACGGGGTTTTTTCCACAAGAACAAATAGATATATTCAAGGCCAAAGTGGCAGACCCTCACCTCCGTAGTCTCAGAAAACTACAATCTCAACCAGTAAGCTACTGATCTGCGGGATCTACTCCTTGGTTACCTAACGAAAGGAATGAATTCATAATCAAATCTTTATTCAACCTCGATAACTTTCAGTAATTACAATTAAACTGTTACTAGTCTAAAATCACTAATTAATTGATTAACTTGATATGTTAGGCTTAAACGGTAATACCAACCCAAAAATGGCTAATAAAGTCGATTATTACCAAAATAATCCCCGTTTCATATCAAGTCTAATATCTGATAATAAACTAGTTCTCAATTACACATTTAGCCTTATATCGGTATCCAAAATCAAAATAAACGGTCTAGATATCTTAATTATCTTGATTATTTCCACTTAGGTCTTTAAATCTCCAAAACTAGGGTTCATCCACTTAAATAACTTAATTAATTAAAAAAATCATATAATTATATGGCATATTCTGGTCCACTAACGATTTGTTAATTCTTGCATGGGGACATACACCAATCATATATAAATCCTTCAGTTTAGGAATATTACAAAGTTTACATATGAATTGGAGCAAATACATGCATATATTCATAATCCCATATCCAACTTTAACCCAAGATTTGATTAACGAAAGCTTAAAACTACAAATCGAGAGCACCGCCACGATCACCGCGATGAGCTGGAGAAATTGTTCTTCGATCGCTGCTGCATCGCAGCCGGAGACAGTCACTAACACCACCAAAAGAAGCATTTCAGCTCAACAAACCCAATACCCAACTTAATTTCAACTTTCATTGCCAGATTGCCCTCTAATTTCAACTCCGATCTCCTGGTGCCACCACTCACTGCCGTGAGGTTTTTATCTAATTTCCCCTTCATCCTTGACTCCATCTTCAATCTAAAGCCACCCTTACAACCCTTGAGCTGAAATCTTCAAAACTCGCTACTCATTTTCAAGCTTCAGTCACCGGAGGTTGGAAACCCACCAAGCTTTGCCGTGAGTTCATTTTGACCTCGATTTTTTGGCAGCTCACCAGTGGATTTTGGCTATATGAGGTGCCGGCGTGTTCGCCGTGATGAGGTGAAGAAGATGGTTGGTTTGGTTTCAAGGTTCTGGGGCTGCCAGAAAGAGTCGTCGGAGCGAGAAATATGGGGTGATGCTGTGAGGAAGAAGGAAAATAATGGGGTGCAAACTGAAATTTGGCTATTTATAGGCTATTTTTCAAAAATCGAAATTGACCTTTATAAGTTTGTTTTGGATTTCAATTAGGTTCACCAAGATTATGCCCCACTTCAATTCAACCCCTAGACTGTTTATTGCCTCAAATTGACCCATTTGACCTAAAGTTTTTCCCATGCAACCCCTAAGCTTTCAAGATATGGTCCAATCAAGTTTTTAAAAATTGCAAATTTACCCCAAAACTTTCAAAATTCTTGTAATTAAGTCCTTTTTATTATTTTTCGAGTCCTAAAATTTGGCCAATCAATATCTTAAATTTTAAATGCTTATTTTTTTAAAATTTCAAATTCAGGGATGTTACAATCTTGGATATCACAAACCTGCATGTCTAGTAGCTCATGCCCAATCTCAACCAGAGTGGCCCGCTAAGTGACCAAGGAATAGTCAAAGCATAAGGGCCAGACATATAGTTACCATGGATCCTCAAGTCAAAGGACTAATAATATGCAGTAGTGTGAGTTGGAGAACTAGCCACTACTAACTTGCTACTTCGGCTATCTAGTGGATTCTTCGAGCGGGCCCTGAGTGCCATGCTCTCTAACAATCACCCACTAACATACATTCTTGTCTCACATGGGATTGCTCATGGAATAGAAAAGCATCCAACTCTTGGATTTATGCATCGATAGTGCAAGTTTATCCGGATCTTAGATGTCATATCTTGTAAGATTTTATGACTTGGAAGATTTAAGATCACGATCGTGTAAGACTTATTCCATGATCACCATCCAATGTGTGATCAAATCCCATAGTCTTATGTGATCTAAGGGTTTTATCCAAATGCTAGTGAAGTAAATAAATCGCATAAGATGAAGATGGCCATCTAATGAATATTATTCAATCAAGATTATCTTACAAGAAAATAGTTTACAAGGCCAATCTAATTGGCTTGTGGGGCATTATTCCAACAATCTCCCACTTTCCCTAAAGCCACTACCCCATGGCCTTGAGACCCATCTTCTCAAGATGTCTGTCAAAGACCTTTTGTGATAGTGGTTTAGACAGTAGTTCTACTATATTATCTTCTGAGACAACCTTATCCACTCAGTTGTCACCTTTGTCAATTGATATCATATATAAAATGATAAAGCATTTACTGTGTTCAGATCATTGATGATATCTTGGCTCAAGTCCTAAGTTGTCTTCCGATGACAACCATGGGTTCATGCACGCTAGGCATTACATCCAACTCTTGGATGAAGTTTTCTATCCAAACACCTTTCTTTGCAGTTTTCAAAACCACATATTATTTCACCTTAGTGGTAGAGTCGGTTGCGGTGTCTTGTTTGAAACTCTTCCAACTTACCGCGCCGCCATTGAGGCATAATATGAATCCAGAAGTAGATTTTAGGTCATCTACATCGGATTGGAAACTAGAATCTGAACACCCCTTGAGTTTCAATTCTCCATTGCCGTATACCATAAACATGTCCTTAGTCCTTCTTTAGTACTTAAGGATAGCTTTTACGGCTATCTAGTAACTCTCGCTGGGATCGGATTGGAAACGATTCGTAACACTTAGAGCATATGCCCCATTCGGTCTAGTACATTGAACAACATACATTATGCTTCCTATGGCAGATGTATAAGGCATGTGGGACATCCTCTGTCTCTCATTTTTAGTCTTGGGGGCCATAAACTTAGAGAGATGAATGCTGTGTCCCATGGGAAGGAATCCCCAAATGGATTCTTCCATACTAAACCTCTTTAGTATTTTAGCAATGTACGGGATTTGGAAAAGCCCCAGCATCCTCCTCGATCTATCTCTATAGATACATATTCCTAATACGTGGGATGCTTCTTCCAAATCTTTCATGGAGAATTGTGTAGAAAACCATGCTTTAGTACACTCTAACATTTTTACCTAATTCCCAATTAGAAGGATGTCATCAACATAAAGCACAATAAACTTTATACTACTCTTACTAGCCTTTTTTACACACAAGGTTCATACAACTTTTTGACAAAGCCAAACGATTTGACTTTCTAATCAAAATGTATGTTCTAATTCTGGAATGCCTGTTTGAGTCCATAAATGGGTCTCTAGAGTTTGTAAACCTTTTTCTCATTCCCCTTGAATCTAAAACCTTGTGATTGTTCTATATAGATTTCTTCTTAAATGTCTCCATTGAGGAAAGTGATTTTCACATCCATTTGCCATATCTCATAGTCATAATATGCGCATATGGCAAGTAGAATCTGAATGGACTTAGGCATTGCAATCGGTGAAAAAGGTTTTCTCAAAATCGATATAGGGTCTTTGAGTGTAACCTTTTGCCATTAGTCGTGCCTTAAAGGTCACTACTTCTCCATCGACTCCTAGCTTTCGCTTATAAATCCACTTGCAACTAATGGAAACTATTCCCTTTGGTGGATCTACCAAATTTCATACTTTGTTGGAGTACATGGAGTCCATTTCGGATCTCATGGTGTGAAGCCAACGCCTGAGTCTATGTCCAACATAGCTTTCTCATAAGTCTTTGAATCACTCTCTGATTGGCCCGTCTCATGAAGGGATCCAAACTTTTTGGGTTGCTTCTTGATCCGGTCTGACCTTTTTAGATGTTGTGTGTAAGGCTCTTTGATATTTATTTGTTTCAACCACTTGTGGAATTTGATGATCATCCTGAACTTCATCAAGTTAAAAGACAACGCTATTTCTATCTAATAGAATTTTTTTTTTCAAAAAGGTGGCGTTCCTTGAAACAAACACCTTTTGTTCTGAGGGATCATAGAAATAATAACCCATAGACTCTCTTGGGTATCCCACAAACTTGCATAAGATGGATCTACTATCCAACATATCTCCCACTGTCCGTCTCACCCAAGCAGGAGACCCCAAATCCTTAGGTAATGGTAAGAGGGCGCTTTGCCATACCACATCTCATGTGGCATCTTTGGCACCGATTTTGAAGGTACTACATTTAGTAACTTTGCCGCCGTTTCTAAGGCGTATCCCTAAAAAAGATATGGGCACATCGAAAAAGCTTATCATGGAACATACCATGTCCAACAAGGTATGGTTTCTCCTCTCGGCTACTCTATTGTGATAGGGTGTGCCGGGTGGAGTCCATTGAGAGAGAATCCCATTATTCTTTAGATAATCCAGGAACTCGATACTTAAGTATTCTTTGACTCGATCGAAGAGCTTTAATACTAAGTGCCAATTACTTTTCCACTTCATTCCTATACTCTTTGAATTTTTCAAAGGTTTTGGACTTGCACTTCATAATATACATATGTTCGTACCGACTATAATTATCGGTGAATGCGATGAAGTAGGAATAGCTTCCTTTCACACTAACTCTTAGTAGGCCACAAATATCAGCATGGATCAAATTGAAAGGACTTGTGGAGTGCACTGATTGTCCCACCAAAGGAGCCTTGGTCATTTTTCCCTTCAAATAAGATTCACAAGTAGGAAGGTCCTCAATGCTACTAACTTTAAGTACTTTGAGAGCTTCCATCTTTCTCATCCTATTCTTAGAGATATACCCAAGTCTTGCATGCCAAAGAATAGCATCTTCTTAGTTATTTAACTTTCTTACTTTGTTGAAAGTGCATTAGTGATGGTTGAGAATCCAATGTGTACAATCCTTTGTCAAGTGTACCATAAGCAACTAAAGAACCACCCATTCTTTAATGCCTTCAATTTTTCACTTGATATAAAAGGATCAAATCCTTCGCTATCTAACACGGGAATTGAAATAATGTTCTCAATAATATGGTACATTATAATAAAGGTCCAATACAAGTATGGAATTCCTCGAGTCTAACTTATTATATGACTTCAGCTTTGGTCACGACTCATGCTTCTTAGCCAAGGCGGTAGATTATATCCACATCACTTAGATTTATTCTTCTTTCTATTCTTTGTAACAACTTACAAAGATAAGAACCACATGCGATATCATATATTCATGAGGAAGAATTTATCCTTAAGTGCACTTCATTAAAGTACATATCCTTCTTGAGGGTTGCAAGGTATTCCTTGCAATACCACGTCTAATGGCCTATCTCACCAAAGTAGGAACAATTAATATCAACTATTTCCTCTATAATCTTCTTGATTCCACTAGATGCCTTTAATAGTTGTTTTCCTTAGGAGGAAGAACTTTTCTTTCTTTTACCTCCCTTTTTAGCACCCTTAGGGCCCATAGACTTGGAGGAGGAAACAAGTGTCAAAGGTTTGCCCATGTCATGGTAGTCTCTTTTCTAGATCGACACTTTGATCAATAAAACTCAGTGAGGATGTGAGGATCAAATTCTCATGGAGATCATTGTTCATCATTGTGTCCAAGTTGAAAAGCTTATCCAAACTTAATCATCTTTAGACCTTAGTCGATGACACATGACTTCATATCCATCATAGCTTGAAAAATCTCCTTTGACATATGAACTTCTCGTACCTCGTTTGCTTTACAACTCTTGTAAACTTTAACCAAGGTATTATTCATATATCCTTGAGACTTTTTAATGTTTTGTAGATGCCATCATGAGACTAAGGGATGGGACGATCCTAAACCTAATTCGTGAACTTTTCACGTGTCTTTTGATCTACAATAATCCCTTTGGGATTGGGAACACCTTAATATAGGACATATATCCACTTCTAGGAATCTAGAATGATTTTTGAGGTTAAGTTAATCGTGGAAGTTAGGGTCAGTTGGTTTGTTGGTTTCTAAAATAACGTTGAGTGGTTTATTAGCCATTTTTGAGATTTCAAAAATTGTCAAATGTGAAAAAAGAGAATATAAGCCTGTGATTGAATGTTGATATTGAAAACATGTTCGTGGTCTTTCATGCAAGTTTTTCCTCGCACTATTTTATCAAATTCTTCACCCGCTAAAAGAATTTGGGAAATCATATTTTGTAGTGAGAATCAAGATCCTAAGGACTTGCAAATGAACCCACGACTTATGAGATATCCACAAACAATCCAAAGACAGGGAACTTTTGCTAATTACATCTCATACAACTCTTGATATATTTTACCTCACTTTATATGTAGACCCACGACTTGTGAGACATCCACATTACTAGGTGTTAAGTCAATCTTACCAATCATACTTTAAATCAAGATGGGCCCACGACATCCCACGACTCATATGCCAATGTATGGGCATTCTCAAATCAAAGGTGCATCTCATGCTAAGTATATGGTCACAGCTTTCCACTATAAGTGTGATCCACGACTCGTGAGACATCACACAAATAATGGTAGCATCGTCATGCCATATATTATTGGTAGAAGGTATGGATTAATTAAAAATCTTTTAATTTGTATCCATTTTGACTTAATATTTGAAAGCACTTAGACATTCTAAGTGAAAGCTCAGAAGGATTTTTGCTTGCAAAGATCTCATCATTTTATCTTCTTATTTAAGTTCTCTATATCCTAATCACGCATCTCATACATCAATAGGATATGGAAAGCATAAATAAGTAAATACGCCTAGCATGCTCCTTGGGTGGGATGACCATGAGCCTAACCAAGTGATGCACTTAGAGCTATAAGTGCACCACTTAGTTAATTTTAAGTAGGTTGATTAAATCTAGCTATTACATAAGTGTATCCCATATATTCACGAGCCTTCATACTTCCAATGGTCTTTTTTGCTCCTTGTAACATTTACATGAGAAAGAAATCCTCACTCCTAGTGATTCTACTCTCATAACATTTATAAGATAGAAATAAAGAGGGATTCAAGCCCCAATTTAATACAACCCTTTTCAACAACTTAAAACAAATAAAATCAATATTAAAGGCTCATGATCATCTCCATTCATTCATCATCCATTTACCACTTAAATAAACAAAAAATAAATCAAGAATTGACATTCAATTCCATCAATAAAATGCTAATCATTTTAACAAATAATTTGTCATGCAAAAACAAGCATAACATTTATGCATCATATTTTTGGCATAATTGGAAATTAACTTTAACAAGTTTTAAAAGCAATCAAAAGTGTCCAACACAATTTTGAGACCTTGCATAACACTTGTGCATCTATTGTGTGTGTTTCAATATCAAATTTGGCCACTAAAGGAACCGAAAGAAAGCTCAAAACTCACTCTAGACAAAATTGGGAGCTGCTAGCCGAGGTGTACGCATGGCTAGGTAGCAGCTCTTGGCCACTACCTTGCTTTGTATGCTACCAAGTGTAGCCAGCTCCCCCGTTTTTGAGTCAAGAGCGAGTCAAGTTATTTTTGGCTCAACTTTTGTGCACCAAGATTTTTAGAACATATTCTAAACATCAAAACACACAACATAGATGAAAATTTTAGATTAAAACACCTTTTAAAACTGAAATATCAAGTGCCCAATATTGCTTGAATATAAGTTTAAGCAAGAATCAAATTCTACAAAGAATCTCCAATTTTCTCCGATCATATTGGAACCAAAGATGACCAAAACAACTTAAGGCCACTAACAACATATTATATCAACATATAACACCCATCAATACCAAATCAAAATTCAACATTAGCAAAAATGAATTGAAACATACTAATCGCACGATTCAACATTTAAAGCACATAATAGCATGATCTAATCCATTAATCAAGGAGCCACAAAAAAGATCATCCATATGCTCTAACCCATCATATGGATAGAGTACATGGTGATGTTGATCAATTCTTCACAAGAGCCAATCATCCAAGCAAAATCCAAATCCATGCACGAATAATGCTCTAACACTACTGGAAGGTATTTGTGGCACTAGGATCCAAATATTTTCAAAAAAAATAGAATAAAACTAGCCTACACACATCCACAAGGATCTAGACATGCATACAATTCACATTTAGAGAGAAAAATACCTTGATGAAACCTAAAATCAAGGAACAAGAGAAAATACCCTTCAATTCTTGAAGTTGTCCCCTCACTAGCGCAGTAGAAACACCAACTGATTTCCCCAAGTTAGACTCCTTCTTTCCAAGAGCAATAGCAACCCAAACGTTTTGCCTCTAACAAGATAGTCCACACACCAAATGGAATGACCCTTTCTCTACAAAAATAGTTGGAGATAATTGTAGAGAAATGGAGGAAAGAAGGCCAAGTATGGAGGAAGAGGATGAAGGAGGTTGGAGAGGTTTGTGGGAATCTAACTATTAGATGTCCACTAACAAAGTTTGTTGTTGGGAGAATAATTTACACCTTGAATTATGTTTACCTTGTGGCCGCTCCTCTCCTCTATCTATATATAGGAGGTGGATAGTGTGTGGTCATACATCATCTCAAGGAGGGGATGTCACATGTCCATGTTTAGGTGGCCACTAACAATTTGTGTTGAGTGAATTTGAATGTTATTTGGAATTTACATTTCATCTCATGAAATGTCTTCCATATGAATTCTATTTCCAATTAAATGAATCTTGCATTTAATAATTCTCTCCAAAATTAAATCTCTAATTAAATTAAATACTTTAATTTAATCAATAATGCTTTGACTTAACTCTTAAGTCAAAGTGCTTAACTCCTTAAGCTAGTCAAAATTAATTTAATTCTTAAATTATTTTGACCAATTGATAGTCATGTGGCATCAATTAATTAACTCTTAATTAGTTGATCTTAATTTAACCCTTAAATTAAATTGACTAATTTAACTTCTAAATTGATCAAGCAAAAAATGACTCCAATTTTCACCTCCTTCAAATTCGGTCAATAGTGAATTTTTTAACACTTAGAAAATTCTTCTTCATTTAATAGGTCATTCAATTTGGATTTTGTGTGTGACCTATTAGGTTCTACCATTCATTGAACATGGGCTCACAACTCCTTGGACTTATGGAATATCAAATATTCATATTAGTTTAAACTCTTTTAAACTAAGTGACTCAATTAAATTAATCTTATTAATTGAAGAGTACCCAATTTCCATTGTCGATGTCCAACCTCAAGCCCATGGAGCCCAACTAATTGGCCGAAATGAATGCTCTTAGAGAATCATTCAGGCATTACGCGTACCATGCAAATACAACCCTTTCTTCTCCTATCTCCATGAAAGAGGCCTAAGACAAGATATTAGTCGACTCCCTAATAGCCTCGATGCTATGTTTCTATTCTCAATGTTCAATTTGCTTAATGACCTCATATTTGAAACACATTTTCAAATTGTCATATCACCTTGTGTAAAGATTTCTTGGAATTGATCTTTATAGAACACATAAGAGATGCACTCACCCTTCACAAAAGAAAGGAGTTGGATTCCATCTTAGATCTCACAAACCTCCATGATCATTATAGAACACATAAGAGATGCACCCCCTTCACAAAAGCAAGGAGTCAGATTCCATCTTGGATCTTACAAACCTCCATATCTTATAGTTCATGCCTAATCTCAACTTGAGTGGCTCGCTAAGAGACCAAGGAAGAGTCAAAGCATAAGGACCAGACACCATTGGAATAGTGCCCGGCAAGTCAATTAGATTGGCCTTGTATAAGCTATTTCCTTGTAAAACAATCTTGATTGAATGATATTCTTTATATGACCATCTTAATCTTTTGCTCTTTATTACTTCACTTGCATTTAGATAAAGCCCCTAGATCACTTATGACTACAAGACTTGGTTCGATGACCATGGAATAAGTCTCACATAGTTGTGATCTTAAATCTTCCAAGTCGTAGGATCTGATGAGACAAGGCATCTAAAATCCGGGTAGACTTGCACTGATGATGCATAAATCTAAGAGTTGGTTATTGTTTCATTCCATAAGCAACCATATGAGATATGGGTGCAGGTTAGTGAGCGCTTGTTAGAGAATAAGGCACTGAAGACCCACCGGAGAATCCACTAGATAGCCGTAGTGGCAAGTTCTCCATCTTATACTAGTACATATTATTAGTTCTCTGACCTGCGGATCCATGGTAACCTTGTGTTTGGTCCTCATACTTTGACTATTCCTTGACCACCTAGCAGGTCTTTCGGGTTGAGGTTGGGTATGAGCTACTTGGCATGAAGGTCTGTGAGATCCAAGATGGAATCCGACTCCTTGCTTTTGTGAAGGGCGCATATCCTATGTATTCTATAATGATCGATTCCAAGAAATCCTTCCGCAAGGTAGTGTGACAATTTGGAAAAGGACTTTTCCAAAGATGAGGTCACACAAGGGAATCGAGCATCAGGAATAGAGATATAGTATTGAGGTTATTAGGAAGCCAACAAATATCTTGCCCTAGGCCTCTTTCAGGAGATAGGAGACGGAAGTTCTGTATTTGCATGGTATGCGTAGAGCTATAATGGTTCTATAAAACTTTCATTTTGGCCAATTAATTGGGCTCCATGGGCTTGAGGTTGGACATCGACCATGGGGATTAGATACTCTTCAATTAATCAGATTAATTGAATCGAGTTTATTAGTTTAAAAGTGTTTTAAACTAAATTGAATATATGATATTCAAAAGTCACAAGGAGTTGTGAGCCCATGTCTAATGAATGGTAGACCCTATTGAGTCACATACAAAAGCCATTTAGCTTCCTATTTGATGGAGAAAATATTTTCTAAGTGTTAGAAAATGTCTCCTAGTAGATCGATTTTAAGGTACCAATTTTGAAGGTCAATTTTGGCTTCATTAATTTAAGTGTTAAATTAATCAATTAATTTAAGGAGTTAATTATTTGGTGCCAATATGACCATCAATTGGTCAAGTTAACTTAAAGAGTTAAGTTAACAAAATTCAAGCTTAAGAATTGAGCTTGTTTGACTTAAGAGTTAAGTCAAAGGTTAATTAATTAAATTAAAGTGTTTAATTTAATTAATGGGAAGAACTCATTTTGGAGGGAAAATTCAAATGAAATGTTCATTTGAATTAGCATTTTAATTAACTTTAAATTAGATTTCAAATGTAACTAAAATGCAAATGAAATTCAAATTAGATTTGGATTTGCATTTGCCACCTTGGCAAAATGCAAGTTGGCCGCCCCTTTTCCTCATTGGAGGTGGCATCACACCTTTCAGCCTCTATATATAGATATAGAGAGAGGGCTGGTCATTATGTCAAAATGTGTGAAGAATTAGATTATCCACCATTCCCTGCAAAACTCCTTGCAAGCATTACATTCATATGTTGAAAGCTTTGCTTTCTTCTTCTTCTTGTTCCCTTCCTAAAATCAGCCTCCACCATAGCTAATCTTTGGTCTTATTCCAGCTTTTAGGCTAGAGATTTTGGAAGATCTATTTGGTGTGTGGATCATATCAATAGAGGCAAAGAAGTTAGTTTGCTACAATTTGGCGATCTACTTGCACAGAGTCTGATTTGCCAATTTTTTCCAGGGAGATCAAAAAATCTTTTCAATCTAAATTTTTTCTCGAGAGTTCCTTAGGGTGTTAAGTATCTCAAGTAATTTTTCATGAATTTTGGAGGTGATTTGACTGTGGTAAAAATCACTCAACTCCTACTGCACAATTTCTGGCAGTTTCTCGATTGGTGAAAGGTTCACCACATTCTCCTTGGGTTTTGCATTTCAAGGTAATACTCTATCTAAATTTGAACCTTAGGCATGATTTGATCCTAGTTAGCACGTAAGCACTAGTTTATAAAGCTTTTGAAGTTTTTATAATTGGATCCTAATGCATTACTTGCTTTCAAGTGGTATCGGAGCCTAGATCCTACTTAGATTTGGATTTTCTTTGGATGATTGATTCATGTGATGGATTAATCTAGATCACCAAATTCTCAATTCATATGATGGATTGGAGTGTTTGGTTGACGTTGTGTGTAGCTCCTTGTTTGATGAGTTGAAAGCATGCTATTATATGTTTTAAGTGTTGATTCATGTTTTAGTATGTTTCAATTCATAGTAATACATGTTGAATGTTGATTTAGCATTTATTGATGTTATATGTTGATATAGCAACTTGGGGGGTTTTGGTGAGTCCTGAGCCTATTTACGAACTCCTTTTGTGCTTGAAATATTTTTGCACCACACATAGTAGATGCACAAATGTTGTGCAAGTTCTCAAAATTATGTTTGCCATTTTTTAATGCTTTTGAAAATTGGTTAAAGTTAATCTTCCCATTATGGCATAAATGTTATGCTTGTTCAATTATTTGTTTATAAGATAAGCATTTAATTGTTTGAATTAAATGTTAATTCTAGATTTATTTATTATTTGTTTAATTGTTGAATGGGTGATGAATGTATAGGGATGATCATGAGCCCTTAATATTAATTTTATTTGTTTCAAGTTGTTGAAATGAGTTGTATTAAATTGAGGCTTGCATGCCTCTTTATTTCTACTTTGTAAATGTTAGAGAGTAGAATTACTAGGAAATCCTTCTCATGTAAAAGTTACATGGAGCAAAGGATGCCTTGGAGGCATGGAGACTTTTGAAGATCTATGAATGTATGGGATACACTCATGTAATAGCTAGATTTAATCAACCCACCTAAAATCAATTAGGTGGTGCACCTATAGCTCTATGTGCACCACCTGGTTAGGCTCATGGACATCCCAACCTAGTAGCATGCTAGGCGCATTTACTTATTTATGCTTTCCGTATCTTATTGATGTATGAGATGCATGTTTAGGATATAGAAAACCTAAATAAGAAGATAACAATGATGAGATATTTGCAAGCAAAATCCCTCCACTTAGAATGTCTAAGTGTTTTTCTAATATTAAGTCAAAATGGATACATATTAAAAGAGTTTTAATTAATCCAAGCCTTCTACCAATAGTATATGGCATGATGATGCTACCACCTTTGTGTGATATACATCTGGTGATGGGGGTCATACTTAGGTGGAAAGCTGTGACCAATGCTTTGCATGAGATGCACCTCTGATTTAAGAATGCCCACAAATTATACACTCAATTATGGGCGATGTCATGGTGCCCGTCTTGAATCAAAGATTGATTGGTAGGTTTGACTTAACACTGAGTAATGTAGAGGTCGTCCATTAGGAGATCTACATGAAATGGTGAGACAAAATATATCAAGAATTGCATGAGATGCAATTAGCAAATGTTGCTTACCTTTAGATTGCTGGTAGATATACATCCGGTTACAGGGGTCCACTTGCAAGTCCTTGGGATCTTGATTCTCACTAGGAAATATGATTTCTCGAATTCTTCTAGGGGTGAAGAATTTGATAAAATAGTGGGAGGAAAACATGCTTGAAATACCATAAACTTGTTTTAATATCATACTCAATCACATGCTTATACTTTTTTTCACATCTTGTAGATTTTCAAAATCTTCAATAAAAATGGCTAAAAATCCACTCGTATCAATTTTGGAAACCAATAAACTCACCGGGCCAAACTTCCAAGATTGGTTAAGAAACCCTAAAATCATTCTTGACTCTGAACAACGGACTTACGTCCTTGATCAAAGTCCTGTGGACACACTTGGTGATGATGCCACCGATACACAATGTGAAATGTTCACAAAATTTGTAGATGATGATCTACAAGTGAGGTGTGTCATGATGGCATCCATGTCCAACAAGATCCAAAAGACTCATGACCCCATGAAACATGCTCGAGAGATCTATGTACACTTACAAAAGTTGTATGGTGTACAGAGTAGACACGAAAAGTTCGCTTTATCTAAGGAGCTCTTAAGGCAAGAATGGGTGAAGGGTCCAATGTCCATGATCACAGCCTCAAGATGATAGGACTCATCGAGAAGCTTGGACAGTTAGATGTGGTCATGGACAACGACCTTTACGTGGATTTGATCCTACAATCATTGACACCATCATATGATCAATTCGTTTTGAACTTCAATATGTCCAAGCAAGATGTTACATTAATGAATTGATCAATATGCTTGTGACAGTGGAGGCGACTATGAGAAAGAAGAAGCCCCTTATGCTTGGATCCTCCTCCAAGTCGAAGGGCCTTAGGGATCCTAGAAAGAGAGGTAAGAAGAAGAAAAATTCTTCTTCGAAAGGGAAGCAACCCGATAAGAGTTGCGGAAGGGTTAAGAAGAAGGTTAAAACCGAAGCTAGTTGTTTCTGCTGTGGCGAAAAGGGGCATTGGAAAAGAAATTGCAAAGCTTACCTTGCAAAGCTTTCTTTGCAACCCTTGAGAATGATATGTACATTATTAAAGTGCACATGACGACTAAATCTTCCACATGGGTATTTGATACTGCATGATGTTCTCACCTTTGTAATTCATTACAGGGGATGGAAAAAAGAAGGAGTCTTTATGAAGGGGATATGATCATTCGCTTAGGAAATGGAGCAAGAGTTGAGGCTAGGCATTATCAAGTTGGACTTGGGGAATGCTTGCATTGTACTTGATCCCATTTATTATGTACCCCATCTTGTTAAGAACATTATTTCAATTCCCGTTCTAGATAATGAAAGATTTGATTTTTCTATATCGAATGGAAAGTTGAAGGCGTTGAAGAATGGTTCTTTGATTGCTCAAGGTACATTAATAAATAGATTATACATACTTTAATCTCAAACTTCACTAATGCACATTCAATCAAGTAAAAAAATGTTAGATAACCAAGAAGATGCCATTTTGTGGCATGCAAGACTTGGACATATTTTTAAAAATAGGATGAATAAGTTAGAAGCTCTCAAAGCACTAAATGTTAGTGGCATTGAGGATCTTCCTACGTGTGAATCTTGTTTAAAAGGAAAAATGACCACAGCTCCTTTCGTAGGACAAACGGAGTGCTCCACAAGCCTTTTGGATTTGATCCATACGAATGTTGGTGGACCACTAAGAGTTGGTGGGAGAAGAGGCTATTCCTACTTCATCATCTTCACCGATGACTATAGTCAGTTGGGATAGGTGTTTATTATAAAGAACAAGTTTGAAGCCCTTGAAAAGTTCAAAGAGTATGGGAGTGAAGTGGAAAAGCAATTGAGGCTAAGTATTAAAACTCTTTGATTGGATTGAGGGGGAGAATACTTGAGCACCAAGTTCTTGGATTATCTAAAGGAGAATGAGATTCTCTCTCAACGGACTCCACCCGGCACACCTCAACACAGTGCAGTAGGTGAGAGGAGAAATCGTACCTTGTTGGACATGGTACGTTCCATGATGTGCTTTTTCAATGTGCCCATATCCTTTTAGGGATAAACGTTAGACATGGCGGCAATGCTAGTAAATATAGTACTATCTAAGTCGGTGCCAAAAACACCATATGAGATATGGTATGGCAAAGCACCCTCTTACAATTATCTTAAAGTTTCGGGATCTCCCGCCTATGTGAGACAGACAATAGGAGATAAGTTGGATAGTAGATCCACCTTGTGCAAATTTGTGGGATACCCTAGAGAGTCTATGGGTTACTATCTCTATGATCCTTTGTAACAAAAGGTGTTTGTTTTGAGGAACGCCTAATTTTTGGAAAAATAATTTCTATTAGATATAAATGGCGTTGTTGTTGAACTTGATGAAGTTCAAGATGATCATGAAACCCCACAAGTGATGGAAACAAATGAGAACATGAACCTCATATACAACCTCTAAAAAGGTCAGACTGAATCAAGATGTAACCCGAAAGGTTCGAATTTATTCATGAGACGGGCCAATCGGATAGTTATCGAAAAGCCTATGAGGAAGTTATGTTGGACATAGATTCGAGATGTTGGCTTGAAGCCATGTGATCCCAAATAGACTCCATGTATTCAAACAAAGGATGGACTTTAGTAGATCCACCAAAGGGAATAGTTCCTATTGGTTGCAAGTAGATCTATAAGTGAAAGCTTGGAGTAGATGGAGAGGTGGTGACTAGTGGCAAAGGGTTACACTCAAAGACCCAATATCGATTTTGAGGAAACCTTTTCACCAATCGCAAAACCTAAGTCCATTCGAATTCTACTTGCCATAACCGCATATTATGACTATGAGATATGACAAATGGATATGAAAACCACTTTCCTCAATGGAGACATTGAAGAAAAAATTTATATGGTACAACCACAAGGTTTTACATTTAAAAGGAGTGCACAAACGGTTTGCAAAATTCAGAAATCTACTTATGGACCCAAACAAGCATCCTGAAGTTGGAACATATGTTTTGACAAAATGGTCAAATCGTTTGGCTTTGTCAAGAATGTGTATGGACCATGTGTGTATAAGAAGGTTATGTATATGATACGGGTGTATGTTAGTGGGTGCTTGTTAGAGAACAAGGCACTGAAAACCCACCGGAGACTCCACTAGGTAGCCGTAGTGGCAAGCTCTCCTGCTTACGCTAGTGCATATAAATTAGTCCTTTGACCTGAGGATCCATTGTAACCTTGTGTTCGGTCCTCATGCTTTGACTTATCCCTGGTCACCCAGCGGGCCGTTCGGGGTATGATTGGGTATGCGCTACTTGGCATGGAGGTTTATGAGATCTAAGATGGAATCCGACTCCTCGCTTTTGTGAAGGGCGAGTACATCTCATATGCATTCTAAAATGATCATATTCCAGAAATCCTTGCGCAAGGTGGTATGACAGTTTGGGAAAAGAGTTTTCCAAAAGATAAGGTCATACATCGGAATTGAACATTTAGAATAGAAGTATAGAATTGAGGCTATTAAGGAGCCGACAAATATCTTGCCCTAGGCCTCTTTCATGGAGATAGGAGACGGAAGGACCGTATTTGCATGGAACGCGTAGAGCTTTAAAAGGTTCATACAGAGACATTTATTTTGACCAATTAGTTGGGCTCCATGGGCTTGAGGTTGGACATCGACCATGGAGATTAAGTACTCTTCAATTGATAGAGATCGATTGAATCGAGTCGACTAGTTTAAAAGGAGTTTTAAACCAGAATGAATATTTGATATTCAAAAGTCACAAGGAGTTGTGAGCCTATGTCCGATGAATGGTTGAACCCAATGGGTCACACAAAAAAGCCTTGAACTTTTCTAAGTGGTGAAAGAAGAATTTCTAAGTGTCAGAAAATACGTCCCTCTTAAGGGACCGATTTTGAGAGAGAGATTTCAAGATCAATTGTGGCTTGATTGATTTAAGTGTTAAATTGATCAACTAATTTAAGGAGTTAAATTAGGCAAATAATTAAGGAGTTGATTATTTAAGCCACATTGATAGTTGAATAATTCAAGTTGACTTTAAGAGTTAAGTTAACTAAAGAAAACTTAAAGAGTTAAGTTTGCTTGATTTAATTGTTAAATCAAGTTGAATTAATTAAATTAATTGGATTAATTTAATTAATAGGAGAATATATTATTGGAGGAAGAATTCAAATATGATTTGAATTAATTGGAATTGGATTCCAATTAAGCAAGTTGGCAAGACCACATGATAGTGGAATTACCAACTTACAATTATGCCCTTGGCATTTTCGGTCCCCCCCTGACCATGGGAGGTGTGATGCCACCTTGGCATCACACCTCTCACACCTCTATATAAGGGGAGGTGGAGTGGCCGAAAATCAGTCTAGATTCATTAGCCAAAATTCTGAATTTTGCAAGCTAAATTCTTCCTCCAAAATTCTCTCCAAAGTTAGTAGAGATTAACTTCCATCCATTCTCTCTCTCACTCAAAAACCTCCTTCTTCACCAAACAACTCCCGATCTGCTCCAGCTAAAGATCTGGACGTTCTAGGATTGCTTTAAGGTGTGTGGACTTGCATTGGAGGTGACCACAAGTGAGGCCACTCAATTCCAGAAAAGGTTTCTGCAGAATAGTCCACTTCACGATTTTCTCCTGGAGCGATCCGATGGATATTTGAGCCAATTTTTTTAAATAATATCTGAATTTGAGTTATATTTCTGGATAATTTTTCCTCATTTAATTTGGAGATCGGAATTGGAAGATATTCTCCTTTTTCTCCGCTGTGCCAGGAACTGTTGGAAATCTGTGATAGGAAGAATCATCCATCATCTCCTTGGATTTTGAGCGATTCAGGTTGGTATCCTCTGATTAATCCATTTATGTTGTATGATATATGCCTGGGGATGTTTCTTTGGTTCGAGATTTGCTATTTAATTTTAAATTTGTTTGGCTTATCTCGGCCATAGCACTTTCAGGCTAGTGGAAGTTGTGTATAGTTTATTGTGCTTTATGTTGATGATATCGTTCTCATTGGGAATGGGGTAGGAATGTTAGAGTGTACTAAAGCATGGTTATCTATACAATTTTCCATGAAGGATTTGGAGAAGTATCCTATGTATTGGGAATATGTATTTATAGAGATTGATCTAAGAGGATGCTTGGGCTATCCCAAACCCCGTACATTGACAAGATAAAGAGGTTTACTATGGAAGAATCCATGAAGGGATTTCTTCCCATGGGATAATACATTCATCTCCCCAAGTCTATGGCTCCCAAGACAAAGGAAGAGAAATGAAAGATGTCTCACATACCTTATTCCTCCGCTGTTGATAGCATAATGTATGCAGTTTAATGTACAAGACTAGATGTGGCACACTCGCTAAGTGTTACAAGTAGGTTCCAATCCAATCGCCGCGAGAGTCACTGGATATCAGTGAAAGCAATCCTTAAGTACTTGAGAAGGACAAATGACTTGTTTTTGGTATATGGCAATGGAGAATTGAAACTAGAAGGGTTTTCGGATTCAAGTTTCCAATCCGACGTAGATGACCTCATATGCATGTTTGGATTTATATTTTGCCTCAATAGCAGCATGGTGAGTTGAAAAAGTTCTAAATAAGACACCACGACCGATTCTACTACTAAAGCAGAATATATTTCGGCTTCAGAAGCTGCAAAGGAAGATGTTTGGATGAAAACTTCATTCAAGACTTGAATGTAGTGCCTAGCATTGCTGAGCCAGTAGTTGTCTATTGTGATAACACTGGGCCAGTGGCACAAGCCAAAGAGCCAAGATCTCATAAAAAATCCATGCACATTTTGAGGGGATATCATTTAATCCGGGAGATCATTGATAGGGGTGACATCCGAGTGGAGAGAGTTGCCTCAGAAGAGAATATAACAGATCCACTAACAAAATGCCTAACGCAAAAGGTCTTTGAAGAACATCTTGAGAAGATAGGTCTCTAGGCCTTGGGGCATTGGCTTTAGGGCAAATGGGAGACTGTTAGAATAGTACCCATCAAGCCAATTAGATTGGCCTTGTATAAGCTATTTCCTTGTAAAACAATCTTGATTGAATGATATTCTTTATATGGCCATCTTTATCTTATGGTCTTTATTATTTCACTTGCATTTGGATGAAGCCCCTAGATCACTTATAACTACGGGACTTGGTTCGATGACCATGGAATAAGTCTGACATGGTCGTTATCTTAAATCTTCCAAGTTGTAGGATCTTATGAGATAGGGCATCTAAGATCCAGATAGATTTGCACCAACGCTGCATAAATCCAAGAGTCGGATATTGCTCCATTCCATGAGCACCTGTATGGGATATAGGTGCATGTTAGTGGGTGCTTGTTAGAGAACAAAGCACTGAAGACCCTCCGGAGAATCCACTAGATAGCCGTAGTGGCAAGTCGGTAGTGGTTAATTCTCCTACTTACGCTAGCGCATATTATTAGTCCTCTAACCTAAGGATCCATGATAACCTTGTGTCTGGTCCTCATGCTTTGACTCTTCCTTGACCATCTAGCGGGTCTTTTGAGTTGAGATTAGGTATGAGCTACTTGGCATGGAGGTTTGTGAGATCCAATATGGAATCCGACTCATCGCTTTTGTGAAGCGCGAGTGCATTTCCTATGTGTTCTATAATGATCGATTCCAAGAAATCCTTGCGCAAGATGGTGTGATAATTTGGAAAAGGAGTTTTTCAAAGGTGAGGTCACACATGGGAATCGAACATGAAGAATATGGACATAGTATCGAGGCTATTAGGGAGCTGACAAATATTTTGCCCTAGACCTCTTTTGGGAGGTAGGAGACGGAAGGACTGTATTTGCATGGTATGTGTAGAGCTTTGATGGTTCTCCAGAATATTCATTTCGACCAATTAGTTGGGCTCCATGGGCTTGAGGTTGGACATCGACCATGGAGATTAGGTACTTTTCGATTAATGAGATTAATTGAATTGAATCGATTAGTTTAAAAGGAGTTTTAAACTAAAAAGAATATAAGATATTCAAAAGTCACAAAGACTTGTGAGCCCATGTCTAATGAATGGTAGAACCTATTTGGTCGCACACAAAATCAATTAGCTTCCAAAATTGGTAGAGCAATTTTCTAAATTTCACCCTTTGGTGACTAATTTTCAAGGAACCAATTTAACGGTCAATTTTGGTTTGATTAATTTAAGTGTTAAATTAATCAACTAATTTAAAGAGTTAGATTAGACCAATAATTAAGGAGTTAATTATTTGGTGCCATATTGACCATCAATTGATCAAGTTGACTTAAAGAGTTAAGTTGACTAGTTTAAGCTTGAGAGTTAAGCTTGTTTGATTTAAAAGTTAAATCAAAGGATAATTAATTAAATCAAAGTATTTAATTTAATTAATGGGAAGAATACTTTTGGAGGAAAAATTTAAATGAATTGTTCATTTAAATTAGCATCTTAATTAATTTGGAATTCGATTCCAAATGTAATTGAAATGCACATGAAATTCAAGTAACGACTTGAATTTGAATTTGCCAACTTGGCATGCCACTTGGGTGGTCACCTTGAGGAATGATTCCAACTAGCAATACACCTTCCAGCCTCTATATATAGATATAGAGGGTGAGCAAATTAAAAAATGCTCATTGCTGAAAATGTGAAGATTAGATTCTTTGCATTCCTTCTTCTTCCCAAGCTGAAAATCAGCCTCCTCTACCTCATTTTCTCCTTTCTAACTCCTGATTCTAGTGAGGGGAAATGTGAAGAATGATTGGGGTGTAGATCATATCAATAGAGGCAAGGCGTTTGACTTGCTGAATTTTGGAGATCCACTGCAGTAGCTCCAGATTGGAGAATTTTTCTGGAATGCTCCAGATGGATTTTTACTCGAATTTTTTAACCGTAGCTTCCTCAGTATGTGGATGTGTTCCAAATTTAATTTGGTGATTTTTGGAGCAGTATAATTGGGTCAAAGGTTGCCGCCTTTCCGCTGCTTTGATTCCAGACAATTTTTGGATCCGAGAGAGATAGTTGATTTTCTCCTTGTTTTGAGCTACAAAAGGTAATTCTTCTTCCTAATCCAAATTTATAGAATATCTAGATCCTTGGATGCTTGAGTAGCTTAGTTAATTTTCAAGCTTTGGAAGTTTTGATTTATGGATCCTAATGCTACTCTTGCTTACAGAGACGGCTAGTGGGAGACAAGTTGGATAGTAGATCCATCTTGTGCAAGTTTATGGGATACCCAAGAGAGCCTTTAGGTTATTACTTTATGATTCCTTAGAACAAAAGGTGTTTATTTCGAGGACTGTCACCTTTTTGGAAAAGGATTTTCTATTAGATAGAAAAGGCGTTGTCGTTGAACTCTATGAAGTTCAAGATGATCAAAAAATCCCACAAGCGATGGAAACAAATGAGCATCAAGAGCCTTACACACAATCTTTTAGAAGGTTGGACCGAATATGAGACTGGCCAATCGGATAGTAATTCAAAGACCTATGAGGAAGCTATGTTGGACATAGATTTGGGACATTGGCTTGACGCTATGAAATCCGAAATGGACTCCATGTACTATAATAAAGTATGGACTTTGGTAGATCCATAGAAGGGAATAGTTACTGTTGGTTGCAAGTGGATCTATAAGCGAAAGCTAGGAGCCGATGGAGAGGTAATGACCTTTAAGGCATGGCTAGTGGAAAAAGGATACACTCAAAGACCCACTATCAATTTCGAGAAAGCCTTTAAACTGGTCACAATGCTTAAGTCTATTCGGATTTTACTTGCCATAGCTACATATTATGATTATGAGTATGGCAAATAGATATGAAAATCGCTTTCCTTAATGGAAACATTGAAGAAGAAATCTATTTGGAGTAACCACAAGGTTTTACATTCAAAGAGAGTGAGCAAAAAGTTTGCAAACTTGAGAAATCCATTTATGGACTCAGGCAAGCGTCTTGAAGTTGGAACATACGTTTTGACAAGACAGTAAAATTATTTGACTTTCTAAAAAATGTGTATGAGCCATGTGTGTATAAAAAGGCTAGTGGGAGTAGTATACATTTTATTGTGCTTTATGTCGATGACATTCTTCTCATTAGGAATGATAGAGAAATGTTAGTGTACTAAAATATGATTATCTACTGAATTCTCGATAAAGGATTTGGGGGAAGCATCCTACGTATCAGGAATACTGATCTATAGAGATAGATTGAGGGGGACGTTGGGGCATTTTCACCCCGTACATTGATAAAATACTAAAGAGGTCTAGTATGGAAGAATCCAAGCAGGGGTTCCTCACTATGGGATATAGTGTTCGTCTCTCCAAATCTATGGCCCTTGAGACGGAGGAAGAGAGACGCAAGATATCCCACATATCTTATTCGTCCGTCATTGGGAGCATAATGTATGTCGTTCAATGTATAAGACTGGATGTGGCACATGCTCTAAATGTTATGAGCCGTTTCCAATCTAACCTCAGTGAGAGTCACTGGATGGCCATTAAAGAAATCCTTACGTACTTGAGAAGGACTAAGGATTTGTTTTTGGTATATGGCAATGGAGAATTGAAACTCGAGGGGTTATTAGATTCCTATTTCCAATTCAATGTAGATGACGTAAAATCGAATTCAATGTAGATGACGTAAAATCGACTTCGGGATTTATATTTTGCCTCAATGGTGGCGCGGTGAGTTGGAAGAGTACCAAACAAGACACCATGACCGATTCTACCACCGAGGTGAAATTTATTGTAGCTATGAAAGCTCAAAGGAAGGAGTTTGAATCAAAAACTTTATCCAAGAAATGGATGTAGTGCCTAGCATATCTAAGCCTGTAGTTGTCTTTTGTGACAACAACGATGAGGTTGCACAAGCTAAGTGAAAGAGGTATAAGACTAAGGATCCAATTTAAAATATTTTAAAACTAAAATTTAACTTAATTTACACCATCACAAGAATCTAAATCATGCCAATATAATGGATCAAGGTCATATTGTTACTCTAAAGCAAAATCCAACCAAAACTTGAAGTTGTGCTTGCTTTCCTGAAAGCAGATAGCTTCTGGCGCAGCAAGGTGTGATCAACTTTTGATCGGAAAAATCACCTCGGATTCAATCCAAATCTGGACCAAAATTTTTCCAACTCAATGGAGAATGTCCGGTAAACAATTCAGCACCAAACACTATCGAAAAGACCATGAACAGAGTCCAGAAAGATACTACTAGAACAGAGGATCACCAAAGCCAAGCAATCCGAAATTGTCTTGCCTTTAATGTCAAAATCCACACACCAATGGACAATCCTTTTCTCCTTAATTCAGCTGGAAAAACTAAGAATAAAGAGATCTTGGTTGGAGGCCAAAAATGGTGAGGGAGGTGAAGAAGAGAATGAAACAACAACTCATGAGAGAATCACAATTTTGGAGGGAATTTTGGATCTAACTTTTAGATACACAAAATGTGTGAAATCATTCTCTTGTGGATGCCCCCCTCTATATCTATATATAGAGGGAGGATGGTGTGATGCCAAAGTGGCATCACGCCTTCCTCAAGGAGAGGCGCCGCGAATGCATGCCAACTTGTAAGTTGCATGTGAACGTGTATTGAATTTGAAATTTCATGCTTTGAAATGTCTACCAAATAAATTCTAATTCCACACAAAATGAACATTTCTTTTGAATTCTCCCTCCAAAATCATTTCTTCACTTTAATTAAATTAAACACTTTAATTTAATTAAACTTTGACTCAACCATTAAGTCAACTAACTTAACTCTTTAAGTTAACTTGACCAATTGATAGTGATGTGGCACCAAGTTAAATTAACACTTAATTTAATTGGTTTTAATTTAACCCCTTAAATTAATTATATCAATTTAACAATTAAATTGATCAAGTCGAAATGACTAAAAATTAAGTCAACCGAATCCCTCAATTTTCTGTCACCTTGGAATTTTTCTAACATTTAGAAAATTCCCCTAATCATTTTGGATTTCCAATTGACTTTGTGTGTGATCCATTAGGTTCTACCACTTATTGAAGATGGGCTCGCAACCTTTGTGACTTTAGAATATTAAATATTTATGTTAGTTTAAACTCCTTTTAAACTAACTGACTCAATTTAATTAATCTTTATTAATTGAAAAGTAACCAGTCTCCATGGTCGGTGTTCAACCTCAAGCCCATGGAGCCCATCAATTGGCTGAACGAATACTTTTGG
The DNA here is from genome assembly GCA_018894105.1 of Jacaranda mimosifolia. Lineage (NCBI taxonomy): Eukaryota > Viridiplantae > Streptophyta > Magnoliopsida > Lamiales > Bignoniaceae > Jacaranda > Jacaranda mimosifolia. Next base: position 21,784,728 of record CM032126.1, read on the forward strand.
TGAACCATTATAGCTCTACACGTACCATGCAAATACGATCCTTCTATCTCCTATCTCAATGAAAGAGGCTTAGGGCAAGATATTTGTCGGCTCCCTACTAGCCTCAATACTATGCATCTATTCACAATGTTTGATTTTGATTTGTGACCTCATCTTTGGAAAACTCTTTTTCCAAATAGTCACACTGCCTTGGCCAAGGACTCCATGGAATCGATCATTATAGAATGCATAGGAGATGCACTCGCCCTTTAGAAAGATGAAGAGTTAGATCCCATCTTAGATCTCATAAACCTCCATATCTAAGTAGTTTATACCCAAGCACAACTCAAATGGCCCGCTAGGTGACCAGGGATGAGTCAAAGGATGAGGACCTAAATACAAGGTTACAATGGATCCTCAAGTCAAAGGACTAATTATATGCACTAGCGTAAGATGGAGAACTTGCCAATATCGACTTGCCATTACGTCTACCTAGTAGATTCTCTGGGCTAGTCTCTAGTGCCTTGTTCTTTAACAAGCACCCACTAACATGCACCGATATCTTATATGGTTTGCTCATGGAATGGAGCAACATCCAATGCTTAGATTGTGCGAAATGTGTCTTTGTTCCAACCACCGTGTAACCCCTATACAGAAGATAGACTGGTTCGCTTGAAAAGAATCTTTTCTATGATCAGATCCGAATCGTGTTGTACATGAGCAGGCTCCGTAAGATCTAGTATAATTAAGTGAAATAGATAAAGATTCTGTTTTATTTTATCTATTTCACTTAATTAATTTCCTACTTATACTTAAAATTGAATAGTATGGAAATGCATTCATTTCCTCTGCATTGATATGATCGATAATACTATCGGAGTGAACGGCGGCCGTAACTATAACGGTCCTAAGGTAGCGAAATTCCTTGTCGGGTAAGTTCCGACCCGCACGAAAGGCGTAACGATCTGGGCACTGTCTCGGAGTTAGTGCAAGTCTATCCGAATCTTAGATGCCCTGTCTCTTAAGATTCTATAACTTCGGATATTTAAGATTACGACCATGTAAGACTTATTTCATAATCACCACCTAGTGCGTGACCAAGTTCTGTAGTCTAGTGTGATTTAAGGGCTTCAACCAAATGCCAGTGAAGTAATATAAGCATAAGATGAAGATGGCCATTTATAAAGAATATCATTCAATCAAGATTGTATCATAATTGAAATAGTTTACATGCCAATCTTACTGGCTTGTGGGGCACTATTCCAACACTAAGGAGCCAAGATCTCATCAGCGATCCAAGCACATTTTGAGATGATATCATTTGATCTGGGAGATCATTGGTAGATGTGACATTAGAGTGGAAAGAGTTACCTCTGAAAAGAATATAACAGATCTACTAACTAAACCCCTAACCCAAAAAGTCTTTGAAAGACATCTTGATAAGATGGGTCTTAAGACTATGGGGCATTAGCTTTATGGCAAGGGGGATATTGTTGGAATAGTGCCCCACAAGCCAATTAGATTGGCATGTAAACTATTTCACTTGTGATACAATTTTGATTGGATGATATTCATTTTACATGGCCATCTTTATCTTATGCTTATATTACTTCACTAGTATTTGGTTGAAGCCCTTAGATCACAGAAGGCTACGGGACCTGGTCACGCACTGGGTGGTGATCATGAAACAAGTCTTACACGGTCATGATCTTAAATCTTCCAAGTCGTAGGATCTTATGAGACAGGGCATCTAAGATTCGGATAGACTTGCACTAACAATACATAAATCTAAGGGTTAGATATTGCTCTGTTTCATGAGCAAACCATATGACATATGGGTGTATGTTAGTGGGTGCTTGTTATAGAACAAGTTCACTGAAGGCTTGCCCAGAGAATCCACTAGGTAGCTGTCGTGGTGAGTCGGTAGTGACAAGTTCTCCAGCTTATGCTGGTGCATATAGTTTGTCTTTTGACCTGAGGATCTATGGTAACCTTATGTTTAGGTCCTCATGCTTTGACTCTTCCTTTACCACTTTGCAGGTCTTTCGAGTTGAGGTTGGGTATGAGCTACTTAGATATAGAGGTTTGTGAGATCCCAAGATGGGATCTGACTCCTCGTTGTTGTGAAAGGCGAGTGCATCTCCTATTTATTCTATAATGATCGATTTCATGAAATTTTTGCGCAAGGTAGTATGCTAATTTGGAAAAGGAGTTTTCCAAAGATGAGGCCATAAAGGGGAATCAAACATTGGAATGGAGACATAGCGTCGAGGCTACTAGGAAATCGACAAATATCTTGCCCTAGGCCTCTTTTGGGAGATAGGAGATGGAATGACCGTATTTGCATGGAAGTGTAGAGCTAGAATGGTTCTTCAAAAGCATTCATTTGGCTAATTACTTGGCTCCATGGGCTTGAGGTTGGACATCAACTATGGAGATTGGGTGCTATTCAATTAATGAAATTAATTGAATTGAGTCATTAGTTTAAAGGAGTTTAGACTAATGTAAATATTTGATATTCAATAAATCACAAGAGTTGTGAGCCCATGTGCAATGAATTGTAAAACCTAATGAGTCACACACAAAAGCCAATTGGAAATCCTACTTGATAAAGATGAATTTCTAAGAGTTTGAAAATTTCCACTTTGATTGATTTTTGAGGTAGACGGTTGACACAATTTTTGGTCATTTTGACTTGATCAATTTAATTGTTAAATTGATCTATATAATTTAAGGAGTTAAATTAGACCAATTAAATTAAGAGTTAATTTAATTAGTGCCACATGGCTATCAATTGGTCAAGCTAGCTTAAAAAGTTAAGCTAATTGACTAAATAATTAAGTTAAAAGTAAGTTAATTAAATTAAAGTGTTTAATTTAATTAAAATGAAGAATAAATTTTGGAGGGAAAATTCAAATGAAATGTTCATTTGGTGTGTATTTAGAATTTATTTGGATGACATTTCATGTGATGAAATGAAGATTTCAAATGAAATTCAAATGCACTTTAAATTAACATACAACTTGCTTGCAAGTTGGCAAGCCAAGTTGGCGCCCACCTTGAGCAAGGTGTGATGTCACCTAAGCATCACACTTTCTCCCTCTATATATAGATATAGAGGTGTGGCCAGCCAAGCATGTAATTCACACACAAGTATCTAATTGTTAGATTTTTCCTTTCCCTTCAATTTCCAATGTGTTTCATCATATGTTGAAGCTTCACATTTTCTTCATCTCCTATCTCCAAAAATCAACCTTAATCCTTTGATATCTCTTCTTTGTTCCCCAACATATGAGAGATTTAGATTGTTCATTGGTGTGTGGATCTTGTCATTAGAGGCAAAATAATTGGATTGCTAGCCTTTTGGAGATCCTCTGTTTGGGCAGAAACTTGGAGGCATTACTGGAGTGCTTTCCAGAGTTTTGATTTGGCTAATATTTCTACTCTGGATCCATAAGGTGTTAGATTTTCAGTTCAAATTTTAGCCAATTCCAACGAGATTTGGTTGGGCAAAAGTTGTCCACAATCTACCGCGCTAGTGAAGACTGGATTGAAGGAACTCTAGCATCTCTTCACAATTTTGGTTGGATTTTACTTTTGTGGTATTTTTTTGACCTAAATCTACTTTAATAGCCTTGGGGAGGTGTCATCAAGTTATATTTCAGTTTTCAAAAGTTTTATAATTGGATCATTGGCTCACACAATCCTTAAGTTTGTGTATGGCACATGAGTCGTAGATCCACTACAAGTCCTTAGGGCCCTAATTCTCAATAGAAAATAAGATTTCCTGAATTCCTTAAGGGGGAGCAATTTGATAAAATAATGGGATAAAAACCATGCTTGAAAGTCCATAAACATTAAAACTGCTCATGAGATACACCTATACCTACAAGAGTTGTACGGTGCGCAAACTAGACATGAACGGTTCTCATTGTCTAAGGAGCTCTTCTAGACTAGAATAAATGAAGGCTCAAATTTCCATGACCATGGCCTAAAGATGATCAGTCTCATTGAGAAGCTTGGTCAATTGGATGTAGCCATGGACAATGAGCTCTATGTGGATTTGATCCTTCAATCATTGCTTAGCTCATTTGACCAATTCGTATGAACATCAACATGAAGAAGTAAGAAGTAACGATTAATGAGTTGGCTAATATGTTGGTCGCCGCCGAGGTGACAATGAAGAAAGACAAACCTCTTAAGTTTGCTTTCTCCTCTAAGTCTAAGGGCCCCAAGGGTGCTAGAAAGGGAGGTAAAGGGAAGAAGAGTTTTTCCTCTAAAGGAAAATAGGTTCGAGGGGGATCAAGAAAAGAAAGAGGACAATGCCAATGCTACTTGTTTCTATTGTGGCGAGAAAGGCCATTGTAAAAGGAATTGGAAAGAGTACCTTGGCATCCTTAGGAAGGGTATGTACTTTATTGAAGTGCACTTAATGATAAATTCTTCCTTATGGGTGTTTGATACTGCATGTGGTTCTCATCTTTGTAATTTGTTACAGAGGATGGAAAGAAGAAGGAGTCTCATTGATGGGGATATGATCCTACGCTTAGGTAGTGGAGCAAAAGTTGTGGCCATAGTCAATGGCGTTATCAAGTTAGACTTGGGGAACTCTTACATTGTACTTGATCCTTGCTACTATGTACCTAATGTTGTTAAGAACATTATTTCCATTCTTGTTTTGGATAATGAAAGATATGATTTTTCTATATCTAATAGGAATTTGAAGGCATTAAAAAATGGTTCTTTAATTGCACAAGGAGCATTAAATAATGGATTGTATATTTTTTATTCTCAACCATCATTATTGCATATTCAACAGAGTAAAAAAAAAATAGATATCCAAGAAGATGCCATCTTGTGGCATGCAAGACTTGGACATATTTCCAAAAATAGGATGAACAAGAAAGAAGCTCCTAGAGCACTAAATGTTAGTGGCATTGAGGATCTTCCTATTTATCGGCTCCCTAATAGCCTTGATACTATGTTTCTATTTCCAATGTTCGATTCCACTTTATGACCCCATCTTTGGAAAACTCCTATTCCAAATTGTCATACTATCTTTCGCAAGGATTTCGTGAAATCATTCATTAAAGAATACATAGGGGATGCACTCGCCCTTCACAATGACGAGGAGCTGGATCCCATCTTAGAACTCACAAACCTCTATGTCTAAGTAGCTCATACCCAACCTCAACCCAAAAGACCCGCTACGTGGTCAAGGAAGAGTCAAAGTATAAGAACCTAAACACAAGGTTACCATGGATCCTCAAGTCAAAGGACTAATTATATACACTAGAGTAAGCTGGAGAACTTGCCACTACCAACTTGCCACTACGGTTATCTAGTGGATTCTCCAGGCAGGCTTTTAGTAAACTTGTTCTCTAACAAGCACCAACTAACTTACACCCATATCTCATATGGATTGCTCATGAAATGGAGCAATATCCAATCCTTGAATTTATGCATTGTCGGGGCAAGTCTATCTAGATCTTAGATGCCCTTATCTCATAAGATCTTACGACTTGGAACATTTAAGATCACGACCATGTAAGACTTGTTTCATGATCACCACCCAGTGTGTGACCAAGTCCCATAGTCATGTGTGATCTAAAGGCTTCAACCAAATGTTAGTGAAGTAATATAAGCATAAGATGAAGATGGCCATTTATAGTGAATATCATTCAATCAAGATTGTCTCACAATTGAAATAGTTTATATGCCAATCTCATTAGCTTCAGGACACTATTCCAATAATATGCTCTAGGAAAACCATTCTAGCTCTATATTTACTGTGCAAATACAGTTCTTTCGTCTCCTATCTCGCAAAAAATGCCTATGGAAAGATATTTGTTAGCTCCCTAATAGCCTCGATATAATGTTTCTATTCCCATTGTTCAATTCCAGTTTATGACCTAATCTTTGGAAGTCTCTATTTTCAAGTTGTCATATTGCCTTGCGCAAGGACTTTTTGGAATCGATCATTATTGAATATATAGGAGCTACACTTGCCCTTTACAATAACGAGGAGTCGAATCTTTTCTTTGATCACACAAACCTCCATATCTAAGTAGCTCATACCCAAGCTCAACCCAAAAGACCCGCAAAGTGGTCAAAGAAGAGTTAAAGTATGAGGACCTAAACATAAGGTTACCATGAGCCTCAGGTCAAAGAATAATTACATGTACTAGCGTAAGATGGAAAACTTGCCACTACAGCTATCTAGTGGATTCTCTAAGCGGGTCTTCGGTGAACGTGTTCTCTAACAAACGCCCACTAACATACAACCATGTTTAACATAGCTTGCTCATGAAATGGAGCAATAAATCCAAGATGCATAAATCCAAATGTTGGATTTTGCTCCACTTCATGAGCAATGCATTTGAAATATGGGTGCATGTAAGTCGGTGCTTGTTAGAGAATAAGTTCATTGAAGGCCTACTGGAGAATCCTCTAGATAGTTGTAGTGGAAAGTTCTCCAGCTTACTCTATTGCATATAATTAGTCCTTTGACCGAGAATCTATGGTAACCTTGTGTTTAGGTTCTTATACTTTGACTCTTCCTTGACCATGTAGCAGGTCTTTCGGGTTGAGGTTGGGTATAAGCTACTTAGACATAGAGGTTTGTGAGATATAAGATGGGATCTATCTCTTCATTGTTGTGAAGGGCTAGTGCATCTCCTATGTATTCTTTAATAATCGATTCCATGAAATCTTTGCGGAAGATAGTATGATAATTTAGAATAGGAGTTTTCCAAAGATGAGGTCATAAAGTGGAATCGAACATTGGGAATAGAAACATAGTATCGAGGCTATTAGGAAGCCGACAAATATCTTGCTCTAGGCCTCTTTCGGGAGATAGGAGACGGAATGACTGTATTTGCATGGTAAGCGTAGAGCTAGAATGGTTATCCAAAAGCATTCATTTTGGCCAATTAGTTTGGCTCCATAGGCTTGAGGTTGGACATCGACTATAGAGATTGGGTACTCTTCAATTAATGTGATTAATTGAATTGAGTCATTAGTTATAAGTCACAAGAGTTGTAAGCCCATGTACAATGAATGGTAAAACATAATGGGTCACACAAAAGCTAATTGGAAATCCTACTTGATAAAGGGGAATTTTCTAAAAGTTAGAAAGATTCCACCTTGGTCGATTTTTGGAGGTAGACGGTTGACTAAATTGTTGGTCATTTTGGCTTGATCAATTTAATTGTTAAATTGATCTAAATAATTTAAGGAGTTAAATAGACTAATTAAATTGAGCCCATGTCTAATGAACGGGAGAACCTAACGATTCACACATAAAATATATGGGTGCTTGTTAGTGGGTGCTTGTTAGAGAACAAGTCACTGAAGACTCACCCGGAGAATCCACTAGATAGGCATAGTGGCAAGTCGGTATTGGCAAGTTCTCCAGCTTATGCTAGTGCATATAATTAATCTTTTGACCTGACGATCCATTGTAACCTTGTGTTTAGGTCTTCATACTTTGACTCTTCTTTGGCAACGTAGCGGGTCGTTCAGGTGGAGATTGGGTATGAGCTATATAGACATGGAGGTTTATGAGATCCAAGATGGGATCCGACTTCTCATTTTTGTGAAGGGCGAGTACATCTCCTATGTATTCTATAATGATCGATTCCATAAAATTCTTGCTCAAGGTAGTATGAAAATTTGTTAAATTTTTTTTCCAAAGATGTGGTCATAAAAGAAATCAAACATTGAGAATAGAGATATAGTATCGCAAGGACTCTTTTGGGAGATAGAAGACGGAAGGACCGTAATTGCATGGTATGCGTAGAGCTAGAATGATTCTCCAAAAGCATTCATTTCGGCTAACTAGTTGGGCTCCATGGGCTTGAGGTTGGACATTGACTATGGAGATTGTGTACTCGTCAATTAATGGAGATTAATTGAATAAAGTTGATTAGTTTAAAGGAGTTTAAACTAAAGTGAATATATGGTATTCCAAAGTCACAAAGAGTTGTGAGCCCATGTGCAGTGAATGGTAGAACTTGATGAGTCACTCACAAAAGCCAATTGCATATCCTAGGCGATGAAGGGGAATTTTCTAAGAGTTAGAAAAGCTCCTACATGACCGATTTGGAGGTTGATCGATTGACACAAATGTTGTGGTCATTTTTGGCTTTATCAATTTAATTGTTAAATTGATCTAGTTAATTTAAGGAGTTAAATTAAGATGAATAATTAAGGAGTTAATTATTTGGTGTCACATGACTATTAATTGGTCAAGTTAACTTAAGGGGTTAAGTTAACAATTGCTAGCTTAAAGTATTAAGCTAATTGACTTAAAGAGTTAAGTCAAGGTAATTAATTAAATTAAAGGAGTTTAATTTAATTAAAATGGAGAATTAATTTTGGAGGGAAAATTCAAATGAAGAATTCGTTTGGTGTGGCATTTTAATTAATTTGAAATGAGATTTCAAATAAAATTAAAATGCACACAAAATTCAAATTCAAATTGAATGCCAATTTGCAATGCCAAGTTGGCGGTCACCCCTTGAGGAAGGTGGCATCACACCATCCTCACTTTATATATAGATATAGAGGGAGAGAGGGGCGGACACTTGCATCCAGTGTGAAGAATTAGATTCTCTCTACTTTTTCCTCCAATCTTCAAGTGTTGCCTCATGTGTTGATGCTTTACTTTCTTTTCTTCTCCTACCTTCAAATCAAGCCTTCATCATTGTGTTTGTTTCTTCTCTATATTCCCTATCTAATATTGAGGACAATAGGTTATTGCATTGGTGTGTGGATCTTAACATTAGAGGCAAGATAATTAGATTGCTAGCCTTTTGGAGATCCAGTTTCTTGCCACCACTTGGAGGCAGTTCTAGGGGACCTTTTCGAGTTTCGATTGAGTTGGTTTTTGGATTGTAGATCCAGCAAGGTGTTGTGGAGTTCTAGTAAAATTTTCAGCTCAAACAAAAATTATTTGGTTGGGGAAATCTGGTCGCTACTTTGCTACGCCGCTGGAAGGCAGTTTTGAAGAGTCAAAAGCTTTCTTCTAGCTTCCTTGGTTTTTTAGCAAAATAAGTTAATCCTTATACCAAATCTGAATCAATGGCATGTTTAGATCCTTGTTATCATGGGTAGCCTAGTTAATTTGCATCTTTAATGCTTTGATTATTGGATCCTGTGGCTACATGTGACTTCACTCCTATGTATTCTAAGATGATTGATTTCAAGAAATCCTTGCGTAAGGTGGTATGGAAATTTGGAAAAGGAGTATTACAAAGTTGAGGTCATATTAAGGAATCGAACATCATGAATAGATACATAGTCATCGAAGCTATAGGGAGCCGACAAATATCTTGCCCTATGCCTCTTTCTAGAGATAGAAAATTGAAGGACCGTATTTGCACGACAATCATAAGCGATAATGGTTTACCCTCAATTAATTCATCCAATTGGTTGTGCTTCATATGCTTATGCTAGATGTTAGCTATGGAGATTGAGTACTCTTCAAATAATAGAGATTAATTGATAGAGTAATTAGTTTAAAAGAGTTAAACTAATTGAAGTATACGATATTCAATAAATTACAATGAGTTGTGAGCCAATGTCTAATTAATTGGTGAACCTAAAGGGTCACACATGAAATCCTAGAATACTCTAATTAGATTGGGGAAATTATCTAAGAAGTTAGATAATTAAGGTGGTCAAGTTTGGAGAGAGAGAGAGAGAGAGAGACCAAGTTGACTAATTAATTATTGGTCACAATGGTTTGATTAATTTAAGTGTTAAATCAATCAAATTAATTTAAGTGTTAACTTTGGCCAATTAAATTAAAAAGTTAATATAATTGGTGCCATGTAGCAATTTAATTAGTCAAGTCAACTTAAGGAGTTAAATTAATTTAATTAACTTAAAGAGTTAAGTTAATCTAATTAAATTAAGGAGTTAATTTAATTAGTAGGAGAATATAATTTTGGAGGAAAAATTAAATGGAAGAGTCCATTTTAAAGTTGATAAGTTGGCATTTTAATTTTAGAAATTAAAATCCAACAATGCTAGCTAATAATCATGTAAGTTGGCAATGTGAGGAGAGTGTGATGGAAGCTTCCATATCACTCTATAAATACTCACATGGCTGGCCACTTGAGCATGATTAGCTGCCCATTTTTCCCTACCAAAGTGGTGATCTCATGCGTTGAGAGAAATCACCCACTAGATACTCTCTAACAATCCTCTCTCTACTCAAACTTCCTCAAACCTTTTTTCCAATCTCCCTCATTCCTCCTCCTCTAGTTTCTAGCAAATTAATCGAGGATTAAGAGTGCATCTAGCTATGTGGATTTCCTTTAGAGGCACAACATGTGGTGTGCTTTGAGTTGGTGATTGAGATCCTTCAAGTTGAAGACGGTTTTTTGGAGATTGCTCTTGTCGGCGGTTTTGGTGCTTTTGCCACTATTTTGCTGCCTTTTTTCTTCATCTTGGTGGTGTTTTGCTCAGCAAAAGTTGCTGGAGTTGTTGATCCAAGGCGTGGAGTAGGAGATCTAAGGAGAAGAAGAAGTTGATCTTGCTTAGAAAGTGTACTAGAAGAAGATCTTGTAAGTTGCCTTCAAATCTCTCTTTTAAGGTAACTTCTCTTGCTTTTAAATCCACAATTATGGTATGAAATAAGATCCTTGGGTAGAGAGATTGCGAGTTATTTTTTTCTTTATTTTGCAATTATTTTGGATCCTTGCAACTCCTCTTCCTTTAATTAGAAATGAATCTATATTTTCCTTTGACAAAATTATCTTTCAAAATTTAACAAAAGACTTGCATATATATTTTCTAAAAAACTTCACTTTGCAAATATTTTGTATTATGTTCTAATATGTCTGATTGCTACATACCTTTATTTAATTATATATTCTACTCACATATCTTTTAGTAATATTATAAAAAATATTAAAATAATATAAATTACTATTAAAATATCAATAATAAATAATAAAAATAAGAATAATTATGCGCCTCTCAATTTTTATAATAAATAAAGTAAAAGCACCATTGACTTGGTCAATGCCTAATGAAATATATATAATTTAAAATATTAATTATATGAAGAATCATAAATTCCATCGTCTACATTTCAAATTAAACTTATAAAAAAGTGCAATAAAGGTGCTTTAGCTTTATCAAAAAAGATTAAGCACTCTAATTATAAGATAATTTTTAATTTTTATGATAATATTTTGTCAAAAAGTTCAAAAAAGCTTGCTAAGTATAGGAAAAGTAATTTCAAAGGAATTGTGTTTATAGTTTTTTACATAAACATATATAATATAGTTGATAGGATATAAGATACATACACTTTACTGATATAATTCAAATTGCATTAAAAATGATACTTAAACTAAGTAATTGTAGATTTGCTCTACAAAAAAACACAGGTCTTGTTCTTCTAAGTTTTGGGGAAATTTTTTCCAATCCCCAAAAAATTTTCAAAATGGAGGCACATTCCCCAATATTTCTTCCAAAAAAATACAATTTTTGACCCAAAAAGCCCCTTACAATTCACCCAAAAACGCTTTCACCCTAAAAATCACGTCTACTCCTTTATTTTCTCACTCCATCTTTTGCATCGCTAATTTGTTTATCACTCTCTTATTTTACTCATATATATATATATTTACATGTATGAAAATATTAAAATTTTACTACTTAGAAAATTCTAAAACTGAAGTTTACAAAATTAATTAAAATAATCATCGAGAAAATTAATTAAATTTAATAAATAATTTATTTACTGAATAACATATTAAATTAATTAAATTACTTGTTAATTAATTAATGTATTAGTCATATTTAATATTTAATGTATTAATTAAATATTATATTTATTCATTTAATAAATAATTTCAAATATTTTAATTTGATAAAATAAATAAATTAATCTTCTTCAAAAAATTAATCTTCATTATATATTAATATTCACATTTATTTAAAATCAGTATAAAAAATTAATTATAGTGTGATATTTATTTAATAATATATTAAGTTTAATAAATTAATATTAATACAATTAAAATAATTAGCAAGAAAACTAATTAAAATTAAGTAAAAATCTTTTTGATTGTTAGTAAGTAATTTATTTATTAAATAATATATTAATTATATAATGAGTTAAAGTAAATAAATAACTTATTAAATTAATTTATTTAATTATTTAAATAACTTATTATGTATATATTAATTATGTTCCATACTTTACGTATAATTAAATATTATGCTTATTTGTTTAATAAATAAATTAAGATGATTTAGTTTCATATAATATAAAATTATTTTTTAATTTGATAAATCGCTATTAAGTTTTATATATATTTTATTTTATTTAAATAAATAACTAAGTTTTATTTATACAAAAATTGTAAATAATAAATAGTTAAATAATTATATTTTAAGAATAAATAATAATTAGTTTATAATTAATGTACAATAATTAATTTTTTTTATATAAGTTGATATCAACAATTATGATATAATTATGATATTGGCCGATTTTTTATAATTAAGATATAATTATAAATTCATAAATAATTAATATTTATTAATAAATTCATAAAAATATAAAATTTAAAATAAAGCACCAATTAAATTAATTACACATCATTTTATTACAATAATATATCAATTATTACATATATATACACACACATCATCCAACTATAAATATACATACATATATAAAATATTACATAAGAAAACCACTTTCACCCTATAAACCCAAAACAAGAAGAAACGCTTGGCACATTCCCCATATTTTCTTCCAAAAGCCCATTCCCCCAAATTTTTTTCTAGAAAATGGCCAAAACACAAGAGAATAGCCCCACAGCTTTTCCGATGGAAATTTTTGATGGATTCTGATAGATCTCTGGGGGAACGATAAATTCTCGACATAATTTTTTGGGTCGGAAAAAGCCTTGTAGCAAATATGTTTCCATTACTTTTTTGGCGGCATAATTCCATCATAAATTATTTGACGGATTTTTGACACTTTTCAGATGAAATTTTTGTCATTACAGACAATTCAATTTTTGCCAAATGTTTGACGTATTTCGATTACTATTTGATGGTTTTTTTTATTAATATATTTTTTTCCTTTCCGATTGGATATTATTGGTAATCCGTTGGAAATCTTTTTTATATTAATAAATTAAATTTAATTATCCGATGGAATTTTGTATGATTTTTTTGATTTAATCTTTTGAATTTTATTTTTTACATCTGTAACCTATTTAAATATTTTTGTATACTACACAACTATAAATATACGAAATACTAAAAATTATTATATATTTCAAAAAAATGTAATCTTATAAATATAAATATTCATTATAAACAAATCTTCATGATAAAGAACATATAAAAAGATGCACCCTATCTATTAGCCCTGTGGCGGGGAGGGGGGAAATATTTAACTGCTTTGCTGGTGGCAAGGAGGCAAATACATATGTGACTGTTGTGCCATCTGTGAATAAAAAACAAACATATATACAATTTTAATATATATATATATATAGACAATAATATCAACATGACAAATTAATTAACTACATTTGCAAAATGCATAAAAACAATAAAAACTAAAATGAATAAAACAAACAAGTTCAAACAAATATGACATACAACTAACATAATTCAATTTTCCCTGTAATATTTGGAGACATTAGTCTCAACATCATCATCAAATTCATCTTCATCATCGCTAGACCTTGTATGTTCTTCCTCGTCGTCACTAATGATGCCATCTACATGTTGTGCATTTGATCTATCGACATCTTCTAAAGGATGATTACAATGTATTAAATTCTCTATCAAATCATCTGAATTTACTGCTAACAAATCTTCAATTTCAACTTGACCTCTAGTCTTCATTTTTATAATAGCCAACCAATTGACCTTATTCGTAATTCTTCCACAATATGGAACATAGTAAACTTGCCACACTTGTTGGACAATTATAAATGACACATACTTTCTATACCTAGCCCTTTCCCTAACTTCAACAATATAATATTCTGGATGCAATATACGAGTTCCTCTCATAGGAGTTGGTTCGAGCGACTCTCAACAAACAGAACCACCTTTTTTGTAGGTTCTTCTGACCTCCTTCAATATCCCATAATAGTCATCCTCACCACCAACCCCATTGACTCCCTTCACCTGTACACTGCTATTCATTTGTTTTCCATGACTCCATACATATGTGTGGAATTTAAATCAATTTACAAAGTATTCGGGCCATATCCTAACTTGTCTGTTAGGGCCCAAAGCCAAGTGATGTAAGAACGGATTTATTTTCAATTGGTCGGGTTATTAATATGTCATTCATCACATAAAGTATTAGTTTTTATGGAAGTTTTTTGACAAATCCATATCATTGATTGGGTCATGCATAATGCTGCAAATATAAATGTACAAATATAGGACTTAAACCAATAGATGAATTTATTTTCAATCCTCGCATGACATCTGCATCACCAACCTTGAGTAGTCCACAAAATAACTACATAATCGTATTTTGAATTGATTTGAATAAAAAAAAAGTAGCTACCTCGTGAGAAATAGAAATTAATGCTAGTTGACTTAGGTATTCCTTAACCTCTTCATAGTTAATCAACAAATGTAGTTTTGCAGCTCTTAGCTCAGCATCACTTAAGTACCTAGTCGTGCAGGCACAAGAGGCACGACCAGCCTAATTGAAAATATATAAAGTAGGTGGAGAATCATCATTTTCACCATCATTATTCTGATCTACTCTTGTCCTCAAAGAACGAACATAGGATTGGAAATAGTAGGAGCAAAAGTTGGATGTCTCTCTGCAAACAAATACCTCATAGATAGAACCCTCTATTTATGCCTTGTGCTTCATAGTTTTTTTTATTCTTCCAAGCTCCCTAGGTGTAATATCAATAATACTTTAGTTATATGGTCAAAAGTAGTTAACAATTTCAATAATTTAGCATCTAAATGAAAATAATATTTTACCTCTTAGATGAATGCATCCACCGATATTCCATTATAACTTGCACATAATTACAGGAATATTATTCTTTATTCTATCCAAGTCATTGTGCCTTAAAGTTGTAGAACATAAGTCCCTAAAAAACTGACTAAGCTCAGCCAAAGACTTCTATATGTGGTCCTACAATTTTTTGAGTGCAATTGGTAGTAATTGCTCCATGAAGATTTGACAATTATGGCTTTTCAATCCGTAGATCTTATGCCCATACGTGTTGACACGCCTAGCTAGATTAGAAGAACATCCATCAGGCGTTTGTAATGACTTGACCCATTCACATATAGTTTTTCTTTACTTGGGTATTAAGACATACTTTTCTTTAAGCTTGCCCCACTGGCCGTTTCCCTTTAGAATTAACTTGAGATCTTGCCTTCTACAATAAAGATTCAAGTCCAAGCGAGCCTTAACATTGTCTATAGATTTTCCCTTGATGTCCGTGGCAATGTTAAAGATATTGTCAAACATATTCTTCTCTATGTGCATGACATGCAAATTATATCTCAATGGGTTAGTCTTCCAATAAGACAGTTCCTAAAATATACTATACTTGGTCTAATTGTGACACACACCATACCTTTAGATTCTAAGAGCACTACCATATTTAATAACCTTAGGCAAACCACATACCAAATCCTATATCTGCACTCCATTCAACAAAGGAGGAAGATGATCTTTCTTAACTTGATTCTTTAAGAAACTGGTAGTGTTTTTTCTAAATTGATGATCATGATTTAAGAATTGTTGATGGTAGTCAACCAACAATTCCTTTAGCTATTTTTCGGAGAGATTGCTTTTGAATGTTCCATACAGTATGAGCAAGCCAATCTACCTATTGTCATCTACCCTGACAACATACCATGAGCTGGGAAATCATTTCTTGTCCACATCAAAGCAGCTCTCATGATAAAATTTTACTTGGTGTTGGCGTTATAAGTGTGAACACTTGATGTCCAAAGCTTATTCAATTCATTAATTAAATGCTATAGGTAGACATCTATCATGGCTTTTGGATTTCTTAGCTCGGGATCCATGTAAAAAACATACATAGAGATGTCATACATACTTTAGGAGATAAATTATATGGTGTCATTGTGATAGGCCATGATGAATATGGTGATGCAGATTGAGTAAGAGGTGTAAATCTATCACTACACAAACTAAACCTCACATTTTTAGGATCACTTGCAAAGTCAGGATGTGTTAGATCAAACTATTTCCAAGCATTCCCATCTAATAGATGACACATGACACCATCTGCTTGATGATTCTCATGATGCCATGTCATGTGGGTGTTGAAATTATACAAGACTATGGGACTTGGTCATGCATATGAAGGTGATCATAAAACAAGTCTCTAAGGTCAATGAGTTTAAATATTTCAAGTCATAGAATCTTATGAGACGGGGCATCTAAGATTCGGATAGACTTGCACTAACGATGCATACTCCAAGGAGTTGGATATTGCCCTGTTTCATGGGCAATCCATGTTAGAAATAGATGCATGTTAGTGGGTGCTTATCAAAAAATAAGTTCACTAAAGACTTGCTTAGAGAAACCATGAGGTAGCCATAGTGGCACATCAGTAGTGACAAATTCTCTAGCTTATGATAGTGCATATAATTAGTCCTTTGACTTGAGGATCCATATTAACCTTATATTTAGGTCTTGGAGCTTCGACGTTGCTTCGACCATGTAGCGGGTCACCCAGGGCTTAGGTTGGGCGCAAGCTACATAAGTATGGAGGTTGGTGAGTTTAAATATGGGATTTATTTTGCGCGTTTGTGAAGAATGGGCTGATCTCCTATGTATTCTAAGATGATCGATTCCAATAAATCTTTGTGCAAAGTGATATGACAATTTAGAAAAAGAATTTTTCAAAGTTGTGATCATACTAAGGGACCGAACATCAAGAATAGATACATAGTTATCGAGGCTAATAGGGAGTCGACAAATATCTTGCCTTGGCCTCTTTTGGGAGATAGGAAATAGAAGGACCATATTTGCATAACAATCATGTGGGGTAATGGTTCACTCTATATTAGTTCATCCAAATGGTTGAGCTCCATAGGCTTGTACTAGAGATCGACTATAGAGATTGGGTACTCTTCAATTCGTAGAGATTAATTGATAGAGTGATTAGTTTAAAAAAGTTTAGACTATTCAGAATATATGATATTCAATGAATCACAAAGAGTTATGAGCCCATGTCTAATTAATTGGTGAACCTGAATGGTCACATATAAAAGTGTAAAATACTATTAATAGATTGAAGAAATTAACTAAGGAGTTAGATAATTAAAGTGGTCAAGTTTGGAGGACAGAAAGACCAACTTGACTAATTGAGAATTAGTTAATATGGCTTGATTAATTTAAGTGCTAAATTAATTAAAATAAGTTAAAGAGTTAAATTAGATCTATTAAATTAAGAAGTTAATTTAATTGGTACCACGTGGCAATATAGTTAGTCAAAGTCAACTTAAAGAGTTAAGTTGATTTAATTAACTTAAGGAGTTAAGTTAATTTAAATTGATTAATAGGAGAATATAATTTTGGGAAAAAAATTAAATGGAAGAGTCCATTTAACAATTAGTGAGTTGGTGTTTTAATTTGAGAAATTAAAAATCCAAGCAAGCTAGCCAATTGGCATCCAAGTTGGCAAAGTGATGAGTGCGTGATGGAAGCTTCCAAGAGCTTCCACTTCACACTATAAATCCCTCATCGCCGGCCTTTAGGAGTTAATTTTCTAGTTGCCATTTTCCCTCCAATTGTGGTGTTCTCATGTGTTGAGAGAAACTACCTTACTAAATTCTTTCCAACTTCTTTCTCTCTCCTAAAACGTCCTCACACCTTTCTCCATCTTCCTCCTTTATTTTCTAGCAAATTAAGAGAGGATTGAGAGTGTTGTTAGGTGTGAGGATTTCCTTTACAGGGAAAATACTTGGTGTGCTTTGGATTGGTGAATCAAATTCAAGATTGAAGTTGATTGTTGGAGATTTTTGGCTGGCGATTTTTGGTGCATTTTGCCACTATTTTACCGCCACTTTTCAATAATCTTGGAGGTGTTTTACTCAGCAAAAGTTTTTGGAGTTGATGATCTATGGAAAAGAAGGCGTTCAACTTGCTTAGAAGGAGTTCTACAGGAAGATCTTGCAAGTTACCTTCAATTCTCTCATTTAGGGTAACATCTTTAGCTTTTAAATCCACTATTATGGCATGAAATTAGGTTCTTGTGTTGAGGATGTCTAAGTTAATTTTTTGCTTATTTTTGGTAATTATTTTAGATCTTTGCACCTCCTCTTTTTACAAATGGTATCGAAGCCAATTTTATGCCTAATTTTGGATTTGGATTTATGCCTACTTGATTCTAGGACTCCATTCAATTGATGGATTTAAGATTTTGGAGTTGATGCATGTGGCTCTAATTGTGTTGAATTGGAATATGTCAATATGTGCTTAATTGTGAATTACATGTTTTGGTATGAGTTTTAAATCAAATCCTATTATGTTAAATGTTGATTTCGTATTGGTTGATGTTAAATGTTGATTTTAGCATGTTGACTATTGCTAAAAGGTATTTTGACAATTTTTGGATCTAATTGTGTTGGAGTTACTTGATGTTGTTTGAAGAATAGTGATTATTCCTTAGATTTAATTTTTGAAGCACTTTGATCACTGTAGTTTCCAGTTTTAAAGGTGTTTATAATCTGAAAATTTGTCCAAAAATATATGGAATGGAGTTATGGAAGTGTCCATATGGTTTGGGATGGCAAAAGAGCAGAAATAAGGCAAATCGGTGGCATAGCCGACTTGTGGCAGGGCCCCTGTTGGTTGGCCAACCTGTGGTTCTGGGCAACAGGCCCACCCAAGGTAGCCTTGGCATGACCGCCTTGCCATTTTGTACATTTTTGCCCTCTTTAACTTATTTATTTCATACAATTTTGATGCACGAGTGTTGTGTAAGTACTTAAATTAATGTTGGACATTTTAGCTTGCTTTTAAGATCAAATTTAAGTATGCACTTCAAGTTTGTGGAAAACTAAGATGCATAAGTGTTATGCTTAATGTTTCCTTTAATTAATTGTTTATGTGATAAGCATTCAATTGTCGGATTGAATGTCAATTTTAGCTACTGTTTATTTAATTGTTAATGGATGATGGATATGTGGGGATGAACATGAGCCTTTAATTTGGTTTAATTAAAGTTCAACGTTGAGTGAATGGGTTGTACTAAATGGGGCTTGCATGTCTCTTGATGTTTTACTTTGTAAATGTTATGAGTGTAGAACTTCAGGGTTGAGGTTATCTTTACTCTTGTAAATTATTGCAAGGAGCCAAATCAGGCCAATAGGATCAAGGAGGTTTGAAGACCATGATTGTATGGGATATATTCATGTAATAGATATGATCCATTAATTTAATCAACCCACCTAAATCAACTAAGTAGTGCACCCATGGCTATAAGTCGTGACCCATGGCTCTAAGTGCACGACTTGGTTAAGGCTCATGCTCATCCCAACTTTAGATGCATGCTAAGTTTATTTACTTATTTATGCTTTCTTTACCTTATTGATGTATGTGATGCATGGTTAGGATAGAAAACCTAACTAAGAAAAGATAAAAATTGATGAGATCTTCCAAGCAATAAAATCCCTTAATGTAGAAGAGTTTAAGTTCAAGAAAATATTAAGTCAAATTGGATAAAATTAAACCAGAGTTAATAATCCAAGCCTTTTACCAATAGGCAAGTGACATGAAATGTTGCCCCATTTTGTGTCGGCTCACGAGTCATGTGACACATTATTAGAGGAAAGCTATGATCACTACCTCGGGATAAGATACACTTTAATTTAAAATTCACTATGACATTGTTTCACGAGTCTTGGAATGATCATTATTGAATTTATAATTAAAGATTGATTGGTAGGTTCGACTTAACACCTAGTAGTATAGATGTCGCATGAGTTGTGGGTCTTTATGAAAAGTGAGGCAAAACACATTAGGGATTGCATAGAGATGTAATCAGTAATAGTTACCTACCTTAAGATCATTAGTGGATGTCTGACGAGTCGCGGGTCCACAAGTGATGCCTTTGACCTTGATTCTTACTAGGAAATACGATTTCCCGAATTCCTTAAAATTGTGGGAGCAAAAAGGCTTAAAGGACCATAATCATGTTTTCAATATCAAATTCAATCATATGCTTATATTCTCTTCTTTGCTTATGTAGATTTGTGAAATCTCAAGAATGGCTAAACATCTACTAAGCATCATTTTGGAAACTAATAAACTAATTGAGCTGAACTATTGCGATTGGTTAAGAAAGTCAAAAATTGTCCTTGTCTTCGAGAAAAGAACATACGTCTTAACTCAAAGTCCACTAGATACCATTGGCGAAGATGCTGATCAAGAGGCCTATGAAACATTCATGAAATGGGTAGAGGATGGCCTCCAAACCCATTGCCTCATGATGGCATCCATGTCCAAGAGTTCCCAAAGTCCCATGAAAACATGAAAAGTGCTGCCGAGATTTATTTGAACCTATATGAGTTGTATAGTGTGCAAACAAGGCACAAATGATACATGCTATCGAAACAGCTCTTTAAGACTATGATGATTGAGGGGTCTAATGTCCATGATCATGGTCTAAAGATGATTGAGCTTATTGAGAATCTCTATTTTGGATAATGACCTCTATGTGGATTTAATCCTCCAATACTTGTTGAGCTCATTTGACTAATTTGTGATGAACTTTAACATGTCAAAACAAGAAGTCACAATCAATGAATTTTTCAACATATTGGTAACCGTGGAGGCGCAATGAGAAAAGGTAAGCTTTTAATGATTGCTTCCTCTTCCCAATCTAAAGGCCCTATGGGCAAGAAGAAAAGGGGGTAAATGTTTGAATAGTGTCCCACAGCTAATTAGATTGGCATATAAACTATTTTACTTGTGATACAATCTTGATTGAATGATATTCATATAAAATGGCCATCTTTATCTTATGTTTATTTTACTTCACTGGCATTTGATTGAAGCCCCTAAATCACACATGACTATGGGACTTGGTCACACACTAGGTGGTGATCATGAAATAAGTATTACACAGTTGTGATTTTAAATATTCAAAGTCATAGAACCTTAAAAGACGGGGCTATCTAAGATTTGGATAGACTTGCACTAACTAGACATAAATCCAAGGAGTTGGATATTGCTCCATTTTATGAGCAATCCATGTTGGACATGGGTGTATGTTAGTTGGTGCTTGTTAGACAACAAGTGCACTAAAGACCCGCCCGGAGAATCTACTAAATAGCCGCAGTGGCAAGTTCTTTAGCTTACGCTAGTGCGTATAATTAGTCCTTAGGACTGAGGATCCATGGTAACCTTGTATTAAGGTCCTCATACTTTGATTCTTCACCAACCACGTAGCGGGTCATCTGGGTTGAGATTGGGTATGAGCTACTTAGCCATGGACATTTATGAGATCCAAGATGGGAACTGTCTCCTTGCCGTGAAGGGTGAGCGCATCTCCCATGTATTCTATAATGATCGATTCCAAAAAATCCTGGTGCAAGGTACTATGACATTTGGAAAAGGAGTTTTCCAAAGATGAGGTCATGAAGAGGAATCGAACATTGGAATATAGATAGTTATCGAGGCTATTAGGGAGCATAAGAAATGGAAGGACATTATTTGCATGGCAAGTGTAGAGCTAGAATGGTTCATCGAGACATATCCATTCATACAATTAGTTGGGCTCCATGGGCTTGTTGCTAGATATCGACTATGGAGATTAGGTACTTTCGATTAACGGACATTAATTGAAAGAGTTATTAGTTTAAAGGAGTTTAAACTAATGTGAATATTTTAATATTCAAAATATCACAATGAGTTAATAGCCCATGTCCAATGAATGTATAAACCTAATGGGTCGCGCATAAAAGCTTAAAGGATGTTCTTACTTGATGGGAGGAACTTTCTAAAAAGTTAAAACATTTTTCTAGGCATTTTTGGAGAGAAAATCGGTTGAATAAATTTTTGGTCATCTTGGCTTGATTAATTTAATTGATTAATTAATCAAAATAATTTGAGGAGTTAAATTAGACCAATTAAATTAATGAGTTAATTTAATTGGTGCCATGTGGCAATTAATTAGTCATGTTAACTTAAAGAGTTAAGTTGACATATATTAACTTAAAGAGTTAAGTTAATTAACTTAAGGAGTTAAGTCAAACTAATTAATTAAATTAAAGAGTTAATTTAATTAAAGTAAGTATTTGAATTTTGGAGAAAAATTCAAATGAAGAGCTCATTTGAAATTAATTTAGAGTTAATTTGCATTACATTTCATAAGAGTTAATTTGATGGTGATTCACTAGATTCCCTTTTTCCCTCTAAAAGTATGACATTTCATGTGTTGAAAGTTTACACTCTCCAAACACTTTCCCTCTCCAATTCCTCTCCAAAAGGCCACCCCCTCACCTTCATCCTCAAGTGTTCTAGTAGATTTGAGGCTGAATTAGGACTCTCTTTCGATGTGTGGACTATACATTAGAGGTCAAACACTTGGGGGACTTGGTGCTCTTTGGTGAACTGTTGTTGTCCAATAACGTTCATGGTAGATTTGAAGGACTTTTGAAGTTTTTATTTGCACAAACTTTTTACAGCATCTTCCTTGGTGTGTTTTGGTGCTCTCTGTAAATTTTGAGCAATTTTGGAGTTGTGGAAGACAGTTAACCATTGGCAACTTTCTGTTTTGTACGATTGATCCTTTGAAGAGTTCATGGGAATCTTTTCCTCCTACCTTTGGACTTAGCATTCAAGGTAAAATTTCTCAATCTAAATCCTTATTAAATGCATCATTACATCCTTGGAGTGGAGTAGCTAAGTTATATATGGCCTTTTATGGTTTTATATTATGGATCCATAGCCTATTTTTACTTTCAAGTGGTATCGGAGCCTAATTCATGCTTTAATTTGGATTGATTCATGTGATGAATTGATCCTAACCACTAAATACTTGATTCAATTGATGAATTTGAGTGTTTGGTTGATTTTGCTTGTGTGGCTCTTTAATGATGAATTGAGATATGCTAATATATAATTTGAGTGTTGATTAATGTGTTGGCATGATTTTGATTCATAGATGATTCTGTTAAATATTGATTTACCATTGGATTATGTTATATGTTGATAGAGCATGTTTAATTTGGCCTTGAGGTGTTTTGGTCATTTTTGAATCCAATTTGATTGGAGTTAATTGGAGATTTTGAAGATTATTGATTTTTACTTGCACTTGAATTTTGAAGCATGTTCGAGCACTTGAATTTCCATTTTTGAAAGGTGTTTTAAATCTGAAAATTTATCTAAATTGAGTGAAAATGAGTTATGGAAGTGTCCATATGGGTTTGGAGTACAAAAAACATGAATTGGGGGCCAAAAACTTGACCACAAGGTGGCTAGGCAAGGCTGCCACCCGGCTGCCCAGCCCGGTAGGTAGTGGGCGCGCTAGGTAGGGCGACAGTAGGCAGCAGCCTTGCCAAGGCTGCCTTATGGTCGTTTTTGGTGCACTTTGTGTTATTTTGTGTCTTTAACTTATTTTTCAAATATATTTGGATGCACAAAAGTTGTGTAAGTATCTCAGAATTATGTTTGACATTTTTGCATGCTTTTAAAGTCTTGTTCAAGTTATTCTTCAATTAAGTGCAAAAATGAGATGTGTAAGGAGTTATGCTTATTTTTGCTAGTTTATTAATTGTTTACGAGATAAGCATTCAATTTGATGAATTGAACGTCAATTCTTATTTATTGTTCATTTAATTGTTGAATGGATGATGAATGTATGGGGATGATCATGAGCGCTTAACATTGGTTTTATTTGTTTCAAGTTGTTGAAAAGGGTTGTAGTAAATAGGGACTTGCATGTCTCTTAATTTTCTATCTTGTAAATGTTATAAGAGCAGAATTACTAGGAGGATGATTTCTTTTCTCTTGTAAATGTTGCAATTAGACAAAGAAGGCCAAGAGAATCTAGGAGGCATGAAGACCTATGAATGTATGGGATACATTTATGTAGTAGCTAGATTTAATCAACCTACTTAAAAGCAACCAAGTAGTGCACCTATAGCTCTAAGTTCACTACTTGGTTATGGCTCATGGTCATCCCACCCCGAGAAGCATGCTAGGCATATTTATTTATTTATGCTTTTTTTATCCTATTGATGTATGATATGCATGGTTAGGATATAGAAAACCTAAATAAGAGAAGATAAAATTGATGAGATCTTTCAAAAGAAGAAAATCCCTCCACTTAGAGGAGTCTAAGTGCATTCAAATTATTAAGTCAATATGGATACAAATTAAAAAGAGTTTTAATTGAAAGCTAGTAAGGCACTAGGATCCAATTATAAAAACTTCAAAAGCTTAATAAGCTAGTGCTTACAAGCTAACTAGGATCAAATCATGACAAAGATTCAGATTTAGATAGAGTGTTACCTTGAAATGCAAAATCCAAGAAGAATGTGGTGAACCTTTCACTAATCCAGAAACTGCCAAAAACCACGCAGTAGGAATGTAGCGATTTTTACCAGCGTCAAATCTCCTCCAAAAATCACAAAACAATTACTAAGCTTCACAACTCCTTGGGGAACTCTCAATAAAAAATTCAGATCAAAAAGCTTTCTGGATCTCCTTGGAAAAAATTACCAAATCGGACTCTGTGCAAGTGGATCTCCTAACCATAGCAAACTAACTTGTTTGCCTCTATTGATATGATCCACACATCACATAGATCTTCCAAAATCTCTAGCTTATAAGTTGGAATAAGGCCAGAGATTAGCTATGGTGGAGGCCAATTTTAGGTAGGGAAGAAGAAGAAGAGAGCAAAGCTTTCAACATATGAATGCAATGCTTGCAAGGAGTTTTGGGGGAAATGGTGGATAATCTAATTCTTCACACGTTTTGACATAATGACCAGCCCTTTCTCTCTCTCTCTCTCTCTCTCTCTCTATCTATATATAGGGGCTAAAAGGTGTGATGCCAAGGTGGCATCACACCTCCCACGAGGAAAAGGGGCGGCCAACTTGCATCTTGCCAAGGTGGCAAATGCAAATCCAAATCTAATTTGAATTTCATTTGCATTTTAATTACATTTGAAATCTAATTTCAAATTAATTAAAAGCTAATTCAAATGAACATTTTATTTGAATTTTCCCTCCAAAATTTGTTCTTCCCATTAATTAAATTAAATATTTTAATTTAATTAATTAACCTTTGACTTAACTTATAAGTCAAACAAGCTCAATTCTTAAGCTTGAATTTTGTTAACTTAACTCTTTAAGTTAACTTGACCAATTGATGGTCATATTGGCACCAAATAATTAACCCTTAATTATTGGTCTAATTTAACTGCTTAATTTAATTGATTAATTTAATACTTAAATTAATCAAGCCAAAATTGACCTTCAAAATTGGCACCTAAAAATCGGTCCACTAGGAGACAATTTTCTAACACTTAGAAAATCTTTTCTCCATTAATTAGGAAGCTAATTGGCTTTTGTGTGTGACCCAATAGGGTCTACCATTCATTGGACATAGGCTCACAATTCCTTGTGACTTTTGAATATCATATGTTCAATTTAGTTTAAAATACTTTTAAACTAATCGACTCAATTCAATTAATCTCATTAATTGAAGAGTATCCAATCTCCGTGGTCGATGTCGAACCTCAAGCCCATGGAGCCCAACTAATTGGCCGAAATGAATGTTTTGGAGAACTATTATAGCTCTACGCTTACCATGCAAATATGGTCCTTCGATCTCTTATCTCCCGAAAGAGTCATATGGCAAGATATTTGTTGATCCCTAATAGCTTCGATAGTATGTCTCTGTTCCCAATGTTCGATTCCCTTGTGTGACTTCATCTTTAGAAAACTCCTTTTTCAAATTGTCACACTACCTTGTGCAAGGATTTCTTGGAGCCGATCATTATAGAATACATAGGAGATGCATTCGCCCTTCATAAAAGTGAGGAGTCAGATTCCATCTTGGATCTCACAAACCTCCATGCCAAGTAGCTCATACCTAACCACAACTTAAAAGACCCACTAAGTGGTCAAGGAAGAGTCAAAGCATTTGGACCTGGCAAAAGGTTACCTTGGATCCTCAAGTTAGATGACTAATAATATGCACTAGCGTAAGTGAGAGAATTAACTACTATCGACTTGCCACTACGGCTATCTAGTAGATTCTCTAGGGGTCTTCAATGCCTTGTTCTCTAACAAGCACCCTCTAACATGCACCCGTATCTTATATAGTTGCTCATGGAATGGAGCAATATCCTATTCTTGGATTTATTCATCGTTAGTGCAAGTCTATCTAGATCTTAGATGCCTCATCTTGTAAGATCCTATGACTTGGAAGATTTAAGATCACGACCATGTGAAACTTATTTCATGGTCATCAAACCAAGTCCCGTAGTCAAGTGTGATGTAAGGGCTTCATCCAAATACAAGTGAAGTATAACATAAGATGAAGATGGCCATATAAAGAATATCATTCAATCAAGATTGTTTTACAAGGAAATAGCTTTTACAAGGCTAATCTAATTGGCTTGCCGGGCACTATTCCAACATTAGTTAATCCATACCTTCTACCAGTAGTATGTGACATGAGATGCTGCCGCATTTGCGTGATGTCTCACGAGTTGTAGGCCATGCTTATGGAGGAAAGCTATGCTCACTTACTTAGCATATGTTGCACTTTGGTTTCAAGCTTCCTATGGCATTGTCTCACAAGTTGTGGAATGACATAGAGCAGTTTTGAATCAATGATTGATTGGTAGGTCCTACTTAAATACCTAGTAGTGTAGATGTCGGACAAGTTGTGGGCTTATATGAAGAGTAAGGCAAAACATATCAAGGGTTGCATAGAGATGCAATTAGCAAAAGTTTCTTACCTTACGATTGTCTGTGGATGTCTCATGAGTTGTGGGTCCACTATAAGTCCTTTGGGCCTTGATTCTCACTGGGAAATGAGATTTTCCAAAATCCTTATGGGGTGAGGAATTTGATAAAATAGTGGGAGAAAAATATGCTTGAAGGTTCATGAGTATGTTTTCAATATCAAAATTCAATCAGATGCTCATATTATCTTTTTTGCCTTTGTAGATTTTTGAAATTCCAAAAAAAATGGCTAAGAATCCACTCAACATAATTTTGGAAACCAATAAACTCACTGGGCCTAACTTACACGATTGACTTAACCTCAAAATCGATCAAAGATTCCAAAAATGGATGTATGTCCTACATCATGGTGCTCCTAATCCCATAGGGATTAATGCGGATCAAATGATAGGTGAAATGTTCACAAAAGAGTTGAGGATCACCTCCTAGCCTATATTCTCATGATGGCATCTATCAACTTTAATAATCTCACAAACAAATGAAACATATCTCAGTCTATTGCTTACAAGAGTTGTAAGGCAAACAAGGTATGAGAGATTTATGATACCCATGAGTGTTTTCAAGCTAAGATGGATGAGAGGTCATGTGTCCTCGACTATGGTCTAAAATTGATTAGGCTAGCTGAGAAGCTCTTCAACTTGGATGTAGTAATGGACAATGATCTCTATAGAGATTTGATCCTCACATTCTTGTTGAGTTTATTTGACCAAAGTGTTGATCTAGATGAAGACCAGCAATGACAAGGGCAAACCTCTAATGATTGTTTTCTCCTCCTACTCTAAAGGCTAGAAGAAAGGGGCAAGAAGAAGAAGTGTACTTTTTCAAGAGAAAACAAACATGTAAGGTGTCCAGTGGAGTAAAGGAGATTAATGAGTATAAACTCGATGCTACTTGTTTCTGCTTTGGCAAGAAAGGCCAATGGAAGCGGTATTGCAAAGAATACCTTACAACCCTTGGGAAGGGTATGTACATTTTAAAGTTAAGTATAGCACAAGGATCCAATGAAAAAGCACAAAAAATGCTAAATCAAACTCAGATACACTCAATAAAAGGATCAAATCATGCTTCTAATTTAGATTTGATTGTAGAAAATTACCTTGATTGCTCAAAATTCAAGGGAGGAAGAAGACAAGGCTGAACTCTTCAAAGCTGTCTTCTCCTGGCACAGCGGGAATCCAACAACATTTTCACTTTTAGAACACCTCTTAATTTGTTGAAATTTGGACAGCACCTCACCAACACATTGAGGAATATCCAATAAAAAATTCAGCAAAAAACAAGATCGGCAAGTGCTTGAAAAATGCCTCCAAAGTTTCTGCCCCTGTAGTGGATCTCCAAGAGTAAAGCTATCCAAATATCTAGGCTCTAGTGAAATCATCCACACACCCAAGGAAAGTCCCAATCAACCTCTAGAGAGTTGGAACTCTAGAGGAAGAATAAGTGATAAAGGCTGCATTTAGGAAGGGAGGAGAAGAAGGATGTGTGAAACTTCAACACTTGAGTGGATCATACTTTTTGGAAGGAAAAAGAGAATCTAGCATGAATTGT
Organism: Jacaranda mimosifolia; assembly: GCA_018894105.1. Taxonomy (NCBI): domain Eukaryota; kingdom Viridiplantae; phylum Streptophyta; class Magnoliopsida; order Lamiales; family Bignoniaceae; genus Jacaranda; species Jacaranda mimosifolia. The sequence continues at coordinate 21,813,258 of CM032126.1, forward strand.
CTTGCATTGGCCAGCCACCTCTATTAATAGAGGAGGGAGGATGTGATGTAAGTTGGCATCACACGTCCATGAGGCTTGATGCCAACTAAGGAAACAAGTTGCATATGAAATGTTAATTTCACTCGTATTTGAATTTCATTTGGAATCTTTATTTCATCTCATGAAATATCATCCAAATTAATTCTAAATGCACTTCAAATGAACTCCTTCATTTAAATTTGCCTCCAAAATTAATTCTTCACATTAATTAAATTAACTCATTAATTTAATTATTTGGTCTTGACCTAACTCCTTAAGTCAACTAACTTAACTATTTAAGCTAGAAGGTGTTAACTTAACTCCTTAAGTTAACTTGACTAATAAATGCTCATATGGCACCAATTAAATTAAGGAGATTAAATTAACTCCTTAAATTATTTTGATCAATTTAATAACTAAATCAATCAAGCTAAAATGACCAAAAATTAGCCAACCATTTTCGTCCACCAAATCGATCACTAGGAATTTTCTAACTTTTAGAAAACTCCTTCCATCAAATAGAACTTCCTTTAGGCTTTTGTGTGTGACTCATTAGGTTCTACCATTCATTGGACATGGGCTCACAACTCTTGTGGTATGTAGAATGTCGAAATATTCACATTAGTTTAAACTCTTTTAAATTAATGACTCAATTCAATTAATCTTCGTTAATTGAAGAGTACCCAATCTCCATGGTCGATGTCCGACCTTAAGCCCACGGAGCCCAACTAATTGGCCTAAATGAATATGCTCTTGGTGAACCATTCTAACTTTACACTTGCCACGCAAATATGGTCTTTTCGACTCCTATCACCTGAAAAAGGCCTAGGGCAAGATATTTTCTGGTTCCCTAATAACCTTGATAACTATGTTTCTATTCCCAATGTTCAATTCCCCTTTATGACCTCATCTTTGGAAAACTCATTTTTTAAATACTACCTTGTGCAAGGATTTTGTAGAATCGATAATTATAGAATACATAGGAGATGCACTCGCCCTTCACAATGACGAGGAGATGGATCTCATCATAGATCTCAAAAACCTTCATGTCTAAGTAGCTCATACCCAAATTCAACCCGGATGACCGACAGAGTGGTTAAGGAAGAGTCAAAGCCTGAGAACCTAAAAATAATATTATCATGGATCATTAGGCCTAAGGACTAATTATATGCACTGGCGTAAGCTGGAGAACTTGCCACTACTGACTCGCCACTGTGGCTATCTAGCGGATTCTCTGGGCAAGCCTTCAGTCAATTTGTTTTGTAACAAGTACCCATTAACATACACCCAAGTCTAACATAGATTGCTCATGAAACGGAGTAATATCCAACCCCTTGGATTTATGCATTGTTAGTGCAAGTCTACCAAATCTTAGGTGCCATGTCTCATTGGATTCTATGACTTGGAATATTTTAAGATCACGACTGTGTAAGACTTATTTCATGATCACCACTCAGTGCGTGACCAAGTCCTATAGTCTTGTGTGATCTAAGGGATTCAACCAAATGTTAGTGAAGTAAATTGAGAATAAGATGAAGGTGGTCATTGAAATATGAATATCATTCAGTCAAGATTGTATCACAATTGAAGTAGTTTACATGCCAATTTAATTGACTGCAGGGCATTATTCCAACACTTTTTAAGTGCATCTAAAGATAAATTCTTCCTCATGGATATATGATATCGCATGTGGTTCTCATCTTTGTAATTTGTTACAAATAATAGAAAGAAGAATAAATCTTAAATAATGGAAATTTGATCCACTGCCTGGGAAATGAGCAAGAGTTGCAGCTAAAACCTATGGCGTAAGGTAAGTTAGAATTAGGGAATTCCTTACTTGTATTAGATCTTTGTTATTATGTACCATATCATGTTAAGAACATTATTTTAATTCCCGTTTTGGATAGCGAAGGATTTGATTTATCAATATCAAATGGAAAAATTGAAGGTAATAAAGAATGATTCTTTAGTTGCTCATGGTACACTAAATAATAGATTATACATTTTGGATTCTTAACCATCACTAATGCGCATTCAACAAAGTAAAAGAAAATTAGATAACCAAGAAGATACCATCTTGTGGCATGCAAGACTTGGACATATTTTCAAGAATAGGATGAATAAGTTAGAAGATCTTAAAGCACTAAATGTTAGTGGCATAAAGGATCTTCCTACTTGTGAATCTTGTTTAAAAGTAAAATTGTCCAAGGCTTCTTTTGTCAGACAAATGGAGCGAACTACAAGTATTTAGATTTGATCCATACGGATGTTTGTGGACTTAGGCATAGCGACTAGTGAAAAGGTTTCCTCGAAATTGATACCGGGTCCTTGAGTGTAACCCTTTGCCACTAGTCTTGCCTTAAAAGTCACCACTTTTCCATCTTATCTAGGCTTTCTCTTATAGATCCACTTGTAACCAACGGGAACTATTCTCTTTGGTGGATCGACCAAAGTCCATACTTTGTTTAAGTACATGGAGTCCATTTTTGATCTCATCACTTCAAGCCAACGTCCCAAATCTATGTCCAACATTGCTTCTTCATAGCTCCTCTGATCATTATCTGATTGGCTCGTCTCATGAAGGAATCCGAACTTTTTGGGTTGCTTTTTGATTCGATTTGACCTATGTAGAGGTCGTGTACTAGGCTCCACTTGCTCGCTTGTTTCCACGGCTTGGGGGATTTCATGATCTTCTTGAACTTCATCAAGTTCAGTAATAGTGTCATTTCTATCTAATAGAAATTGCTTTTCCAAAAAGTAGACATCCCTCGAGACAAACGCCTTTTGTTCTGAGGGATCATAGAAGTAGTAACCCATAGACTCTCTAGAGTATCCCACAAACTTTCATAAGGTGGATCTACTATCCAACTTATCTCCCACTGTCTGTCTCATGTAGGCATGAGATTCCCAAACCTTAAGATATTGGTAAGATGGTGCTTTACCATGCCATATCTCATATGGTGGTTTGGGAACCGACTTTGAAGGTACTATATTTAGTTGCCCGTCGTGAGTAAGAAAAGGAGATGGGCGCATCAAAAAAAGCTCATTATAGGACGTACCATGTCCAATAAGGTACCATTTCTTCTTTTGGCTACTCCATTGTGTTGGGGTATTTCGGGTGGAGTCGATTGAGAGAGAATCCCATTCTCCTTTAGATAATCCAAGAATTCGGTGCTCATGTATTCTCCCCCTTGATCTGATCGAAGAGCTTTAATACTTAGCCCCAATTGTTTTTCCACTTCACTCCTATACTTTTTGAACTTTTCAAAGTCTTCGGACTTGTTCTTCATAAGTAACACGTGTCCGAAACGACTATAGTCATCGGTGAAGGTGATGAAGTAGATATAGCCTCATCTGCCACTAACTCTTAGTGGTCTATAAACGTCCGTATAGATCAAATCCAAGAGACTTGTGGAGTGCTGCATTTGTCCTACAAAAGAAGCTTTGGTCATTTTTCCCTTTAAACAAGATTCACAGGTAGGAAGGTTCTCAATGCTACTAACATTTAATGCTTTGAGAGTTTCTCATTTGCGCATCATATTCTTAGAGTTATGACCAAGTCTTGCATGCCAGAGAATGGCATCTTCTTGGATATCTAATTTTCTTTTACTTAATTGAATGTGCATTAGTGAAGGTTGAGAATCAAGTATGTATAATTTATTTATTAATGTAACTTGAGCAATCAAAGAACTATTCTTTAATACTTTCAACTTCCCATTTGATATAGAAAAACAAATCCTTCATTATTAGGAATGGTAATTGAAATAATATTCTTTATAAGATGGGGTACATAATAAACTAGATCAAGTACAATGCAAGCATTGCCCAAGTTCAACTTGATAATGCCTTGGAAAGTGGCCACAATTCTTGCTTCATTTCCTAAGCGGATGATCATATCCCCTTCACGAAGACACTTTCTTCTTTCCATCCCCTGTAACAAATTACAAAGGTGAGAACCGCATGCGGTATCAAATACCCATGTGGAAGAATAGTTTTCATGTGCACTTCAATAAAGTACATACCCTTTTCAAGGGTTGCAAGGTAAGCTTTGCAATTTCTTTTCCAATACCCTTTTTTGCCAGAGTGGAAACAACTAGCTTTGGTTCTAACTGTCTTCTTAACCTTCCTAGAACTCTTCTTGGGTTGCTTCCCTTTCGAGGAAGAACTTTTCTTCCTCTTACCTCGCTTTCTAGGACCCTTAGGGTTCTTCGACTCAGAGGAGGATGCAAGCATAAGGGGCTTCTCCTTTCTCATAGTCGTCTCCACGGTCACAAGCATATTGGTCAATTCGTTAATCATAATATCTTGCTTGGACATATTGAAGTTCATAACGAATTGATCATAGGATGGTGGTAATGACTGTAGGATCAGATCCACGTAAAGGTCATTGTCCATGACCACATCCAACTGTCTAAGCTTCTCGATGAGTCCAATCATCTTGAGGCCGTGATCATAGACATTTGACCCTTCACCATCCTTGCCCTAAAGAGCTCTTTAGACAAAGCGAACTTTTTGTGTCTACTTTGTACAATATACAACTTTTGCAAGTGTATATAGATCTCTCAATCATGTTTCTTGTGCTCATGAGTCTTTTGGAGCTCGTTAGATATGGATGCCATCATAACACACCTCACTTGTAGATCATCATCTACAAATTTTGTGAACATTTCACGTTGTGCGTCGGTGGCGTCATCACCAAGTGTGTCCACGAGACTTTGATCAAGGACGTATGTTCACTTTATAGAATCAAGAATGATTTTAAGGTTTCTTAACCAATCGTGGAAGTTTGGCCCGATTAGTTTATTGGTTTCCAAAATGCTTGTGAGTGGATTTTTAACCATTTTCATTGAAGATTTCAAAAATCTACAAAAGTTGAAAAAAGAGTATAAGCATGTGATTGATTTGATATTAAAAACATGTTTATGGTCTTTCAAGCATGTTTTCCTCCCACTATTTTATCAAATCTTTCACCCCCTAGAAGAATTCGGGAAATCATATTTCCTAGTGAGAATCAAGATCCTAAAGACTTGCAAGTGGATACCAGTGACCGGATGTATATCCACGAGCAATCTAAAGGTAAGCAACTTTTGCTAATTGCATCTCATGCAATTCTTGATATATTTTGCTTCACCATTTCATGTAGATCCCCTGATGGACGACAACTACATTACTTGGTGTTAAGTCAAACTTACCAATCAAACTTTGATTCGAGATGGGCGCCAAAGCATCCATCGTGACTGAATGTATAATGTGTGGGTGTTCCCAAATCAAAGGTGCATCTCATGCAAAGTGTACGGTCACAACTTTCCACCTAAGTATGACCCCCGTGACCGGATGTATATCACACAAAGGTGGTAGCATCGTCATGCCACATACTATTGGTAGAAGGCTTGGATTAATTAAAACTCTTTTAATTTGTATCCATTTTGACTTAATATTTGAAACGCACTTAGACATTATAAGTGGAAGGTTTTTGCTTGCAAAGATCTCATCATTTTATTATCTTATTTAGGTTTTCTAAATCTTAAACATGCATCTCATACATCAACAGGATATGGAAAGCTTAAATATGTAAATGTGCCTAGCATCCTCCTAAGGTGGGATGACCATGAGCCTAACTAAGTGGTGCACTTAGAGCCATATATGCACCACCTAGTTGATTTTATGTGGGTTGATTAAATCTAGCTACTACATTATTGTATCCCATACATTGATGGATCTTCAAAAGTCTCCATTCCTCCATTGGTCTCCATTACTCCATGCAACATTTATATGAATAGAAAATCCTCACTCTTAGAGATTCTACTCTCATAACTTTTACAAGGTAGAAATAAAAAGGCATGCAAGCCTTAATTTAATATAACCCATTTCAACCACTTGAAACAATTAAAATCAATATTAAAGGCTCATGATCATCCCCATTCAACAATTAACTGAACAATAAATAAATCTAGAATTAACAATTAATTCTAATAATTAATGCTTATATCATAACCAAATAATTGAACAAGCATAACATTTATGCCATAATTGGAAGACAAACTTTAACCAATTTTCAAAGGCATTAAAAAATGTAACATAATATTGAGAACTTGCACAACATTTGTGTGTCTACTATTTGTTGTGAAAAAAATATTTCAAGCACAAAAGGAGTTGGAAAATAGGCTCAAGACTTACCAAAACCTCAAAACAGAGGCTATCGCCTAGCCTGGGCCAATGGCTGGGCAGGCCACGTGCACAGCGCCCAACCAACACCCACCAAAGCTAGGTAGCCCCCTGTTTTAGGGTTTCAAAGTGCGTCAAGCCATTTTCCAATCAACTTTCATGCACCAATAGTTTTAGTACATGTTCCCAACATTAAAACACACATTATGGATGAATTTTCAGATTTAAAACCTCAATTGAAAAATGAAAATTCAAGTGCTCTATCATGCCTCCAAAAAATTAGAAAAAACTAGAATCATATTCTTCAAAATCTCCAATACAACTCCAATTAAATTGGATTTAAAAATGACCAAAACTCTTTTGATCAAATATCAACATGCTATATTACCATATAACATCAATAAATGCTAAATCAACATTAAACATTTATCACTATGAATTGAAACATACTAAAATATGAATCAACACTTAAATCACATAATAGCATGCTTTCAAGTCATCAAGCAATAGAGCCACAAGCATCATCAGCAAAATACTCCAATCCTTCACTTGGATCAAGTATTTGGTGATGTTGATCAATTCATCACATGAATCAATCAAACAATAATCCAAACCATAGCATGAAAAAGGCTCTGATACCACTTGAAGGTAAGAGTAGCATTAGGATCCATAAATCAAAACTTCATAAATTAAAAAATAACTAAGCTACGCAAGCGACCAAAGATCTAGTCATGCTATAGATCTAGATTAGGAAGAAGAATTACCTCTTGCAGCTCAAAATAAGGAGAAGATCAACTATCTCTCTCAAATCCAGAAACTGTCTGGAATCAGCACAGCAGAAAGGTGGCAACTTTGCCCTAGCTACACGGCTCAAAAAATCACCAAATTAAATTTGGAACACCTCCACACATAGGGAAGTTACTATGAAAAAATTGAAGAAAATAGCCTCCTGGATCGCTCCAGAAAAATTCGCCTACTAGTTGCTACTGCAGGTGGATCTCCAAACCCGAGCAAGTCAATTACCTTTCCTTTATTGATATGATCTACACACCAAATAATCCAATTTCCCCTCACTAGTAGCTAGAGAGTGGAGAAAACGTGATAGAGGAGGCCAATTTTCAGGTTGGGAAGAAGAAGGAATGTAAAGCTCAACATATGATGCAATGCATGGAGAGAAGGATTTTGGAGGGAATGCAGGAATCTAATTCTCACACTTTCCTTAATATGATGGCCAAATTTTCTTACCCTCTATATCTATATATAGAGGGTGGAAGGTGTGATGCTAGTTGGCATCACACCTTCCTCAAGGTGACCACCCAAGTGGCGTGCCAAGTTGGAAAATTCAAATTAAAGTCTTACTAGAATTTCATGTGCATTTTAATCACATTTCCAATCTAATTCCAAATTAACTAAGATGCTAATTTAAATGGACACTTCATTTAAATTTTCCCTCCAAAAAGTATTGTTCTCATTAATTAAATTAAGTACTTTAATTCAATTAATTAACCTTTATTTTAATTCTTAAATCAAACAAGCTTAACTCTTAAGCTTAAATTAGTCAACTTAACTCTTTAAGTCAACTTGTCCAATTTATGGTCAACATGGTACCAAATAATTAACTCCTTAATTATTGGTCTAATTTAACTCTTCAAATTAGTTTATTAATTTAACACTTAAATTAATCAAACTAAAATTGACCGTTAAATTGGATCCTCGAAAATCGGCTACCAAAGGGTGATTTTTCTAACACTTAGAAAATTGCTCTACTAATTTTGGACGCTATTTGGCTTTTGTGTGTGACCCAATAGGTTCTACCATTCATTGGACATGGGCTCACAACTCTTTGTGAATTTTGATATCTTATATTCATTTTAGTTTAAAACTCCTTTTAAACTAATCGACTCAATTCAATTAATCTTATTAATTGAAGAGTACCTAATCTCCATGGTCAATGTCCAACCTCAAGCCCATGGAGCCCAACTAATTGGCCGAAATGAATATTCTTGAGGACCATCATAGCTCCATACATAGCATGCAAATACAGTCATTCATTCTCTTATCTCCCGAAAGACGCCTATGGCAATATATTTGCCAGCTCCCTAATAGCCTCGATATTATGTCTCTATTCTCAATGTTTGATTCCCTTGTGTGACCTCATCTTTGAAAAACTCCTTTTCCAAATTGTTACACTACCTTGCGCAAGGATTTCTTGGAATCGATCACTATAGAATACATAGGAGATGCACTCGCCCTTCACAAAAGAGAGGAGTTGGACATAAGGTTACTATGGATGCTCAGGTCAGAGGACTAATAATATGCATCAGCGTAAATGAGAGAATTAACTACTACCGACTTGCCACTACAGCTATCTAGTGGATTCTTCGGAGGGTCTTTAGTGCCTTGTTCTCTAACAAGCACCCACTAACATACACTTGTATGTCATACAGTTGCTCATGGAATGGAGAAATATCTAACTCTCATATTTATACATCATTAGTGCAAGTCTATTTGGATCTTAGATGCCTCATCTCATAAGATCCTATGACTTGGAAGATTTAAGATCACGACCGTGCAAGACTTATTCCATGATCACCACCCAGTGAACTAACCAAGTCCTGGAGTCATGTGTGATCTAAGGGCTTCATCCAAATGTAAGTGAAGTAATATAAAACATAACATGAAGGAGGCCATATTAATAATATCATTCAATCAAGATTGTTTTACATGGAAATAGTTTTTACAAGGCCATTCTAATTGGCTGGCCGGGCACTATTCCAACAATCTCGTACATCAATAGGATATGGAAAACATAAATAAGTTAATGTGCCTAGCATGCTGCTAGGTTAGGATGACCATGAGCCTAACCAAGTAGTGCACTTAGAGCCATAGGTGCACCACCTAGTTGATTTTAAGTGAGTTGATTAAATCTAGCTATTAAATCAGTATATCCCCATGCATTCATGGTTCTCTATGCTCCAATGGCCTTCTTGCTCCTTGTAACATTTACAAGAGAAAGAAATCCTGACTCCTAGTGATTTTACTCTCATAACATTTACAAGATAGAAATTAAGAGGCATGCAAGCCCTAATTTAATACAACACTTTTCAACATCTTGAAACAAATAAAATTAATATTGAAGGCTCATGATCATCCCCATTCATTCATCATTCATTCAACAATTAAATGAATAATAAATAAATTTAGAATTAAAAATTAATTCCAATAATTAGATGCTTATCTCATAAACAAATAATTGGCTAAGCAAGAAGAAGCATAAGAATTATGCCATAACTTGAAGATTAACTTTAACGAATTTTTAAAAGCATTCAAAAATGTCAGACATAATTTTGAGAACTTGCACAACAATTGTGCATCTATCATGTGTGAATCGAAACACTTTTAGTCATATAAAAAAGATTTAAAAAAAAATCAAGCAAAATAAAAATTGGCCACTGCCTACCCAGGTTGGGCGCACAGCCACTCGGCAGGAGCGCCCGCTGCTGAGCCAGTGCTCGACTAGGCAGGGCGACAACCTCTGTTTTCATTTGCTAATTAGCTCAATTGTTGTGCACCAAAAATTTTAGTACACTTCCTTAACAATAAAACACACATTATAGATGAAATTCTAGATTTAAAACTCCTTTTAAAAATAGAATTTCAAGTGCTCAATCATGCTGTCAAAAACAAGTTAAAGTAAGAATCACATTCTTCAAAAATCTCCTTCAAAACTCCAATCAAATTGGACAAAAAAATGACCAAAACAACTTAATGTCAATCAACACATGCTATATCAACATATAACATGAATTAATTCCAAATCGACATTCAATGTTAATAGCTATGAATTAAAACATACTAATCATATGAATCAACACTTAAAACACATATTAGCATGCTTTCAATTCATCAATCAAGGAGCCACACACAACATCATCAAAACACTCCAATCTATCATATGAATGAAGAATTTGGTGATTTTAATCAATCCATCACATGAGCCAATCAATCAAAAAATCCAAATCAAAGCATGAATTAGGCTCCGATACCATTAGGATCAAATAATTAAAATTTAAATTAAAATTTAAATAATTACTAGTGCTTCACAAGGATCTAAACATGCTTAAGATTTAGATTTAGATGGAGATATACCTTGATAAGAAAAATCCAAAGGAATGATAAAGAACTCTTCTTCAATCCAGAATCTGTCAAACGACGGCGCAGCTGGAAAGATTCAACTTTTTCATGATCCAGATATCTCCAAAAATTCTGTAAAAATTATAGTATATCCTCAACTCTTTGATGAAGCTACTATGAAAATTTTAGACCAAAAATCCATCTGGATCTCCTGGAAAAAGTTCGCCAAGTCACTACTTGGATTGGTGGATATCCAAGGCACAACAATCCTATTGTCTTGACTCTATCAATAGGATCCACATACCAATGCTTTTTCCAATTTCTCCTCAATATTATCTGGGGATAGATAGGAGAAATGAGAGCTTGAAGGCTGATTTTGGTGTTGGAGAGCAAGAGAGAAGTGGGTTTCAACTCATGAGGTAACACTTTAAAGAAGGGAAAATGTGAGAATCTAATTCTTCACATGGATTGCATAATGCCGATCACCCTCAGCTCTATATCTATATATAGAGGGAGGATGGTGTGATGCCAAGGTGGCATCACACCTTCCTCAATGTGGGGGACCGCCCCCTTGACTTGCAAGTTGGCAAATTCAAATCATATTGACTTTTGTGTGCATTTCAATTACTTTTGGAATCTAATTTCAAATTAATTAAATGCTACGCCAAATGAACCTTTCATTTTGAATTTTCCTCTAAAATTTATTCTTCTCATTAATTAAATTAAACACTTTAATTTAATTAATTTAATCCTTGACTTAACTCTTAAGTCAATTAGCTTAACTCTTTAAGCTAAGAATTGTTAACTTTTAAAGTTAACTTAACCTATTGATGGCCATGTGGCACCAAATAATTAAGTCCTTAATTATTGATCTAATTTAACTCCTTAAATTATTTGATCAATTTAATAATTAAATTAATCAAGCTAAAATTAACCTTAATTTTCGGCCACCCCAAAATCGGTCACTTGGAGTGAGTTTCCAACATTTAGAAAAATATCTCCATCATTTAGGAAATGCAATTGGCTGTTGTGTGACTCGATAGGTTCTACCATTCATTGGACATGGGCTTATAACTCCTTGTGACTTTTGAATATCATATATTCCTTTTAGTTTAAACTCCTTTAAACTAATCGACTTAATTCAATCAATCTCCATTAATTGAAGAGTACCCAATCTCCATGGTCGATGTCAAAACTTAAGCCTATGGAGCCCAACTAATTGGACGAAATGAATGCTTTTAGAGAACTATTATAGCTCTACACGTGCCATGCAAGTACGGTCATCCCATATCCTCTCTCTCGAAAGAGGCCTAGGGCAAGATATTTTTCGGCTCCCTAATAGACTCGATACTATTTCTCTATTCCTAATGTTTGATTCTGCTTTATGACCTTATCTTTGGAAAACTCCTTTTCCAAATTTTCATATTACCTTGCAGAAGGTTTTCTTAGAATCATTCATTATAGAATACATATGAGATGTACTCGCCCTTCACAGAGACAAGGAGTCGGATTTCATCTTGGATCTAACAAACCTCCATGTCTAAGTAGCTCATACTCAATCACCACCCGAACGGCCCGCTGAGTGACCATGGAAGAGTCAAAGCATGAGGACCTAAAGATAAGATTACCATAGATCCTCAAGTCAAAGGATTAACTATATGCCCTAGCGTAAGCTAGAAAATTGTTACTACCGACTTGCCAGCTATCTAGTGGATTCTCTGGGTGGGCCTGAAGGCAATAGTAGCTTTAGGATTCATAAATCGACACTTCATAAGCTTGAAAATAACTAAGCTACCCGAGCTACCAAGGATCTAGTCATGCTATATATTTGGATTAGGATGAAGAATTACCTCTTGTAGCTCAAAATGAGGAGAAGATCAACTATCTCTCATGAATCCAGAAATTGTCTGGAACTAGCATAGTGGAAAGATGGCAACGTTTGCCCTGGCTATATTGCTTCAAAATTCATGAAATTAAATCTGGAATGCCTCCACACACAAGATAAGATACTATGAAAACTTGAAGCCAAAAAGCCTTCTGTATCGCTCTAGAAAAAATCTCCAATCAAAAGCTACTACAGGTGGATCTCCAAATCCGAGCAAGTCAAGTGCCTTGCCTCTATTGATATGATCCACACACAAAACAATATTCCAATTTCCCCTAACTAGAAGTTGGAGTTAGAGAGGAGAAAATGAGGTAGAGGAGGCCAATTTTTAGGTTGGAAGGAAGAAGAAATGCAAAGCTTCAACTCATGATGCAATGCATGGAGAGAGAAATTCAGGAGGGAATGCAAGAATCTAATTCTCACACTTTTCAGCAATGCTTAATTCGAATTTTGCAAGCACTCTATATCTATATATAGAGGGTGGAAGGTGTGATGCTAGTTGGCATCACACCTTCCTTAAGGTGACCGCCCAAGTGGCATGCCAAGTTGGCAAAATTCAAATTCATGTCTTGAATTTCAAGTGTATTTCAATTTCATTTGGAATCTAATTCCGAATTAATTAGGATGCTAATTTAAATGAACACTTCATTTAAATTTTCCCTCCAAAAAGTATCTTTCCCATCAATTAAATTAAATACTTTAATCTAATTAATTAACTTTTGATTTAACTCTTAAATCAAACAAGCTTAACTCTTAAGCTTAAATTAGTCAACTTAACTCTTTAAGTCAACTTGTCTAATTGATGGTCAACATGGTACCAAATAATTAACTCCTTAATTATTGGTCTAATTTAAATCTTAAGTTAGTTGATTAATTTAACACTTCAATTAGTCAAACCAAAATTGACAGTAAAATTGGAACCTTGAAAATCAGTCACTAAAGGGTGAATTTTCTAACACTTAGAAAATTGCTCTACCAATTTTGCAAGCTATTTGGCCTATGTGTGTGACCCAATAGGTTTCCATTCATTGGACCTAGGCTCACAACTCTTTGTGACTTTTGAATATTTTATATTCATTTTAGTTTAAAGCTCATTTAAAATTAATTAACTCAATTCAATTAATCTTACTAATTGAAGAGTACCCAATCTCCATAGTCGATGTCCAACCTCAAGCCCATGGAGCCCAACTAATTGGCCGAAATGAATATTTGGAGAACCATTACAGCTCTACTCGTACCATGCAAATACGACCCTTTTGTCTTCTATCTTCTGAAAGAGGCCTAGGGCAAGATATTTGCTGGCTCCCTAGTAGCCTCAATACTATATTTCTATTCTCAATGTTCGATTCCCTTATGTGACCTCACCTTTGGAAAACTCATTTTCCAAATTGTCATACCACATTGCGCAAGGATTTCTTGGAATCTACCATTACAGAACACATAGGAGATGGACTCGCCCTTCACAAAAGCGAGGACTTGGATTCCTTTTTGGATCTCACAAACCTCCATGCCAAGTAGCTCATACCCAATCTCAACCCGAACGACCCGCTAATTGGTCAAGGAAGAGTCAAAGCATGAGGACCAGACATAAGTTTACCATGGATCCTTAGGTCAAAGGACTAATAATATGCTCTAGCGTAAGTGGGAGAATTGACCACTACTGGCTTGCCACTAAAGCTATCTAGTGGATTCTCCAGAGGGTCTTCAGTACCTTGTTCTCTAACAAGCACCCACTAACATGCACCCGTATCTCATACAGATTGCTCATTGAATGGAGCAATATCCAACTCTTGAATTTATGCATCGTTAGTACAAGTTTATCCAGATCTTAGATGCCCCATCTCATAAGATCCTATGACTTGGAAGATTTAAGATCATAACCATGTAAGACTTATTCCATGATCACTACCTAGTGAACTAACCAAGTACCGTTGTCATGTGTGAGCTAAGGGCTTCATCCAAATGCAAGTGAGGTAATACAAAGCATAAGATGAAGGTGGCCATATAAAGAATATCATTCAATCAGATTATTTTACAAGGAAATAACTTTTGCATGGCCAATCTAATTGGCTTGCCGGACACTATTCCAACTATCTCCCACTTTCCCTATAGCCAATGCCCTATGTCCTTGAGATCCATCTTCTCGTGATGTTCTTCAAAGACCTTTTGCACTAAGGGCTTAGTTAGTAGATTTGCTAAAGTCTTTTATGGGGCAACTCTCTCCACTCAGATGTCGCCTCCATCAATGATCTCCCAGATCAAATGATATCGCCTAAAAAATATTTGGATTTCTGATGAGATCTTGGCTCTATAGCTTGCACTACTGCCCCGGTGTTGTCACAGAAGATAACAACTGGCTTCGAATACTAGGCACTACATTCAACTCTTAAATTAAGTTTTTCATCCAAACACCTTTCTTTGCAGCTTTTGAGGCCGCAATATATTCTGCTTCAGCGGTGGAATCCACCGTGGTGTCTTGTTTAGAACTCTTTCAACACACCGCGCCGCCATTGAGGCAAAATATAAATTCGGAAGTAGATTTGAGGTCATCTACATCAGATTGAAAACTCAAATCCAAAAGCCCCTCTAGTTAAGTTCTCTATTGTCGTATACCAAAAACAAGTCTTTTGTCATTCTCAAGTACTTAATTATTTCTTTTATGACTATCTAGTGACTCTCACTGGGATTGGATTGGAACCTACTCGTAACACTTAGCAAGTGTGCCACATTTGATCTTGTACATTGAACTGCATACATTATGCTACCGATAGCAGAGGCAAAAGGTATGTGAGACATCTTTTGTTTCTCTTCCTCAATCTTGGGGGCCATAGACTTTGAGAGATGATTGCCATGTCCCATGGGAAGAAATCCCTTCTTGGATTTTTCCATACTAAATCTCTTTAATGTATGGGGTTTGGGATAGCCCCAGCATCCTCGTAGATCTATCTCTACAGATACATATTCCCTATAAGTAGGATGCTTCTCCTAAATCCTTCGTGGACATAAAGCACAATAAACTGTACTGAACTCCCACTAGCCTTCTTGTACACACATAGTTCATACACATTTTTGATAAAGCCAAATGATTTGACCATTTTTTCAAAACATATGTTCCAATTCGGGATGCTTGTTTGAGTCCATAAATAGATCTTTGGAGTTTGCAAACCTTTTGCTCACTCTCCTTGGATGTAAAACCTTGTGGTTGCTCTATATAGATTTCTTCTTCAATGTCACCATTGAGGAAAATGGTTTTCACATCTATTTGCCATATCTCATAGTCATAATATGTTGCTATGGCAAGTAGAATCCGAATAGACTTAAGCATAGCGATCGGTGAAAATGTTTCCTCAAAATTGATACCGAGTCTTTCAGTGTAACCCTTTGCCCCTAGTCATGCATTAAAAGTCAGCACTTCTATATTTACTCCAAGCTTTCGCTTATAGATCCACTTACAACCATAGAAAACTATTCCTTTTGGTGGATCTACCAAAGTCCATACTTTATTTGTGTACATGGAATCCATTTTGTATCTCATGGCTTCAAGCTAATGTCCCAAATCTATGTCTAACATAGTTTCCTCGTAGGTCTTTAGATCATCATCTTATTGGTCCATCTTATGAAGAAATCCAAACCTTTCTGGTTTTTTCTTGATTCGGCCTGACCTATATAGAGGTTGTGTACTAGGCTCTCATTGCTCACTTGTTTCCACTGCTTGTGGGATTTCTTGATCATTTTGAACTTTATTAAGTTCAACAATAATGCCATTTCTATCTAATAGAAATTCTTTTTCCAAAAAGTGGGCATTCCTTGAATCAAACACCTTTTGTTCTGAGGGATCATAGAAATAATAGTTCGTGGACTCTCTAGGTTGTCCCACAAACTTGCACAAGGTGGATCAACTATCCAACTTATCTCCTACTGTTCGTCTCACGTAAGCGGGAGATCTCTAAACTTTGAGATATTGGTAAGAGGGTCTTTGCCAAACCATATCTCATGTGGAGTCTTTAGGACCGACTTTGTGGGTACTATATTTAGTAACTTGGCCGCCGTAAGTAAGGAGTATCCCCAGAAGGATATAGGCGCATCAGGAAAGCTCATCATGGAACATACCATGTCTAACAAGTTACAGTTTCTACTTTTGGCTACTCCATTGTGTTGGGGTGTCAGGGTGGAGTCCATTGAGAAAGAATCTCATTCGCCTTTAGATAATCCAAGAATTTGGTGCTCAAGTATTCTCCCCCTCGATCCGATAGAAGAGCTTCAATATTTTGGCCTAGTTTCTTTTCTGCTTCATTCCTATACTCTTTGAACTTTTCAAAGGCTTTGAACTTGTTTTTCATAAGAATCACGTGTCCGAACCGACTAAAGTTATCGGTAAAGGTGATGTAGTAGGAATAGCTTCCTTTCCTACTAACTCTTAGTAGTCCACAAACATCCGTATGGATCAAATCCAAGAGACTTGTCCTACAAAATGAGCTTTGGTTATTTTTCCCTTTAATTAAGATTCACAAGTAGGAAGATCTTCAATGTTACTAACTTTTAGTGCTTTGAGAGCTTCTAACTTGTTCATATTATTCTTAGAGATATGACTAAGTTTTTCATGCCAAAGAATGGCATTTTCTTGGATATCTAATTTTCTTTTACTTTTGAGAATCAAGTATGTACAATCCATTTATTAATGTACCTTGAGCAATCGAAGAACCATTCTTTAATGCCATCAATTTCCCATTCGATATAGAAAAATCAAATCCTTCATTATCTAGAACGAGAATTGAAACAATGTTCTTAATAAGGTGGGGTACATAATAAATCGGATCAAGTATAATGTAACCATTCCCTAAGTCTAACTTGATGACACCTTGGAAACTGGCCGCAAATCTTGCTCTATTTCCTAAGCGGAGGATTATATCCCCTTCAAGAAGACTCTTTCTTCTTTCCATCCCCTGTAACAAATTACAAAGGCGAGAATCGCATGCGGTATCAAATATCTCTGTGGAAGAATTAGTCATCATGTGCACTTCAATAAAGTACATACCTTTCTCAAGGGTTGCAAGGTAAGCTTTGCAATTTCTTTTCTAATGCCCCTTTTCGCCACAGTGGAAACAACTAGCTTCGATTTTAACCTTTTTCTTACCTCTCCCGAAACTTTTCTTGGGTTGATTCCCTTTCGAGGAAGAACTCTTTTTCTCTTACCTCTATTTCTAGGACCCCTAGGGACTTGGAGGAGGATGCAAGCATAAGGGGCTTCTCTTTTCTCATAATTGCCTTCACAGTCACTAGCATATTGATCAATTTGTTAATCGTAACCTCTTGCTTGGACATATTGAAGTTCATAACGAATTGATCATATGACGATGGTGATAACTGTAGGATCAAATCTACGTAAAGGTCATTATCCATGACCACATCTAACTGTCCAAGCTCTTCGATAAGTCCTATCATCTTGAGGCTGTGATCATGGATATTGGACTCTTCACTCATCCTTGCCCTAAAGAGCTCTTAAAAAAAACGAACCTTTCATGTCTACTTTATACACCTTACAACTCTTGCAAGTGCACATAGATCTCTGGAGCATGCTTCATGTGCTCATGTGTCTTTTGGAGCTCATTGGACATGGACGCCATCATGACACACCTCACTTGTAGATTATCATCTACAAATTTTGTGAATGTTTCACGTTGTGCGTCGGTGGCATCATCACCAAGTATGTCCATAGGACTTTGATCAAGGATGTAAGTCAACTTTTTAGAGTCAAGAATGATTTTAAGGTTTCTTAACCAATCTTGGAAGTTCAGCCTAGTTAGTTTATTGGTTTCCAAAATGCTCGTGAGTGGATTTTTAGCCATTTTGTTTGAAGATTTCGAAAAACTACAAGAGGCGAAAAAAGAGTATAACATGTGATTGAATTTGATATTAAAAACATGTTTATGGTCTTTCAAGCATGTTTTCCTCCCACTAGTTTATCAAATTCTTCACTTCTAGAAGAATTTGGGAAATCATATTTCCTAGTGAGAATCAAGATCCTAAGGACTTGTAAGTGGACCTTTGCTTCAAGTGCCATCCACAAACAATCGAAAGGTAGGCAACATTTGCTAATTGCATCTCATGTAATTCTTGATATATTTTGCCTCATGTTTCATATAGACACCCCATTTCGAGTGCATCTATATTACTAAGTGTTAAGTCATACCTGCCAATCAAACTTTGATTTGAGATGGCTCCATGTCATCCCCTGCTTCAAGTGTCAATGCATGGATGTTCTCAAATCAAAGATGCATCATATGCAAAGTATATGCTCACAACTTTCGTCCTAAGTGTGACCCCTATTTCAAGTGCCATCACACAAATTCGGTAGCGTTGTCTTGGCATATACTATTGGTTGAAGGCTTGGATTAATTAATATTCTTTTAATTTGTATCCATTTTGACTTGATATTGGAAAAACACTTAGACATTTTAAGTGGAGGGTTTTTGCTTGCAAAGATCTCATCATTTTATCGTCTTATTTAGGTTTTCTACATCTGAAACATGCACCTCATACATCAATATGATATGAAAAGCATAAATAAGTAAATACGCCTAGCATGCTCCCAGGGTGGGAAGACCATGAGCCTAACAAAGTGGTGCACTTAGAGCTATACGTGCACCACCTAGTTGATTTTATGTGAACTGATTAAATCTAGCTATTACATAATCGTATCCCATATATTCATGGGCCTTCAAAAGTCTCTATGCCTCCATTGGCCCCCATTGCTCTATGTAACATTTACATGAATAGGAAATCTTCAGTGCTAGTGATTCTATTCTCTTAACATTTACAAGGCATCAAGCCTCAATTTAATACAACCCATTTCAACAACTTGAAACAATTAAAATCAATATTAAAGGCTCATGATCATCCCCATTCATTCATCATCCATTGAACAATTAAATGAACAATAAATAAATCTAGAATTAGCAATTAATTCTCTCAATTAAATGCGTATCTCATAAATAAATAATTGAACAAGCATAACATTTATGCCATCATTGGAAGATTAACTTTAACCAATTTTCAAAGGCATTCAAAAATGTCAAACATAATTTTGAGAACATGCATAACGTTTGTGCATCTACTATGTCTAATGCAAAAACATTTCAAGCACAAAAGGAGTTGAAAAAAACACTCAAAACTCACCAAAACCATAAAACAGGGGCTGCCGCCCAGCCTGGGCACACAACTGGGTAGGCTGCATGCACAACGTGCGCACAGTGCTTGGCCAGCGCCCGGCTGTGGCTCGACCAGCCCCTCTTCTAGGGTTTAAAAGTGAGTCAAGTTATTTTCCACTAAACTTTCATGCAACAATAGTTTTAGTACATGTTCCCAACACTAAAACACACATTATAGATGATTTTCAAGATTTAAAACCTCTATTAAAAAAGGGAATTCAAGTGCTCAATCATACCTTCAAAAATTTAGAAAAAGCTAGAATCATTTTCTTCCAAATCTCCAATACAACTCCAATCAAATTAGATCCAAAAATGACCAAAACTCTTTTGATCAAACATCAACATGCTATATCACTATATAACATCAATAAATGCTAAATCAATATTAAACATTTATCACTATGAATTGAAACATACTAAAACATGAATTAACACTTAAATCACATAAAAACATGTTTTCAATTCATCAAGCAATACAACCATTAGCATCATCAAGCAAACACTCCAATCCATCACTTGGATTAAGTATTTGGTGATATTGATCAATCTATCACATGAATCAATCAAACAATAATCCAAAACATGGCATGAAAAAGGCTCCTATACCATTTGAAGGCAAGAGTAGTATTACGATCCATAAATCAAAACTTCATAATCTTGAAAATAACTAAGCTACTCGAGCTACCAAGGATCTAGTCATGCTATAGACCTGGATTAGGATGAAGAATTACCTTTTGTAGCTCAAAATGAGGATATCCAACCTTAAGCCCATGAAGCGCAACTAATTGGCCGAAATGAATAATCTGGAGAACTATCATAGATCTATGTGTACCATGCAAATATGATCATTCCGTCTCCTATTTCCTGAAAGAGGCTTAGGGTAAGATATTTGCCGACTCCCTAATAGCCTCAATACTACGTTTCTATTCTCAATGTTTGATTTCCTTGTGTGACCTCACCATTGAAAAACTTCTTTCCAAATTGTCACACCACCTTGCGCAAAGATTTCTTGGAATCGACCATTATAGAACACATAGGAGATGCACTCGGCCTTCACAAAAGCGAGGAGTTGGATTCTTTCGTGGATCTCACAAATCTCCATGCCAAGTAGCTCATACCTAGTCTCAACCTGAAAGACCTGCTAAGTGGTCAAGAAAGAGTCAAAGCATGAGGACCGAACATAAGGTTACCATGGATCCTCTAGTTAAAGGACTAATAATATACACTAGCGTAAGTGGGATAATTGACCATTACCGACTTGCCACTACGTCTACCTAGCGGATTCTCTGGCGGGTCTTTAGTGCTTTGTTCTCTAACAGGCACCTACTAATGTATACCTCTATCTCATATAGATTGCTCATGGAATGGAGCAATATCCAACTCTTAGATTTATGCATCATTAGTGAAAGTCTATCTGGATCTTAGATGCCCCATCTCATAAGATCCTATGACTTGGAAGATTTAAGATCGCGACCATGTAAGACTTATTCCATGATCAGCACCCAGTGAACTGACCAAGTCTTGTAGTCATGTGTGATCTAAGGGCTTCATCTAAATACAAGTGAAGTAATATAATGCATAAGACGAAGGTGGCCATATAAAGAATATCATTCAATCAAGATTGTTTTAGCAGGAAATAGCTTTTACAAGGCCAATCTAATTAGCTTGCCGGGCACTATTCTAATAGGGCCTTCAGTGCCTTGCTTCATAACAAGCATCCACTAACATGCATTCATATCTCATATGGGATTGCTCATGCAACGGAGCAATATCCAACCTTTAGATTTATGCATCGTTAGTGCAAGTCTATTTAAATCTTAGTAAAGTATAAATGAGCATAAGATGAAGATGGCCATACAATGAATATCATTCAATTAAGATTGCATCACAAGTGAAATAGTTTACAAAGCCAATCTAATTGGCTTGTGGGGCACTATTCCAACAAAAATAACTAGGCTATATATAAAGCCAAGGATCTAAACATGCCATATATTCAGATTTGGTATGAAGATTAACTTGATTTTTCGAAAATCAAAGGAATGAGGAATAAGATCTTAACTCCTTGAAAACTGTCTCCCCAGAGACATAGTGGCTTTCCAGCAACTTTTGTATAGCCAAATGAACTCTTATTTGAGTTAAATTTGAACCAAAAGAACATCAACTCCTTGATGTATCTATCTTCCAAAGGATGCTCCAAAATTACCACCCAAAACAGAGGATCTCCAAAGGCTAGCAATCAAATTGTCTTGCCTCTAATGAAAAGATCCACACACCAATGCACAATCCAGTTCTCCTCAATATTAGCTGGAGAATAAAGAGGAGAAATGCAAAGATGGAGGCTTGATTTGGAGGTAGGAGATAAAGAAAAGTGAAGCTTCAAAACACGAGGTAACACTTGGGAAATTGGAGGGAAATTGAGAGAATCTAATTCTAGCTTGCAAATCACATATGACCGTCCACTCCACATTCTATATCTATATATAGAGGAAGGATGGTGTGATGCCAAGTTGGCACCACACCTTTCTTAGGGGTGGCGCCAACTAAGCCTTGCAAGTTGGCATGTGAATTTGAATTTCATTTAGAATCTTTATTTCATCTAATGAAATATCATCCAAATAAATTCTAATTCACACCAAATGAACATTTCATTTGAATTTTTTCTCCAAAATTAATTTTTTTAATTAAAGAAAACACTTTAATTTAATTAATTAACCTTTAACTTAACTTTTAAGTCAATTTGCCTAATGTCTTAAGCAAGTAATCGTTAACTTAACTTCTTAGCTTGACCAATTAATAGTCATGTGGAACCAAATAATTAACTCCTTAGTTAATTGGTATTAATTTAAATCCTTAATTTAATTAGATCCATTTAACAATTAAATTGATCAAGCCAAAATGACATCAAACTTCTACCTCCAAATACGGTCATGTAGGAATTTTTCTAACTCTTAGAAAATTCCCCTTCATCAAATTGGATTTGCAACTGGCTTTTGTGTGTGACCCATTAGGTTCTACCATTCATTGGACATGAGCTCACAACTCTTTGTTATTTTAGAATATCAAATATTCACATTAGTTTAAACTCCTTCAAACTAATCGGCTCAATTTAATTAATGGATACCCAATCTCTATAGTTGATGTCCAACCTCAAGCCCATGGAGCCCAACTAATCGACCAAAATAAATGCTTTTGGATAACTATTCTAGCTCTATGCATACCATGCAAATACAGTCCTTTCGTCTCCTATCTCCCGAAAGAGGCCTAGGATAAGATATTTGTCAGCTCCCTAATGGCTTAAATTCTATATTTCTATTCCTAATATTCAATTCCCCTTTATGACCTCATCTTTGGAAAACTTCTTTTCCAAATTGTTATACTACCTCGTGCAAAGATTTCTTGGAATCAATCATTATAAATACATTGGAGATGTACTCGCTCTTCGCAACGACGATGAGTCAGATTCCATCTTAGATCTCACAAACCTCCATGTCTAAGTAGCTCATACCCAACCTCTACCCGAATGACTCCCTATATGGGCAAGGAAGAGTCAAAGCATGAGGACCTAAACATAAGGTTACCATGGGTCCTCAGGTTAAAGGACTAATTATATGCACTGGCGTAAGTTGGAGAACTTGGCACTACTAACTTGCCTCTTCGGCTATCTAGTAGATTCTCCGGGCAGACCTTTATTGCCTTGTTCTCTAACAAGCACCCACTAACATGTACCCATATCTCATATGGCATTGCTCATAAAATGGAGCAATATCTAACTCATGATTTATACATCATTAGTGCAAGTCTATTCGGATCTTAGATGCCTCATATCATAAGATGCTACGACTTGGAAGATTTAAGATCATGATCACCACCCAATGCCTAACTAAGTCCCGTAGTCTTGTGTAATCTAACGGCTTCAACCAAATGCTAGTGAAGTTAATATGAGCATGAGATAAAGATGGCCATTTAATGAACATTATTCAATCAAGGTTGTATCACAAGTGAAATAGTTTACCTGCCAATCTAATTGGCTTGCAGGGCACCATTCCAACAATCTCCCACTTGCCCTAAAGCCAATTCCACATAGCCTTAAGGTCCATCTTCTCAAGATATCCTTCAAAGACTTTAGCATTTAAGGGTTAAGATAGTGGTTCTGCTTCTCCTCTTCTGAGGCAACTATTTCCACTCAGATGTTGCCTCTATCAATTGATATCATATATCAAATGATAATGCATTTATATGTGTTTAGATCACTGATGAGATCTTGGCTCAAGTCCAAAGTTGTCTTCCAAAGGCAACCATAGGTTTGTGCGCGCTAGGCACTACATCCAATTCTTGGATGAAGTTTCTATCCAAACACCTTCCTTTACAGTTTTTAGAATCACAATGTATTCTGTCTCTATGATTGAATTGGCCGTGGTGTCTAATTTGGAACTCTTCCAACTCGTCACGCCGCCATTGAGACAAAATATGATTCTAGAAGTGTATTTTAGGCTATCTGCATTGGATTGGAAACTACGATCTGAAAACCCCTCGGGCCTCAATTCTCTATTGCCGTATACTAAAAACAAGTCCTTACTCCTTCTCAAGTACTTAAGAATTGCTTTAACGACCATCCAGTGAAGTTCACTGGGGTTAGAGTGGAAACGGCTCGTACCACTTAGAGCATGTGCCACGTCCAATCTTATACATTAAACGACATATATTACACTTCTAATAGCGGATGCATAAGTTATGTAGGACATTCTTTATCTCTCACTATTAGTCTTAAGGACCATAGACTTGGAAAGACGAATGCCACGTCCTAAAGGGAGGAATCCACTCTTGGATTCTTCCATACTAAACCACTTTAGTATCTTGTCAATGTATTGGGTTTGGGAAAGCCCCAGCTTCCTACTTGATCTGTCTCTATAGGTACGTACTCCTAATACGTAGGATGCTTCTCCCAAATCCTTCATGGAGAATTGTGTAGATAACCATGATTTAGTACACTCTAACATTTCTCTCTCATTCCCAATGAAAAGAATGCCATCGATATAAAGCATAATAAACTATATACTACTCCCACTAGCTTTCTTACAATTAACTATATACTATTCCCACTAGCCTTTTTGTACACACATAGTTCATACACATTTTTGACAAAGCCAAATGATTTGACTATCTTATCAAAATATATGTTCCAACTTCGGGACGCCTCTCTGAGTCCATAAATGGATCTCTGGAGTTCGCAAATTGTTTGTGAAGGTAAGTTAGATACTAGAATCCAATTATCAAACTTCAAAAGCTTAAAAAATAACTAGTGCTTACAGCCTACTGAGGATCTAATCATGCTAGGGATTCAGATTTAGTTGGACAATTACCTCAAAAAGCAAATTTCCAAGGTTGTAATGGTGAACACTTCACCGATCCAGAATCTGGCAAGCTCTAGCACAACAGATGAATAGCTACTTTTGCCTTGGTTAAAATGCTCCAAAAATCACGAAACAAATTTTGGAGCTTCTCAACTCCTTAAGGAAAGTGCTATAAAAAATTCATAGCAAAACTTGATTTAGATCGTTTGGGAAAAATTAGGCAAGTGATTGTTCTGTTTCAGTAGATCTCCAATGCTAGCAAATCAAATGCTTTGCCTCTATTGATATGATTCATACACCAATTGATCATCCAAATTCCACTCACTTTTAGCTGGATAAAATGACTAGAGTATCAATGGTAAAGGCTAATTTTTGAGGTAGGAGAAGAAGAGATAACAAAGCCTCAACACATGAAGCAATGTTTTGAAAAGGTTTTGGAGGGAATTCTGGAAGAATATAATCCTTCACACCAATTGTGCATATGGTCGATCATCTCTCATCTATATCTATATATAGATATTGGATGGTGTGATGCCAAGGTGGCATCACACTTTCCATAAGGGGGGTGGCCAAGTGGGGTGCCAAGGTGGCAAATTTGAATTCAAATCTCATTTGAATTTCATGTGCATTATAATTACATTTGAAATCTAATTTCAAGTTAATTAAGATGCTAATTCGAACGAACTTTTCATTTGAATTTTCCCTCCAAAATTTATTATTCTCATTAATTAAATTAAACATTTTAATTTAATTAATCAACCTTCGACTTAACTTTTAAGTCAAACAAGCTTCACTCTTAAGCTCAATTATGTTAATTTAAACAATTATGTTAATTTAACTCCTTAAATTTACTTGACCAATTGATGGTCACTTGGCCCCAAATAATTAATTCCTTAATTATTGGTCAAATTTAACTCCTTAAATTAGTTGATTAATTTAACACGTAAATTAATCAAACAAAAATTTGACTTTCAAATTGGCACCTCAAAAATCGATCACCTTGGAGTGATTCTCTAACTAGGAGGTTAATTGGCTTTTGTGTGTGACCCAATAGGTTCTACAATTTATTGGACATGGGCTCACAACTCCTTGTGACTTTTGAATATCATATATTCATTTTCGTTTTAAACAACTTTTAAACTAATCGTCTCAATTCAATTAATCTCATTAATTGAAGAGTACCCAATCTCCATAGTCAATGTCCAACCTCAAGCCCATGGAGCCCAACTAATTGGCCGAAATAAATACTTTGGGAGAACCATTATAGCTCTACGCTTACCATGCAAATCCGGTCATTTCGTCTCCTATCTCCCGAAAGAGGCCTAGGGCAAGATATTTGCTGGCTCCCTAATAGCCTCGATACTATGTCTCTATTCCCAATGTTTGATTCCCTTATGCGACCTCATCTTTGGAAAACTCCTTTTCCAAATTGTCACACCACCTTGCACAAGGATTTCTTGGAATAAATCAATATAGAATACATAGGAGATGTATTCGCCCTTCACAAAAATGAAGAGTTAGATTCCAACTTTGATCTCACAAACCTCCATGCCAAGTAGCTCATACCTAACATCAAATCGAAAGACCCGCTAAGGGGTCAAGAAAGAGTCAAAGCATGAAGGGCAGACACAGGGCTACCACTGATCTTCAAGTTAGAGGACTAATAATATGCATTAGCATAAGCTGGAGAACTTGCCACTACCGACTTGCTACTATAGCTAACTAGTGGATTCTCCGGTGGGCCTTCAATGCCTTGTTGTCTAAAAAAGACCCACTAACATGCACACATATCTCATACAATTGCTCATGGAACGGAGTAATATCCAACTCTTGGATTTATGCATTGTTGGTGCAAGTCTATCCAAATCTTAGATGCCCCATCTCATAAGATCCTATGACCTGAAAGATTTAAGATCACGACCATGTAAGACTTTTCCATGATCACCAAACCAAGTCTCGTAATTATGAGTGATCTGAGTGCTTTATCTAAATGAAAATGGAGAAATAAAGAGCATAAGATATAAAGAATATCATTCAATCAAGATTGTTTTACAAGGAAATAGCTTTATAAGGCCAATCCTATTAGCTTGCTAGGTACTATTCCAATAATTTGCTCACTTCCTTTGGATGTATAACCTTGTAGTTGCTCCATATAAATTTCTTCTTCAATTTTTCCAATGAGGAAAATGGTTTTTACATCCATTTGCCATATCTGATAATCATAATATGGGGCTATGGCAAGTAAAATCCGAATAAACTTAGGCATTGCGACTGGTGAAAAAGTTTCCTCAAAATCAATATTGGGTCTTTTAGTGTAACCTTTTGCTACTAGTCACGCCTTAAAGGTCATAAGCTCTCCATCAACTCTTAGCTTTCGCTTATAGATCCATTTGTGACCAACATAAACTATTACCTCTGGTGGATCTACTAAAGTCCATAATTTGTTGGAGTATATAGAATCCATTTCAGATTTCATGGCATCTAGCTAATGTTTGGAGTCTATGTCTGACCTTGCTTCCTCATAGGTCTTCGTATCACTATCTAATTGGCCTATCTCATGAAGGAATACGAACCTTTTGGGTTGCTTCTTGATTCAGTCAAACTCTCTCAGAGGTTGTGTGTAAAGCTCTTGGTGCTCACTTGTTTCCACTGCTTGTGGGATTTGGTGGTCATCTTGAACTTTATCAAGTTCAACAACAATGCCATTTCTATCTAATAGAAATTTCTTTTCCAACAAGTAGGCGTTCCTTAAGATAAATACCTTCTGTTCGGAGGGATCATAAAAATAATAACCTAAAGACCTTTTTGGCTATCCCACAAACTTGCATAAGGTGGATCTACTATCCAACTTGTCTCCCACTAACCGCTTGATGTGAGCGGGAGACCCCCAAACCTTAAGATAATGGTAAGGGGTGCTTTGCCATACCATATCTCATGCAGTGTTTTTAGCACCAACTTTGAAGGTACTATATTTAGTAACTTCACTACTGTTTCTAAGCATATTTCCAAAATGATATAGGCACATCGAAAAAGCTCTTCATGGAATGTAGCATGTCCAACAAGGTATGGTTTCTCCTCTTAGGTACTCCATTGTGTTGGTGTGTACTGGGTGGCGTCCATTGAGAGAGAATCCCATTCTTCTTTAGATAATCTAAGAATTTGGTACTTAAGTATTCTCTCCCTCGATTCGATCTAAGAGTTGTAATACTAAGTCCCTTTTGCTTTTCTACTATTCTGATACTCTTTGAACTTCTCAAAAGCTTCAGACTTGTACTTCATAAGATACACATGTCCGAATCGACTATAATCATTGGTGAAGGTGATGAAGTAAGAATAGCCTCCCCTCACACTAACTTTTAGTGCGCCTCGAACATCCATATGGATCAAATCCAAAGTACTTGTGGTTCATTCCATTTGTCCCACAAAAGAAGCCTTGGTCATTTTTACCCTCAAACAAGATTCACAAGTAGGAAGGTCCTCAATGCCACTAACATTTAGTGCTTTGAGAGCTTTTAACATGTTCATCCTATTTTTAGAGATATGTCCAAGTCTTGCATGCCATAGCATGGCATCTTCTTGGTTATCTTATTTTCTTTTACTTGATTGAATGCACATTAGTGATGACTGAGAATCCAAAAATGTATAATCCTTTGTTAAGTGTACCATGAGCAACTAAATAACCCGTTCTTTAATGCCTTCAATCTCCTATTTGATGTAGAAAGATCAAATCCTTCTCTATCCATAACGCAGATTGAAATAATGTTCTCGACAATATATGTTACATAATAACAAGGGTTTAGTACAAGTATGGAGTTCCCTAAATCTAACTTATTGTACGCCTTCGGCTTTAGCCACAACTTTTGCTCTTTAGGCAAGGCGGTAGATCATATCTCCATCATTAAGTTTTATTCTTCTTTCTATTCTTTGTAACCACTTACAAAGATAAGAACCACATGCGATATCACATATTCATGAGGAATTTATCCTTACATGTATTTTAATAAAGTACCCACCCTTCTCAAGGGTTGCAAGGTATTCCTTGCAATACTATTTCCGATGGCCTTTCTTGCCAAAGTAGAAACAAGTAATATCAACTATATCCTCTATAATCTTCTTAACTTCTCCAGACACCTTTAATGGTTGCCTTCCCTTAGAGGATGAACTTTTCTTCCTTTTACCTCTTTTTCTAGCACCCTTAGGTCCTATAGACTTGGAGGAGGATGCAAGGATCAAAGGTTTGTCCTTGCCACGGTAATCTATATCTAGATCAGCACTTTGATCAATAATACTCGGCGAGGATATGAGGATCAAATCCTCATGGAGATCATTGTCCATCACTATGTCCAAGTTGAAGAGCTTCTCCAAGCTTAATCATCTTTGGACCTTAGTCGATGACACATGACTTCACATCCATTATAGCATGAAAAATCTCCTTTGACAACATGAACTTCTCATACCTTATTTGCTTTTACAACTCTTGTAAACTTTAACCAAGGTATTATTCATGTGTCCTTGAGACTTTTGAAGTTTGTAGATGCCATCATGAGATTATGGGATAGGAGGATCCTTAACCTAATCCATGAACTTTTCACATGTCTCTTGATCTACATCAATCCCTATGGGATTAGGAGCACCATGATATATGACATTTATCTGTTTCTTGGAATCTAGAATGATTTTTGAGGTTAAGTTAATCGTGGAAGTTTGGCTTGATTAGTTTTTTAGTTTCCAAAAATAATGTTGAGTGGATTTTTTGCCATTCTTGAGATTTTGCAAATCATTAAAGGGGAAAATGAGAATATAAACATGTGTTTGAAAATTGATATTAGAACATATGTTCATAGTCTTTCAAGCATATTTTTCTCCCACTATTTTATCAAATCCTTCACCCCCTAGAAGAATTCGGGAAATCATATTTTATAGTGAAAATCAAGACCCTAAGGACTTGTAAGTGGACCCCCGCTTCGAGTGCCATCCACAAACAATCGAAAGATAAGCAACATTTGCTAATTGCATCGTATGCAACTCTTGATATATTTTGCCTCACTCTTCATGTAGATCCCCTTCGAGTGCCTCTACATTACTAGGTGTTAAGTCGGACCTACCAATCAAACTTTGATTTGAAATCGCTCCACAACATCCCCCGCTTCGAGTGCCAATGCATGGGAAGCCTGATATCAAAGGTGCATCATATGCTAAGTATGTGACCATAGCTTTCCACCTTAAATGTGACCCTTGCTTCGAGTGCCATCACACAAAAGATGGTAGCATCATTATGCCACATACTATTGGTAGAAAGTATAGATTAATTAAAACTCTTTTTAATTTGTATCCATTTTGACTTGATATGTGAAAGCATTTAGACATTCTAAGTGTAGGGTTTTTCTTGCTTGCAAAGATCTCATCATTTTTATCTTCTTATTTAGGTTTTCTATATCCTAACCATGCATTTCATACATCAATAGGATATGAAAAAAATAAATAAGTAAATGCGCCTAGCATGTTCCTAGGGTGGGATGACCATGAGCCTAACCAAGTGGTGCATTTAGAGCCATAGGTGCACCTCCTAGTTGATTTTAAGTAGGTTAATTAAATCTAGTTATTACATAAGTGTATCCTATACATTCATAGGTCTTCATGCCTCCAATAGTCTTCTTTACTTCTTGTAACTTTTACATGAGAAAGAAATCCTCACTCCTAGTGATTCTATTCTCATAACATTTATAAGATGGGAATTAAGAGGCACGCATGCAAGCCCCAATTTAATACAACCCTTTTCAACAACTTGAAACAAATAAAATCAATATTAAAGGCTCCTGATCATCCCTATTCATTCATCATCCATTCAACAATTAAATGAACAATCAATGAATCAAGAATTGAAATTAAATTCCAACAATTAAATGCTTATCTCATAAACAATTAATTGGCCAAGTAAAAATAAGCATAACATTTATGTAAATTTTTGCACAAAATTGGAGATTAACTTGAACAAGTTTCTAAAAGCAATAAAAAATGTCAAACATAATTTTGAGAACTTGCACAACACTTGTACATCTATCTAGCATGATTTAGTTCACTTTTGATCACATAAAGAACACAAACACACCATGATTTATGTAAAATAAAAACTGGCCACTGCTAGCCAGCCACTGTTCACAGCCGTTGGGGAGCTTGCCTAGTTTCAAGGTTAGCACTAAGTTAAGTTGATTTTGGATCAATTTTTGTGAACCAAAAATTTAGGACACCTCCTAAACACTAAATCACACATTATAGATGAATTCCAGATCCAAAACACCTTTTAAAAATGGAAATTCAAGTGCTTAATCATGCTTCAAACTTCAAGTTTCAAGTAAGAATCACATTCTTCAAAAATCTCCAACAAATTCCAATCAAATTGGATCCAAAAATGACCAAAACACTTTAAGGCCAAATGTAACATGTTGTATCAACAAATAACATCAACTGATGCCAAATCAAAATTAAATATTAGCAACTATGAATTAAAACATACTAATCATATGAATTAACACTTAAAACACATATTAGCATGCTTTCAATTCATCAAGCAAAGGAGTCACATACAAAATCATCCAAACACTCCAATACATAGGTTGGATCAAGTATTTTGAGATTTAGGTCAACTCATCACATGAATCAATCAATCAAAAAATCCAAATCATAGCATGAATTAGACTCCGATACCACTTGAAGTTACATGTGGCACTAGATCGAATAATCAAAGCATAAAAATGCTAAAATAAATAGGCTAAATATAAAGCCAAGGATCTAAAAATGCCATAGATTTAGATGTGGCATGAGGATTACCTTGAATTTTAGAAAATCAAAGGAAGGTGGAAGAAGATCTAAACTCCTTGAAAATTGTCTCCCCAGTGACACAACAGCTTTGCAACAACTTTTTCCTGGCCAAGTCAACTCTGATTTGAGTGAAATTTGAACTAAAAGAACACTACTCCTTGATGTATCTCCAGTAAAAAAATCAACTCAAAATAAATCCGGCAAGTCCTCCAAAGGACTCTCCAAAGATGGGCAATCTAGTTGTCTTACCTCTAATGAAAAGATCCACACACCAATACACAATCCAATTCTACTCAATATTAGATGGAGAATAAATAGAAGAAATGCAAGGATGAAGGTTTGATTTGGAGGTAGGAGATGAAGAAAAGTGAAGCTTCAACACATGAGGCAACACTTGGGAAATTGGAGGGAAATTGAGAGAATCTAATTCTAGCTTACAAATCATATGTGACCTTTCTCAAAGGTGGCACCAACTAAGCCTTGCAAGTTGACATGTGACTTTGAATTTCATTTGGAATCTTCATTTCATGTCATGAAATATCATCCAAATAAATTCTAATTCACACCAAATGAACATTTCATTTGAATTTTTCCTCCAAAATTATTTCTTCATTTTAATTAAATTAAACACTTTAATTTAATTAATTAATCTTTGACTTAACTCTTAAGTCAATTTGCTTAACTCCTTAAGCAAGTAATTGTTAACTTAACTCCTTATGTTAACTTGACCTATTGATAGTCATGTGGCATCAAATAATTAACTCCTTAATTAATTGGTCTTAATTTAACTCCTTAAATTAATTAGATTAATTTAACTGTTAAATTGATCAAACCAAAATGACATCAAACATCTACCTACAAATACCGGTCATTTAGGAATTTTTCTCACTCTTAGAAAATTCCCCTTCATCAAATAGGATTAGCAACTAGCTTTTGTGTGCGACCCATTAGTTTCTACCATTCATTGAACATCAGCTCACAACTCTTTGTGACTTTAGAATATCAAATATTCACATTAGTTTAAACTCCTTTAAACTAATCGACTCAATTCAATTAGTCTCCATTAATTGAATAGTACCAAATCTCCATGGTCGATGTCCAACCTCAGGCCCATGGAGCCCAACTAATTGGCCAAAATGAATGTTTTTGGAGAACAATTCTAGCTCTA
Source organism: Jacaranda mimosifolia (assembly GCA_018894105.1). Lineage (NCBI taxonomy): Eukaryota > Viridiplantae > Streptophyta > Magnoliopsida > Lamiales > Bignoniaceae > Jacaranda > Jacaranda mimosifolia. The sequence goes on from CM032126.1 coordinate 21,846,006, forward strand.
CGCGTACCATGCAAATATGGTTATTTCATCTCCTATCTCCCGAAAGAGGCCTACGGCAAGATATCTCTTGGCTCCCTAATAGCCTCAATGCTATGTTTCTATTCCAAATGTTTAATTCCCCTTTTATGACCTCATCTTTGGAATTTATTTTCTAAATTGTCATACTACCTTGCACAAATATTTCTTGGAATCAATTATTATAGAATACATAGTAGATGTACTCGCATTTCACAATGACGAGAAGTCGGATCGTATCTTGGGTCTGACAAACCTCTATGTCTAAGTAGCTCATACCCAACCTCCACTCGAATGACCCATTACATGGTTAAGGAAGAGTCAAAGCATGATGACCTAAACATAAGGTTACCATGGATCTTCAAGTCAAATAACTAATTATATGTACTAGCGTAAGCTAGAGAACTTGCAACTATCGACTTGCCTCTTCGGCTATCTAGTGAATTTTCTAGGTGGGCCTTTCAGTACGTTATTCTCTAACAAGCATCTGCTAAGTAAATACACCCATATCTTATATGGCATTGCTCATGAAATGGAGCAATATCAAACTTTTAGATTTATGCATCATTAGTGCAAGTCTATCTAGATCTTCGATGCTCAGTCTCATAAGATCCTACAACTTGGAAGATTTAAGATCACGATCGTGTAAGATTTGGTTCATGATCATCATCGAGTGTACTGACCAAGTCTCGTAGTCTTGTCTGATCTAAGGGCTTCAATCAAATGCCAGTGAAGTAAATATGAGCATAAGATGAAGGTGGCTATTTAATGAACACCATTCAATCAAGATTGTATCATAAGTGAAATAGTTTACATGCCAATCTAATTAGCTTGCGGGGCACTATTCCAACATACACTACGCCACAAGCGATAGAAACAAAAGAGCATCCTAAGCCCGGCCAGCACACAACTTCCTAAAAGGTCGTACCTAGTCAAGAAGCAACCTAAAAGGTTCAGATTCCTTTATGAGAGGGGGTAAACGAAGAGTGATCCAAGGACCTATGAAGAAGCTATGTCGGACATAGATTTGGGTCATTAGAATGAGGCCATGAAATTCGAAATGGACACCATATAATCTAACAAAGTATGGACTTTCGTAGATCTACTGGAAGGTATAATATCCATTCGTTACAAGTGGATGTATAAGTATAAGTTAGGAGTCGATGGAGAGGTTACGACCTTTATGGGTAAACTACTAGCAAAAACTTATGCTCAAAAAACCTAGTATTAAGTTTGAGAAAACTTTTTCATTGATCGCTATGCCTAAGTCTATAAGGATTATACTTGCCATAGTTGCTTACTTTGACTATAAAATTTGGTAAATGGATGTAAAGATCGCATTTCTCAATAGAAACATTGATAAGGAAATCTATATGGAGCAACTATAAGGTTTTACATCCAAAGGGAGTGAGCAAGAGGTTCATAAACTCTAAAGGTCTATTTACGGACTAAAGTAAGCATCCTAAAGTTGGAACATATGTTTTGTTGATCGTTTGGCTTTATCAAAATCGTGTATGAACTATGTGTGTATAAAAAGGCTAGTGGGAGTTCAATATAATTTATTATGCTCTATATCGATGACATCTTTCTTATTAGGACTGAGAAATGGGCGTTAAAGTGTACTAAAGCATGGTTATCTTCACGATTCTCCATGAAGAACTTGAGAAAAGTATCATTCGTATTAGAAATACGGATCTATAGAGATAGATCAAAGAGGATATTGGGGCTCTCCTAATCAATGTACATTGACAAAATACTAAAGAGGTTTAATATGGAGGAATCCAAGACAGGATACCTCCCGATGGGACATGGCATTCGTCTTTCCAACTTCATTACCCCTAAGATGGAGAAAAAGTGAAAAAAAATATCCCACATACCTTATGCATCCTCCATAGGAAACATAATGTGTATCGTTCAATGTATGATATCGGATGTAGCATGCTCTAATTATTTTGAAGCGCTACCAATTTGATCCAGGTGAGAGCTACTGGAAAGCCGTGAAAACGATCCTTAAGTACTTGAGAAAAACAAAGGATATGTTTCCAGTATTTGGTAATGGAGAATTGAATCTCGAAGGGTTTTCAGATTCTAGTTTCCAATCCGATGAAAATGACCTTAAATCCACTTCTGGATTTATATTTTATCTTAATGGCAGTACGGTGAGTTGGAAGAGTTCCAAACAAGACACCATGGTTAATTCGACCACTAAGGTAGAATATATTGTGGCGTCCGACACCACAAAGGAAGGTTTTTAGATTAAAAAATTAATTCAAGAGTTAGATGTAATGCCTAGTATGCAATGGCTAGTAGTTGTCTATTGTGACAAAAATGGAGCCATTATACAAGCAAAGGAACCAAAATCTCATAAGCGATCCAAGCACAAGGTGGCATCTGAGTTGAGAGAGTCATCTTAGAAGAGAATATAGCAAATCCACTAACTAAGCCCGTAATGCAAAAACTCGTTGAAAGACATCTTAAGAAGATGAACTTAAAGGCTGTAGGAATTGGCTTTAGAAAAGTGAGAGATTTGGAATAGTGCCCACCAAGCCAATTATGTTGGCATGTAGAGCTACTCTATGTAACAGTCTTGATTGAATGATACTTCATAAAATAGCCATCTTCATCTTATGTATTTATGATTTCTTCACATGTATTTTGTTGAAGCCCTTAAATCATACAAGACTATTGGACTTGATCGTGCATATAATGGTGATCATGAAATAAGTCTCCATGGTCATGATTTTAAATATTTCAAGTTATAGAATCTTATGAGACTGGGCATATAAGATTCAGATAGACTTGCACTAATGATATATACTTCGAGGAGTTGGATATTGCCTCGTTTCATAGGCAATCCATTTTAGACATAGATGAATATTACTGGGTGCTCGTTAGAGAACACGTTCACTTGAGACTCATTTATAGAAACTATGAGGTAGTTGCAGTGGCGTGTCGGTCATTGAAAATTTTCTAGCTTACGATAGTGCATATAATTAGTCATTTGACTTGAGGATCCACAGTAACCTTGTAGTTATATCCTTGTGCTTTGAGTTTGCTCCGACCATATAGCGGGTTGCCCAGGGCTTAGGTTGAGCACAAGCTACCTAAGTGTAGAGGTTGGTGAGTTCCAAGATAGGATTCTTTTCGCCCGTTTGTGAAGAACGGGTTGATCTTTTATGTATTCTAAGATGATCGATTTCAAGAAATCCTTGTGCAAGGTGATATGAAAATTTGGAAAAGAGTTTTTCAAAGTTGAGGTCATAATGAAGGATTAGACATCAAGAATAGATACATAATAATCGAGGCTATTAGGGAGCCGGCAAATATCTTGTCTAAGCTTTTTTCGGGAGACAGGAAATGAAAGGACCGTATTTGGACAGCAATTGTAAGTGGTAATAGTTCAACCTCATTTAATTCGTCCAATTAGTTGGGCTCCACAGGTTTTTGGTCGACATCAACTATAGAGATTGGGTACTCTTCAATTAATAGAAATTAATTAATAGAGTGATTAGTTGGAAAAAGTTTAGACTAATCCAAATATAGGATATTTAATGAATCAAAAAGTGTTGTGAGCCCATGTCTAATTAATTAGTGAACCTAAAGGGTCATACACAAAAGCTTGGAACACTCTTAATATGTTGGAGAAATTATCTAAGAAGTTAGATAATTAAAATGGTCAAGTTTGGAGGAGATAAAGACCAACTGGACTAATTGAGATTGGCTATTGTGGCTTGATTAATTTAAATTTTAAATTAATCAAATTGATTTAAAGAGTTAAATTAGACCAATTAAATTAATTTAATAGGTGCCATGTGGTAATTTAATTAGTTAGTCAACTTAAAAAGTTAATTTGATTTAATTAACTTAAGGAGTTAAGTTAATCTAATTAAATTAAGTAGTTAATTTAATTATAGGAGAATCTAATTTTGGAGGAAATATTAAAAGGAAGTGTCCATTTAACAATTAGTAAGTTGCTTTTTTAATTTGAGAAATTAAAAATCCAACATAAGCTAGCTAATTAGCATCCAAGTTGGTAAAGTGAGGAGTGTGTGATGGAAGCTTCCAAGAACTTCCACTTCACACTATAAAACCCCCCTCATGGCCAGCCACTGGGAGCTAATTTTCCAGCTGTCATTTTCCCTCCAGTTGTGGTGATCTCTTATGTTGAGAGAAACCACCTCACTAGATTATCTTCAACTACTTTCTCTATTCTAAAACTTCTTCACACCTTTCTCCATCTTCCTCCTTTCTCCTCTATTTTCTAGCAAACTAAGAGAAGATTGAGGGTGTTGTTAGGTGTGTGGATTCCTTTAGAGGCACAACACATGGTGTGCTTTGGAGTGGTGAATCAAATCCTTCAAGATTGAAGTTGATTGTTGGAGATTTTTGGCCAGCAGTTTTTGGTGCATTTCACCACTGTTTTACCACCACTTTTCTATCATCTTGGAGCTATTTTACTTAGCAAAAGTTACTGGAGTTGATTATCCAAGGCATGGAGTAGGAGATCTAAGGAGAAGAAGATGTTGATCTTGCAATGAAGGAGTTCTAAAGGAAGGTATTGCTAGTTACTTTCAATTCTCTTATTTAAGGTAACTTCTCTGGCTTTTAAATCCATTGTTATGTCATGAAATTAGATCTTTGGGTTGAGGATGTGTAAGTTAACTTTTGCTTATTTTTGGCAATTATTTTGGATCTTTGTACCTTCTCTTCTTATAGAGTGCATTTCACATCCATCCTACAATGACTTATTGTACTTGGATAGCAGAGTATAAAATCTTTGAGCATCTTCATTGGGTTCTCCGCCACTATCATATTGAAATGGTGCACTCTCATATCCCCAATTAATCCAAGCCGCACCACATACCATTTTTGTATATCTATGCAACTTATCTCTAGGATATTAATCTTATTGACCACTAATTGATGTGCTATAATCAAATGTATAATTATATATTTTTATATAAGGATCTAACTCCCCATGGTTTGTCTAGTAATTGTAATTCTCCCAAAACCCTACCTTATACAAGTACATCTTAACTTCTCAGGCTTTAACAATCGACATTTTATTTGACATTGTTTGGAGGTGCACCTAATGTTCCCATTGATGGAATAGTGCCCAACAAGCCAATTAGATTGGTGAGTAAAATTACTCCTCTTATGATACAATCTTGAATGAAATATATTCTTATTAAATGGCTGTCTTTATCTTATGCTTTTTATATTTCACTTGCATTTGGTTGAAGCCCTTAAATCATACTAGACTACGGAACTTGGTCACACATATGATGGTGATCATGAAACGAGTCTCTATGGTCATGATTTTAAAGTATTCCATGTCATAGAATCTTATGAGTCGGGGTATCTGAGATTCGGATAGACTTGTACTAACGATGCATATTCTATAGGACAAGTTCACTTAAGGCTTGCCAAGAGAATCTACTAGATAGTTGTAGTGGCATGTCGGTAGTGGCAAGTTTTCCAGCTTACAATAGTGCATATAATTAGTCCTTGGACCTGAGGATCCATAGGAACCTTATATTTAGGTCCTTATGCTTTGACTTTTCCCCGACCATCTAGCGGGTCATACGGGGTTGAGATTGGGTATGAACTACTTAAGCATAGAGATTTGTGATATCCAAGATGGGATCTATTTCTTTGTTGCTGTGAAAAATGAGTGCATCTCCTATGTGTTCTTTAATGATCAATTCCAAAAAATCCTTTCGCAAAGTAGTGTGACAATTTGGAAAAGGTGTTTTCCAAAGTTGAGGTCATAAAAGGGAATCTAATATTGTATGTAGAGACATAGTCATTGAGGCTATTAGGAAGCAAGGTAAGCGTGAGCTATAATGGTTTATCATGATATGATTCATTCATCTAATTAGTTAGGCCCCATGGGCTTGTTGCTAGACACGGAAATTGGGTACTTTTCAATTAATAGAGATTAATTGAAAGAGTTATTACTTTAAAAGAGTTTAAATTAATGTGAATATTTCAATATTCAAAACATCATAATAAGTTGTGAGCCTATATCCAATGAATGGAAGAACTTAATGAGTCATACACAAAAACCTAAGAAACTCTTGTTTGATAGGAGGGATTTTCTATGGAGTTAGAAAATCCTGTACTAGGGGATTTTGGAGAGAATCAGCTGACTAATTTAATTGGTCATTTTGGCTTGATTGATTTAAGTGTTAAATTAATCAAAATAATTTAAAGAGTTAAATTAGGCCAATTAAATTAAAGTGTTAATCTAATTGTTGCCATATGACAATTAATTAGTCAAGTTAATTTAAGAGTCAACTCTAATTAACTTAAAAAGTTGAGTTCATCAACTTAAGGAGTTAAGTTAATTTAATTAAATTAAAGAGTTAATTTAATTAGATTGAGAATTTAAGTTTTGGAGGAAAATCAAATGAAAGAGTGCATTTGAATTAAGTTAATTAGCATTTCATTTCATGAGATAAAATGTAAATGTTAATTCAAATACAAATGCACATGAAATGCAAATAAATACACAAGTTGGCCAATATGCATAAAGGCTGTAATGGAAGCATCCATCCCTTTATAAATATGCCATGTGGACGGCCACTTGTGCTTGGTTGGCATTCCTCACATTTTTCCTCCAAAAGTGTGATATAATTCATGTGTTGAATAATCACACACAAAAAAAAAAAAAAAATTCTCTCATCCATCTCTCCTCCAAAAGCCACCATTCTCCTATCATCAATATCATCTTCTCTTCTCTAGCAAAGTGAGGTTGGTTGAGAGCTTATCTTAGGTGTGTGGACTTAACATTAGAGGTTCAACAGTTGGGGAACTTAGAAGTTCATTGGTAAACCGTCTTGTGGCTGATTTTGGTGGATTGTTTGGACTATCTAGAGGCTGTATTTTTCATTGATTTTCGGTCACAACCTTAATATTCTAGAGGTAAATTGGTGTTCCAATTTTGCTGAATTTGAAGCTTTGAAAGGGGAGCAATTGGATCCAACTGTTGGATCTTATAGATCATCCATTGGAAGAATCCTTGGAGTGATCTAGTTGAATCCTTTGTTTTCATTCACAAAGGTAAATTTTCTGCCTTCAAATCCTCATTTAGTGCATGATTATGATCTTTTGGAAGGAAAGGATTGGTTTTATTTTGGCCTATTTCAATTTTAATATTTGGATCCCAATCTATCTCCATCTTTCACACCCATCTCTTGCAAACTAGGGCAAACCGCATGCATGATTAATAACTTTCTCAATCCCGTCCACAAACTCTTTTCTAATTCTAGCACAACCAGGATACAACCTGTTGTGCATCCAAACTCTATGTAGAGGAATACTATACATCTGCATAATTAGAAAAATTATGTTATTGATATTAATAAGGTGTTAATGTATGATAGATTAACTATTTATATTTTTTCGTCATTTTAAGTAGGGTTTAAGTTGAAAATTATAATTAAAGGTTTAATTCATTTTATATTATAACTAAAAATTAAAGATTCAAATACTCCATTACAAGTCAGATATATCTAGGCATATATACAAAGACATATATCACGAAACACAGTAAAAAAATAATTCAATATTATAACATCTTATTACTCCATACACGTGCATGCAAGCAAAAAAATAATCCAACAACAACAAATGGGAAGGCTCCACCCATTCCCTAAAGCCCATCCTCCAACCTAAACCACCAATTCTAAATTCTAAACTTAGCATATAATTACTATTGATAAAGACATAAAATTTCTATAAGTGTAATCCATATACATAAGAGAAAAAGGACACTTACCTTATCAAAATATGCAGAATATAAACACTTGAGGGAAACAAACGCACAAGATTATTGAATATCAACAACAAAACTACATGTAGATTACAATTAAAAAGAATAACTATAAATTAATTCAATGAAAACTTTGTAAGTATGAAACATTAATGACACACAGTTTCATATATATTATATCATACTTTCTAAATGATGTGATAATTAACAAACATAATTTAACTAACATAACATAGTTAATAAGAATTCAAATTAATATTAAATAGTTATTTAAACCATACATTGACATTAAGATACATAAACTTACTAATTAATTGGTAAATTTAACAAACACTAAATTAAACAAATAAAGCCCAAAAATGTCAACATCTAAAATCCCAAACATATATTAATGAATTAAAACAATAAAAACAAATGTAAACCCTAAGTTAGTATCTAATATCTAGAAAATTAAAACTTTAAACCATAATGTATCAATCATTTTCAATATTTATAAATACATACACATAAAACACCAGAAAAATAAATCCATAAACTAAAACCTTCACATAATTTAAATTAAAAACATAATTGATTTTCCAACAATATAAATGCATACACATATATAAATACATACATTTACATACACAAACTCACATATATATAAATGCAAACATACATTTACATAGACATATATATAAATACATACACATACATATGAATAGTAGCTATATGAAAACATTAATATAATTAAACCAAATAAACTGATGGTGGGAATAGCGGTGGGTTGGTGGGTAGCGATGTCTTTTCTAGTGGTGGCTTTAGTAAGGAGAGAGGAGGAGACAAAATGGGGAGGGTGGAAGGGAAAGAAAGAGAAAAGAAAAGAAAGGGTCTGGATGACTAAAAATTTTAATTTTTCGACAAATTTCCAATGGAATTACATTAGATAATTCCCTCGGTCAATAAAGCATTTAATATTAAATAATTTTTTTATTTTCCGACAAGCTTGGAAAATGTTTCTGATAGAGATGTTCGATGAAATATCCCTCAAAAAATTTCGCGCCAAGAAGGCGCCAAATTTCTTCAATTTCTTTGTTTGAATTACGGTGAATTTCTGATGTCCTAGTCCATTGGAAATCCACTACAAGTCCGTCGAAAATTTATGATAGCTATGTTCTATCGGAAAAACGAAAATTTTTAGTGTTGCCCTCCAAAAACATTTTAAGTAATATATAAAAATATATATTTATTAAATAATAAATATTTTTATTCTAATATTTTTTATAAAATGGTAATTTGGTCATTTGAAAAGTTTTATTTTATTCCTATTGGTCGTTGTTGATTACTAAGCATGAGAATTAAGTCAAGCAAGAATTGATAGTTCCATTCCTTTCTCATTTCTTGTACATACTAAGCATATGATAGGTTATACCAATGCGAATCCTTTCTCATCTTAACTCCACTCCTAAAATCATTCTATTCTCTCATAATTTCATTCTTACATACCAATCATCCTATAGTATAATCTCATAAGGGCTCGTCTAGAAGGATTAGATTGGATATGAGTGACAAACAAAAGGATATAAATGCTAGAATATACATAAATACATGCCAATAAAGTTTTTACTTACTTGAATTAGAAAGAAGGATATCCTAAGAATTATAGAATTCACTGTTTGGTTTCCTTGGATTATTCACTATTTTTTTTTTACCGCTCAGTAATTATTTGGGCAAAAATAATCAAAACGAAATTGAAGCCAGTCTTCAGCACCAAGAGATTACTTTGCAAACCCATATTTCTAATAACCCCATTACGCATATCCAATGGCATTTATAGGACTTTAACCTCTTATGTTTTGTTGATTGTGCTTACTTTAAGACTGCATATATTGCTTCTTCACTTAGGTGATATTCTTTTTCTCCATAACCTTAGCTTTGATAATTCTACCCCCCATTGTACTTTCCAAGTCTATGTAACTAAACCTAGGCTTTTCTTCATCTCATATGTTGTGTCCTAGAACAAATTGTTGAAAACCAACCTTGACTCTATATATAAAAACTTTTGCATATACTACCAAAATATCAGCTATATAAAATTGTTGTTCTTCATTCTATATATTTTTCCCTATATTTTGTTGTCCTATTACAAACATTCTAGTGTAAAGTTGTTAGTTTCCTAAAACCCAATCTCAAATATAGAAGATGAGGACATGGAAAAGACTCTCCATCAGTCAGTTCAGATAAGGGAGATCCAATCACCGTCTGTAGCTTCTTTCTAATAATACTCATTGAGGCCTCGTTACCATCAAAATTTTAAAATTATATGTATATTTTTGCGCATAAAACATCCAAAGACAATGGATGTAAACACATATTGGAGATAGGAGAATGAAAGAAAAATAATAAAAATAATAGCACGAGTTGATTAACACAATAGTTTAGGGAAAAGGAAAATTAATAGAAGTTCAGTTATATAGCAAGACAAAATCCTTGTATGCAATTAAACAAGATGAGAAATTATACATTTGGTTCTAAGAAGATGCATAATCCAGCTTGGCAGACAAGTTGAGTTGAACAATCTTCAAAGGCCAGTAAATATAGGATGGAGTCTAGCAAATAAGACTAAGCAAGAAACCTATTTCTGTTGCATCTGTTACGAACAGCCACAACACCATCCTATGATGTCATGTTGATTTACTTGATAGCTTTATGGGAACTCCTTTAGCAAGTTTAGCATTATTTTTGCCCATTCCAACATTCTTTCCAATGCATACTTCAACAACTTCATCTAAAGGAGGGGCAACATGTTTCTCAAAGAGCATCACATTAGACATCAAGTTCATTGTTTGAAGACTAGGCTAATTTTTAATCATATTCCTCTTTTCTAAAACCTCTAAAACTTACAGCCTTGGCCTATACCTTTTCTCAATACTATACATGGTGAAGTTGGGCAGTTCATGATACATGACATATCATACTTCCGTATCTCAAGAAAAACCTCTATTATTTTCTTCATTCTGAGATGTTTAGAAAACTATTTCTAACAATGCACTTGTGTTAGAATCGAGGCTAGTTAAAAAAGCTCAAAAGGGCCAGCCACATATGAATTTCTATACAAAAGAACTATAAGCAATCTGAAGCAAAAAAGATCAGCAGAAATCCCAAGCTAAAACCTGGTTGATGTTTGAACCAAACTACAAAAATAAGATGAAATTTTGGCTGAGATTACTGCAGAGAATGGTGCTAAGACAGTCTTAAGAGAACTAGCTAGAGCAATTTCTATATAGAAATAAGGAGATTGTACAGTGCAGTTCTCTAGGTTCTAAAAGCTTGTATAGTAGCAGCAAACATACATAATCGAACAAGTAAGAGAGCACATCAAGATCAACAAAACAATAGCTATACCTAGAATAATTATTCTACACATAAACCAATTGATCAACATGACCATCATTTAAACCGCTTCTCTATAGCAGCAAAAATAGAAATGGAGCAAAATAATGAGAAAGAGCTCATTAAAGCTGCAAATTTCACTAATTCGGCTAATAGTTAAGTGCTTATAAGATAAGCCAAGAAGCAAAGGAATTTCTCAGAGTATCATTCAAAAACTCAAAACATTATTAGCATTCAACAAAAGGGTTCGACATTGACATATTACTGTATCTAATAACTAAAAATATTTATTTGTCAATTTCGAATGTTATATCAACTGCTGCACAAAAACAAAACATCATGAAAACAATCAATATAGAGAATCCATCAAATTTTTGTGTCAACATCTTAGTTCCTTCAGAGGCGCCCAACTAGGATTATAGAACAAACTCTTCTTTAGCCTCATTAGGAAGACTAAAGAATAATTCCAACCCCTTTATGTTCTTCAACAAGAATTTAGATACTTGAAGTTTCTCTTATAAGCCTAAACCATCAATTTTGAGAACAACAACATAAACCTCCTCAGGTTTATGTAAGATGTCAAACTCATGGCCAATTCTACATGCAATATCACCCAATCGAGCATCGGTCTTCTCACAGAAAGTCTCAAATATCTCATAGATTTGCTCCTAACCTTCTATGGACTTTCCTTTTATTTTCCCTTTTTTCTTTTTAGAAGTGCTCCTACTAATTTCAGGAACTAATACTAACTTGATTTCATCCACAAATTCCTGAAAGAGGCCATTTAGTTCTTGAGCTACCTAGCTTTTGTTGTTGAGCATCGCCATTGATGAGGTCATTCACAGCTTCAACAAAGTCTTCAGCATTCTCCCCGGTAGCCCCATCTTTTCCAAAGATTTCGCACTAATCATTATAGTAAGGCCATGACTTAAACCTCATCAGTTGAGCATTAAAGTCAGTCTATTTAATAAGAAATAAAAAATTGAAGTCAAAATAGCAAAATCAACTAAACTTAATAAATATGTTAGTTTTGTGAAATATATTTCACCACCTTAACATAAAACTCACAAGCCTCATCTATCGCTTCAATCATTTTGGTGCTTTCATTCCCACCTTTCCCATTTTCTTGATAACATGGTAAAGAATGAACCATAATTCTTTTTCCAAACAAGAATTTTTGAGTTAATAGATGGAATTGCACAAAGGTCCGTACTAGGGAATATCTTTGCCATTAATTGTTCTAGAACTTGCAAATATTTAATCCGAAAACATTATTTGCTTTCCAACCATTGGCAACTAAATCTTTTTTTGGCACTGCAATTAAAACCTCTTTTTCACGGTGAGTCCAACTTCTCCTACTTTTATTAGTTTTCTCACCTGCCACTTCGATTACTTTTGAGTTTGATAAATCCATTTATCAATATTTATGAGAATTTCGACACAATGATCATTCAAAAATATAATTCATATGTCTTAAATATAAGATAAATGAGAAATATGATAATACAAATCATCTCATTCATAACTATTATACATTGTTAATATATAAACTATATAGATAGTTCCATGAATTAAAATGTCAAATTCACATGACCAAAACGAACAACACGAGTAAATCACTATCAAACAATGTAATTATAGGAAACAACTATATTATTGAGTAAAAAGATAAAAGTTCATCAATATAGTTTTCTAATTTTTTTTTTTCAAAAAGGAACACTTTTTGGATATAGTACAACCAAAACAATTAAGAACCTTCAAAAAATAACTCTACATTCATTAAATAAGTTCTAAGCTATCTTATCTCTACAAAGGTTTCACTTATGTGATGACTCTACACTAGTTACAAAATCCATGTCGTCTGCATCTTTATTATTTTGGTCAAACTCATCTAAAAGATGCTCCAATGCGTCAAAAAACATCTCATTTTTGATAAAATTATGTAGCAAACCACATGCCAGGATGGCATGGTTTTGGAGATTTCTAGAGTAATAAGCAGGACTTCGTAAAGGGGCCTACCGTATTTTAACAAACCAAAAGTCCACTTAATCACATTGCATGCTTTTCAATGCTTCATATTGAAGAATTCTTTAAAGTTTTGGAGATGTGATGAGCCATGACTCCATTCATCCAAATGGTATCTAATACCTTTATATGGTGTTAGGAACTGTGCTCAATTTGCTTACCTATTATCACATAAATAATGATTCCTTGCCAAAATATAAATAGCAGAAGGTTTTGACATGTTCCAAAATAGGATATATGTATACCTATAAATAGATCATCTACAAATATATTAAAAAATTCTTAAAGAGGGTATTGACTTAGAACAAAGTTTGTACCGTTTAGCACTTTCTAGCCATGAATCCTGCTTACTGTATCACGCATGACTTTAGCAACTACTGCTGAACCCTCTCAACGAGGCAACATATGTTGGAATAGTGGCTCGCAGCCAATTAGATTGACATGTAAACTATTTCACTTGTGATATAATATTGGTTAAATGATATTCATTATAAATGGTCATCTTCATCTTATGATTACATTACTTCACTAGCATTTGGTTGAAGCCCTTAGATCATACAAGACTACTGGACTTGGTCATACACTGGGTGGTGATCATGAAATAAGTCTTACATGATCGTGATCTTAAATCTTCTGAGTCAGAGAATATTATGAGACAAAGCATCTAAGATTCTGATAGACTTGCACTAACGATACATAAATCCAAATGTTGGATATTGCTCCATTTTATGAGCAAATTGTGTGAGACATAGGTGTATGTTAGTGGTTGCTTGTTAGAGAACAAGTTCACTAATGACCCGCCTGGAGAATCCACTAGATAGCCATAGTGACAAGTCGGTAGTGGCAAGTTCTCCAGTTTATGATAGTACATATAATTAGTCTTTTGACCTAAGGATCTATGGTAACCTTATGTTTAGGTCCTCATGCTTTAACTCTTCCTTGACCACTTTGTGGATCTTTCAGGTTGAGCTTAGGTATGAGCTACTTAGACATAGAGGTTTATGAGATTCAAAATGGGATCTGACTCCTCATCGTTGTGAAAGGCGAATGTATCTCCTATGTATTCCATAATGATTGACTCCATGAAATTCTTGCACAAAGTAGTATGACAATTTGGAAAAGAAGTTTTTCAAAGATAAGGTCATAAAGAGGAATCGAACATTAGGAAATAGAAACATAGTTATTGATGCTATAGTAGAGAGCCGACAAATATCTTACCCTAGGCCTCTTTTAGGAGATAGCAAACGAAAAGATCGTATTTGCATGGCAAGCGTAGAGCTAGAATGGTTCGCCAAGAGCATATTCATTTCGTCCAATTAGTTGGCCACATGGGCTTGAGATTGGACATCGACCATGGAGATTATGTGCTCTTCAATTAATGGAGATTAATTGAATTAAGTTGTTAGTTTAAAGGAGTTTAAACTAATGTGAATAATTCGATATTCTAAAAGTCACAAGAGTTGTGAGTCCATGTCCAATGAATGGTAGAGCTTAATGGTTCACACACAAAAGCCAATTAAAAATCCTACATGATAAAGGAAATTATCTAAGAGTTAGAAAATTCCACCTTGGCCGATTTTATGGAGGGAAACGGTTGACTAATTTTTTGGTCATGTTGGCTTGATCAATTTAATTATTAAATTGAACTAAATAATTTAAAGAGTTAAATTAGACCAATTAATATTAAGGAGTTAACTTAATTGGTGCCATGTGACTATCAATTGGTCAAGTCAACTTAAAAAGTTAAGTTAACACCTTCTAGCTTAAAGAGGTAAGCTAATTGACTTAAAGAGTTAAGTCAAGACCAATTAATTAAATCAAGGGTTTAATTTAATTAATGTGAAAAATTAATTTGGAAGGAAATTCAAAATAAAAGAGTTCATTTAGAGTGCATTTGAATTTATTTAGATGACATTTCATGAGATGAAATGAAGATTCCAATTGAAATTCAAATGCAAGTGAAATGTGAATTTTGCATGCAACTTGCTTGCTTAGGTGGCACCTCATGGGAGGTGTGATGCCAACTAGCATCATACCTCCCCTCCCTCTATATATAGATATAGTGCCTGGCCATGTGAAGATTAAGCTTGCAAAATCTAAATCTAAAAGTTTGATTCCATTTTTTCCTCCATTTTTGTGTGATTCTATCATGAGTTGAGGCTTCCCGTTTTCTTCACCTCTCTCTCCTCTTAATTCTTCCTTCATCCTTGCTCATCTCTCCTTGATTTTCCAGCTAATCTAGGAGAGATTTAGATTTATCATTGGTATGTAGATCATTACTTCAGAGGCAATACATTTGGATTGTTTGGCTTTTGGAGATCCATTATAGTCCAATCTGTTTGGAGGCATTTCTGGAGTGGCTTTTGATTTTCTGTTTTGGCTGAATTTTTTACTCGAACTTCATCAAGGTGTTTGTGATCTTGTGTCCAAATTTCAACCAATTCTGAGGTGATTTGGATAGGCAACTGTTGTCAAGAACCTACTATGCCACTAGGAGGCAATTTTCAAGTGTTGGAGTGTTCTTCCTCCTTTCCTTGGATTTTTGAGCATTCAAGGTAATTCTACGTCTAAATCTGAATTTAAAGGATAATTAGATCCTTAGTCTTGAGTGCAGCCTAGTTAATTTAGCAATTTTGTGCTTTATTTATTGGATCCTGGTGCTACACTTGACTGCAACACATACACGAACTTCATGTTACGATCACAAACTCCAAGAACGTTTACACTTACATCTCCCCTTTTGTTTCTATATCTTGGTTTTTCAATTTCAGGAACCTTGACTTGAATATAAGTCCCATTTAGTGCACCTAGACATCCCTATTATACTAAAGCAACCAAGCATAATATTTATGTTTAGTATATATTTATTTGTTTTTAATATAAGATTTGTTTATAGTTTCAAAACTATAATGAGAATAATGTCGCTATTACCTTAAAACATTTCCAACATGAATTGGTACAATCTTCAGACATAGGCTCGGGATTTACAAGGAGTATAGGGTGAAGCTTCAACACAGCTTTTAGTACCGCATGGAAGTGTTTGCTCACTGTTTGCCTAGATCTAATAAAGTCGTGCTTAATAATAGTATTGTTTTTAAAGATGGGCTAAAATTGATAGAAATTACAAATCTTTTCATGAATTCTAACATATTTTCAATGAGTGAGTTCACCTATGTATTCTAATAAGTAGCATAACCTAGTAAAGGCATTTTGATTCATTCTTAGATTATCTAAACAATCTGAATCAGTGAATTCAACTATTCGTTGTATGTGTTCTAATTGTGTAGGAATTCTATTTGCTATAACATATCTCACCAAATGTTCTCTTCTCCTACGACCAACTCAATTTATTGTTGATTAGGTAGTTCACTACAAAGTTAATGCTGAACATACTTTGCATCATTATCTCTTCAATAAGTAGGAAAATGTCAACCTTTTTCCTTGAATTATTAGCCATAATAGTTGTAACTGTTTGGTAAAGAAATATAAAACTTTGTTTTAAAAGAATAATCAATGGCAAGACAGACATGCATTATAAAATAGTAAACAATAAAGAATTATATCAATTTTGAGAAAATATCATATAATTCAGTAGATAAAACTGTTTGTAATCATACAATTTATTTGCAAATCATAGCAATTTAATGAATGACACAAGTTACAAGTTCATATAATGAAATAAGAAAAAATTGTACCATTTTATGCACAGAGAGAAGAAAAAAAGGGAAAAAAAATTGATGGTGTCCTCTTGCTGCATAGGAGAAGCAAGGCCGGCCTTTCGTTCTTTTGTTTCCTTAAAATCCATATTAGTATAACTCCTCTTTCAAATCAGTTCCCTTTACTTTGTTCTTCTCCTTTCTTAAAATCTAGACTAGTATAATTTGATATTTCTTACTAAAGCTACCGTATTAAATAATGTTTTCATTAAATTTTGAATTTCAATCTATAAGAAATAATTTGATTTTCCTATATATTTAGAAAATTATTCAAAATAAAACTATTACATGGTGGAACCTCTAGAGAACTAATTTCATATCTTAGTATGTGAATTTAGTTGGCGAAGACGGTAAAATAGATGACAAAAATATTCGGGAATCGTTGTGGGCAATAAGGATTGGTGAAATAGCTGAGAAGAAGTTTCAGGAATTGTTATGGGCAAGAAAGATAGGGAGAAGGAAGAGTTTTTCTTTGTCGAACAGCGATGGGGAGAAAAGCGAGATTTTTGGCATTCAAAAATAATTGGATAGTAAATTAGGATTTTGATTAAAGGGATAATATTGTAATCTTTTTAAATAATCCTGGTTGTATCTAATATCTGAATTATTAATCAAGCCATCCACATGGGATACATAAATTAAGTTAATCATATAAAAATATAGAGATTCTTATTAATCATGAGCTTTGAAATTACTAACAAAAGATTTGATTAAATTGCATTATGTATCTATCCTTTATAATCCTCCCAAATAAATGTATTAGATTCCCTCTTTCGATTTGTTTTTTCATTTTTTATGAGACTACTCTATTCCAAGCATATGAATTGTTGTTGTGTAACAATCTTTTAGCATACTTTGCATAGAAGGATAATCATTGTTTATTTATGGAAGTCAAGGTCAATGTCATCTTCATAAAGTAAAAAACTCGTTACAGTTGAACTTACCTAGTACGTGACCACGAAGCACTAACAAAAACCCACGTTTCACAAGTCGATACCCTAACCACCGTAATAGGCCCCTAGCCATACCCCAAAACCAACTATAATTAATAGAATTAGATGTTATGATTTGTTAGAGAGGGACTGCTTGTAAGATGAATTTCTACTTTTTATTTTTCTAAGATGTGAGTTGCGATATGTTTTAGAGAAATGAGAATGAAAAGTGCATATGTTTTTTATTGTAGAGAATAATGTAATGATAAGACTTGATGTGATGTTGTGTGTGATTTAAGGTTGTGATTAGTTGTGAGATTCCTTTTAAGAATTATTTTAGAGAATGAGTTAGATTGTGAGATATGTGCTGTAGTTTTTGTAAGAATGACATCGAATTATTGAAAAAAAATTCAGTAAAAATTAAAATATAATAATATTTGATTATATATGATTATAGTATAAAATGTAAATTTACCTTCATGACATGTTATGAAATAAGTTAATAATTGATAATAAATCCTGAAAATTATTAACGAGAAAATGAAATATTTGAAAATTTTTGCTTTAAAAAATACAAAAAAGTATATCGTACAATTTAAAAGTCTATTCATAAAATGGAATCAAATAAGTTAACTACTTAATAAAGTTTTGGAAATATGTAAGTAACGAAAAATACTTGATTTCAAAATGGATTTTTTGCTTTAATTTTGAAGCATTATATTGTAAAATGTAAACTATGTTTGTCAAATGTTATTAAATAAGTTAATGACTGAACAGATTCTCAAAATTTTTAATATAATGAAAAATGATGAATTGAATTTTTTTTTTTTAGTTCTCTTAATTGATTTTGGATATTACAATACTATATTTGTAATGTGTTATTAACTAATTAAGAAGCTAATTAAAGTTTTGAAAATTACTAATCAACAAAAAGTGAAAAAAAAAATTAATAAACAAAATTTCAAAGTTAATAAAAGGGAATGTTTGGTTATGTTTCGTAGTGATTATGATATATGTGTTGGGGGAATGAATATTTAGAAGTGGGGTTGGCAAATATGAAAGTGGTATTAGAGAATGTGATGGATGTTTGTTTATATTTTGGGGAATAGATAAAAATTTATTTTGAAGAGTGTTGTTATGCTTGTTTATATTTTAAGAGGAAATATTTTTTGCTGTAGTAGTCAAATCAATGCTCTTTTGTTGGGTTTTTTAGGGTGAAAATTGAATTGACTCTTTATTTTTAGGGATAATTACACATAACCCCCTGAGGTTTGGCCTATGTACAAATAAACCCAAAGGTTTCAAAAAATTACAAATACACCCCTGAGGTTTTGCTCCGTCTTACAAATTTGAAAGTCCGTCAAGCTCCATCAACAAAAGTGCTGATGTCATCAAAAAAATTACATGGAAATCCGAAAAAGCCCTTAGGTTACTATTATCATTATTTTTGAGACAAAAATACCCTTGGACCTACTTGTAATAATTTTAGGACTATAAGGTTCTATTTGTCGATTTTTTGTAGAGCATTGCAGATGGCAGTTTGACAAAATTTTCAATAATTTTGATTTGTTTAATCATTGATTTTACATTTATAAATATAATTTTTTATCTCCTTAATACATATTTTTTTTTGCATATGGCCTATATACAACATTACTTTTACCTCCCCTAGAATAATAAAAAACTTACACAAGTTGAATAACTCAATCCTTTTATAAACACAAATTAAGATACATTGCAAATACCCCCCTGAACTTTGAATAAAACTACATAAAATGTTATAAAGAAAGGCTGAAATTTGTGCACCAACTATAAATGCTGCAAAAGCCTTACATTTCAATCCTTGAAATATGATAAGTTTGACAGATTCACCATCCAAATACTGCAAAAGCCTTAAATTAACTTACAAATTTATCATCCAAATACTTACAAAATATTTTCAAAAAGTTATCCAGCAAGACAACAAAAAAATCCATTGTAGGGTTCCCCAATAGTCATAAAATGATAGACCCCAATTTACAGTTTTTCAAAAATTCAGATTGACAAAAGAAACAGAAGGACATATGACAAATTTAAGCAACATCTCATGACCGTCCTCCACCCCCCATGTGCACATGTGCGGCAGCAGATGTAGAGCTGGATGTAGCCTTCTTTTTCTTCTTGATTTCTCTTAGAATTTCAGCCAAAGGAGTATTAGCATCAAAGTGGATAGATTTATCACTTCTTCTTTGCAAAAAGACAATAAAACAATCAATAGCAAGTTTTAAAAATTCAAATAAGCCTCACTATCATAAAATAGAGACTTCAAACCTTCTTCATGTTCTGAGTAATGGACTGAGATGCTTGAGAGGTGGACGGAGATTGCTGGTTGCAGGTCCTTTTGTTGTGCCCAAATGACTTGCTTTGAGCATCTAAGAGCGCATGATCTCTTGCTTTGTGTGGCAGCTGGTGCCTCACCTGGCTCTCTTCTTCTACTCTTCTTGGGCCTACCTGGTAGGTTCTTCATTTTAGGAGGAAGTACTTTTGGTAGCTGTGGATTCAAGTCTGAAGGCCAAAAGGCAATATCCGGAATTGGATGTATCAGCTCTGAGTAGGCCTTCAAGTAAACAGTCCTGTAGAAGCTAATATTTGAATAAAGCTCTACTGGCTCTCTCCTATGGAATAGGGTCAATATAGCATGCTTGCATGGAATGCTAGAAATATCCTATTCTCTGCAATCACAGCTCCTATCATTAAGGTTAACAATGTAATGCATCCCTTTTTCTAACACCTGGAACTCATATGCACTACTAATTGTCAACTGATATGACACAACTTCTTCCTTCAAACCATTGATCTTTGAGACCACATTCTCACAAACACAGTTAGTCTACCTCTACCCTTTCTCAAACCTCATCCTCAGCCTAGTCATTATCTTTGTTCTAAGACCATCAAAAAGGGTTAAAATTAGTTTTGACCTCAGCTCACCTATCCAGTGGTTGAAAGATTCAGAAATATTATTTGTGACATGATTATTTTTCAACCATGAATCAAAAGCATGCCTTGCCCATAGCTGAACAGGAATTCCCATCAATCAATCATGTGCAACCTGACTATGCTCTCTTATCTTATACATTATCCAATTAAAACCTTGGACATTGTAAGAACGCATAGCCATCTAAAATATTTTTTCAAAAACACTCCTGGAAAGTGTTGTCTAAAATTGGCATAAATATGCCTGCAACATTTCCTATTTACAGCATTGGGAGCAAGCACTGTTATAGCTTCAATGAGGCCCTACCAATAGAAAGGAAGAAGTGACAAATAATATCACAGAAACTTTTAAGTTTCCAACATATAACAAAAAAACCCTTTAGTTACTATCAATACTACATTTAACCCCTTAAGGTAATTACAAGATTACATTTACCCCCTTACTATTTGAAAAGCCTGACAAAGAACCAAATGATATTTGCATGCAAAAGATAGCACCTGGAAGAGCCTCCAATTTTGTAGATACATATCAAGGGAACCTTTAACTTTAACAAACATAAATTGCACATCCTTGAAATAGTTATAATCCTACCTTTACCCCCCTCAACTTGTACATATGTAGCAAACAAATAGTTTGAAATGCAATCATTTTACATACTATATAAAATCTATATATGATATTACATTTACCCCCTTAAAGGTTTGTAGACCTAACCAAAGAGGCATTTAAGTATGTGAAAATAACCAATAAAACCAGTTAAGTTGTAGAAAGACAACAGAATATAGGAATACCTTCTGTCTATTAGTCATGAAGGTCCTGGGCTTGTCATTATTGAATCCCCCAAGCATATCCCTCAAGCATTCGAAGAAAAATCCCCAACTCTCCTTGCATTCAGTTTCAACAATAGCAAATGCAACTGGAAACAACCCGTTGTTTCCATCAAGACTTACTGCTGCCAGTAGAACTCCTTCATATGGCCCCTTCAAGTGACATGCATCAAATCCTATAAAGGGCCTACAGCCATTCAGAAAGCCATCTCTCAATGCTTTCAATCCCATGAAGCATCTCTTGAAAGTAGGTTCATGTGGTATTAAACTATTTTCAGCACCATCTTCAGACTCTTGATTTGTTTCAAATTGCATGCTAAAAATGGAACCAGAGTTTCTCCTCATCACCATCAGGCCATATGAAGGCAGATGAGCATATGACTTACTGTGGTTGCCCTCAATATCAGTAAGTACCTTCCTCTTGGCTTTGTAAAGCTGCATATAAGCATGAGCAACCCTATATTTGCTTAGCTCTGTCCTGAGTCCTCTACACGTCATGTGGGATTAGCTCTTATCACTTCTTTCAACTTCCCAGCCATCCACTTTGCAGAAGCTTCTTTGGTGCGATCAACTATAATACATGTGTGATTTGGCATCGTTGTTTTGATTGCAAAACTAACACCAACTGGCATGGTGGAGGCATGAATCCTCTAGGGGCAACCATTAGAAGCACACTTGGTAGTCACTATAGTTCTATCATTCTTTATCCTAACAATCTCAAATCCAGCTCTAATGATGTACTCTTGTAGTGCATCTCTGAAGGTATACACATTAGAGAACACCATTCCCTTCTGAAGTTTGATTTCTAACGTTGAGTCTTCTGGAATGGTGAATTCATCTTTGTCCACTGCAACACCTCCCAAAGGATCATCTTGAATATCTTCATCTGATGTGTTTTGAAGCTCACAGTGGTCATCTGACTGGTAGTCAGACAACTTAGAGCTTGAACCATGGAGAACACTAAACTCCCTATCTTCCTCACTTGTATCTTCTTCATCTGCCTCTTCCTCACTTTCCTCTTCCTCACTTTTCTTACTTGACTCTGAGGAACTTAACTCTGACTCACCACCATTATTGGGATCATTAGTAGGGTAGTTTTCATCTTCATTCAAACCCCAGTCATGAAAAAATTCATCAGCAACAACCTCACTCAAGAAATCTTCAGCAACCTACAACACATTACAATAAAAATAAACAATACTTTAGATTATGTGTGAAGGACATAAGTATGTAAAATAACTAAAATAAACTCCTTTAAGTTTGCATAAACTTTCAATAAACCCCATACTGTGTACATAAATTTACAATAAACCTCTAATCTATATTTTTATATAAAAGATTTAACATTGAAATTCCTCGAACATAGACCTGGCAAATGGGTACCCGCGGGTAACCCAAGAGCGGGTAAGAATGGGTTGGGTAAATTTACCTGCGGGTAAAATTACCCATTTTTTATTGGGTACTAGATAATGGACCCATTACCCGTGACTATGGGTAATTGGTAACCCACAGGTACCCGTACTATTTTTTTTTATATACTTAAAGAAAAATTAGTATTTTTTTTTTCAATTTACATAATATTATTTAAATGTTACCTAAATAAAATTAATAAAAGAGGGTACAAATTTCAAATATTACATTGAACAAATATTTTAAAGCATGTCAAATGTTTTAGTTTGAAAACTACAACTTAAATATTTAAACATATATTAAATTTAAGTTATATTACATTTTGAAGTTTAAATTTAAATTTCATTATATGTCAAAAGTTTTTTGAACTAAAAGTTTAAACACCACTTAAATATTGTTGATATCATTAACAAAAAAAAGTGTTACACCTTCCAAAATAGTTGCAAAAGTTAGAGAAAAATTAAAAATTAAAATATAAATAATTATTCACAGGTTACCCGTGGGTACCCACGGGTTGGGCCAAAAAACGGCGGGTAATTAGATGGCGGGTAAAATTACCTGCATTTTATTGGGTACAGAAAATGAGGCCCATTACCCGTATTTTTTTGGGTACCCACGGGTATCCATGGGTTTGGGTAATTTTTTGCCGGGTCTACTCAGACATTACAAATGCACCCTCCTATTGGCACTGCATCCTCATATTAACTTACCTTCTCAGCACCATCTTCAGCTTTAGCAGAATCTTCCTCATTTTCATTCATATTTTCCCTCTCCGTAGCAAGGTCCTTCATTATCTCCTCAATAATCTACAACAAGTAGCCAATTGTTACTAATAATATGCTACAAAACATACATAGCCAAATTTTTTTGATAATTTACCTTCGCAGTGGCATCAACATCAGCAATATCAACAACAGAATTCTCAGCTTGGGACTCCATCACATCCTTTGTTGGTAGAGCTATCTCATTAATAGGATCCATAACATCTTCCCCAACTACAGAACGCTCACCAATAGCCTCCACCACATCTTGTGGAGCTACAACAGGCTCCACCACCTCTTGTGGAGCTACAATCCTCAGCCACAGCCTCTTTCATAAGCTCCACCACATCCTCAGGAGGTGCAGCTACCTCAGAAGATGTGTTGTCTCCACCAACATTCTCCTCAACAACTTCAACAGTATTGCCCTCACCAACTTGATATCCAGAACACTTATCATCAACAGCCTAATACAAAGCAACATATGCAACCTAATTATAAATATGTCCACATACTTCAAATAAAACTTCAGCATACACCATTAACTGATACATATATTACATAAACCCCCTTCATATTTCAAATAACAAACTAATACATCCCTGACAGTTATTTTCAATTTAAAAAATACAAAGAAAACTTACACTTTCTTTCACTTCAGTCTCACCCTCCTTACTAGCTGGATTAACTTGTTCCCTTTCTACTTGATTGCAACCTTCTCCACCATCAGTTTTGTCATTGCTGCACCCTTCCTCAACATGAGCAGCCTCTAGCAACATCTCAAATGAATGGTCAATAACCAGAGGAAGTGCCTCTTCTATTTGTATGAATAAATCTATCTGTTTCATACCTTGATTGAACTTAAACATATTTTGTAGAGACCTATCATCACGTATTATCATCTTTTCCCTATAGCCAATATGTACCAAATCACATCTAAAAATGAAAAGCAAATTTCCAGAAGAAGCTATATTGCTTAGCATATCCTCTGTATCACCAATCAATTTTTCATAAGTGTATGCGTCAGGATCAACATTTTCAATCTTGTAAATGGAGTCAGGCATATGCATAATAAGGTCAACAATTCGAACCCATATCTGTAACAAAATATTGAAAAACAAAAATTACTAAATGCAGTAAAACATTACATTTTATACTTTTCTAATATTTACATATAATTCCATCTGATTTCCCATAACAGACATAATAGTCCCAGATTCTGTTATAGCTAAAATAGATCCAATAACATCAGTTTTACCACACCGTTCATCAATAAAGTGAAAGTTATCAACATTCTTGGACTAAATCATGTTTAAAATACCTACTCAAATTCATATTTGGTGAAAACCCACAAAAAATAGAAAAAAAAATCCATACATTACGATTAACAACAGACAAAGTCGGTATTTTTCGACAAATTCTGAAGAAACATATATGGTAATAACAAGATCGTACAAAAATAACAAGTTTTGGAAGAAAAAAAATTACATTTCTCAAGGTTGCAAGCCCTAGTATTTTCAAACTTCTCCCTTCGAAATGAACTCCAATGGCCACCGATCAACGCCCACAATGGAGAGTATAATGGCGGGTTTGACAAGAAGTTGGTTTCTGGGAATGTAGGCCGATGGTTTTTCCTGGGTTTTTGAGGAGTTTTTCTTTCTTTGTCAAACTGAGAAGAATGAGGAAGACTTCCTCTGTACTTTACCGCCTTCTAATGGGCATTTCGGTAATTGCCACAGGTAAGGGACATTTTTGTCTTTGGCAAATTTAAGACTTTTTTCTTTTTTTTTTAAGCAAGGGTGTAATAGCCATTTCACAAAAACCGTCCACCTTAACGACCTTCTATCTGCTCCATGGGGGTTATTTGTAATTTTCCCAAACCTTTGGACCGCGTTGTAAATAGGCCAAACCTCAGGGGGTATTTGTAATTAACCCTTTTTTATTATAAGAATAATAATAAAACATAAGTTATCTATATTCCAACAAAAAACAGTGGGGGAGAAATTATCATCCCATAGAGATTTTTACATTTATTTTCTTAAGCTTATATATGAATATATATATATCCATACATACTTGTACCCGGATAAGATTCTTATCGCCGAGTAGCCATTTGGTTTAATGGCATAAGTCCTATATATAAAGTACGTGGCCTGAAATTCGAACTTGATGAATTCCGAATATGCATGTTATGAATTAAAGAAAATTATTTAAAATTTGTTAGGATTCAAAATTCAAATCTCACATATAAAAGTTTAAAAGGAATTTAAAGTAGTTATTACACATGGTATCTATGCATTGGGGACGGTAGAAAAAAAAATAAAAATAGAACATAAAGTATGGAGGTTCCGATGCCAAGAAAAATGGTTTTTTAGAGAAAAGAGAGAAAAAGAGAGAATATACAATTTGAGAAAATGAGATCGAGGTAATACTGCCTCGTTACTTTTCTTTTCCAAGAAAAATGAGATAAGTTTATCACGAAATGCATGCATGTTCATATTTTTTCGCATTTCCAAAAATGGGATTTTGAGAAAAAAATTAACCAACCGCGGCCATAATCTTCCAAATTTGCTGCCGCACCCATAATTCCATCTTTATAAGAGCAATATGAAATCTATTGATGATGAGCGACTAAGCCTAACTTGGAAGTGTGAGTAGAGTGCATGCATGTTTGTCCTAACATATTATTTTAATCATGATGCATGATAATAATGTACTACGATCGTCAAGTAACTGAATTAAAAAAAAACAATAATTAAGAAATAACGAAAGCTTATAATACATGATATTGTTGTGGATATTTTATGATTTGTGTCAAATATAGAATAAATATAATTTTATAGTCATCGTACACATAATTCTGTAAAATTATAATTAATGCACAAAATAATAGATCAAATCATATAAAATATTAAAGATATTGAAGATTTATTAATAGAATGTCACAACATTTGTTGTTCTAAAACCATGAGTCCTTACATCCACGTACTAACAGCCAATCAAGATTTAAAAGATAAAATCCTATTTGTTCACATTCATTTCTCATCCCTTGTGTACGACTATGAAGAGAGTTCATAGCCATATTGTCACACTACAAAGCCTTGTGTTAGTAGACAAAACAAAATTCTATAGACTCAAATCTTATGTGTCAAAAGAAATAGATTATTGCTTCTTTATATAAGAGTAGAATTTGACTTTTCAGAAAGAAAAAAAAAAGAGTCGAATTTGAGCATTATAAAGAACTAATAGGCCACTAAAAACACAATAAAGTACCACAATTCCAAAAATAAATTAGGCCTAATAAAAATAAAATAAAATGGGTCAACTATCAATTATCATTATAAAGTAATTAGTGGGATCATAAATGTAAAATAAACAAAAATAAAAAATAGCATATTAGTTGTGACATTATAACACATGATAATATAATAATTTGTTGACAATAAAATCAACTAAAAATTTTTAAAGCTTTTTTCCCCAAGATATATATTACTTAATTGAGGGTGACGGAAATAAAGGTAGATTAATCCTTGGAACACTACCATAGGCATCATTGTGAATTTAAGATGTAATATTTAGAGTCCAGATTAAGAAGAAATATTTTACTAATACTCTTATATGTGTACTGCTACAGATTTATAATACAATTTGGAGAGGCAGATTAGGAGAGCTATAACTTAGAAGGAAAATTAGCTAATAATTATAGGCGTACAATCCCTAAAATTAAGTAGGCAAATGAGAGATTTTTGGAGAAAAAATCTCTGCACTCCCCCTCAAGATATAATGTGAGTGATTATATACCTAAGAGGAGAGGGAATTAAGCTTAATGAATTTTAATGCAGTGGAGGTTTATCATCAAAATACTTTTTGGCCTTTTAAAATTGTTTCAATCTTTTGCAGAAAAATAGTTTTAGTTACTGACTAGAATTTGTAAGTACCAGTTAAGATACTCGTCAAACCAATGATAAGAAAAGCAGTAAAAACAGAAATAAATAGACATTGGAATTTATAGAGGTTTGGCAAACCTACATTCTCTACCTAAGTTTTCACTTTAGATTTTAAACCGTTCAAATTAATTAAGAATGTAAGAATGTTTTGCAGTTAAGAATAGTAATTTGACAGAATGAAAGTTAGGGAACAGAAACACCCTAACAGGGTGAAAACCCAGTTCTTCGCAAAGAGCTGCATTGGAATCCCAGATGGAATAAGGCAGATTCCAGAACATTGTGAAACCAGTTGCTTGTGAACAAGCCCGGGGAAAGTTCTGCTAGATTCACTTGCACAACCTCTGTAGACTGATGCACGAGTTGCTGTCACTCTATACAGTGAGCTGTAGTATCTTCTTCTAGACCGGAACCAAGAACACTGCAGAAGATTCCAGACAGTGCCGCCATACTGGTTTCTTCACCTAGAGGTCCTTAGAGCAACCAAGCGCCAATTTGTTCTCTTCAAGGGGTCCCTCGAGAGTAGGTATGACTTTCATCCCTCTTCACCATTAGGTCCTTCGAAACACAAACCGCCTTGTCCTCATCTCTCCAACGTTCGTCGAAGGCAAGTTCTACTTAACCTTTTTCACCACAAGGTCCCTTGAAAATACACATAGAGCATGGAATTAGCAACAATTAAGCACAAAATATGTATCAGAGTATCACATAACTCCTCAAGATACTTAACAAAGTTCTCTCCCGACTTAGTGATTCACATTTTTTAATTGCTGCATAATATCACTTTTATATGCTTATGTCCAATGGCTATAAGTTCTCATTAAGGCAAGAATCTGTTGGAATTAAATAAGGAAACAAGTTAACTTTGGTAATCATGCATTTATTCTTTAAACAACGGATGATTCAATAATTTCAGCATGATGTGATTTCTTTCCTAAGTTGTAAAGATGCAAATCAAACTAGAATCTGCAGGAGATTTTTTATTTATGGAAAGTAAATTCTAGTGCATGATAGATTCCAGTAGACAATGTGTAAACAGATTCCAGCAGATAATATGCCTATTTTTCAGTGCATAATTCAAGATGTAATTTTGTCATGATCAAAACAATGTGAATCATCAAAAGGGTTAACAATCTATCCCTTTTTGATGATGACAAAATTTGAGTAGAGTGGAAAGATATCACCTAAACTCCCCCTGCGTAAGTGCTTGGTTCTGTTAGCATGTGATCTTCTTGTTTGGAGTGATTGTTGCCTCTCCTATTCATATACTCAAGAAATTAGAGAAATAATAAATACCAGCAGATACTATATATTGAGTTTAAACCCAATCATCAAAAGATCATGCCTAAGCATCAAAAGGTTGAACATCCAGGATAATAAGTTTTATAAGCCCACAAATAAAAGTCCAAAGAAAAGATTAGTGCCAAATGATAAAAGTTCTAGCAAGTAGTTAAGAAAAATTCTAACAGATAAGAGTTCAAATTTCACGTTTCTCCCCCTTTATCATCAAAAAGAGCCTAAGAGGCATTCAAAAATGATCTAACTTTTTCTTTCAGACGGATCACACTTGAACGAGTGCGACTGGACTTTCAAAAGAGGCGCTCGAGCTTTTAGTCCACGAAATCAAAAAGTGTTTCCAAACGCCCTGCAATAGTTTCGATAGCTTTACTAAGGTCATCTATCTTAGCTTCAAGTCCAGTATATACTTTACTGACTTTTCCCTGAGCCCTTCTTGGAGTTTTAATTGGAGTGGGACGAATAGGGTTGGATTATTCAAACTCAAAACTAATGGAAGCTGGAAGTTTAGATTTTTGGGGGTGAAGCTTGATACTGCTAGGAGTTCTACCAACCTCTCTAAACTACCCATAATTCTCAGTGTATTGAATCCTCATTTTTCTAAAGCTAGCAAGATCTAAGACTTTATGGTCATTCTTCTCCTCAATCCAGGCTTCTGGTAAGAAAATGCCCTCATGTTTAAATATGTGAGTAAGGATCATGGAGTAGGGAAGTTTTTTTTTCTTCGAAGTTGAAGGTCCAGCTGACTGGGTATTTCCCCTCTTTGACATTTTTTTCAAGAAGGATTTGAAGATAAAGAAAGAAATTTCTGTTGCAGAGGTTTTGCAAAGAAGATGAAGACACAAGTGAAAAGTTTTGATGCGTGAGAGAAGATAATAAATTATTTTAGAAATATGAAAAACTTTGAAAATTGTAATTTTGAAAACTCAATTAGTTATTGATCATAATGACCGAAAATTCTAGCAAACAAAACTGGTAATGGGGGATGAAAGATTGGGCACATTAGTATGCAGTTTTTAAGAAGGAGTAATTGCCATGTTTAAATAAGTTAATAAATCCCACCAAAATTAGATTTTGATTTAATTCCTAATTTCTCTCTTATGCACGCAAATTTCTTTTCTTATAAAGCTTTGGTAAAAATATCCATAAGCTGATTCTCAATGGAAACAAAATCAATTGATATATCACCTTTACTTAAATGATCACATAGGAAATGATGTTTGATTTCAATATGTTTTATTCGTGAGTGTAGAATTGGATTTTTAGAAATGCTAATGGCGCTGGAACTATCACATAAAATGGGCTCGCAAGCACATTAATACCAAAATTATGTAGTATACGTTTCATCCATAATAACTAGGTGTAGCAGTTGCCCAAGGCCATGTATTCTGCCTCGGTGATGGATAATGCAACTACATTTTGCTTTTTATTGCACCATGAAACCCGGCAATTTTCCAGTAGTTGGCAAACACCGTTGGTACTTTTCCTATCTATCTTGCAACCAGCATAATTCGTATTAGAATAGCTTATGAAATTAAAAGATTTAGAATGTGAATACCATATGCCATAATTGTATGTTCCCTTAATGTATCTCAGTGATCTTTTCACAGCATTTAAATGAGATTCCTTTAGATCGTACTAGAATCTAGCACATAAGCATGTTGAAAACATAATATCTAGATCGATAGTAGTTAAATAGAGTAAACTACCAATCATACCTCTGTAGACCTTCTCATCTACATTCTTACCATCCTTATCAAGTTCCAGTCTAGTATTTGTACTCATGGGAGTGGTTGTAGGGTTGCATTCACTCATTCCGAACTTCTTTAGAAGCTCCTTCATATACTTTTCTTGCAAAATGAATGTCCCTTTTTGAGTTTGCTTCACTTGAAGTACCAAGAAGAAATTGAGCTCTCCCATTAAGCTCATTTCAAATTCCTGTTTCATTTTCTTTGCAAACTCTCGACAAAGTAGATCATTAGTAGCACCAAAGATAATGTCATTGACATAAATTTGAACAATGCGAAAGCTATTTTCTTGGTGCTTAGTGAACAATGTGGTATCTAAGATTCCAATAAAAAAAATCATTATTTATGAGAAAGTTTCTCAAACGATCATACCAAGCCCTAGGGGCTTATTTTAATCTATATAAAGCTTTTGTCAGTTTAAAAACATGATGTGAAAAACTTTGATCTTCAAAATCGGGCGGTTGCTCTACATAAACTTATCCTTTTATGAATCTGTTTAGAAAAGCTCTTCTTACATCCATTTGGTAGAGCATAAACTTTTTATGAGATGCAAAGGCAATAAGCATTATAATTGATTTTCACCTTGTAACTGGAGCAAACGTTTCATCGTAGTCAATGCCCTCTTGCTAACTGTAGCCTTTTGCTACTAGTCTAGCTTTGCCCATGGTAACTTTACTAGTTTTATCTAGCTTATTTTTTAATACCTACTTGGTACCAACGGTTGGATGGTCTGGCAATTGTTCTACCAAGTTCCCGACTTCATTATTTTCAAACTGAGCTAGTTCTTCCTTCATCACCTCAATCTAGAATAGATCTTTTAGGGCCTCTTTGATATCTTTAGGTTCAATCATTGAAATGAGGGCACAGTTGGATTTATTTGGTGGAACTTGTCTAGTTTTGGATCTAGTAGTTATTCTAGCTTGTGAATCTCCAATGATTTTGTTTGTACGGTGACTAGAAGCATGTTTGAACTTTTGATTATTTGTTAAGTCCTTTCTACTGACTCATTAGAATAAAGTTCATCAGTGGGATTTATTTCCTCAAATAATTTTGGTTCATCTTGATTTGATATTGATGGCTCAGGGTTCGAAATCTTGACTGGTTCTTTGAATCCTGCAACTTCTTTGCTTAAGGTTTCCTTGGCACAAGATGGGTTAGTTTCATCATACTCCATTCCATGGTCACTTTGAATTTTCTTAATGAAATAACCCTTTTTCATTTTGAAGCTTTTTAGTGAGAAGGATGGAATTTAACCTCATAACCTTCATCACACAGTTGACTAATAATAAGCAAATTATGCTTAAGGCCTTGAACAAGCCATACATCATCAATGAAAGTACCTCTGCTTATTAATAGTAACTTTACCTATTATGTGTCCTTTTCTGTTGTCTGCATAGAGAACATTTCCTATAGAACAATTGTTTAGCTTACGAAACATGGAAGCATCCCCCATCATATGCCTGGAACATCCGCTATCCAAATACCACTTCTATTTCTGGGAATATTCCTTGGCATGTACTTGATTTACCATGAAGCAATTCTTTTCATTGTCAAATTATTCACCATTAGATTCACCCATGTAGTTGCCATCGCCTTAGCTCTAGCTTGTTTGCATATTTCTTCAATTGAGGAGTTTTTTGTGTTTGATTTTAATATATTCGTAGTAGTGAGGTGGCTCGATATTTGGAGTTTTTGGACTGGTTCTTTTTTATTTTGATCGGTTGTTCTGAAATTTTCTTTCGAGGTTCATCAGTTACTTTAATCTTCTAGAAATCAGAATGATTTCATCCTTAACCTGGTCCTCATCAAGATCTTCTTGAAGTTTTGAGCCAGAATCATGACCGATATTAAAAGTAATATTCTTTTTGACTTTTGTTTTCGAACCTTCATCTTTGTTTAGCAGCGTCATCTCATGGGATGTGAGAGATCTAATCAGTTCACCCATGGTCATTTTGCTAAAATCACAAGCTTCCTAAATAGCAATAACATTTGGCTTCCATTCTTTTGGAAGCAATCTAAGAATCTTCCAAACTTGTTCATCCTTGTTTATAGTTCTACCGAGTGCGAACATAGGATTTATAATTTCTATGAAACACACGTACATCTGACTTGTGGTCTCATCAGGTTTCATCTGGAACATTTCATACTTGTGAATAAGAAGAGCAATCCTCTCTTGTCCAAGATGATTGGTACGTTCATGGGTCACTTGCAATATTTCACACATTTACTTTCTTGTAATACATGTATTAACTCGATTGTACTCTTCTTTGGTGAGAGAACATGAAAGAATGTTTTTGGCCTTCATATTCATTGAGATGGCCATTTTATCATCATTGGTAAATTCACGTCGTTTCTTTGGAACCATCTATCCATCAACTAATTCTATTTGAATCGTCAGCCCTTCATTGTCCAAGTTCCATAAATCAAAATCCAAGCCAAGTATTCTTACATCCGATTTTTTCACGTAGCATTGTTGGAACCATCAAACAATGGAGGGCGATTGTGCGATTTCCCTTCTACAAAGACATCAAGAGTATTAGTGGCCATAAGATCTTTTACTCTAGTAGTTACACCACAATATAGAGAACCAATGCTCTGATGCCAATTGTGAGTGACTATATGCCTAAGAGGAGGGGTGAATTAGGCTTAAGAGATTTTAATACAATGGAAGTTTATCACTCAAAATAATTTTTGGCTTTTCAAAACTATTTAAGTCTTATGCTGAAAAATAGTTTTATTTGCTAACTGAAATTTGTAAGTACCAGTTAAGATACCAGTTAGACCAGTGATAAGAAAAGTAGTAAAAACAGAAGTAAATAGACATTGGAATTTTTAATAAACAAAATTTCAAAGTTAATAAAAGGGAATGTTTGGTTATGTTTCATAATGATTATGATATATGTTTTGGGCAAATGAATTTTTAGAAATGGGGTTGGGAAATGTGAAAGTGGTATTGGAGAATGTGATGGACGTTTGTTTATATTTTGGGAAATAGTTAGAAATTTATTTTGGACAATGTTATTTGCTTGTTTATATTTTGAGAGGAAATATTTTGTTGTAGCAGTCAAATCAATGCTCTTTTATTGGATTTTTATGGTGAAAATGGAATTGAGTCTTTTTTTATTATAAGAAAAATAATAAAACATAAGTTATCTATATTCCAACAAAGAAAAAGTGGGGGAGAAATTATCAGTCCACAGAGATTTTTATATTTCTTTTCTTAATCTTGTATATATATATCCACACATACTTGTACCCGAACAAGATTCTTATCACCGAGTAGCCATTTGGTGTAGTGGCATAAGTCTTATATATAAAGTATGTGGCCTGAAATTCAAACTTGACAAATTCCTAATATGCATATGTATGAATTAAAAAAATAAATTATTTAAAATTCATTAGGATTCAAAGTTCAAATCTCACATATCAAAGTTGAAAAGGATTTTAAAGTAGTTATTACACATGGTTTCTATGCATTACAGGTGGTAGAAAAATAAGAAAAATAGAGCATAAAATATTGAGGTTCTAATGCCAAAAAAATGGCTTTTTAGAGAAAAGAAAGAAAAAGAGAGAATATACAATTTGAGAAAATGGCATCGAGGTAATATTGCCTCGTGACTTTTCTTTTCCAAGAAAAATGAGATAAGTTTATCACAAAATGCATGCATGTTCATATTTTTTTGGCATCTCAAACATGGGTTTTTGAGTAAAAAATTAACAACCAACTGCGGCTATAATCTTCCAAATTTGCTGCCTCACCTGTAACAACAAATTTCTTGTCTGCAAAAATTAAAATTACAAAACAAGAAAAATTGTACAAAATAAAATTAAAATCAAAATCAATCAATCAACTATGGATTTAATCTCTAATCTAATCCTCTGATTTTTCCCTTCCAAATATAATCTTGAATTTAACGAGATGTACAAAAAATGCCTGGAACACCGTGGATCTCTTTAAATTTGATGAATAACACTAATTCGAGGGTTTCGCACCTTAGTCCCAAATCAAACGCCAAAAATATATGAGTTCCGCAAAGAACGCCTTGAACGTCGTACATCTCCTTGAATAAAATTCGAGGGCTTCGCACCTTAATCTTGAATCAAACACCAAAAATATATGAATTCCGTGAAGAATGCCTTGAACGTCGTAGATCTTCTGGAATTTGCTTGAGAGAATTGTTGGGCTCCTTCAAAGTTTCTCTCGTCTGCTGGAATTTGTATTGTGTTAAATGAGTTGGAATCACCTCTTTATGTTGGTACTTAATGGAAGACTTTTAGATTGACTTGAACTCCTTCAACGGATATCTGTTTGATAAAATAATATCAAATATCAAGAGATAATATCAGATACATTTGATTTGATACTATCTAACATCAAAAGATAATATCAATATCAAATATATTTGATTTGATTGGTCTATAGATGTGACACTCCATCTTTGACACGTTGCAATGCTTGATTTGAATATAAAATAAATACTAAATCATTAATTAAAATCAACTATTTATCTTTTGGAATTAAATTTAATAAATCTCAAAATATAAATAGAAATTTTAAATTAACATCTAATATATTATTTTACACATATCACTTCTCAATTGGTCAAAATTTTAATATGTTTACAAATGCCCCCACTTCAAGGCTTGACAAAAAAATGTGATGATCAATCCCCAAAAGAGATGAGATTTGAAGTATTTTAGGACATATATATATATATATATATATATTCAATGACATAAATGGGCCAAATAAAAAGCCCATCACTTCTTCAAATGAAAAGCCTACAGTAGCAAGGAATTATTTTTTTTTTAATTTCATAAATGGCCGACATGACAAGTAGACATTATTGCTTGTCCTTCTCGACACATGTAATAGGAACCAAAGCTTTCCAAATCTAAGTTAGTCTTCTCAATTTCAAACCAAAGGAACTCTTAATTCCGAATTCTAATCAAAGTCCTCAAAACTAATTTTCTAATTCCAAATCCACCAAGTCAACCCTTTATGGTGAATTCTAAATCACAGCAGCATGCGATTTACACAACCATGGCTCTTGGAAGCAAGCAATTTTAGGAAAGCTTAAACTCTTTCATCACCTTATCTTTTCTTTACATGATGAATCTGACAAAATTGAATCCATTTCTTGTAAAACTCAATTCTCAGTGGGATTGAGATATGAATAAATCAAGAGTATGAGTCCCATTCAAACACCATATTTGTAATGAATGCCTATAAATTGACTTGATCATGAGCACAAAAGCACACAATAAACACATTAAGAATTCATTTTGTCAATTGTTGGAATTTTAATATGTTAAACTGCTGGGAATTTGCTATTAATTGTTGGGTATTTGTTCTTGATAGTTGGGTGCAGAACTTTTCCTTTTCTCTCATTCATTCAATACATTAATCATGCCCATCTTATGTTTGATAAAATTCCCCTTTTTGAACATACACCATTATTTTAGCATTGTTATCAAATTGATTCTTCATTAATTCACATGAGCATTATACATGATTACCATTGTTTGGTTTTCTTTCATTCTTCACATCAATCATCTTTGGATTATATCCTTTCTTTTTTTTTTTCTTCCTCAACAACTTAATTAACTTTTCTTGTATCCTTGCAGGTTGCACCATGGTTCACATCAAAGATATTTCATCTACTGCTAGAGTGCAACACTTGATTATTCTTGATGAAGAGAATCAACCTATGGAGAAAGGTACACTTTTGACTACTTATAATCCATTTATTGGTAGATACACAAAAAAGTGGCCAAGGCTAATTAACTCACTTCATATCAAGGAGTGGTCCTAGGAGATCAAAACTTCCAAGTTGTGGACTCTGAGGAAAACTCATCATTGTCCTCCAAATGAACTAATTCATCATCAACAATCAAATGAATCAAGTTTCTTACGAACATTGGTTTGCAGCAATATTGAGGGGAAAGCCAAATGGGAAGAAACTCTTCAATTTGATGGAAAATTCCACTACATCAAAGGATACTGGGAATGGACTGAAGATGTCCTTAGCCGATGCAACCACATGCTGATTGCCGCACAAGTATATGATCTAGTATATGCTTCGTTATTCACATATGATAGAAATTCTAAGATTATCAAAGCATTTTGCGAGGTATGGTGTCCACTTACAATACTCTTATAACTTCCTTTGGAGAATTATCAATATCGCTATGGGATTTGTACAACCTTGCAGGCCTCCCTATGATAGGAATTTTTTATGATGAAGTGATTCCTAGTGCCAAGGAGCTTACCGATGTTGATGAGATAGGTAATAAATTTATCTCCAATTCTTTTAAATACTTATTTCAAGCTTATCATTTACTTTAAATGAGCACCAATGGAGATCAACTTTCTCTAGTTACTATAGAAAAATGGGTGAAGTATTGGTCCAAGAAAACCATAAAATACGATCACACACCACCATGCCAGGAGGAAAAGGCAGTCTAGCCCAAATCAACTCATAATCCTCTTGGTGATTTTGGTGTTCATGGAGAATGGTCAGCTGTGGCGGAGGTATTATTTTTAAAACTTGGGATTCCTAGGAACATGAGAGAAGAGACCTATTTTGCAGCATATTTAGTTTGTTGGCTTTGCTCATTCATCCTTCTTACCAATGATGTTAATTCAATACACCCCAGTACTTTCAAGCTAGCATGTATCATGGCTATCGGTAGGAAGGCAAGTCTTGCTATTCCAGTTCTAGCTAGCATCTACAATAGTTTAAATAAAATTTCAGGTACCGCAAGGCCAAGTCGTGTCCATTGTTCTTTTCCCATCTACTTCGTCTATGCTTAGCGCACTACTTCAAAACACATTATCAAGTTTGGTAGGGAGTATATGACCCAAAAATGGCGATTTATTCTGGTGAAAGAGGCACAAAATATTATCATCCAAAGGAGGCCTGCAAGAGAATTCACAAAGGGGATTTTGTTTCCTGGACTTGCACCATGATTACTAAAGATAAATGACTTTCATATGTTGATGATGAGTAGGCTAGAGAATTAGAGCAAAAGTATTTCATCACTACTTGCTCGAATTATCTTCCTTTGCGGCAAGGCAATTACTTTATTATTGAACCTTATAGTCCTCATTGATTCAGTCGTCAATTTAGATATTATCAAGAAGTTCCTAGAATGCTTGCTCATGACATTCGCACAGCCCATTTAGATGATAGACTTTGCTATTAGCTCTTATACACGTTTCATAATTCTATGTCTACAGCATGGTTTCCCTGTGTTCCCCCAAATGCAAAAAAGTTCTTTTCAGATGCCTACAAGAAGTGGTGGACTAAAATTCATGGAAATTACTTTGAGGAAAATTTTGCAAGATTGATCAACTTGAAGCCAATCAAAATTTCTCTTAAGGACAAGGATTATGACAAAGGGGATAGATCGCTTGCTGAAGATATTCAAAATCATCCCAACCTAAAAGACATCGAGCCTCCAAAAGAAGAAAGAAGGAATCCTAATCCTTTAGAAATGAGTAGTAGTAGTAATGTAGATCGTCATTGGAAAATGCTTAAAAGGGGACCCAAATCTCCAAAGCTAAGCAATCCTTTGTCAATAGAGAACTTTGCCGAAAAGGTTATTTTCTTTTCTGTATCTTCTTTTTCTTCTTTAAATAAGCTTCATTTTAGTCATTTGCTAACTCAAAATCATATAACATTTCAGTTGGAAAATGAAATTATTAATGTTGATGAAGATGAGACATCCCAAGGTAGTTGGGAATCAATTATGGGACCTAACTTGTTCGCCATGAGCGCTCCAATTGACGTAACCATGCAAAATGAGGCACTTCATAGTATGAAAGCTAAACAACCATCTCCTTGTACTTTAGTTTCAATATTTGAGGGTGAAAGTTTTGTACTTAATCATCAAAAAGAGTATCATCAAATGTTGTGGGATGGCCTTTGTAAGAGAATAGAAAATACTCTACTTGATTCCATCTCATCTATTAAAGATGGTGTTTAATTTGTGCTTGAATTAGTGAGGGGCTTCAGCAAATTTGACATCTCCAATGTGGAAAAATTATTGCAAGTATTGTTTGACAAGGCCAATGCTTATGATGAGGCAAAGTCAGCATCTTTTGAGAAAGTATCCAATGAGCTTTTTGCACAACAACTACATGAGGCCAAAAGTCGACTCCATAATGCTCAAACTAGAAAAAGCAAAGAAATGAATCAAATTCAATCCACCCAAGAAGAGATGGAATGTGTTGGGAAGGAGCTTGATAATTTGAAGGAACGCAAGAAGAATTTGACTTCATCATTGAAACAACAACAACTTTTTCAAAGTGCTCAAGCTGAAATTCATGACATTGAAGAGGAAATTGCTGCTATCAAGAGTACTCGTCCATTGAGTAGTCAAGTAGTTGAGAATTTGCAGATTTCAATGGAACACATGCAGGCTATCAAGGAAGAATTAAAGAACTTGAGCCTTTTTATTTGAAAATTGTTTAGAACTTTTTGCTCTTTTTTTTTTTTAATAAACTATGCTGCATTTATTTATTTATTTGTTAAACTTAAAAAACTAAAAATTCAAACTTACTAAAAACAAATAAACTATTTTTTTTCACTCAACAAACTAATTAACTCAAACAACAAAAACCACCCCCCCCCCAATCCTTTTTAAACTTAACAAACTAAAAAAAACTCAAACTTAAGAAAAACGATTAAACTACTTTTTTTTTAACTCAACAAACTAAAAACTCAAACTTAATAAAAACAACTAAACTTTTTTTTTTTTACTCAACAAAGTAATTAACTCAAAGAACTAAAACTACCCCTTTTTTTTTAACTTAGCAAACTAAAAACTCAAACTTAATAAAAACAATTAAACTACTTTTCTTTTTAACTCAATAAACTAAAAACTCAAACTTAATAAAAACAACTAAACTATATTTTTTTTTTTGGACTCAATAAATTAATTAACTCAAACAACTAAAACTACCTTTTTTTTTAACTTAAAAAACTAAAAAAAACTAAAACTTAATAAAAATGATTAAACTACCTTTTTTTTTTTAACTCAACAAACTAAAACTCAAATTTAATAAAAACAACTAAACTTTTTTTTTTTACTCAACAAACTAATTAACTCAAACAACTAAAACTACCCTTTTTTTTTAAACTTAACAAACTAAAAACTCAAACTTAATAAACATGATTAAACTACTTCTTTTTTTTAACTCAACAAACTAAAACTAAAACTCAAACTTAATAAAAGCAACTAAACTATTATTTTTTTAAACTTAACAAACTAAA
This sequence comes from Jacaranda mimosifolia, assembly GCA_018894105.1. NCBI lineage: Eukaryota > Viridiplantae > Streptophyta > Magnoliopsida > Lamiales > Bignoniaceae > Jacaranda > Jacaranda mimosifolia. The sequence continues at coordinate 21,886,081 of CM032126.1, forward strand.
AAATCAAACTTAATAAAAACAACTAAACTACTTTTTTTTATGAAATAGAGGAAAATATAATTTAAAATAAGCTCATGACTGAACTTAGAAAATATCTAAGCTGCCTATGTACCCAATAAAGGGATCAAATCATAACGTAGCTAAAAAAAGCATCATTTTGGGGGGGTGTTGTTCACAGTTTATACTCATGCGGGCCAGGAGTATCCATTGCTTAACCACCTTAGACTAGGTGGGGTATTTGATATTTTAACCACATAAAATACCTTTAGTGGGTAAGTTAGCATTTTAACCACATGCGCTACCTTTGGTTGGTTAAGTTAGCAATTTAACCACATCCACTACCTTTGGTGGGTACCATTCACAGTTTATACTCATGCAAGTCAGGAGCAACATGCAGTTTAGGCTCGTATGCCAAGGAGCCATCTCCCAACTTTATGCATAGTAATGTTGGAAATAGTGCCCGGCAAGCCAATAGATTTGGCCTTGTAAAGCTATTTTCTTGTAAAAACAATCTTGATTGAATGATATCTTGTATATGGCCACATTCATCTCATGCACCATATTACTTCACTGGCATTTGGATGAAGTCCTTAGATCACTTAAGACTACGGGACTTGGTCACGCACTAGGTGGTGATCATGGAATAAGTCTTACACGGTCGTGATCTTAAAACATTCCAAGTCATAGGATCTTCAGAGACAGGACATCTAAGATCCGGATAGACTTGCACTAATGATGCATAAATCCAAGTGGTTGGATATTGCTCCGTTCCATGAGCAACCGTATGTGATACAGGTGCGTGTTAGTAGGTGCTTGTTAGAGAACAAGGCATTGAAGACCTACCGGAGACTCCACTAGGTAGCCGTAGTGGCAAGTCGGTAGTGATTAGTTCTCATGCTTACGCTAGTGCATATTATTATTAGTCCTTTGACTTGAGGATCTATGGTAACCTTGTGTCCGGTCCTCATGCTTTAACTTATCCTTGGTCACTTAGCAGGCCGTTCGAGGTGAGATTGGGTATGAGCTACTTGGCATGGAGGTTTGTGGGATCCAAGAGGGAATCCGACTCCTCGCTTTTGTGAAGGGCAAGTACATCTCCTATACATTTTATAATGATCAATTTCAAGAAATCCTTGCGCAAGGTGGTATGACAATTTGGGAAAGGAGTTTTCCAAAGTTGAGGTCATACAAAGGAATCGAACATTTAGAATAGAAGCATAGAATCGAGGCTATTAGAGAGCCAACAAATATCTTGCCCTAGGCCTCTTTCGGGAGATAGGAGACAGAAGGACCGTATTTGCATGGAACGTGTAGAACTTTAAACGATTCTCATGTGGACATTCATTTCGACCAATTAATTGGGCTCCATGGGCTTGAGGTTGGACATCGACCATAGAGATTAGGTACTCTTCAATTGATGAGATCGATTGAATGGAGTCGACTAGTTTAAAAGAAATTTTAAATTAGAATGAATATTAAATATTCAAAAGTCACAACGGGTTGTGAGCCTATGTCCAATGAATGGTAGAGTCCAATGGGTCACACACAAAAGCCAAAAGACCTTCCTAATTGATGGATAAATTTTTCTAAGTGTTAGAAAGATAACCTTTTTCCATGGCCGATTTTTGGGAGACTTTTGAAGATCAATTTTGGCTTGATTAATTAAGTGTTAAACTAATCAATTAATTTAAGGAGTTAAGTTAGGCAAATAATTAAAGAGTTAATTATTTGGTGCCACATTGATCATCAATTGATCAAAGTTAACTTAAGGGGTTAATTTGACTAAAGTAAACTTAAAGAGTTACTTGACTTAATTGTTAAGTCAAGGTTAATTAATTAAATTAATTAGATTAATTTAATAAATGGAAGAACGATGATTTTAAGAGAAAAAATTCAAATCGTATTTGAATTAATTTGGAATAAGATTCCAAGTTGGCAAGATGAAATTCAAATTGCCAACTTGCACACAACTAATTTTCGGTCCCCACATCCTCATGGGAGGTGTGATGCCACCTTGGAATCACACCTCACACACTCTATATATAGATATAGAGCTGGATGAATTTTAGTAAAAAAAATAAAAATTTCAGCATTAGAAAATCAAATTCTAAATGCTTTCCCTCCAAAAACCTTTCTAGGCAAGATATTCATGTGTTGAATTCTTCCTTTTCTTCCCTACCAAAACTCTCCAAAAACCAATCATAGTCCATATCCATCTTCAGATCTAATCCAACGTAATATCTGGATATTTAGGATCTCATCTTTGGTGTGTGGATCAACGTTGGAGGCGATTTCGCGTGAGATCGCTATTTCACAGTTTCCTCCAGATCATCTGACTTTACGAATTTTTTCTGGAAGATGTGATGTGTTTTTTGATCCAAATTTTGTACTCAAGATATTATAAGGTGTTAGGTATCTCCCAGATATTTTTTTAGAATTTATTGAGAGTTTTGGTTGGTCAAATTCGGATCTGAATCCACTGCACCAGATCCAATCGCGAATCTGCCAACACTTGGAGATTTGGTTTTCTTCCTAGGATCTTGCTTCTAAAGGTAAGTATCTTCTTCTAATTCTGAATATACTGCATGGTATGACCCTGGGATGACCGATTGGCATTGGATTTGGTATTTTAATTTTGAATTATTGTGCATCCTAATGCCGATTGTTCCTTCAAGTAACGCTTCAAGATTTTCCTATTTATGGGGCTAACTCTTAATCCATCTTCTGCAACCAACTTATATGCACCATTTGTATAGACTTCTATGAAAACATAAGGACCATCCCATTTTGATGTGAACTTATTCCTAGTCCGATGAGTTGTGATTATAGGCCTTCTCACAACGAGCACCAAATTCCCAACTTGAAAAGATCACGATAGCATCTTCTTGTTAAATGCCCTAGAGAGCCAAGCTTGATAACAATTAAGTCTTTGCTATGCTTCAAACCTTTTCTCATCAAGGGCCTCCAATTCTTCAAGACGTAAGTGTGCATTTTCTTCCTCAGTCAATCCTTAATGATGGAATTTGTTGCTCAAGAGTAAAACAACCTCAACACTATAAACCAATGAATACGGAGTTGCTTGTGTAGGTGTTCTATGAGTACTTCGATATGCCCATAAAGCTTCTCCAATCATTTCATGTCAATCCCTCTTCAACTTTGAGGCTACTTTTTTCAACAAATTACACAGAGTTTTATTGAATGCCTCAGCAAGACCATTAGCCACGGCATAGTATATGGAAGATTTCCTCTGCTTAAAATTGAACTTCTGACAAAGTTTATCTATCAGACTATTACTGATGGGCTTTCCATTATCAATGATTACGTATCGAGGAACCCCATAGCGATATATAATATTGATGTGGATAAAGTTTGCAGCATTTTCCTTCTTTACTTCTTTGAGGGGTACTGCTTCAGCCCACTTAGAGAAATAGTCTGTTGCAACCAAAATATACAAGTGCCCAGCAGAAGACTTTGTCATAGGTCTAACCACATCTAATCCCCAAGCATCAAATGGGCATGAAGCAACAGTAGGATGCAATGGCTCGGGTGGTTGGTGAATGAAACTTGCATGAAATTGGCAAGCTTAACATCTTTGAGTATAAGGCAAAATTACAAAATGTGTCTTGTAACTTTACCTCATTTGGTTTTTTGTCCTATAAATTGCATAATATCAATTCTAGTCCTATAGGTATTAAAAAATTGTTATTTTTCGTCCTTTTTTCACCGGAGCCGATGAAACTCGCTGGAAAATGTGATGTGGCACACCGGGCATGTGGACATTACTTATTTTTGCCTCATTCGCAGTTGACATGGTAGGCAAAATTACAAAATTCATCCTGTAACTTTACCTCATTTGGTTTTTCGTCCTATAAATTGCATAATATTAATTCTAGTCCATAAGTATTAAAAAATTGTCATTTTCGTCCTTTTTTCTCCGAAGCCGGCGAAATTCACCGAAAAATGTGACGTGGCACACCGAGTGTGTGGACATTTCTTGTTTCTGCCTAGTAGGCAATTTTTGTCTTTTTCTTGCTTAGTTGGCAGCATACATGCCTTTTCTTTTCTTTTTAAATTTCAAATACATTATATAATTTATATATACACACACATATATATACACATCTATTTATATATATATTTATATATTACATATCATCATTTTCCCTCCAAAACACAATTTTTTTTCCTTGAATATCCTTCATTATCCCCAAAACTTTCCCATTTTTTAATATATACATACATATATTATATATACATCATATATATATTTTATTATTATTATAACAATAAAAAAATCACTCAATTTCATTTTCACCCCAAAAATCTAACAAAAAAGAATTGATTTGACTGCTACAGTAAAAAAAATTTCTCCCCCAAAACATAAACAAACATACCAAAATTATCCATAATCAATTTTTAACTATTTTTCAAAATATAACCAAAAATTAATCGCATTCCCCAACACAATTTTCATATTCTCGAATAATTTATTCTTCCAAAACACATAATAAAATCACACAAAAACTATAGCCAAACATTCTCCTAATTTGCCATTAACCATATTATTTTAACTCACATATTTAAAATAATTTAAGTAAATTTAAACATAAATTAAAATTCCTAACCCCCACCCTACTCCCCCCACCTTGCCCCATGATGGGCCAACCATGGATATATTCCCCCACACCCCCCAACCATGGCCAGCACCTCGCCTGGCCGCTCAGCCATGGCCGCCGCATGGCCCAGCCACCATGGCCACGGGCTAACCATGGTGAGCTCGCTCGTGGCCATGGTGGCCGCCTGCACGGGCCGACCGTAGGTGTGGGGGTGGCGAGGCGGGGGTTGGGGTGGGGTGGGGTGGGGTGGGGATTAGGAATTTTAATATATGTTTAAATTTAATTAAATTATTTTAAATATATATGAGTTAAAATAATGTGGTTAATGGCAAATTAGGAAAATATTTGGTTATATTTTTTGCGTGATTTTATTATGTGTTTTGGACGAATAAATTATTGGAGAATATGAAAGTTGTGTTGGGGAATGTGATTAATTTTTGGTTATGTTTTGGAAAATAATTAAAAATTGATTCTTGAGATTTTCGGTATGCTTGTTTATGTTTTGGGGAAGAAAATTTTTTTTACTGTAGCAGTCAACTCAATGCTTTTTTGTTAGATTTTTGGTGTGAAAATAAAATTGAGTGATTTTTTTATTGTTATAATATATATATATGATGTATATATAATATATGTATGTATATATTAAAAAATGGGAAAGTTTTGGGGATAATGAAGGATATTCAAGGAAAAACATTTGTGTTTTGGAGGGAAAATGATGATCTGTAATATATAAATATATATATATAAAGAGATGTGTATATATATGTGTGTGTATAAATTATGTAATATATTTAAAATTTAAAAAAAAAAGAAAAGACATGCATGCTGCCAACTAAGCAAGAAAAAGACAAAAAATGCCTACTAGGCAGTCCAACGAGGCAGAAACAAGAAATGTCTACACGCCCAGTGTGCCACGTCATATTTTCTGGCGAGTTTCTCCGGCTCCAGCGAAAAAAGAATGAAAAATGACAATTTTTTAATACTTATAGGACTAGAATTGATATTATGCAATTTATAGGACGAAAAACCAAATGAGGTAAAGTTACAGGATAAATTTTGTAATTTTGCCTGCCATGTCAGCTGCCAATGAGGCAGAAACATGTATTGTCCACATGCTCAGTGTGCCACGTCACTTTTTCTGATGAGTTTCACTGGCTCCAGCGAAAAAAGGACGAAAAATGACAATTTCTTAATACTTATAGGACTAGAATTGATATTATGCAATTTATAGGACGAAAAACCAAATGAGGTAAAGTTACAGGATAAATTTTGTAATTTTGCCTGCCATGTCAGCTACCAATGAGGCAGAAACATGTACTGTCCACATGCCTGGTGTGCCACGTCACATTTTCTGGCAAGTTTCATTGGCTCCAGCGAAAAAAGGATGTAAAATGACAATTCTTTAATATTTATAGGACTAGAATTGATATTATGCAATTTATAGGACGAAAAACCAAATGAGGTAAAGTTACAAGATGAATTTTGTAATTTTGCCTGCCATGTCAGCTGCCAATGAGGTAGAAACATGTATTGTCCACATGCTCGGTGTGCCACATCACATTTTCTGATGAGTTTTACCGGCTCCAGCGAAAAAAGGACAAAAAATGACAATTTTTTAATACTTATAGGACTAGAATTGATATTATGCAATTTATAGGACGAAAAACCAAATGAGCTAAAGTTACAGGATAAATTTTGTAATTTTGCCTGCCATGTCAACTGCCAATGACGCAGAAACATGTACTGTCCACATGCCCGGTGTGCCACGTCACATTTTCTGGCAAGTTTCATTAGCTCCAATGAAGAAAGGATGTAAAATGACAATTCTTTAATATTTATAGGACTAGAATTGATATTATGCAATTTATAGGACGAAAAACCAAATGAGGTAAAGTTACAAGATGAATTTTGTAATTTTGCCTGCCATGTCAGCTGCCAATGAGGTAGAAACATGTATTGTCCACATGCTCGGTGTGCCACATCACATTTTCTGATGAGTTTTACCGGCTCCAGCGAAAAAAGGACAAAAAATGACAATTTTTTAATACTTATAGGACTAGAATTGATATTATGCAATTTATAGGACGAAAAACCAAATGAGCTAAAGTTACAGGATAAATTTTGTAATTTTGCCTGCCATGTCAACTGCCAATGACGCAGAAACATGTACTGTCCACATGCCCGGTGTGCCACGTCACATTTTCTGGCAAGTTTCATTAGCTCCAATGAAGAAAGGACGTAAAATGATAATTTTTAATACTTATAGGACTAGAATTGATATTATGCAATTTATAGGACGAAAAACCAAATGAGGTAAAGTTGCAGGATAAATTTTGTAATTTTGCCTGCCATGTCAGCTACCAATGAGGCAGAAACATGTACTGTCCACATGCCCGGTGTGCCACGTCACATTTTCTGATGAGTTTCACCGGCTCCCGCGAAAAAAGGACAAAAAATGACAATTTTTTAATACTTATAGGACTAGAATTGATATTATGCAATTTATAGGACGAAAAACCAAATGAGGTAAAGTTACAGAATAAATTTTGTAATTTTGCCTGCCATGTCAGCTGCCAATGAGGCAGAAACATGTACTGTCCACATGCCCGGTGTGCCACGTCACATTTTCTGGCAAGTTTCATTGGCTCCAACGAAAAAAGGACGTAAAATGACAATTTTTTAATACTTATAGGACTAGAATTGATATTATGCAATTTATAGGACGAAAAACCAAATGAGGTAAAGTTATAGGATGAATTTTGTAATTTTGCCTGCCCTGTCAGCTGCCAATGAGGCAGAAACATGTATTGTCCACATGCTCGGTGTGCCACATCACATTTTCTGATGAGTTTCAACGGCTCCAGCGAAAAAAGGACAAAAAATGACAATTTTTTAATACTTATAGGACTAGAATTGATATTATGCAATTTATAGGACGAAAAACCAAATAAGGTAAAGTTACAGAATAAATTTTGTAATTTTGCCTGCCATGTCAGCTGCCAATGAGGCAGAAACATGTACTGTCCACATGCCCGGTGTGCCACGTCACATTTTCTGGCAAGTTTCATTGGCTCCAACGAAAAAAGGACGTAAAATGACAATTTTTTACTACTTATAGGACTAGAATTGATATTATGCAATTTATAGGACGAAAAACCAAATGAGGTAAAGTTACTGGATGAATTTTGTAATTTTGCCTGCCATGTCAGCTGCTAATGAGGCAGAAACATGTACTGTCCACATGCCCGGTGTGCCACGTCACATTTTCTGGCGAGTTTCTCTGGCTCCAGCGAGAAAATGACGAAAAATGACAATTTTTTAATACTTATAGGACTAGAATTGATATTATGCAATTTATAGGATGAAAAACCAAATGAGGTAAAGTTACAGGATAAATTTTGTAATTTTGCCTTGAGTATAATCCATGCAATCGTTTACCATTGTTGGCCAGTAGTAGCCCATTCTTTTTATTAGAAACTATAATTTTAGACTCGATTGTTGAGCGCCACAAACTCTAAAATGAGCTTTCTTCCATAGCTTGGATAGCTTCATCATCACTTAAACATCGCAAGAAGACTCCATCAAATGACCATCTATAAAGTACACATTTATAATAGATGAAGCGAGTTGTACGACGTTGGATATCAATTCTTTGATTGGATTGTTTGGTAACTTTTCATACTTCAAGTAGTCCATGATTGGTTGGCGCCAATCTTCCTTCTCTATTTCAAATACTTGAACAACATGGCTTTCATCTTCTTCACAATCCTCATCATTAAAAATTGGCGGTACAACCCTACTTTTACATATTGGAATATGCACTTCTTTTTTAGGTATGGCAAGTGAAGAGGCCAGTTTAGCTAATGCATTAGCTTGTTTATTTTCCTTCCTTGGCACTTGTTCAATTTCTACATCCCTAAGCCATCCAATGAGTCTTTTTACATAATTAAAGTATGGGAGTAATTCAGGATTCTTGACTTCATATGATCCAAGCAACTGATTGACCACTAACTTAGAATCTCCATAGACTTTAAGGCGCAATTGTTTTATGTCAACCGCCATCTCTAACCTAAGAATAAGAGCTTGATATTCAGCAACCTTATTGGAACAGTTTTCTGTTAAAGTAAAGGAATATGGTAATACTTCATCATCAAATGTGATGAATACAACTCCAGCACTAGTTCCTTCTCTATGGGTGTAATTTCAACTATCAAGACATCTTCATCAGGTAGATCATTAGATAATTCCTACTCAATAGGGATGAGGTGATCAGCTAAGAAGTCAGCCGAAACTTGTCCTTTTACTAACTTATGCAGAATATAGATAATCTCAAATTGTTGCAATTGAAGGTACCACCTTGCGAGTCTATCAGATAGGACAGGCTTTGATAAGACATATTTTAATGGATTTGCTTTTGAGACGAGATGGACAGCATGAGGCTAAAAATAATGTTTCAGCTTTTGAATTGCAAAAATTAGAGCCAAACATATTTTCTCAATTGGCGAGTATTTCAACTCATTTGGCATCATCATCTTGCTCAAGTAGTACAAGGAATTTTTCTTTCCTTCATCATTCTCCTATGCCAATAAAGCTCCAACAGAACATTCTTAAGCAGTAATATAAAGAATTAGTGGACGCCCAGGTACTGGTGTGACCAACACAAGAAGCCGCATTAGATAAGCTTTATGCTCTTAAAAGCATTACTACAAGCTTCGTCCCACTAAAATTGAACTCCCTTCTTCATGAGATGGTTGAATGGTTGATATCTACTAGCTAAATTTAATATAAATCTCTGTAAATAAGCTAACTTTCCTTGCAAACTTTTGAGTACATAGATCTCTTGATGTTCAGGCATTTTTAGAATTGCATCAATCTTTGCTTGTTCGATTTCTATGCCTCGATGACTAACAATGAATCCCAAAAAATTTTTGATGTTACACCAAATGCACACTTTAATACATTCATTTTGAGTTGATATTTTCTCAGGCACTCGAAGACTTGCCTCAAATCTTGAAGATGATCTTCTCGCCTTTTGGACTTAACAACCATGTCATCAACACGACATTCAATATTTTTGTGAAGAGTATCATCAAAGATCTTCTGCATAGCTATTTGATATGTGGCACCAGCATTTTTCAGTCCAAACAGCATCACTTCACAACACTATATTTCCTTTGGGGTACGAAATGCCGTCAACTGCTCATCTTTTGGTGACATGCATATTTGATTATACCCAGATGATCCATCTATAAATGATCGTGCTTCATGCCCTGTGGTGGCATCAATCATGGATTCTATAATGGGCAATGGAAAATCATATTTAGGACATGCACTTTCAAGTCCCTAAAGTCAACACAAACTCGAATCTGGCCATTTTGCTTTCTTACTAGGACAATACTGGAGATCCATGTTGGATACTTAACTTCTCGAATGAACCGAACCTCAATGAGATTATTTACTTGAGTTTCAATCAAAAGAACCAATTCAGGGTGAAAACGACGTTGAGCTTGTTTAACTGGACGAGTTCCTTTCTTCAATGATAAATAATGGACTGCCATCTTCAGATCTAACCTATGTATCTCTTTGTACGGCCATGCAAACACATCTTTGAATTCATGTATTATCTCAACATATACTTCTTCTTCATTAGTAGTTAACAAAGCACTTATGTTGATAGGCCGAGGGTCATTAGCATTACCTAAATTAATCTCTTTCAATTTATCTACAGTGGCCTTAACACCTTTTTTAAGGGAGCAGTTTCAGCATCTTCTTCTTCAATCAAAATTTCTTCACTCAAAGTAATATGGTATACTGGCGTAATATCTTCTTCCACGGCCTCAATCTTCTTGAATTCCACACCTGCCCTTGTTTGTCCATCCCTTCTTCTTATATAAACCATATGCATGATGCCATCTTTCTCACTTATGTAATCACTATTGATAAGCTTAGAGATTTGCTTAGGAAGATGATTTGTAGTATCTTGACGAGTTCACCAACTATTACAAACAACAATATGATATGAAGAAGCTATGCTTTCTTTATCATTTTCTTAGTCTATCTGAGTTTGCGTAAAGATAATGGTTTGCAGTTTAACTTTTAAGGTTCTACCACATGATATATTCAAAATAAAGCACCGCTTGCGTGGAGGAATTGAACTCCTAAGTTTTTTCGGCTCACTAACCCACTTCAAGTACTTTGGCATTTTAGATGAATTCAATCTCTGATTACAAGTTCTTTTATGCCGCCACTTTTTAATTCTATCAAAAACTGAGATTTGTGGGACTTTTTTCCCATTTTCATCAAAAATATCATTTGTTGAGGAAAATTGCTCTCCAAATCCAATGCGAATAGGATTTTGAGGAACAAATTCAAGTCCCATTAGAGAGCTTTGAACACCATGAATTTTTTCCTTCAACATCTTTTGGGTAATGTTAAGCCCATACATTGCTTGCTAGAAGCCTCAAGAGGGAGTTTTCCCAAGATGGAACATTTTTGTAGATTATATCCAGCTTTAATAAAGAGTTTATAGACTTTTAGATCAAAGTTATTCTCATTTTGAAGCTGCAAAGACTCTCCATGTTTTTTCTCAGCTCCTTGAGTTGGGCGAACAAACCCTTTCAGCAGCTGAGGGGATGGCTTCTTCGCATCAAGTTTGGTTAGAGAAAATGTCAATTCTTTTAATGATTCAGATCCCACTAGAGACGACTCCCTCTTTATGTGATCTTTAGTACTGTATGCTGGAGTCAAGTCTCTAACCTTGTTTTCTCCATCAATGTCATCTTGTTGCTTGGATTCCTCTTGTTCTTTAGCTATGACAGTTTTCAAACTTTTGGTGTAGTATTTGGCATCTGCTAAATATGATCCAGCTTTAGTGAAAGGTTTGTTATCTCCAAGCACTTTCTTTATCATACCTTCTCAAAAATACTTGAAACATTGGTGCCAAGTAGAGAGAACTACACCATTTTCATGTAACCAAGGTCAGCCTAAAAGCATATTGTATGATGTCTTGGCATTTATGACATGAAATAATGCCTTTGACAACATATCGTCCATTAATAGCTTTATCCTTATTATTCCAAGAGCCTTTTACCCCCATTGATTGAACCTTTGGATCATCAGATGATTGTTTGTCAGTTCATTTGTGGAAATTCCTAAATCCTTCATCAGACGCAATGGCAAAATATTGATTGCAGAGCCTCCATCAATCAAAATTCTATTTATTTTCTGTCCATGAGCTTATCCAATTACAAATAGTGGCCTATTGTGGGGCTTGGTGCCAAGCAACAAGTCTTCATCAGTGAAAATCATTGTCGGTATGCACTCCTCAGTTACATCATGATTTTCTTCATCAAATAAACATGCTTCACTAGAGGAATTCTTTTCTTCACTTATTATGTACCATGTAATGTCATTGTCATGATCACAAAGTACATCCTTTTCAATCTCAATAGTAGCATGATTTGAGGCAGCATTATCCTCTTCAAGTGAGATTTTCCTTTTTTGAGCCAATTGCATCACTTTATCTTTGAATACGAAGTAGTCATGGATTAGGTGACCCACCAACCAATGGTACTTGCAATACTTTAGGTCATCAATTTTCCTAGCTTCTTCAGGTCATTTCATTTCAGGTAATTCAATGACATTTGCATTTAGCAAATCATTAAATATTCTAAAGACATCAGAATCGAGGAATAGGTATGCCTTAGTCTGCATCTCTTTTAAAGTTAATTTTCTTTGTCCTCTTTCTTGGGAGACATCCTTCTTTTCATCCTTTGTGCTTTCAGCCTTTATACGAAACTTGATAGGTGTTACATTCACTGTCATAGCTTCTTTACTTTTCATCTTAGTGAGTGGTTCGCTCCCTTTCTTGAATTATTGCTTTTCATTAGACTTATGAGGCTCTTGAATTGGTGGCCCTTCTACTTCGTTAGCAAACATTCTTAACTCCATATCATGGGCTCGAGTAGCCAACTCTTCAAATATTTTGGGCTGAATTCCTTGCATAATATACCGGAGTCCTCAATGCATCCCTTGAATGCACAACTTGATGGCTGAAGCCTCAAACAATTGGTCTTTGCAATTAAGGCTTAAGTTTTTCCAGCAATTGATGTAGTCAATGACTGGTTCTTCTTTCCATTGGCGTGAATTTGTAAGTTCAATCATACTGACTGTCCTTTGAGTACTGTAAAAGTGATTGAGAAATTCTTGCTCCAATTGACCCCAGCTACAAATTGAGCATGCTTCTAGGTCAGTATATCAATCGAAAGAATTACCTTTTAAAGATCGAACAAACTGCTTCACTAGGTGATCTCCATATGTCCCAGCATTATTACAAGTTTCAATGAAATGAGCCACATGCTGTTTTGGATTGCCCTTGCCATCAAATTGCTAAAACTTTGGCGGCTGATACCCAGTCGACATCTTTAAGTTGTTAATCCTTTGAGTATATGGCTTGGAATAAGTCATAAATGACTTAGAACATCCTTAAAACTTGTCTTCGATAGTTTCGATGATAAAATCCCTCAACTGGTCAATAGGAATTAGTCCATCAGTGGAAACTTGCAGTTCCTTTGCTGTAGGCTTTTCATTTTCAACTGGCTGTCTCTTTGTGGATGTTTTGCCTTTATCTTAATCCTCTGTATATTTCTCCATCACGCAACTGGTCTCAGCATTATCCACCTTGTTCATTAACTTGGAGATTTGAGAATCTTGCTCTTAGACATGCTTTGCTAATCCTTCAATAATCTTCATCAAATTAGCAATTTGTTCCTCCAAAGTTGTAGCACTTGTCACCATCACTGGCGTTATGCTTGAGGAACTTGAGATTGAGCAAGAAGTATATGCTGCTGCTTCTTCTTTTGAGTTTCCACTACCTTCATTAGTATTAATAGCATGCAGTGATGTCTTTTCCACAACTTCAAGTGAAGGATTTACCTCCGAAGATGATTGCGACTTTTTGGACATACTTCTCGTGGTGACGCCAACACTTCTTACTCTAGCATTTATGGAATTTAAGGTAGTCATTTTCAATGCAGCAGTCTTGTTAGTGGCCATGATACTTCAATTTTGATGAATGGAAGAGATGAAAGGTAGAGATGGTCGCATTGGGCATGCCAAAATTTGTAACAACAAATTTCTTGTCTGCAAAAATTAAAATTACAAAAACAAGAAAAATTGTACAAATAAAATTAAAATAAAAATAATCAATCACCTATAGATTAAATATCTAATCTAATCTTCTGATTCTTCCTTTCCAAATATAATCTTAAATTTAATGAGCTCCGTGAAAAACATCTTGAACGTTGTTGATCTCCTTAAATTTGATGGATAACGTCAATTAGAGAGTTTTACACCTTAATCCCGAATCAAATGCCAAAAATATATGAATTTCGCTAAGATCTAGTCTTAGCAAGACGCATATGCAAGATTTGGTCTTAAGTGTGCTAAGCACATTAGCCTTCCTACCAGTCTTTGATATTTTCCTTTTTAGCAATTGGAATTCGATTAGCTTCAATACATAACTTTGATCCTTCCTATAACAGTAAGTTAGCTAGTTGGCATGCTAACATACTTGTCTCCTGAAAAAAATCTAATGCATATCTCGTTTGAGATAATAAAATCCTTTATCACATCTAGAAACTTTGATCTCAAAATAATATTTCTAGTAACCGAGATCTTTCATTTCAAATTCTATAGATAAGTATTCTTGTAGTTCCTTTCTCTTTTTCGCATCATTTTTTGTAACCACCACATCACCTATATATGTAATAAGAGTTGTGATCTTACTCTGCTATCTCTTTAAAAATAAAGTATGATTTGAGTTTCTTTGATGGTACCCAAATGCTTTCACGAACTTTGTAAATCTTCCAACTATGCTCTTGGAGATTGCTTCAGACCATAGAATGATATTTTCAATCTGCACACCTTTTGGATATGTTTTTCAAGAATCATACACCTTGGTGGAATCTCCATTTAAACCTTTTTCTGATAATTCTCCACGCAAAAAGGTATTTTTTACATCAAATTGTTGTAATGGCCACTCTAAATTCATAGCTACTGACAACAATATATACTCAAATAATACAAATATCTCTGTGTAGTCATTCCCATAGGCTTGTGTATATCCTTTTGTGACCAATCTTGCTTTAAATCTTTCTATTATGCCATCTACTTTTTATTTCATAGTGTACACCCATCGACAGTCCATTGGTTTCTTTCCTGATGGAAAATCAAGTAGGTCCTAGGTTCATTTTTTTTGCAATGAGTTCATTTCTTTATCCATAACAGCTTTCCATTCTTCCTACATAATGTTAGGAATAGATATAGTAGATAATTGATTTATAAATGACTTATTTGATTTTGAAAATTTATGGTCAGACACATAATGACTCATGGGGTATTTCACTTAGCTAGAAAGTTCAGGCTCATATGTTGGTTTAAGTGTTCGAATAATGCTCCGCAGCCAGTTAGATTGGCATGTAAACTATTCCACTTGTGATACAATCTTCATTGAATGATATTCAAATAAAATGACCATCTTCATCTTATGCTTTTTTTTACTTCACTGGCATTTGGTTGAAGCCCCTAAATCACACAAGACTACAAGACTTGGTCACGTGTTGGGTGGTGATCATGAAATTAGTCTTACATGGTTGTGATTTCAAATAA
Organism: Jacaranda mimosifolia; assembly: GCA_018894105.1. Lineage (NCBI taxonomy): Eukaryota > Viridiplantae > Streptophyta > Magnoliopsida > Lamiales > Bignoniaceae > Jacaranda > Jacaranda mimosifolia. The sequence continues at coordinate 21,901,365 of CM032126.1, forward strand.
TTCAAGTCATAGAATCTTATGAGACAAGGCATCAAAGATTATGATAGACTTGCACTAACGATGCATAAATCCAAGGAGTTGGGTATTGCTCCATTTCATGAGCAATCCATGTTAAACATGGGTGTATGTTAGTGGGTGCTTGTTAGAAAACAAGTTCCCTAAAGATCCGCCCAGAGAATCCACTAGATAGTTGAAGTGGCAAGTCAGTAGTGGCAAGTTCTCCAGCTTACACTAGTGGACATAATTAGTTCTTGGACCTGAGGATCCATGGCAACCTTGTGTTTAGATACTTGTACCTTGACTCTTCATCGACCACGTAGCAGGTCATCCGGATTAAGATTGGGTATGAGTTACTTAGACATGGAGGTTTGTGAGATTCAAGATGGGATCCATCGCCTCATCATTGTGAAGGACGAGTGCATCTCATATGTATTCAATAATGATCGATTCCAATAAATCATTACACAAAGTAGTATGACAATTTGGAAAATGAGTTTTTCCAAAGATGAGGTCATAAAGGAGAATCGAATATTGGGATTAGAAACATAGTTGTCGAGGTTGTTAGGAAGCCGACAAATATCTTACCCTAGGCATTTCTCAGGAGATAGGAGATGGAAGGACTGTATTTGCATGGCAAGTGTAGAGCTAGAATGGTTCATCAGACCATATTCATTTCATCCAATTAGTTGGGCTCCATGGGCTTGTTTTTAGACATCGACAATGGAGATTGGGTACTCTTCAATTAATAGAGATTAATTGAGAGAATTATTTTAAAGGAGCTTAAACTAATGTGAATATTTCAATATTTAAAATATCACAATTAGTTGTGAGCCTATGTCCAATGAATGGATAAACCTAATGGGTCACACATAAATGCCTAAAGGAAGTTGTACTTGATAGAAGGAATTTTCTAAGGAGTTAGAAAATTCATCCAGGTGGTTTTGGAGAAGAATTTGATTGACTAATTTTTGGTCGTCTTGCCTTGATTAATTTACTTATTAAATTAATCAAAATAATTTAAAGAGTTAAATTAGAGTCAAGTTAAAGAGTTAAGTTGACACATTTTAACTTAAAGAGTTAAGTTATTCGACTTAAGGAGTTAAGTCAAATCAATTAATTAATTTAATTAAAATAAGAATTTGGTTTTAGAGAGAAATAAAAATGAAGGAGTTCATTTGAGATTAATTTAGAATTAATTTGCACGACATTTCATAAGACGAAATGAAAATGCACATTAAATTCAAATGCATGTGAAATTTGAATGCAAGTTGGTTGCCAAGTTGGCAACGAACCAACGAAGGGGTGATGCTAACTTGCATCACAGCATCCTGCCTATAAATATGGAGATGACCGGCCATATGAAATAATGCAAGGTAGATTCTCTCTTTCCCTCCAAAAAGTGTGATTTTTCATGAGTTAAAGTTTCACACTCTCTAAACTTTGTTCCTCTCTTCTCCTCTCATAACTCCCCCCTCTCTTTACCTTCATCCTCTCATTTTCTAGCAGATTTGAGGTTGATTAGGGCTCTCCTTGGGGGTGTGGATTATTACATTGAGGCTCAACATTTAGGGGGCTTGTGCTCTTGATCATCCATTGCTATCTAGTAACTTTGGAGGCTAATTTGAAGGACTTCCAATGATATGATTGCCACAAAATTTTTACAGCAATATCCTTGGATATTGAGGTTCTCTCTGTAAATTTTGAGCCATATTGGAGTCGAGGAAGGCATTCAACTTTTGGTGAGTTTCTTCTGTGCACGATTGATCCTTTGAAGAGTTTATTGGAGTCATTTTCATTCTACCTTTAGATTTATCATTCAAGGTAATTTTTCTGGATCTAAATCCTAATTAAATGCATAATTAGATCCATAGGGAGGAGTAGACAAGTTATATTTAGCCTTTTTGTGGTTTTATATTTTAGATCCTTGGCCTACCTATCTTCAAGTGGTATTGGAGCCTAATTCATGCTTTAATTTTGATTTTGGTGGATTGATTTATGTGATGAATTGATCCTTTTCACCAAATACTTGATTCAATTGATGAATTTGAGTGTTATGTTGATTTTTTATGTGGATCCTTTGTTGATGAATTGAGATATGCTAATATGTGATTTAATTGTTGATTCATGTGTTGGCATGATTTTGATTCATAGATTATTATGTTAAATGTTGATTTAGCATTGATTTATGTTATATGTTGATATAGCATGATTTATTTGGCCTTAAGATGTTTTGGTCATTTTTGGATCTAATTTGATTGGAGATATTCAAGAATATTGATTCTTACTTGCACTTGAATTCTGAAATATGTTCGAGCACTTGGATTTCCATTTTTGAAAGGTGTTTTAAATCTAAAAATTCATCTAAATTATGTAAAAATAAGTTATGGAAATGTCCATATAGGTTTGCAATACAAAAAACATGAAAAAGAGGCCAAAAAACTTGACCAGTAGGTACCTAGGCTGGGTTGCCACCTAGTTGGCAGTAGCAACCTAGCTAAAGCTGCCTTATGGTCGTTCTTGGTGGCTTTTATGTTATTTTGTGTCTTTAACATATTTTTCACACATTTTCGGATGCACAAATACTGTGTAAGTGTCTCAAAATTATGTTTGATATTTTTGAATGCTTTTAAAGTCTTGTTCAAGTTAATCTTCAATTTAGTGCAAAAATGATATCCATAAATTTTTTGTCTATCTTTTGCTAGTTAATTAATTGTTTATAAGATAAGCATTTAATTTGATGAATTGAATGCCAATTCTTATTTATTGTTCATTTAATTGTTGAATGGATGATGAATGTATAGGGATGAACATGAGCCTTTAATATGGTTTTATTTGTTTCAAGTTGCTGAAAAAGGTTGTATTAAATAGGGGTTTTTGTGCCTCTTAATTTTCTATCTTGTAAATGTTATGAGAATAGAATCATTAGGAGTAAAGACTTCTTTTCATTTGTAATTATTGCAGAGAGACAAGAAGGCCAATGAATCAAGAAGGCATGAAGAACCATGAATGTATGGGATACATATTTCTAATAGTTAGATTTAATCAACCCATTCAAAACAACTAAGTAGTGCACCTAAGGCTCTAAGTGTACTACTTGGTTAAGGCTCATGGTCATCCCACCTTAGAAGCATGCTAGGTGTATTTACTTATTTATGTTTTCTTTATCTATTGATATATGAGATGCATGGTTATGATATAGAAAACCTAAATAAAAGAAGATAAAATTGATGAGATCTTGCAAAGCAAGAAAAACCCTCAACTTAAAGGAGTCTTAGTGCTTTCAAAATATTAAGTCAAAATGGATAAAAATTAAAAGGAGTTTTAATTAATCCATGTGTTCTACCAATAATATGTGACATGAGAGCTACCACATTTTCATGATGTCTCACGAGTCGTGGGTCACGTTTATGGAGGAAAGCTATGCTCACTTTTTTAGCATATGATGTAACTTCAATTTGACGTTTCCTATGCATTGTCTCATGAGTCAAGGAATGACGTAGTGCAGTTTCGAATTAAAGATTAATTGTAGGTCTGACTTAACACCTAGTAGTTTAGATGTCGCACGAGTTGTGGGTCTACATGAAAAGTGAAGTAAAACATATCAAGTGTTGCATAGAGATGCAATTAGCAAAAGTTGCTTACCTTAGGATTGTTTGTGGATGTCTCACGAGTCGTAGGTCCACTACAAGTCCTTTGGGCCTTAATTCTCACTAGGAAATGAGATTTCCCAAATTCCTTAAAGGGTGAGTAATTTGATAAAATAGTGGGAGAAAAACATGCTTGAAAGTCCATAAACATGTTTTCTATATCTGTATTCAATCTCATGCTTATATTCTCTTTTTCACCTTTGTAGATTTTTGAGATCTCAAAATAAATTGCTCAGAATCCACTTAATGTGATTTTGGAAATGAATAAGCTTACTGGGCTTAACTTCCATGATTGGCTTAGAAACCTCAAGATAATTCTTGATTCTAAAAAGATGACCTATGTGCTTACTCAAAGTCCACCAAACACAATAAGTGATGATGCCAATGATGATGTTCACGAAGTGGGTAGATGATGATCTACAAACACATTGTCTTATGATGGCTTTTATGTCCAATAAGCTCCAAAAATCTCACGAGCACATGAAAACCACTCATGAGATTCATATGCACCTACAAGAGTTGTACATCGTGCAAACTAGACATGAGCGCTCCTCATTATCTAAAGACCTCTTTCGGACTGGAATAAATGAAGGCTCAAGTGTCAGTGATCATGGCCTTAAGATGATCGGTCTCATTGAGAAACTTGCTCAATTGGACATGGTTATGGACAATGAGCTTTATGTAGATTTGATCCTACAATCAGTGCGAGCTCTTTTGACTATTTTGTTAGGAACTTCAACATGTCAAAAATAAGAGGTAATTATTAACGAGTTGGTCAATATGTTGGTGACCACCAATGCGACTATGAAGAAAGACAACCTTTAATGCTCGCTTCCTCCCCTATGTCTAAGGGCCCTATGGGTGTTAGAAAAGGGAGGTAAGATTAAGAAATGTTCTTCCTCGAAGGGAAAGCAACCATTGAAACCCTCGGACAAAGTTAAGAAAAATAAAGAGGTAAAATCCAATGCAACTTATTTCTATTGTGGCAAGAAAGGCCAATGGATGAGAAATTGCAAGGAATACCTTATAGCCCTTGGGAAGGGTATATACTTTATTGAAGTGTATTTAATAAGAAATTCTTCCTCATAAGTATTTGATACCGCGTGTACTTCTCTCCTTTGTAATTTGTTAAAGGGTTGGAAAGAAGAAGAAGTCTAAATAATAGGGATATGATCCTACATCTAGGCAATGGAGCAAAAGTTGCGGCCAAAGTTGAAGGCGTTATGAAGTTAGACTTAGTGAACTCCTTTCTTGTACTTGATCCATGTTGCTTGAAGTCACATGTAGCCATACGATCCAATAATACAAACGTAGGCTGCACATGCCATTAATTTAGATTTAGATGGAGAATTACCTTGTTTTTGCTCAAAAACCAAGGAAGCAAGAATAAAACCTTTGACTCTCAAAAACTATCTTCCAGCAGCGCAGTAGAGTAGCGACTAGATTTCCCAAACCGAATGAATTTTTTTTGAGCTTAAAATTTTACAAGAACTCCACAACACCTTGATGGATCTACTGTCCAAAAATCAGCTCAATCAAAACTCAAAAAGTCCCCTAGAACCACCTCCAAGTTCCTGCCAGAAATTGGATCTCCAAAGGTGAGCAATCTAATCGTGTTGCCTCTAGCATTAAGATCCACACACCACTGCAATAACCTATCTTCTTCTATATTAGCTAGAGAATATAGAGAAAATACAAAATAATAAAGGATTGATTTGGATATAGGAGGAGAAAGGAAAGTGAAGCTTCCACCTATGATGCAACACTTGAAGATTGGTGGGAAAATTTGGAGAGAATGCAATGAAATGTAATGCAAGCGTATGCTTGCCCGCCCTTCTCTATATCTATATATAGAGGGAGGATGGTGTGATGCCAAGTGGCACCAACTTGCATGCAGGTCGACATGTGAATCTGAATTTCATCCCATGAAATATCATCCAAATAAATTCTAATTCACACCAAATAAACATTTCATTTGAATTTTCCCTCCAAAATTAATTCTCCATATTAATTAAATTAAACTCCTTTAATTTAATTAATTGGCTTGACTTAACTCTTTCAGTCAATTAGCTTAACACTTTAAGCTAGCAATAGTTAACTTAACCCCTTAAGCTAACTTGACCAATTAATAGTCATGTGGCACCAAATAATTAACTCCTTAATTATTGGTCTTAATTTAACTTCTTAAATTAATTATATCAATTTAACAATTAAATTGATCAAGCCAAAAATGACCACAACAATTGTGTCAATCGGTCACCTCAAGATTGATCATGTAGGAAATTTTCCAACTCTTAGAAAATTCTCCTTTATTACCTAGGTTAGATTCTACCATTCATTGGACATGGGCTCACAACTTTTTGTGATTTTGGAATATCAAATATTCACTTTAGTTTAAACTCTTTTAAACTAATCTACTCAATTCAATTAATTTCCATTAACTAAAGAGTACCCAATCTCCATGGTCGATATCCAACATCAAGCCCATGGAGTCCAACTAGCTGGCCGAAATGAATGCTTTTGGAGAATCATTCCAGCTCTAAATGTGCCACGCAAATATGGCACTTTCGTCCCATATCTCCCGAAAGAGGCGTAGGGAAAGATATTTATCAGCTCCCTAATAGCCTCGATACTATGTCTCTATTCTCAATGATCAATTCCTTTTATGACCTCATCTTCCAAATTGTTATACTACCTTGCACAAGAATTTCATGGAATCGATCATTATAGAATACATAGGAGATGTACTCGCCCTTCACAACGACGAAGAGTCAGATGCCATCTTGGGTCTCATAAACTCTATGTCTAAGTAGCTCATACCTAATCTCTACCCAAACAACCCACTACGTGGCTAGGGAATAGTCAAAGTATGAGGACCTAAACACAAGGTTACAATGGATCCTTAGGTCAAAGGACTAATTATATACATTAGCGTAAGCTAGAGAACTTGCCATTACTGACTTGCCACTATGGCTACTAGTGGATTCTCTAGGCGGATCTTCAGTGCCTTGTTCTCTAACAAGGACCCGCTACCATGCACCCATATCTTATATAGCATTGCTCATGAAACAGATCAATATCCAACTCATTAGATTAATGTATTTTTAATGCAAGTCTATGTGGATCTTTGATGCCCTTGGTCTCATAAGATCCTATGAATTGGAAGTATTTAAGATCACGATCGTGTAAGACTTGTTTCATGATCACCACCTAGTGCTTGACCATATCTCATAGTCTTGTGTGATTTAAAGGCTTCAACAAAATACTAGTGAAGTAAATATGTACATAAGATAAAGATGGCCATTTAAAGAATATCATTCAATCAGGATTGTATCACAAGTGAAATAGTTTACAACGCTAATCTAATTGGCTTGCGAGGCACTTTTCCAACAATTTTGTACCAAATCTTGTTACATTTCAATTCTCATTTTGGATAGCGCAGGATATGATTTTTCTATATCAAATGGGAATTTCAAAGCAATAAATATTGGTTCTTTAGTTGCTCAAGGTACATTAATTAATGCATTATACATTTTGGACTCTCAACCATCATTAATGCACATTTAATAAAGTAAAAAAGAATTAGATAACTAAGAAGATGTGATGTTGTGGCATGCTAGACTTGGATGTATTTCCAAGAATAGGACAAACAAGTTAGAAGCCCTCAAAGCTCTAAACGTTAGTGGCATAGAGGATCTTTGTACTTGTGAATCTTGTTTAAAAAGAAAAATGACCAAGACTCCTTCTGTAGGACAATCAGAGCAAACCACAAGTTATTTAGATTTGATGCATATGGACGTTTGTGGACCACTAAGAGTTAGTGTGAAAGGTGGCTTTTCATAATTCATCACCTTCATCGATGATTATACTCGGTTTAGACTTGTGTATCTTATGAAGTACAAGTTCGAAACTTTTGAAAAGTTCAAAGAGTATAGGAATGAACTAGAAAAGCAATTAGGACAAAGTATTAAAACTTTTCGATCAAATCAAAGAGGGAAATACTTAAGTACCAAATTCTTAGATTATCTAAAGGAGAATGAGATTTTCTTTCAATGGATGCCATTGCGATTCCACCCGACACACCTTAATATAATGGAGTAGTTGAGAGGAGAAATCGTACCTTGTTGGATATGGTACGATCCACGATGAGCTTCACCGATGTGCCTATATCCTTTTAGGATTACGCCTTAGAAACGACGATGAGGTTACTAAATATAGTACCCTCAAAGTCGGTGCCAAAATCACCACATGAGATATGGTATGGCAAAGTACCTTCTTACTTTTTTCTAAGAGTTTAGGTATCTCCTACATACATCAAACGGTTAGTGGGAGACAAGTTGGATGCAAGATCCACCTTGTGCAAGTTTATGGGATACCTAAGAGCGTATCTGGGTCATTATTTCTATGATCCCTTGGAACAAAAGGTGTTTGTTTCAAAGAGCACCACCTTTTTAGAAAAGGAATTTCTATTAGATAAAAATGGCGTTATTATTGAATTTGATAAATTTAAGTTGATCATTAATTCCCACAAGCGGTAGAAATAAGTGAACATCAAGAGCATAGCACACAACCACTCAGAAGGTCGGACCTAATCAAGAAGCAACTTGAAAGGTTTGGATTTCTTCATGAGACCAGCCAAGCGAATAATGATCCAAAAACTTATAAGGAAGCTATGTTCAACATAGATTTCGGACATTGGCTAGACGCCATGAAATCCAAAATGGACTCTATGTGCTCCAGCAAAGTATGAACTTTGGTAGATCCACCAGATGGTATAGTACCTGCTGGTTGCAAATGGATTTATAAACAAAAGCTAAGAGTCGATGAAGAGGTTATGACCTTAAAGGCACGACCAATGGCAAAAGGTTACACTCAAAGACTCGGTATTGATTTCAAGTAAACCTTTGCACCGATCACTATACCTTAGTCCATTAGGATTATGATTGTCGTAGTTGCATATTATGACTATAATATATGGCAAATGGATGTGAAAATCAATTTTCTTAATGTTGGAACAGTGTCCCATAGCTAATAAGATTGGCATATAAACTATTTCACTGGTGATACAATCTTGATTGAATGATATTCTTTACAATGGCCATCTTCATCTTATGCTCATATTTCTTCACTACATTTGTTGAGGCTCTTAGATCACATAAGATTATGAGACTTGGTCACGCACTAGGTGATGATCATGGAATAAGTCTTACACGATCGTGATCTTAAAAATCCCAAGTCATAGAATTTTATGAGACGGGGCATCTAAGATTTAGATAGACTTGCACTAACGATGCACAATCCAAGGATTGGATGTTGCTCTGGTCCATAAGCAAACCATATGAGATAGGGCGCATGTTAGTGGTGAAAGCAAGTAAGGTACTAAGATCTAATAATAAAACTTCAAAAGCTTAAGTACACTAGTGCTTACAAGCAACCAAGGATCTAAAAATGCTTTAGGATTCAGATTTGGTTGAAGAGTTACCTTGAAAAGCAAAATCCAAAGGTAGATTGAAGAACTCCTTCTTCAAACAAAATCTGCCAAACAGTGGCGCGGGTGGAACCAAGTGATTTTTGATAGATTCAAAAATCTCCAAAACTACTAAAAAAATTCCAATAAATGCTCAACTTCTTGAGGAATCTAATGGAACAAATTTTACCTCAAAAATCCTTTTGGATCTCTGGGAATAAAATCGATAAGAAATAGGTCTTGTAGGTGGATCTCCAAAGGCTTAGCAATCCATTTGTTTTGCCTCTATCTAAATGATCCACACACCAATCCAAGTCCTAATACTCCTCACTTGTATTTGGAGAAATATAAGAGAGTTGGGAAGGAGATGGAAAATTTTAGGGTAGGGAGAGGAAGAAGGTGATCTTCAACACATGAATGAACACCTAGAAAATGGAGAGAAAAGTGATAATCTAATTCTTCACTTGCAAGATAGCTCGATCCGCCCCTCCTCCTCTCACTCTATATCTATGTATAGAGTGAGGATGGTGTGATGCCAAGGTGGCATCAGACCTTCCTCAAGGAGGGGCAGGACCGCCAACATGCATGCCTTGCATGCTTAGTTTACAAATTCAAATCTAATTTGAATTTATGTGCATTTCAGTTACATTTGAAATGTAGTTTCAAATTAATTAAGTGCCACATTAAAATGATCATATTATTTCAATTTTCCCTCCAAAATATATTCTTCTCATTAATTAAATTAATAATTTAATTTAATTTAATTAATCATTGACTTAACTCTTAACTCAACTAGCTTAACTCTTTAAGCTTAATTTTGTTAACTTTTTAAGTTAACTTGACCTATTGATAGTTATGTGGCACCAAATAATTAACTCTTTAATTATTGGTCTAATTTAACTCTATAAATTAGTTGATCAATTTAATAATTAAAATAATCAAGCCAAAATTGACCTCAATTTTCAGCCACCCAAAAATCGGTCTCCATGGAGTGAATTTTCTAACAATTAGAAAGATCCTCCATTACTTAGGAAATGTAATTAGCTTTTGTGTGTTACTCGATAGGTTCTACCATTCATTGGACATGGGCTCACAACTCTTTGTGACTTTAGAATATTGTATATTCTTTTTAGTTTAAACTCCTTTAAACTAATCGACTCAATTCAATTAATCTCCATTAATTGAAGAGTACCTAATCTCTATGGTCAATGTCCAACCTCAAGCCCATGGAGCCCAACTAATTGGCTGAAGTGAATGCTTTTAGAGAACCATCATAACTCTACGTGTACTATGGAAATATGGTCCTTCTGTCTCGTATCTCTCAAAAGAGGTCTAGGGCAAGATATTTAATAGCTCCATAATAGCTTTGATACTATGTCTTTATTCTCAATATTCGATTCCACTTTATGACCTCATCTTTGGAAAACTCCTTTTCCAAATTGTCATATTGCGTTGTGCAGGATTCCTTGGAATCAATCATTATAGAATACATAGGAGATGCACTCGCCCGTCACAAAGACGAGGAGTAGATTCCATCTTGGATCTCACAAACCTCTATATCTAAGTATCTCAAGCCCAATCACCACCCAAACGGCCCACTAAGTAACTAGAGAGGATTCAGAGCATGAGGACATAAACATAAGGTTACCATGGATCCTCAGGTCAAAGGACTAATTATATGCACTAGCGTAAGCTGGAGAATTTTCCACTACCGACTTGCCACACTCTGGCTATCTAGTGTATTCTCTTATTGGTCTTCAGTGCTTTGTTCTCTAACAATCACCTACTAACATGCATCCATATCTCATATGGGAGTGCTCATGGAATGGAGCAACATCCAACCATTGGATTTATGCATCGTTAGTGCAAGTCTATCTGGATCTTAGATGCCCTGTTTCATATGATCCTATGACTTGGAAAATTTAAGGCCACGATCGTGTAAGACTTATTCCATCATTACCATCTAATGTGTAACCAGGTCCCGTAGTTTAGTGTGATCTAAAGGCTTCATCTAAATGCGAGTGAAGTAATAAAGAGCATAAGATGAAGATGTTTATATAAAGAATATCATTCAATTAAGATTGTATCACAAGTGAAGTAGTTTACACGCCAATCTAATTAGCTTGCAGGGCACTATTCCAACAATCCCCCACTTGCCCTAAAGCCAATGCCCTATAGCCTTAAGGCCCATCTTCTCAAGATGTCCTTCAAAGGCCATTTGCTTTTAGGGGTTTAGATAGTGGTTCTGCTAAATTTTCTTCTGAGGCAACTTTATCCACTTAGCTGTCGTTTCTATCAATTGATGTCATATATCAAATGATAATGCATTTACAGTGGTTAGATCTCTGATGAGATCTTAGCTTAAGTCCTAAGTTGTCTACCAAAGACAACCGTGGGCTCATGCACGCTAGGCACTACATCCTACTCTTGGATGAAGTTTTTATCCAAACACCTTCCTTTATGGTTTCCAAAACCATAAATTATTTCACCTTAGTGGTTATCTTGGCCATGGTGTCTCGTTCCAACTCTTCCAACTCACCATGCCGCCATTAAGCTAAAATTTAAATCCAGAAATTGATTTTAGGTCATCTACACTGGATTAAAAACTTGAATCTGAAAACCTCTTGACTTTCAATTCTCTGTTTCCGTGTACAAAAAATAAGTCCTTAGTCTTTCTCAAGTACTTAAGGATTGCTTTAACGGCTATCCAGTAACTCTCATCGGGATTGGATAGGAAACAACTGATAACACTTATAGCATGTGCCAAATCCGGTCTTGTACATTGAACTGCATACATTATGCTTCCAATAGTGGATGCATAAGGTATGTGGGACATCTTTTGTCCCTCGTTTTTAGTCTTAGGGGCCATAGACTTGGAAAGACGAATGCTATGTCTTATGGGAAGGAATCCCTTCTTGGATTCTTCCATACTATATCTCTTTAGTATTTTGTCAATGTACGGGGTTTGGGATAGCCCCACCATCCTTCTAGATCTATCTCTATAGATACGTATTCCCAATACATAGGATGCTTCTCCCAAATCCTTCACGAAGAATTGAGTAGATAACCATCCTTTAGTACACTCTAATATCCCTACCTCATTCCCAATGAAAAGGATGTCATCGACATAAAACAAAATAGATTGTACACTACTCCCACTAGCTTTCTGGTACACACATAGTTCAGACACAATTTTGACAAAGCCAAACATTTGACCGCTTTGTCAAAAAATTTGTTCCAATTTCAGGACGCTTGTTTGAGTCCATAAATAGATCTATGGAGTTTGCAAACTTTTTGCTGACTCTCCTTGGATGTAAGACCTTGCAGTTGCTTCATATAGATTTCTTCTTCAATGTTTCCATTGAGGAAAGCGGTTTTCACATCCATTTGCCATATCTCATAATCATAATATGTAACTATAGCAAGTAAAATCAGAATGGACTTAGGCATTGCAACCGATGCAAAGGTTTCCTCAAAATCAAAATCGAGTCTTAGAGTGTAACCTCTTGCCACTAGTCTTACCTTAAAGGTCATTGCCTCTCCATCGACTCCTAGCCTTCGCTTATAGATCCACTTGCAACTAACGAAAACTATTCCCTTTAGTGGATCTACCAAACTCCATACTTTGTTAGAGTTCATGGAGTCCATTTCGAATTTTATGGCATTAAGCCAATATCCAAAGCCAATATCCAATATTCCTCATAGGTCTTCAGATAAGTATCCGATTGGCCCATCTCATGAAGGAATCCGAACCTTTTGGGTTGCTTCTTGATTTGGTCAGACCTTCTTAGAGGTTGTGTGTGGGGCTCTTATTGATATCTATTTGTTTCTATCGCTTGTGGGATTTGATGATTATCTTGAACTTCACAAAGTTCAATAACAATGCCTTTTCTATCATATAGAAATTCCTTTTCCAAAAAGATGGCATTCCCAAAACAAACAGCTTTTGTTCCGAGGGATCATAAAAGTAATAACCCATAGACTATCTTGGGTGTCCCACAAACTTGCACAAGATGGATCTACTATCTAACTTGTCTCCTACTAACCGTCTCACATAGGCGAGAGACCCCTAAGCCTTTTAAGTAATGATAAGAGAGTGCTTTGCCATACCACAACTCATGAAGCATTTTGGCCCCAATTTTGAAGGTATTACACTTAGTAACTTCATTGTTATTAATAAGGTGTATCCCCAAAAGGATATAAGCACATCGAAGAAACTCATGATGGAACGTACCATGTCTAACAAGGTACGATTTCTCCTTTTGGCTACTCCATTATATTGGGGTGTGCTGGGTGGAGTCCATTGTGAGCGAATCCCATTATCCTTTAGATAATCCAAGGATTTGTTGCTTGAGTATTCACTCCTTCAATTCAATCAAAGAGCTTTAATACTATGCGTCAATGCTTTTCCACTTCATTCCTATACTCTTTGAACTTTCCAAAGGCTTTGGACTTGTACTTCATAAGATACACATGTCCGAACCGACTATAATCATCGGTGAAGGTGATGAAGTGGGAATAGTCTCATCTTGTAATAACTCTTAGTGAGCCACAAATATCCATATGGATCAAATCCAAAGGACTTGTGGTTCACTCCGTTTGTCCTACAAAAGGAGCCTTGGTCATTTTTCCCTTTAAATAGGATTAACAAGTAGTAAGGTTCTTAATGCTACTAACATTTAGTGCTTCGAGAGCTTCTAACTTGTTCATCCTATTTTTAGAAATATGTCAAAGTCTTGTATGCCATAACATAGCATCTTCTTGGATATCTAATTTTCTTACTTTGTTGAATGTGCATTAGTGATAGTTGAGAATCCAATATGTATAATCCTTTGTTAAGTGTATCATAAACAATTAAAGAACCAATTCTTTAATGCCTTCAATCTCCTATTTGATATAGAAGGATCAAATCCTTCGCTATCCAAAACAGGAATTGAAATAATGTTCTCAACAATATATGACACATAAAAGCAATAGTTCAATACAATTATGGAGTTCCCTAAGTCCAACTTATTATATGCCTTCGGCTTTGGTCACAACTCTTGCTCCTTAGCCAAGGCAGTGGATCAAATCCACATCACTTAATTTTATTCTTTTTTCTACTCTTTGTAACAATTTACAAAGATAAGAACCAGATACAATATCATATATCAATGAGGAAGAATTTATCTTTAAATGCACTTTAATAAAGTACATACCCTTCTTAAAGGTTGCAAGGTATTCCTTGCAAATTGCTTCCAATGTCTTATCTAGCCAAAGTAGAAATAAATAATATCAACTATATCCTTTATAATATTCTTGACTCCTTCAAATGCCTTTAATAGTTGTTTCCCCTTGATGAAAGAACTTTTCTTCCTTTTACCTCCCTTTCTAGCACCCCTAGGGCCCATAGACTTGGAGGCGAAAACAAATATCAAAGGTTTGCCCTTATCAAGGTAGTCTTTCTCTAGATCAACCCTTTGATTAGTAAAGCTTAGCGAGGATGTGAGAACCAAATCCTCATCATTGTCCATCACTACGTCCAAGTAGAAAAAGCTTCTCCAAGCCTAAACATCTTTAGATCATAGTCAATGACACATGAATTCACATTTATCCTACCTTGAAAAATCTCCTTTGAAAAAATGAACTTCTTATACTTTGTACGCTTTACAACTCTTATAAACTTTAACCAAGGTATTATTCATGTGTCCTTGAGACTTTTAAAGTTTGTAGATGCCATTATGAGACTATGGGATATAACGATCCTAAACCCAATTTATGAACTTTTCATGTGTCTCTTGATCTACTATAATCCCTATGGGATTAAGAGCTCCTTGATATAGGACATATATCCATTTCTAGGAATCTAGAACGATTTTTAAGGTTAAGTCAATCATGGAAGTTTAGCCCGATTGGTTTATTGGGTTCCAAAATAATGTTGAGTGGAATACTAAGCCATTCTTGAGATTTCACAAATCCTCAAAGGTGAAAAAGATAATATTAGCATGTGATTGAATTTTGATACTGAAAACATATTCAATATCTTTCAAGCATGTTTCTCCCACTATTTTTCAAATCCTTCACCCCGAAAAAATATTTCACCCCCAAGAAGAATTCGGGAAATAATATTTTCTAGTGAGAATCAAGATCCTAAGGACTTACAAGTGACCCACGACTTATGAGACGTCCATAAACAATCGAAGGTAAGCAACTTTTGCTAGTTGCATCTCATGTAACTCTCAATATGTTTTGCCTCACTTTTCATGTGGACCCACAACTCGTGAGACATCCACACTACTAGGTGCTAAGTTGGACCTACCAATCAAACTTCAATTCGAGATGGGCACCACAACATCCCACGATACGTGTGACAATGCATGGGTGCTCCCAAATCAAAAGTGCATCATATGCTAAGTATATGGTCACAACTTTCCACTATAAGTGTGACCCACGACTCGTGAGTTATCACATAGATAATGGTAGCATCGTCATGCCATATACTATTGGTAGAAGACATGGATTAATTAAAACTCTTTTAATTTATATCCATTTTGACTTAATATTTGAAAAGTACTTAGACATTCTAAGTGGAGGATTTTTGCTTGCAAAGATCTCATCATTTTTTATCTTCTTATTTAGGTTTTCTATATCCTAATCATGAATCTCATACATCAATAAGATATGGAAAGCATAAATAAGTAAATGCGCCTAGCATGCTCCAAGCGTGGGATGACCATGGGCCAACCAAGTGGTGCACTTAGAACCATAGGTGCACCACCTAGTTGATTTTAAGCGGATTGATTAAATATAGCTATTACATGAGTGTATCCAATATATTCATGGGTCTTCAAAAAATCTCTATGTCTCCAATGGTCTCCTTCGCTCCATGCAACATTTACATGAAAAAGAAATCCTCATTCCTAGTGATTCTACTCTCATAACATTTACAAGGCAGAAATTAAGAGGCATGCAAGCCCCAATTTAATACAACCCATTTCAAAAACTTGAAATAAATAAAATCAATATTCAAGGCTCATGATCATCCCCATTCATTCATCATTCATTCAACAATTAAATGAACAATAAATAAATCAAGAATTAACAATAAATTCCAACAATTAAATACTTATCTCATAAATAAATAATTGGCCAAGCAAAAATAAGCATAACCATTATGCATCTCATTTTTGCACCAATTGGAGATAAACTTTAACAAGATTTTAAAAGGAATAAAAAAGGTCAAACATAGTTTTGAGAACCTGCACAACACTTGTGCTTCTATTATATTTGAAATAAAACACTTTTGGTCATTAAAGGAATACAAAAAATTGGTCAAAACCCATCCAACCTGAAATTGGGCACTATAGCCCCAGCTTGGCCGCATGGCCTAGCAGCAAGTGTGGACGCTGCTCAGTGGGTGTCTGGCTGAGCAAGGCAGCTTGCCCTGTTTTTAGGTTTAGACTGAATTAACTTATTTTTTATTCAACTTTTGTGCACCAAAAAATTTAGGACACCTCCTAAACATTAAAACACCCAATATAGATGAAATTTCAGATCTAAAACACTTTTTAAAATCAAAATTTCAAGTGCTCAAACATGCTTCAAAAATTAGTTAAAATGAGAATCACATTCTTCAAAAAGTCTCCAATTTAAATCCAAACCAATTGGATCAAAAAATGACCAAAACAACTTAAGGCCAATCAACAAATTCTATATCAACATATAAAATCAATTAATGCCAAATAAACATTCAACATTAATAGCTATGAATTAAAACATATTAAGCATCCGAATCAACACTTAAAACACATATTAGCATGCTTTCAATTCATCAATCAAGGAGCCACACACAACACCATCCAAACACTCCAATCCATCATATTATATCGAGAATTTGGTGATCTTGATCAATCCATCACATGAATCAATCAATCAAAAAATCTAAATCAAAGCATGAATTAGACTCTGATACCCCTTGAAAGCAAGTAAGGCACTAGGATCCAGTAATAAAACTTCAAAAGCTTAAATAAACTAGTGCTTACAAGCAACCAAGGATCTAAATATGCTTTAAGATTTAGATTTGGTTGAATAGTTACCTTGAAAAGCAAAATCCAAAGGTAGTTGAAGAACTCCTTCTTCAAACAGAATCTGCCAGACAGTAGTGCAACTGGAAACAAGTGATTTTTGACCGATTCAAAACTCTCCAAAAATACTGAAAACATTTCAGTGGATGCTCAACTCCTTGAGAAAGCTTTTGGAATAAGTTTTCGCTCAAAACTCTTTCTGGATCTTTTGGAATAAAATCGAAAAAATACTGATCTCGCAAGTGGATCTCCAAAGGTTTAGCAACCCATTTGTATTATCCACACACCAATCCAAATCCTACTACTTCTCACTTGTATCTAGAGAAAGAAAGGAGAGTTGAGAGGGAGATGGCCAATTTTAGGGTAGGGTGAAGAAGAAAAAGGTGATATTCAACATATGAATTAATACCTTGAAAATGGAGGGAAATTTGATAATCTAATTTTTCACTTGCAAGATTGTTAGATCCTCCCTCTTCACTCTATATCTATATATAGAGTGAGGATGGTGTGATGCCAAGGTGGCATCACACCTTCCTCAAGGCGGGAGGGACTACCAATATACATGCCTTGCATGCTTAGTTTGCAAATTCAAATCTAATTTAAATTTGTGCGCATTTCAATTACATTTGAAATCTAATTTGAAATTAATTAAAAGTCACATTCAAGTGATCCTATCATTTCAATTTTCCCTTCAAAATATATTCTTCTCATTAATTAAATTAAATAATTTAATTTAATTAATTAATCATTAACTTAACTCTTAAGTCAACTAGCTTAACTCTTTAAGCTTAAGTTTGTTAACTTAACTCTTTAAGTTAATTTGATCTATTGATGGTTATGTGGCACCAAATAATTAACTCTTTAATTATTGGTCTAATTTAACTCCATAAATTAGTTGATCAACTTAACAATTAAATTAATCAAGCAAAAATTGACCTCAATTTTCGGCCACCCAAAAATCAATCTCCATGGAGTGAATTTTCTAACAATTAGAAAGTTCCTCTATTACCTAGGAAATGTAATTGGCTTTTGTGTGTGACCCGATAGGTTCTACCATTTATTGGACATGTTCTCACAACTCCTTATGACTTTAGAATATTATATATTCATTTTAGTTTAAACTCCTTTAAATTAATCAACTCAATTCAATTAATTTTCATTAATTGAAGAGTACCCAATCTCTATGGTCGATGTCCAATCTTAGGCCCTTGGAGCCTAACTAATTGGCCGAAATAAATGCTTTTGGGGAACCAACATAGCTCTACGGGTATCATGTAAAATACGGCCCTTCCATCTCTTATCTCCCGAAAGAGGCCTAGGGCAAGATATCTACCGGCTCCTTAATAGCCTCGATATTATATCTCTATTCCCAATGTTTGATTCCACTTTATGACCTCATCTTTGGAAAACTCCTTTTCCAAATTCTCATATCAGATGCACTCGCCCTTCACAAAGACGAAGAGTTGAATTCCATCTTAGATCTCACAAACCTCTATGTCTAAGTAGCTCATGCCCAGTCACAACCCAAACATCCCACTAGGTGACCAGGGAGGTATCAAAGCATGAGGACCTAAACATAAGGTTACCATGGATCCTCAGGTCAAAGGACTAATTATATGCACTAACGTAAGCTGGAGAATTTGCCACTACCGACTTGCTACTCCGGCTATCTAACGAATTCTCTTATAGGTCTTCAGTACCTTCTTCTCTAACAACCACCCACTAACATGCATCCATATCTCATATGGGATTGCTCATGGAACGGAGCAACATCCAACCATTGGATTTATACATCGTTAATGCAAGTCTATCTGGATCTTAGATGCCCTGTCTTATAAAATCCTATGACTTGGAAGATTTAAAACTATGATCGTGTAAGACTTATTCCATGATTACCATCTAATGCGTAACCAAGTCCCATAGTCTAGTGTGATCTAAAGGCTTTATCCATACGCGAGTGAAGTAATAAAGATCATAAGATAAAGATGGCCATATAAAGAATGTCATTCAATCGAGATTGTATTACAAGTGAAATAATTTACACGCCAATCTAATTTTCTTGTAGGGCACTATTCCAACAAGTAGGTGTTTGTTAGAGAACAAGGTACTAGAGGCCCGCCCGAAGAATTCACTAGGTAGCCGTAGTGGTAATTCTCTAGCATACACTGGTACATATAATTAGTCCTTTTATCTAAGAATCCATTGTAGCCTTATTTTTAGGTCCTCATACTTTGACTCATCCCTAGTCACCTAGCAAGGCCATTCGATTTGTGATTGGGTATGAGCTACTTAAACATAAAGGTTTATGAAAACCAACATGGGACTCCGACTCCTCATCTTTGTGAAGGGTGAGTTCATCTCCTATGTATTCTAAAATGATTGATTCCAAGGAGTCCTTAGCCTAGGTAGTATGACAATTTGGAAAAAGAGTTTTAAAAAGATGAGGTCATAAATTGGAATCAAATATTGAGAAGAGATGCATAGTACCAGGCTATTAGAGAGTTGACAAACATCTTGCCCTAAGCCTCTTTCATGGAGATAAAAGACGAAATAACCATATTTGCATGGTACGCATAGAACTAGAATGGTTTACCAAAAGCATTCATTCGGCCAATTGTTGGGCTCTTCGGGCTTGAGGTTGGACATCAACCATAGAGATTGGGTACTCTTCAATTAATAGAGATTAATTGAATTGAGTCGATTAGTTTGAAGGAGTTTAAATTAATGTGAATATTTGATATTCTAAAGTCACAAGAGTTGTGAGCCCATGTCCAATGAACAGTAGAACCTAATGGGTCATACATAAAAGCCAATTGAAAATCCTACTTGATGAAGGAAATTTTCTAAGTATTAGAAAGATTCCTAGTGACCGAAAATTGAGGGTTACAGTTGATGCAATTTTCAGTCGATGCAATTTTCAGTCATTTTGGCTTGATCAATTTAATTGTTAAATTGATCTAATTAATTTAAGGTGTTAAATTAAAACCAATTAAATTAAGTGTTAATTTAATTTCATGCCACATGACTGTCAATTGGTCAACTTAAAGAGTTAAGTTAACAATTACTAGCTTAAATGTTAAGTTAGTTGACTTAAAAGTTAAATCAAAGTTAATTAAATGAAAGTGTTTAATTTAATTAAAGTGAAGATATGATTTTGGAGGGAAAATTAAAATGAAGATTTCATTTGATGTGGAATTAGAATTTATTTAGATGACATTTCATAGACTTCAAATGAAATTTAAATTCACAAGAAATTCACATGCCACTTGCAACTTGCTTGCAAGTTGGCATGACATTTGGCGCCCCCTCCTTGAGGAAGATGTGATGCCACCTTGGCATCACACCATATATAGAGGGGGACAGCCAACACATGAATTTTTCCATCATTAAGATCTAATTGTTAGATCCAAATTTCCCTCCAATTTTATGATTCTCTCATGAGTTGAGATTTCACACCTTGTTCACCTCTCTTCCTCACATTTTGGCCTTCATCATCCTCTTGATTTCTTCTTAGTTTTTTCCAGCTGAACTAGGAAGAAAAGGATTGTCCATTGGTGTGTGGACTTTCACATTAGAGGCAAGACATTTGTATTGCTTGTTTTTGGTGATCCTCTGTTCTAGCAGTGACTTTCTGGACTCTTTTCGCTGCCTTTCCGGAAGTATTTGGAGCTGAATATTTTACTGGGAGTTCTCCAAGGAGTTTGTGAAATTTTGGTCCAAATTTGGCTCAAATCAAAGGTGATATGCCTGGTGAAATTTTGATCACACCTTTCTGCGCCAGAAGCAGTCTACTTTCGCGAAAGGAAGCACATCTTCAAGTTTTGGTTGGGTTTTGTTTGAGAGGTAATTATCTAACCTTGATCCATTTTATAGGCATAAATTTAGATCCTTGTGCAGGTGTAGTTAAAGTTCTTTTCAGTTTTTAAGTGTTTTAAACTGGATCCTTGACTTACACCTTCTTTCAAGTGGTATCGGAGCCTTAATTCATGCTATAATTTGGATTTTCTTTTGATTGATTTATGTGATGAATTGATCTATATCTTCAAATAATTTATCTATATGATGGATTGGAGTATTTGAATGATGATGCTTGTGGCTCCTTTGATGATGAATAGATATTATGCTAATATGTGTTTTAATTATTAATTCATATGTTAGTGTAATTTGATTCATGATTAGCTAATGTTAACTTTTGATTTAGCATTAAATGATGTTATATGATGATATATCATGTTATAATTGGCCTTAAGTTGTTTTGGTCATTTTTTGGATCCAATAAGATTGGATTTAATTGGAGATTTAAAAGGTGTTTTAGATATGAAATTTCATCTATGTTGTGTGATTTAATGTTTAGAAGATGTTCTAAATTGTTTGGTGCACAAAATTTGAGCTAAAATTGAGAAAACTTGGCCATGACCATGAAACAGGGTGTGCTGCCAAGCCTAGGAGGGCGCTGGCCAATAGTAGGCACGCTAGGCACTTGTCTACCGCGCGATAGTGTGCTCAACCTGGGTGGGCAACGGCCTAGTTTGGTTAGGCCAGTTTTGGCTCTTTTTTTTTTTGCTCCTTTAGGTGACCCAAATTGTATTATTTCACACATAATAGATGCACAAGTGTTGTGCAAGTTCTCAAAATTATGTTGGACATTTTTTAATATTTTTTAAATCTTGTTAAAGTTAATCTCCAATTGTTGCAAAAATAGGATGCATAAATGTTATGCTTGTTTTTGTTTGACCAATTATTTCACTACAACAAAATTCACTTTTTATTGCACTTGAAAATATGTAGCTAAAGGCCAAGATTTGCAGCAAAAAGCCTCTTGTTACGAATTTGCTACAGATTTGATGTTGTAGACAATATAGCCGTAACTAATGCTTTGCCACAGGAATGACCCGTAGCAAATGTTTTTTGCTACGACATTTTACATCTTTTGTTATAGTACGATATTTGTAGCAAATAAGTTTTGAAAAAAACTACTTTTTTGCTACACATTGGATGATCATAGCAAATATTATGTTTGTTACAACTAAAACCCATAACAAATAAGTTAAAAATAGTTGAAACTACATTTGTTAGGGTTTCATTTCGTGTAGCAAATACTTTTTAAGAATATTTTTAATTTTGTTTCTGGATTAAAAAACATGTATATAGCATAACAAGAGTACCAAAATTCCACGATATCCATAATCACCTAATGAAAATATGAAAATTGTAATCATAATAAGTTTTTGATTCAAAGATAAATAGTATATCCTCATAACAAGTCCCATCAATATAGTATCTAATACATAAAAAAACATTAAATTGTACTATAAGTCAATAAGTACTAATACATGCCTAGAAGCTAGAGGAGTATATGTCATTATCGACAAAAAGCTTAGAGGAAATACATTTTCATTGACAAAAAATTAACTAGCTATCCAAACTACTTGTCAAAATATGTCCATGTACATATCTTCTAGCTAGTTACATCTCCATGACCTACGACAAAACCAAATAAAGTATGTGAATATATGAAATCATAATTTCTCTAAACTTCCACTAAATTGTTGGAATACAAAAAGATAAGAAAAAGTCTCACACGTACATTAGCAAGTTCCCATCCAATGCATTTATGGACAACTTCTCCAATAGTCTTCAAACCATTTTGAGGAATAAGTAATTTAGCATTGGGTATGAAAGCTTTTTCCACGTAGATTTTCACATTTGCAAGTTTTTCTCCATCTTCAGCATATATAATATCAACAACAATGCCATGCGCCACAAATTTTTTGGGTATTTCATGACAAAATACACGTACACATGCCCCAACCTAAATAAATATCATTTATTGAAATGAGTAATAGAAGAACATAATTCAAATTGGACAAAAAAAAAAATCAAGAAAAGCAATGATGTTGTCAAACAAGGAAAGTACAATAGAGAGATTCATAACTTGGAAACTTCCATAATCCAATGTTTGTGAATTCAAAATAAAAAAAGAACTAAGATTTCATTTACTCTCTCAACCAACAAGAACTTAAAATGAAATTGTAATATAAGAAATTGACAATTTATAAACTAGATAAAAATATGATACAAGAGATTTGAACTAATGCAAATAAATATATACGAATAAGCCAGAAAGCCAAAGTATAAAAAGTAAAGAAATAACAAAACAATCCCACAATAAAAACCACAAGAAGAATAAAGCTAACAACAACCTCCAAATTCTCAAGTATATATCATATGTTGATTATTCATCCTACCCATGTCAAATGTCTGAACACTTCACAAGTATCTAAGATTTTTTTCAAAGACAAAAAGATTAAAATGACCAATTTATTTAGAGGAGACTTTATTAGTGAAGAGCCAAATTATACTTTTCAAAGGCACTTAGTTTTTCAGTTCAAAAATGTAAATAATTTATTCATATAAACAAACATGATGCAAAAAAGTGTCAATTCCCCCTATGAATAAGTAGCATGAGATCTCAATACTTCATATACAGCTCTATTTGAATTACTAGCCTTTTTCAATTAGATAGAGTACAATCAATGGCAACTAAGAAGCTATTATTGAATGTTAGAGCTCTAAAATTATCCTGTAAATAACCTCACACATGATAAGGAGTTAAGCATAACACCATGATACTTGTAAACTACAAAGGAGTCTCTCTAAATAACAAACAACCTCTGTTACGAAATAATGGATATCAAATAAGCAACAACACACTAAAAGTTCAACATTATCATACAAACAAATCTCCAGCATAAAATAGCATTACACACAAATACTCCATCTCCAATATTTTCTTAGCTCATCAAGTACTCCAAATATTAAATTAATTTTCTTTGATAAATAAACATTATTATATATACCTTGACTGGATTATTGCTATTCAAGTAATGGACAATATTTTGTTTCTTAACTTGGTCGTCATCAATTTGCAGACAAGAAATCAAACTTTGACAACAACATATAATATATTTGATAGTAATGTTAGGTTTGATAAAAGAGTACTGAATAGTACTTGAGGCTCTTTAGAAGTGGAAGCATTGCGTGAACCATGCAAACTTGGTGTAGGCAACACTGCTGCATTCAAAACCTACGCAACCTTCTGCTTCTTCAGTTTTTCACTCACAGGCTGCAATAATAAAATTTATATTCAACAACATGATATATGTAGTTACAAATATATTACCTTTAATGAATGAATAATCATTAATAATTGTTTTTGATGTTGCACCTCTTGCTCTTTAGTGGAAAGAGCATTATTTGATGTGTTCAAGATCAGTTTAGATAAGTTAGCAACCTTTGCAAACTACAAACATTTGTGCTTCTTGAACTTGTCATTGACAACATACACTTTTTCTCAAATTACAGGCATTGGTTATGAGTTTACTTAAAGGTAATCAGTAAAGCTACAAAAAGATATATACCTTAATGGGGTCGTAATAGCCTTGTATAGGTTTTGGCTTCTTAGGTTTTCCACTCGCAACCTAAATTTAATGAATTATAGTCAACAAAGTACACATAATATTAGAGCTTTTATAATTTGCGATAATTGAAGAAATGTAGTATTGTACTTTTTAGTCAATTAACGATGCATAAATACCTCCTGGTCTTCAAACCTTGGAGCATCACCCAATCTATTCAAGGTCAGTTCGTGAGAGCTTGATGCATTTTGAACCTAAAAATTTCATTATATCAATAAAGTAGAATTCTAATAAATGCTACATTAGATAAGTTACTTACTTACTTGATCTCCATTTAACATAGATAATGCCAATGCTAGATATTGACTTATCAACTTTTCAACTTTTTTGGTATGGTTCATACTTTCTTTAACTCTAACCAATTCCTCTTTCTCACAAAAAACTCCATCTTTTAAAGTTTGTATTTGTTGTCTTTCCACAACCATTTCATCCTTAAGCTTTTGTAGTTCTCAAATTCTTGCTTTCTCAAATCGTATGATGCATCAATAGCACATTTTTGAGTTGGTGTGGTTTATCTTCCTAGACATCTCACACTAACTCTACCATGACTATTATTTCCCATAGCAACGCTAAAGATATCCCTCTTAAAGTCTCTTGTTCCCTCAGACTCTGGCTTTTGTGACAATTCTTTTGTAAAATGTGCCTATAAAAACAAATATTAAAGTAGAGAAGTACTTATAGTACAAATACAATGGATGAAAAATATAGAAGACTAGAACCTTGTCTTCAAAAAAGCATATACTTACATGTAAATGTAATATGTTATAGTCATCATTGATCTCATTTCCACTATATCGAAAATCCATCTATGTATCAAGTTCAATAGGATCTATGCCTTGCTTTATCAACAGAAATACATGATTAAGTAAAGTTATTAGGTAATTAAAAACAACGAAATTCTAATTCAAATTATGAAATCAAGAAATAAGTTGCCCAATAGGAAAGCTCACCTCGTGGTCTACAATAGCAAAAGAAGTCATCCCAATCCTATGAAGGCATTATTTTTTCCCAAAATTTGTTGCGTTTTTTCGTGCAATCTCCTGCCATAAATTAAATATGTGTTGAATTTTAACATTTCCCTAAGAAATTATAGTATTGGTATATAAAATTAGATGCCATGACCTGA
The DNA here is from genome assembly GCA_018894105.1 of Jacaranda mimosifolia. Taxonomy (NCBI): domain Eukaryota; kingdom Viridiplantae; phylum Streptophyta; class Magnoliopsida; order Lamiales; family Bignoniaceae; genus Jacaranda; species Jacaranda mimosifolia. Next base: position 21,927,146 of record CM032126.1, read on the forward strand.
ACTTCTTCATCTTTCCAATATTCTACCAGTTGCAACCATTGATCAAATTCTATTCAATCATCAAGAGGTGGTTGCCTTAGTTTTTCTTCATCATTTTGGTAGGGTAGAAAGTACTTGACTTTGACTCTATATCTCCACATCCTCCATGCATCAGCATGGGCACACATCACTATGTTGTTTGCTTCAGGAGGGAGCATAGTGTTGTACTAAAACAATATTTTATATCAAGAATGAATAAACAATGAAAAGCTAGCAATTATCATGTATGTCAAAACAACATCATAAACTCTAATTCCAGACAAAATAATGGTTGTTCTTGCCTCTACCTCATCCAAGCCACATTTCTCAAATATTGGGGGACATGAGGAAATTCCGCAAAGTTCAAAGGCAATTTAACACCAATCTTAGCCAAACAACCTACTTCAATGCTATACTTATTAACATTTGGCCCAATCACTCTATTGTATTTATCTAAAGTAACTTCAAGTTTTCTTCTAGTGCCCCACTCCTTTGGGAATTTTACAGACCCTCTTCCCTTTTTAACCTTTGTAGATTTTGTGGCCCCTGCAATTGCCACAAATACATCAGCGTTCAAGTGCTTACAGACTTGTATGCTTTAATTATAAGTATAATATAGTTTATATGTGCTTGAAAATATTAAACATTCATATTCTAATCTTAAATTTAAATGTCTTTAATAAATTAAATTTTAATGGATAAAATTAGTGTACCTATACTTGAATTAATTCGAGTTTTTGTCTGGAAAGCTCGCTCTTGGGCAAATTCTTGCTTCATCTAATGATGATCAATTAATTGTGATTGAGCCATGTTTTTCAAGCCGGTTGCTTTCTTTTTCATGTCACATACATCAGCTATTGGAACACTAGATTGTCTTTTCTTGTTTTTTCCAACCAATTGCGAAGAAGTTCCTTTATGTGAGGCATCTTTTTCTTGTGAGCTACTTATTAATTTCTTTTTCTGTTCAAGGATTTCAACCATTGTTGCACCAACTTGAACTTTCTTTCTTTACCCATGCCTACACATATCAAGAAATGATTACTATGGTTAGAAAAAAGATTAAAATAACAAAGACAACATTAGTATTGCATCCTCAATCATATATAACAAAAATATATAACTATAATGAATTTAAATATAAACCAAATAACAGTTAAATTAGCGGAACACTTAGGAACTTGAAGTACCACACCTAGCTCCAACACCCATACAAATAGATAGAAACATAGGCTTAATTCTCAGCCCCATCTTCAATTTCAATATCAACAACTACTTCACATGTTTTTAAGTTGCATCTGACTCATGAGCAATAAATCATTCCACTCCTTCCCTCACCCAATATATATCCTCATTCTAAATTGAAAAACTCTCATCTAGTTGCATCTTACTATCTGGTTCACCTTCAATTTTTGAATAGATGTCATAATTATCTCTCCTTGACATTGCCACCACAACATTCCTTTCAAGCTCCAAAGGATCTGCAATATACAAACTTGTTGTGCTTGATTTGCTAAGATAAATGGCTCATCAGTAGGTAAATCTTTGCCATACATCAAGTGATTAAAGTTCACAAGTGTACACTTGAACTCATCTCGTTTCACTCATTTTTCATTGCCAACCCAATCCCATTTAAACATCAAAAATTGAATATCTTTTGTATACTCCATCTTGATGATTTTTGTGACAACACCATAGTAAGAAACACTTCCTAAACGAGGATACGTGTCTGACGTACTAGCAAACCTCAATGTATCTGCATTAACAAGAACCCCATTGCATTGAGTTTTCTTATTCACATCCCTACTTTTCACACGGTATCGATATCGTCCGACAATACATGCACTGTATGTTTTTGCATGTTGAATAGGGCTATTAGATAGTGCAATGATTTCTTTTCCAACTTCTGATTCCACTGTTTTTCACAAGTTTTGAACCTATAATATAATGTTATATGTCAATTTTTGACTTACACAAGTAGTAATAGCAATAGAGATATATAATGTGGTCATACTTACATAATTCTTGAACCATTTGTAAAAGGTTTGGCTATGGATCCACTGGATTTCCCTAGGAGTTACTCGTAGATTATCCTTTCTAATGAAAGCTTCATGCATTCTACATAATTTTGAGTATATTATAGTTTTGAGCTAAATATCAAAAATCAAAGCTCTGAATAAATGAATAACTTATAGGCGATAAGGTGCTACAACTTCAGTATTTTCTAGCACACAGCGATGCATTTGAGTCAATATATCCTTATCAAGTATGCATCGTTTCCCTTTATACAATCCTCTTCCCATGTCAACTTCTCCATCATAATCATATGGCATCCGATTGTCCTTGCTTTTGACATCATTGAGATATCTAGAACATAGATTCATGCACTCTTTTGTCAAGTAACCTTTTGCAATTGAGCCTTCTGAATATGCTTGATTGTGAACGTACTTTTTCAAGGTACATAGGTACCTATATTATTTTGAATTAATAGTTACTCAATTCAAAATTAATTAACATATTCTAATGAATGCACCAAAGTTTACCTCTCAATAGGATACATCCAACGAAATCGAACAGGACCACTTACTAATACCTCTTCAGCCAAATGAATTAGCAAATGCTCCATTATGTCAAAGAAAGATAGAGGGAAAAGTTTCTAAAAGTGAAAAAATGTAACAACAATGCGATCTTGAGCCTTTTCAAGATCAAGCTTAGAGTTCACCTTGGGGCATATTAGCCTAAAGAAGTTGCTTAATTCTATTAAGACATCAACAACATCCTTGGGAAATGCTTGAGTCCTGCAATTGGAAGTATTTTTTGCATGAGAACATGGTTATCATGGCTCTTTAGACCCTATATATTTAGCTTTTCTAACTGTACATGCTGGGGAATATTGGATGCATATCCATCAAAGCCCTCAAACTCTTTAGCACAGAAAGAAATGTATTCTTTTCATTTTTGCTCATTGTAAATGATGTTACAAGGCAATAGAAACCTGTAAAAGCTCAGGGAATTGGGTACAAGGGTTTCCTAATTCCCCATTCTTCAAGATCATGCCTAGCATTCAGGTTATCTTTTGTTTTACCCTTAACACCTAATAGTGTAAAGAGAAAGTTATCGCACATATTTTTTTCAATATGCATGACATCAAGGTTGTGGTGCATATGATTTCCAGCCCAATATGGAAACTTAAAAAAGATACTTTTTTTTTTCCAAATAGATTCAGTCATTTCACATGCTTTTCTCTTCTTTGCTAAAGAACTTATATTCTGTTGCATTCTCCTCTTTCTCAAATAATCTATTTTGTATTCTGTAAGTACACCCTCTAATTGTAGTAGTAATTCAATCTCTAAAAGTGGACTTAGCTTTTCCTTGAATTCCATTGCCCCATCAAATGATACTTTATCCTTTTGTAGTCTAACCACTTTTCAAATACTTGGACCATGTCTCTAAACTACAATTAGGACAAGTAAATTCAACTTTTGTACTCGAACCTGATATATGACTATAGCCTAGAAAATCACTAACTATCCACAATAATGCAGCATGTAATTGGAACAATTCATCTCTTGAGGCATCATAAGTCTGCACCTCAGTTGCCGAAGTTTTTTTAATTTTTCAATCAATGGTTGCATACATACATCAATTTTATTTCCAGGTCCTTTAAGGCCATCAATAATAATTGACAAAATAAAGGAAGGTTGTTTCATGCAAAGCCAAGGCGGCAAATTATATGTCATAAGCACAACGGGCCAAATGCTATGACTGACATTCATTATTCTATACGGGTTGAACTCGTTAGTTGCCAAGCCTAGTCTAACATTGCATATGCCTGATGCAAAAATAGGATTTCTATCATCAAATTTTTTCCATGCTTGGCTATCAGCGAGATGCCTGAGCACTCCGTTATTTACTCATACTTCTCCTTGCCATCTCATCAAAGAAGTTGTCTTCGATGACATATACATTTTTTGCAATTGTGGCTTTAGAGAAAAATACTTGATCTACTTCATTGCTATTTTTTTAGTCTCATCCTTATACCTAGACTTTCACCACATATCTCACACTTATCAAGCTCTTTATTTTCACCCTTGAATATCATGCAACTATTGGGTCATGCATAAATAATTTGACATGTAAAGCCCAATTATGTTGTTCTTTTATTGGCTTTATAATAGTTGGCTGGTAAGTTAACATCATCAAGAAAATGAGTCTCTCAAAAATTCTAGTAACAAATCAATTGACTTGTTAGACTAGCGACAAAGCACCTTTAGATACAACAACCAAGCAATAAATGATAGTTTTGTTTGCTTTTTGCATACTAGAAATAACTCAGTTTCAACTTCTTTCAATAGTTTAAGGAACCTTCTAGTTTTTTCATCGTCATCATTCAAATGCTAATAGAAAAGTTGATGATCATTATCTACATTGGCATTTTCCAGATGAATTCTCATTGCATCATGAAGTCCCTAACATCTTCACTAGAATCAGAATCTGGATTCTTATTAAATAGAAGATAAGTTTCACCATGACAAGTCCAGTTCTTATATATAGGATCAAATCTATCCTTAAGGCAATGCAACATAACATCTTCACGAATTATGTTGAAGCGATTTCAACGTGTTGTACATGGGCAACAAATTCTAGAGCCATCTTGCTTACTCAAGTATGCAAATTCTAAAAATTGAGCAACTCCATGAATGTAACTTTTATCCATTCTAAAGCACTCCTACCTACTACAATACAATAGTTACGATAAAATATTAGTTAATAATATGATTGTAGCGACTATACTCAATCACTTAAGTGCAACATTTAGAACAAACAAAGAATAAATTTATAGAATGTTCTTTGTCATTCATTACTAGCTTGTAAGCAAACAAAAGATTACTTTAACTAACAAGCAATGATGATAATCATCAGGATTTTCAAGAAGTAGATGTTTTCATTCAATAAAGGACTACGACTTCCTATTACTTGCAATGGAAATAGGGTGACTATTTGGATAAGACAAAAAGAAGGAAAACAAACAAACAAACAAATCGAGAAATAGTGGCCAGGAGGTGCCTTCTTAACAACCAAAACTAATGGACAATAAAGAAGAACATAAAAATAGCAAAAGAAATGGAACTATACTGAATCAACTAAGGTGAATTAGAAGCAAAGTGCACATGCACTAGAGACAAGGTAGAGAATTCAACCCTAGTTTATCAAAAACCAACAATTTTTTTATTCAACATTTTGAATATTTCACATTTAACTTGATTTTTTAATCGATTGACTCTTTTTATGCTCTCTATCAAAATTCCATAAAATTATACTACAATCTTGGAAACTCATTGTTGTGATTCTTCTAAAAAAAGATTGCAAAACTACCAATGACAAATTGAAACTCATTGTTGTGATTCTTTTAGAAAAAGATTGCAAAACTACCAATATAAGAAAGAATGCAGACATATGAAGTGAATTACTTTTTTATCAGATAAAAATTTATATTTGCCAACCAAACAAACAACAATAATAAGAAGTTTCTGAACATGCATCAGAAGATCCAAAGCCTTCTCCATTTCACTTTCTTCAAGCCCCAAGCTTTCTGATATACATTTCAACAATTTACACACCACATTCCAAGTTCTTTCATAGTACTCCGATAACAGGTCTCTACAATTGCATTTAGCAAAAAGGTAGCACTGTCATTCTTATAAATATTAATATAGGAAAGAGGTCCAGAAAGTTGTTGCATTGAAATGTACTTATTTTAGTTGCACTTCATCATCAGAACTATTTATCAGCTAATTAGGTGCTTTAAATAAACCTCATCCAAACAGAATGGATAAAGAAATCTAACATGACAACACCGTATGTTTTTGTCTATAATTGAAGATGAGTGTGACTTATAGACCTTACCAGTCCCCATTTTCTTCTTATCAGGCCCATTAAGTGTTGTCATTATTATATAATTGAAGAGAAAAACAAATTAAATCAACGATAAGCAATAAATCATTTGTATTAAAGAAGGAACGAGAGCTATAATTGAGACAGATTAAGATGTAAGAAGAAAGAGGAAAGAGGAAATAAGTTGTTAACTATCCGTGTTCATTTACTGATTGATGGAAATGACAAACAAACTCTATACTTTTGTAAGTGAAAACTCTTGTAGATGCCAGTATGGAGCTATCTTTGAGTATCACTTACATTTAGTAGAGGACTTTTGGGCAAGAAAATTTATTTATAATTGGACTAAAAATTCAATGAAAAATCACTAATCATGGTGTGGAGTTAGATAGGTATGTAAGAACTTTTTTTTATCTCTTTACCTTAGAGGTTCTGGTTTATGAAGACAATGAAACTCAGGTTGCACAAAAATCTTTAAGAAATCCTTCCAGTAGAAGACATTTTCTTTTGCAATATTAAAGCTAGTGCCATACATAGAATAATTATTATACCAATAGAATTCCCTTAGCATACATATATAAATCTTCAAACCAGAGAAGTAATACAATAAGAATACCCACTTAGCAATACATAATAAAATCAATAGCACGTTCTTTAACAGAATACAATAAAATGCACATGGGGGATATCCATCCAGGTGATTGTATCCACATCCCTGCACTAAATTCTATTAGTTGATGTGTGCTTTTTGACTATTACATTCCACACAATAATTAATAGGCAAGCAAGTTCAAGGCTATAAAAAGAAATTAACCAATTATAAATCGACCCGGATCATACTTTTAGTTTACTCTTTATCCTTACTAGTGTAGCACAAGAGATGAATATACTACACAATATTTTGTTCATGGACCATGCAACCTATATCCGAGCATGATTAGCAAGTCCAAGGTAGAAGAAATATACATGATCAGATGCTTAATATGTCTAACATCTATTCTCCAACTTCTTCCACAAAAGATTTTATGATAATATTTTTGTTATTCAATCCTATAGAATAATGTGACATGCATCTCTTAAAGGATTGAAGAAAGTCCATTGAATAAAAAAACCACAGAAATAGCTCAGAAATTATAACTAGATAAGAAAGAATGCTAGCCTCGATCTGCCAGATGCTAGAAAAAGCAAGAAGGCAATCTCTTCAACTTATTGTCAAGCAATATCTATAATGAGATGAACTCCCAAAACATGGAGTTCAAGATCTTGGTACAGTATAAATAATAGTACTTCCAAAAAGTGACCGAAAGAGAAGAATGTGAGTTTATTAAAGACAGCCATACTGAAACATAGCATACTTCGCTCTAGTAAAGTCTAAACCATTTCAACCACCAAAACTAATTTAGATGAAGATTCACAAATAAATTATTATAAGTTCAAAAATTTCTATCTCAAATTATTCAAAACTAATCTCTAATTCTTCCAAGTTCTTATAAGTTCTATCATCAACTTTCTTCCTTACTGTCCCAAAATCCATAAGCTGCTCTTATGCTCCAGGTTGATTTCACTTTTATTAAACTAACAAATCAACCTCTTTGAATATGCTTAAGCACACCAATCCATGCTTATAGGAACTTGATCTCTTTTTCTTGCTCTATTATTTAAAAACTCACAAACTCAAACAAGTTCCACATTCCATTAACAAGGTTCCAAATTAACCCAATTTAATTTTATTGTTCCAGAAAATTACTTTTAGCACTTTTCATAATAAGGCCATGGCTGCAGAATTTTCTACTACTTTTGTCATTTATAATTCATGAAGCTCAAGGTATACCTACTCCACTTCTACCAATACTAATTAATGAAGTGTTTTATTTTATCTAAGCTAAAAGGTCTTTACTATATATCAATACTATATAATTAGACTCTGACAATATTCAACCCAAAAACTTAGCCAACCCCACAATAATAAATAGGACACAAATAGAATGAGAAATACCATAATGTTTTAGCGCCTAACTTGTCCAGATGATATCAATGACTTAGGCTAACTATCTATATTCTACCTCAACTTTGTCATTGCAGATTTAGTAATATACAAGAAATAGGTAAGATAAACATACATTTTATACAAGAAACTCATCATGTATGGCTAGATCTAAAAATAATAAATCTAAAACCTTCATGGAATGTAAGCAAAAAAATAGTCTCCCAAATTTTTCCAGCAACAATTAACTTCCAAGTATCAGCCTCCTAACTGAATTTCAATTGAGGGCAACATCTCAAGCAAATATATCTAAAGACAAACACATAAAAATAAATACTTATTTTTTTTCATTCAGAAAGAAAATAATGCAAATTCCTCATATTCAATCTTTCAATCTATTAATACCAATGGTAGTGGTTCTGTATAGATAATCACAGTTGTAATTTACATATTGCATCAATCATAGTTTAACATACCACGAGTTGAAAATTTTACCTTGACTTCTACATTAAACTTGGGTACTCATAGTTTAACATACCATAAGCTGAAAATTCTACCTCAACTTCTGCATTGAACTTGTGTATTTACATGCAATAAATGTTAAATCAGTTCCTATTCTGTGACCCTATCAGTGAACAAATGTCGGCTTGTTGTCACAACATATAGAAACAAACATAAGAATACATTATTTAAAACTCCAACATTTTACTCAAAAATCATAACTCTTCACAATCAAAATTTTACATAAAGCTAATTCAACCTTAAAATCTACATATGAAATAACTATATTTGACCTTCCAAAATATGTAGACTTTTGTACTTGAAACATTAATTGAATGCTAGCACAGTTACATTCATTACCGAAATACAAGAAACTGATTGAGAATAGAATAATTTCAATGAGTAATACTATATAATTTTGCTTCTAAAGAAAATCTTTCAAAATTTTAATTGTGAACAAATTTACTTGAGTAATTCATTATAGAGCTAAATAGGTACACTCTAGGACAACCACAAAATTGCTACATAAATTGGCTAATGATTCTTGATAAGAAGATGACCATGTTGGAGCTGCCCTAACTGATTTCCCCCAACAACTCTGCACAAACATCATCAAATGAGCACAATATTGCACATAACCTTATACCACCCTTTTTAGCTATATCAACCAAGTTTGTAGTAATCAAAACCTTACTATAAGAAAAAGACATGCATAAAACTAAAACACTGATTTCATGACTAAACCTGTACCAAACTGGGGCCAGAACATGTGTGCAAGTGCTAAACTATATATAGACCCAATAGCCCCAAACGGGTCATCTCAAAGTACTATGTAGCAAAGCTCTTCTACTAACACATAAACAAAACCATGGTATAAATCATGATAATCTATAGGAGATTTGACATCTTTGGTTCCATATTAGATGTTACAAATTATAAGGAAACAAAAACATGTAGATGAATCAAAAATCCAAGCTATATTCGACCAAAAAGTGCACATCATGGTAAAGAAAAAAAAAACATGCATATAAAGTTGCTCCCACTCCTATGCCCATCTTCCAATAGAAAGAAAAATAATACCTTCTTCGAATGGGAAAAGGAAAACAAAGATTACCTTATTGTCGTCACTAGATAATTACTAGCTGGAAACCACAAGTGAATCAATAGGGAGAATGGATGGATTGTGGGGAATGAAACATTTTAGGTTATGCTGTCGATAATGAGGAATTCTTAAGTAAAAACTAGGGCTACAAGAAGGATAGAGTGAAAGAGTGAAAGAGAAGACCTCAAAGATTATTGTAGGAGAATATTGGAATGGTGTTCAATGTTTTTTTATCTTTTCATCCAAAAATATATTGGCGCTAAATGTTAGTGCAATAGCAAAATGACAGTGGTTATACAAAGAAAAAAATTAATTGAAAAAAAAATTAATTGTAGTGTTTTGGAGGCAATTTTTTTGGGTCCAAACTTTTTGCTACATAAAATAAAGATTTTACTACGAATTTTAGAGCATAGCAAAAAAATATTTTTTAGTTACACTATCTGGCCATAGTAAAAAGATCGTACGACGTACGTTTGGTAATTCTTTTGCTATGGAATCATTTTTGTAGCAATGTAGTATCTTTTGAAATGGCATTTTAGGTGTAGCAAAAAAAATTGTAACAAAAGGCTATTTTTCTTGTAGTGATTATTTATATGATAAGCATTTAACTGTTGGAATTGAATGTCAATTCTTGATTTATTTATTGTTCATTTAATTGTTGAATGGATGATGAATGAATGGGGATGATCATGAGCCTTTAATATTGATTTTATTTGTTTCAAGTTGTTGAAAAAGATTGTATTAAATTGGAATTTGTATGCCTCTAAATTCTGTCTTATAAATGTTATGATAGTAGAATTACTAGAAGTGAGGATTTCTTTCTCATGGAATTATTACAAGGAGCAAAGAAGACCATTGGAGGCATGGGGACCTATGAATGTATGTGAATACATTTTTGTAATAGCTAGATTTAATCAACCCACTTAAAATCAACTAAGTGGTGCACCTATGGCTCTAAAGTGCATCAATTAGTTAGGCTCATGGTCGTCCCACCCTAGTAGCATGCTAGGCGCATTTACTTATTTATGCTTTCCATATCCTATTGATGTATGTGATGCATGGATTAGGATATAGAAAACCTAAATAAGAAGATAAAATTAGTGAGATCTTGGCAAGCAAGTTAAAATCCCTTTACTTAGAATGGCTAAGTGCTTCAAAATATTAAGTTAAAATGGATACAAATTAAAAGGAGTTTTAATTAATCCATGCCTTTTAACAATAGTATATGCCATGATGACACTACCAATTTAGTGTGATAGCACTCGGTCATGGGGTAACATTTAGGAGGAAAGTTGTAAGCATATACTTCGCATGTGATGTACCTTTGAATTAAGGCTTCCCACGCATTGGCACTCAATCACGGGGGATATCATTGAGTGGTCTCAAATCAAAGTTTGATTGGTAGGCCGACTTAACACTTAGTAATGTAGATGTTACACGAGTCGTGGGTCTACATGAAAAGTGAGGCAAAATATATCAAGAGTTGTATATGATGCAATTAGCAAAAGTTGATTACCTTTCGATTGTTTGTGGATGGCACTCGATCACGGGGGTCCACTTATAAGTCCTTAGGGTCTTGATTCTCACTAGGAAATATTATTTCCCAAATTCTTCCAGGGGGTGAAGAATTTGATAAAATAATGGAAGAAAAACATGCTTGAAAAATCATAAACATGTTTTCAAATATCAATATTCAATCACATGCTTATATTCTCTTTTATTGCTTTTTGGTAGATTTTTGAAATATTCAAAACTCAAAATGGCTAAGAATCCACTCACAATCATTTTGGAAACCAATTAACTCACCAAGCCCAATTTTCGCAATTGGTTGAGAAACCTCAAAATAGTGCTTGACTCCGAAAAGAAGACTTATGTACTTGATCAAAGTCGGCCAGAAACCATTGGTGATGATGCAGTGAGGCCCGTGAATTGTTCACAAAGTTTGTCGATGATGATGCACAAACAAGGTGTCTCATGATGGAAACTATGTCTAGTGAGTTGGAAAAGACTCATGAGCATATGATGCATGCAAGTGAGATCTATGCACACCTACAAGAGTTGTATGGTATCCAAACTAGACACGAATGGTTTCCTTTATCTAGGGAGCTCTTTAGAAGTAGAATGACTGAGGGCATGAGTGTCCATGACCATGGGCCCAAGATGATCAGGCTTATTGAAAAGCTTGGTCAACTTGATGTGATAATAGACAATGACCTCTATGTGGATATGTTCCTATAGTAATTGCCAAGTTTGTTCGACCAATTTGTTATAAACTTTAACATGTCCAAGTAAGAAAAGATAATTAATGAATTGGTGAATATGTTGGTTACCGCCAAGGCGACAATGAAAAAGGAGAAGCCTCTTATGTTTGCATTCTCTTCCAAGTCTAAGGGCCCTAGAAGTCCTAAAAAGGGGGGTAAGAAGAAGAAAAGTTCTTCTTTAAAAGGGAAGCAACCCTTGAAAAGTTCGGGGGGAGTTAAGAAGAAGAAGAAAGAGGCTACAACAAATGCTACATCTTCCATTGTGGTGAGAAAGGGTATTGGAAAAGAAATTGCAAAGCTTATCTTGCAACCTTTGAGAAGGTTATGTATTTTATTGAAGTGTACTTGACGACTAATTCTTACTTCTGGGTATTTTGAAATCATATGTGGTTCTCGCCTTTGTAATTTGTTATAGCGGATAGAAAGAAGAAAGAGTCTCAATGAACAGGATATGATCCTCCGCCTAGGAAATGTAGCAAGAGTTGTTGCCACAGTCTAAGGTGTTATCAAGTTAGACTTGGGGAATTCTAAAATTGTACTTGATCCATGTTTCTATGTACCCAATCTTATGGAGAACATAATTTCAATTTCCAATTTAGATAATGAAATATATGATTTTTCTATATCTAATGGGAAATTGAAAGCATTGAAGAAATGTTGTTTAATTGCACAAGGTACATTGAATAATGGATTGTACATATTAGATTCTCAAACTTCATTGATGCACATTTAATCAAGTAAAAGAAAGTTAGATATCCAAGAAGATGCCATTTTTCGGCGTGCAAGACTTGGGCATATCTCTAAAAATAGGATGAACAAGTTAGAAGCCTTCAAAGTACTAAAAGTTAGTGGCATTGAGGAACTTCTTACCTTTAAGTCTTTTTTAAAGGAAAAAATGATCAATGCTCCTTTTGTAGGATAATTGGAGCGAACCACTAGTCATTTAGATTTGATCCATATGGATGTGTGTGGCCACTAAGAGTTAGTACGATATGAGGCTATTCTTACTTCATTACCTTCACCGATGACCACACTCAATACGAACATGTGTATCTTATGAAGTAGAAGTCCAAAGCCTTTGAAAGGTTCAAAGAGTATAGTAATGAAGTAGAAAAGCAAAAATGACTTAGTATTAAAGCTCTTCGATTGGATCGAGGAAGAGAATACTTAAGTACCGAATTGTTGGGTTATCTAAAAGAGAATGGGATTCTCTCTCATTGGACTCCACCCGGCACACCCCAACATATTAATGGAGCAGCCGAGAGGAGAAATCATACCATGTTGGATATGGTACGTTCCATAAAGAACTTCTTTGATGTGCCTATATCCTTTTGGGGACACGCCTTAGAAACGGCGGCGAGGCTACTAAATGTAGTATCCTCAAAGTCAGTGCTAAAGACACCGCATGAGATGTGGTATGCCAAAGCACCATCTTACCATTATCTAAAGGTTTGAGGGTCTCCCGTTTACGTCAAGCGGTTAATGGGAGACAAGTTGGATAGTCGATCCTCTTTGTGCAAGTTTGTGGGATACCCTAGAATCTATGCGTAATTATTTATATAATCCCTTAGAACAAAAAGTGTTTGTCTCGAGGAACGCCACCTTTTTGGAAAAGAAATTTCTATTAGATAGAAAAGGCATTGTTGTTGAACTTGATAAAGTTCAAGATGATCATTAAATCTCACAAGCGGTGGAAACAAGTAGCGAGCGTTACACACAACCTTTAAGAAAGTCGGACTAAATTAAGAAGTGACCCAAAAGGTTTGAATTTCTTCATGAGATGAGCCAATCGGATATCGATTCGAAGACATATGAGGATGTAGGACATTGGCTTGATGCCATGAGTTTGAAGCAGACTCCATGCACTCTAACAAAGTATAAACTTTGGTAGATCCACCGAAGGGTATCGTACATGTTGGTTGCAAGTGGATCTATAAGCGAAAGTTATAAGTCGATGGAAAGGTCATGACCTTTAGGACGCGACTAGTTGCAAAGGGTTATACTCAAAGACTTGGTATTGATTTTGAGGAAACATTTTCATCGGTTGCAATGCCTAAGTCTATTCAGATTATCCTTGCCATAGCCGCATATTATGAGTATAAGATATAGCAAATGGATGTGAAAGCTGCTTTTCTCAATGGCAACATTGAAGAAGAAATCTAAATGGAGCAACCACAAGGTATTACATCTAAAGGGAATGAACAAAAGGTTTGCAAACTCGAGAGATCTATTTATGGACTCAAGCAAGTGTCCTGAAGTTAGAACATACGTTTTGATAAAAAGATCAAATTGTTTGGCTTTATCAAAAATGTATATGTACCTTGTGTGTATAAGAAGGCGAGTGGAAATAGTATATAATTTATTGTACTTTATGTCGATGAGATCCTTCTCATTGGGAATGAGGTAGGCACGTTAGAATGTACTAAAGCATAGTTATCTACTCAATTCTCTATGAAGGATTTTGGGATAAACATCCAATGTATTAGGAATATGTATCTATAGAGATAGATCGAAGAGGATGCTAGGGCTATCCCAAACCCTATACATTCATAAAATACTAAAGTAGTGTAGTATGGAAGAATCCAAGAAGGGATTCCTTCCTATAGGACATGGTATTCATCTCTCCAAGTCTATGGCCCCTAAGAGTGAGGAAGAGAAAAATAAGATGTCCCGTATACCTTATGTCTCCGCTATAGAGAGCATAATATATACAGCTGAATGTACAAAATTGGATATTGTATACGCTCAGAGTGTCATGAGCCACTTTCAATCCAATCCTGGTGAATGTTACTAGATGGCCGTGAAAACAATCCTTAAGTACTTAAGAAAGCCTAAGGACATATTTTAGTATATGACTATAGAGAATTGAAACCCAAGGGATTTTCGGATTCAAGTTTCTAATCCGATGTAGACGACCTAAAATCCACTTCTAGATTTATATTTTACCTTATAGTAGTAAGAGTTCCAAACAAGACACCACAGTCGATTCAACCACAGAGGCAGAATATTTTGTGGCTTCGGAAGCTACAAAAAAGGAGTATGGATCAAAAACTACATCCAAGAGTTGGATGTAGTGCCTAGTATGTCTAAGCTTGTAGTTACCTTCTATGACAATAACAGTGCGGTTGCACAAGTTAAGGAGCTAAGATTTCATCAGCGATCCAAGCACATTTTGAGGCAATACCATTTGATCCGGGCAATCATAGGTAGAGGCGACATTCGAGTGGAGAAAGTTTCCTCAAAAGAAAATATAGCAGATCTGCTGATTAAACCCCTATCACAAAAAGTCTATGAAGGATATCTTGTGAAGATGGGTCTTAGGACTATGGGGAATTGACTTTAGAGCAAGTGGGAGATTGTTGGAATAGGGCCCCGCAGCCAATAAGATTGGCATGTAAACTATTTCACTCGTGATATAATCTTGACTGAATGATATTCTTTATAAATTGCCATCTTCATTTATGTTTATATTTCTTCACTAGCATTTGGTTGAAGCCCTTAGATCACACAAGACTACAGGACTTAGTCACACAGATGGTGGTGATCATGGAATAAGTCTTACATGGTTGTGATCTTAAACATCCCAAGCCATAGAACCTTATGAGACAAGGCATCTAAGATTCAAATAGACTTGCACTAACGATTCACAATCCAAAGGTTGGATGTTGCACCATCCCTTGAGCAAACCATATCAGATATGGGTGTATGTTAGTGGGTGCTTGTTAAAGAACAAGGCATTGGAAGCCTGCCCAGAGAATCTACTATGTAGCCATAGTGGTAAGTCGGTAGTGGCAAGTTCTCTACCTTATGCTAGTGCATATAATTAGTCCTTTGACCTGAGGATCCATTATAACCTTATGTTTAGGTCCTCATACTTTGACTCATCCCTAGTCACCCAGCGGGCAGTTCGAGTTCTGATTAGGTATGAGCTACGTAGACATAGAGGTTTATAAGATCCAAGATAAGATCCAACTCATCGTCTTTGTGAAGGGCAAGTGCATCTCCTATGTATTCTATAATGATTGATTCCAAGGAGTCCTTGGCCAAGACAGTATGATAATATGGAAAAAGAGTTTTTCAAAGATGAGGTCATAAATCATAATCGAACATTGAAAATAGATGCATAGTATTGAGGCTATTTGGGAGCCGACAAATATCTTGCCCTAGGCCTTTCTCATGGAGAGAGGAGACAGAAGGACCCGTGTTTGTATGGTACGCGTAGAGCTAGAATGGTTCACCAAAAGCATTCATTCGGCCAATTGTTGGGCTCCATTAGCTTAAGGTTGGACATCAACCATAGAGATTAGGTACTTTTTAATTAATAGAGATTAATTTAATTGAGTCGATTAGTTTAAAGGAGTTTAAACTAGTGTGAATATTTGATATTCTAAAGTCATAAGAGTTGTGAGCCCATGTTCAATAAACGGTAGAACCTAATGGGTCACACACAAAAGCCAATTGGAAATCCTACTTGATGAAAGGAATTTTTGAAGTGTTAGAAAGATTCTTATTAACCAAAAATTGAGGGTTACGGTTGATATAATTGTTAGTCATTTTGGGGGTTAAAGTGAGACCAATTAAATTAAATGTTAATTTAATTTGGTGCCACATGAATATCAATTGGTCAAGTTAACTTAAACAATTAAGTTAACAGTTACTAGCTTAAAAGGTTAAGTTAGTTGACTTAAAAGTTAAGTTAAAGTTAATTAAATGAAAGTGTTTAATTTAATTAAAGTGAAGATATGATTTTGGAGGTAAATTCAAATGAAGAGTTCGTTTGATGTGGAATTAGAATTTATTTGGATGACATTTCATAAGATGAAATGAAGACTCCAAATAAAATTCAAATTCACAAGAAATCCACATTTAACTTGCAACTTGCTTGCAAGTTGGCATGACATATTGCGCCCCCTCCTTGAGGAAGGTGTGATGACACATGTCATCACACCATATATAGAGGGGGACAGCCAACACATGAATTTTGCAAGCATTAAGATCTAGTTGTTAGATCTAAATTTCCATCCAATTTTGTGATTCTTTCATGAGTTGAGGCTTCACACCTTCTTCACCTCCCTCCCTCACTTTTCAGCCTTCATCACCCTCTTGGTTTCTTCTTAGTTTTTCCAGCTGAACTAGGAAGAAAAGTATTATTCATTGGTGTGTGGACTTTCACATTAGAGGCAAGACATTTGCATTGCTGGTTTTTGGTGATCCTTTGTCCCAGCAGTGACTTTCTGGACTCTGTTCGCTGCCTTGCCGAAATTATTTGGAGCTAAATTTTTATTGGACATTCTCCAAGCAGTTGACGGAATTTTGGTCCAGATTTGGCTCAAATTGGAGGTGATTTGCCTAGTCAAAAGTTGATCACACCTTGCAGTGCCAAAAGCAGTCTGCTTTTGAGAAAGAAAGCACATCTTCAAGCTTTGGTTGGATTTTCCTTGAGAGGTAATAATCTGACCTTGATCCATTTTATAGGCATGAATTTAGATCCTTGTAGAGGTGTAATTCAAGTTATTTTTAGTTTTTAAGTGTTTTAAATTGGATCCTCGACTTACACCATCTTTCACTTAATGGAAACATTAAAGAGCAACCATAAGGTCTTACATCCAAAGAGAGTAAGCAAAAGGTTTGCAAACTCGAAAGGTCCATTCATGACTTAAAAAAGCATCCCAAAGTTGGAATTTACGTTTTTCATAAAACAATCAAATCGTTTGGCTTTATCAAAAATGTGTATAAACCTTGTGTATAAAAAGGCTAGTGGGAATTTGATATAGTTTATTGTGTTTTATGTTGATAACATTCTTCTCATTGAGAATGAGAGAGAAATGTTAGAGTGCACTAAAGTATGGTTATCTTCACAATTCTCCATGAAGGATTTGGGAGAAGCGTCCTTTATGTTAGGAATACGAATCTATGGAGATAGATTAAAAAAGATGTTGGGGATTTTTCAAACACCGTACATTAACAAGATACTAAAAAGGTTTTGGATGGAGGAATCCAAGAAGGGATTTATTCATGTGGGACATGGTCTTTGTCTCTCCAAATCTATGGCCCTTAAGACTGACAACGAGAGAGAAAGAATGTCCCACATGCCTTATGTATCTGCTATAGGGAGCACAATGTATGTTGTTCAATGTACAAGGCCAAATGCAGCACACACTTTAAGCATTATGAACTATTTTTAATCCGACCCCAGTGAACATCACTGTTCGGCTGTAAAAGCAATCTGAAAGTAATTAAGAAAAACTAAGGATTTATTTTTAGTGTACGGCAATGGAGAATTGAAACTCGAGGGGTTTTTGGATTCTAGTTTCCAATTCGATGTAGATAACTTAAAATCTACTTCAATATTTGTATTTTGCCTTAATGGTGGTGTGGTGAGTTGGATGAGTTCCAAACAAGACACCACGAGTGATTCTACCACCAAGGCAAAATATATTGCAGCTTCAAAAGTCGCAAAGAAGGGTGTTTGGATGAAAATTTTCATCCAAGAGTGCCTTGCATTACTGAGTTTTTAGTTGTCTCATGTGACAAGAATAGAGCGGTTGCACAAGCAAAAGAGCCAATATCTCACCAGAAACCCATGCACAGTTTGAGGTGTTATCAGTTAATCTAGAATATCATTGATAGAGGCGACATCCGAGTGAAGAGGGTAGCCTCAGAAGAGAATATAGCAGATCCACTAACAAAACCCCTAACGTAGAAAGGTCTTTAAAGGATATCTTGAGAAGATGGGTCTTGAGGCTACAAGAGCTTTAGGGCAAGTGAGAGATTGTTGGATAGTGCCTCGTAGCCAACGAGATTAGCGTGTAAACTATTTCAATTGTGATACAGTCTTAATTTAATTATATTCAAATAAAATGGTCATCTTCATTTTATGTTTATTTTTACTTTACTGGCATTTGGTTGAAGTCCCTAAATCACACAAGACTACGGGACTTGGTCATACACTGGGTGGTGATCATGAAATAAGTCTTACATGGTCATCCTTTCAAATAATCCAAGTCATAGAATCTTATAAGATAGGGCATCTAAGATTCGGATAGACTTAAACTAACGATGCATAAATCCAAAGAGTTAGGTATTGATCCATTTCATAAGCAATCCATGTTAGACATGGGTGTATGTTAGTGGGTGCTTATTAGAGAATAAGTTCACTGAAGACCTGCCCGGAGAATCCACTAGATAGTCGAGTAGCAAGTCGGTAGTTGCAAGTTCTCCAGCTTACACTAGTGCACATAATTAGTCGTTGGACCTGAGGATCCATGGCAACCTTGTGTTTAGGTCCTCACACCTTGACTCTTCACTGACCATGTAACAGGTCATCTAGATTGAGGTTGGGTATGAGCTACTTAGACGTGGAAGTTTGTGAGATCCAAGATGGGATCTGTCTCCTCATTGTTGTGAAGGGCGACTGCATCTCCTATATATTCTACAATGATCAATTTCAATAAATCTTTGCGCAAGGTAGTATGACAATTTGGAAAATGAGTTTTTCAAAAGATGATGTCAAAAAGGAGAATCGAACATTGGGATTAGAAACATAGTTATTGAGGCTATTGGAGAGCCGACAAATATCTTGCCCTAGGCGTCTTTCGAAAGATAGGAGATAGAAGGACCGTATTTGTATGGCAAGCATAGAACTAGAATATTGGTCAACATATTCATTTCATCCAATTCGTTGGGCAGCATGGGCTTGTTGCTAGACCTCAACTATGGAGATTTGGTACTCTTCGATTAATGGAAATTAATTGAAAGAGTTATTAGTTCAAAGGAGTTTAAACTAATGTGAATATTTCAATATTCGAAAATCACAATTAGTTGTGAGCCCATGTCCAATGAATGGATGAACCTAATGGGTCACACACAAAAGGCTAAAGGAAGTTCTACTTGATGGGAGGAATTTTCTAAGGTGTTAGAAAATTCACCTAGGCGGTTTTGGAAAAGAATTTGGCTGACTAATTTTTGGTCATCTTGGCTTGATTAATTTAATAAAATAATTTAAAGAGTTAAATTAGACCAATTAAATTAAGAAGTTAATTTTATTGGTGTCATGTGACAATTAATTAGTCAACTTAAAGAGCTAAGTTGACACTTTTTAACTTAAAAAGTTAAGTTATTTTGACTTAAGGAGTTAAGTCAAATCAATTAATTAAATTAAAGAGTTAATTTAATTAAAATGTGAATTTGATTTTGGAGGAAAATTCAAATGAAGGAGTTCATTTGAGATTAATTTAGAATTAATTTGTACCACATTTCATGAGATGAAATGAAGATGCAAATTAAATTCAAATGTATGTGAAATTCACATGCAAGTTGGTTGGCAAGTTGGAAACTAAGGAAGGTGTGATGCCAACTTGCAACACATCATCCTCCATATAAATAAAGGGATGGCTGGCCATATGGAATAATGCAAGCTAGATTCCCTCTTTCCCTCCAAAAAGTGTGATTTTTCATGAGTCGAAGTTTCACACCCTCCAAACTCTCTTCTTGTCTTCTCCTGTCATAACTGCCCCCTCCCTTACCTTCATCCTCTCATTTTCTAGCATATTTGAGGTTGATTAGGGCTCTCCTTAGGTGTGTGGATTATTACATTAAAGGCTTAACATTTGGGGGGCTTGTGCTCTTGGTGGTCCATTGTTGTCCGGTAACTTTGGAGGCTGATTTGAAAGACTTCCAGTGATCTGATTGCCACAAAATTTTTATAGAAACATCCTTGGTATGTTGAGGTTCTCTCTGTAAATTTTGAGTCATTTTGGAGTTGAGGAAGGTGTCCAACTTTTGGTGAGTTACTGTTGTGCGCAATTGATCCTTTGAAGAGTTTCATTGGAGTCATTTTCATTCTACCTTTGGATTTATCACTCAAGGTAATTTTTCTTCATCTAAATTCTAATTAGATGCATAATTAGATCCTTGGGGAGGATTAGACAAGTTATATTTAGCCTTTTGTAGTTTTATATTTTGGATCCTTGGCCTACTCCTACCTTCATTAAGAACACCTCTAATGAAACGCACTAGTAGCTATCTTCCATGTAAGTTAGGTTCTACTCAGCAGATAACTAGCATGGTGTATGAGTAACAGATTCTTCAATGGAGGAGCTTTATGGTTCAATTACTTCACTAACTTCCAAGTCTTTATCAATATCAAGATCCAAAGTTATACCACTAACATGGTAATATCACCTCTCTCAGTGTGACCTTAGTTTTGCTAATTCATATCATAATCACAATTTAGAGTCTCAATTTTCGCTGGTACTCCACCTGAGTTAAGATTCATAGGAAAAATATATTTATTCTTAATGGAATACAACATCTATTGTTACAAACATATGCTAAGATAGATGATGATAACACATGTAACCTTTTTTTATGCATGGCATAACCAAGGAAAACACATAGTAGAGATCGTGGGGCCAACATATCACGCTAATACTATCAGAAACAAGTCTTCAATTATTTAAAGCCTTACCACAAGTATTTGTAGTTGCCACCGTCACTGATTATTTTTTAGCAACATCATCTTTTGTATTTGCTTCAACAACAACGATAGTTGAAGCCTTCTCGGAATTCTTTTTCCAGGATGCTAGACTATGATCCCACCATTCTGGATATCCCACAAATTCAAAGCAACAATCTTTGGTATGTCCAAGCTAGTCACAATGGGTATATTTGCACACATATTTTTCTGCACCTTTTTTGGGCCTATTTCAAGTCACCATTGTTGTAGCTTTTGAATTTCCAGTATCTCTCTTTAGAGTTGCATGCTATACTACTTCTCGTCGAATTAATGCATAACATTTTTCCAAA
The DNA here is from genome assembly GCA_018894105.1 of Jacaranda mimosifolia. Lineage (NCBI taxonomy): Eukaryota > Viridiplantae > Streptophyta > Magnoliopsida > Lamiales > Bignoniaceae > Jacaranda > Jacaranda mimosifolia. Next base: position 21,948,711 of record CM032126.1, read on the forward strand.
CCAGGGATTGGTTCTTTGCACAGAATTTCACCATCAGCCTATTCAAAATAGCATCTAATCCCGCTAGAAATATATGTACCCTTAATCATTCAATGGATTTTTGGTATGTTTTACATCATCAGGATCTTTCATGACCACCTTATTGTGGTGATCCAATTCTCTAAAAATCTCAACTAACTCACTATAGTATTCAGAGAGAGATTTTGTACTTTGTTTGACAGTGAATGTCTTTTAATTTAAAGCAAAAACTTGCAATTCATCACTTCCATCGTAGAAGGCTTTTGACAAAGTACTCCATATTTCATGGGCAGTAGATAGACATAAATATTGCTTCATAATTTTTTGTGTCATAGACATCAATAGCCACCTCTTCACTTTTTGATTTTTAGCTTACCATTTTTCATATCCCTCTTCTGATTTTGCAAGTTGCTTCACCTTGCTATGAATATAAAAGAGTTTATCTCTTTCGGCAATATGCATCTCCATCAGTTGTGATCAAAATGATTCATTGAGAATGATTATTGCATTGAAAACACCATCAGTTTGAACAACTACATGAACCAATTTCTCTCCTAATGATTATATCCCTCCTTTACCCATTTAGACAAAGATTTCAAGATTCGGAGGAGCAGGCTCTAATACCAAGTCAAGATTAAGAAGAAATACTTTACTGATATTCTCATATATAAATAGTTGTACAACTACAGATTTACAATACAAATTGAATAGACAGATTAGGAGAGCTGTAACTTAGGAGACTAATTAGCTAATAATTACAAATGTACAATCCCTAAGATTAAGTAGGCAAATGAGAGATTTATGGAGAGAAAATCAACATTTAGCTCCAATTTTTTTAGTTGCGCTTTTATCAAAAAGTACATAAGTTTTATTAAGTTGATGATGTCGATATTAAACGTATAAACCTACAGAATAAACATCCCTATAGCTTATCTTTCCATTTCAAGTGTTTTTATAAATTCCATGCAAACAATCTAGAAAAATATTTGACATATATATTAGCAAGATTTGGTCTCATTAATTAGTTTGTAGCTAGACCCACGTTTGCATTATAACTAATTAATCATGTCCAAAATGTCCAAAATATTTTTGGCTTGGTCTTTAACAATTTTCTTTAGTAATATTTTTTATTCAAAGTTTTACTTGTATATAGAAAAATTTTCTATTGAAACACATTCTAATAGTAGCAAATAAACAGAGGGGCAATTTAAGCATATATCATGCATAAAATTCATTAGAATCAATCAAGACAATAAACTACCTAGAACCTACAATTAAGTCAAATGATATATTGCCATTCAAAATAAATATGATCCAACATAGAGATAACCGAACATACTTCTTGAAAATATGGGCGGCCTCATATCCTTCCCTCCTTAAAAGGATTCATCTTGAATTCTCATAATTACTACCTTTATAGATTTTATAAATAAAGAAGTTATTGTTGATAATCATATGATTTGTCAAGTACAAAAATAGCTAGAATAAATATGATTTTATTATCACTATAAAGATAAAACTATAACATTATAACACATGAATAATAAACCAAACCACATAAAATATTGAGCAAATTGAAGCTAGATTAGTGGAGATTTACGGTACATGCCGCTATCTTAAAGCTATGATTGCCACCCTATGTGCACTTATTAATGGCTTATCATGAATTCAATATAAAACCCCATTCGCTCACAGCAGTGTCTCATCCCATGTGCATGACCATGAGGAGATTATGAACCAATCTATAGTTACATTGCCAAAAACACAAAGTCTTGTGGGGATAATGTATAAAACTCACAAAATTATTGTTGTGGATATTGTGCGATTTGTGCTAAATTCATAAAAATATAATTCTGTTATCAACATAAACATAATCGTGTAAAATTATAACATATAGAAAATAAAAAACCAAACTACTTAAAATTTTGAAGATGTAATCAATGAAGAGTCCTGATATTTACCGTTGTCTTAAAGCCATAATTGCCTCTTTATGCATAGGTTCTTAAAGCTGATCATAACTTCAGGATATAAAAACAGCATTAGCTTACAATTGGTGTCTCATCCCATATGCATGACCATGAGGAGACTAGGAACTAGTCTATAGCTATGTTGCTAAAACACAAAAAAATTTGTGGGAGAATAAATGAGAATCCTTGGAATCACCAACTCAATGTGCTAAATGAAAAGATATTGGCTCTTTAAATAGGTGAAAAAGATTTCATCATTATGAATAATTTAGTGGCCTAATAAAAACTAAAAAAATCATAATAAATACAATAATAAATAAGCCGCATGAATATATATAATAAAATGGTGAAATATTATAAAGCCATAATAAAATTGATATTATCAATGGGCTTTATATCTTAAACAAATAGAAAACTAAGTAGGCACATAAAATAATGAAACATTAAGATAAATGAATGATTGATGAAATTTTAAAGCTTATTTCTATCAATCTCTCACATGGTTTAAAGTTCTGAAATGAATATATTGAAGAAAAATATAGTAGCAAATTATAACGTGCAATCATTGTATTTGCCTTCTAGGCTTAATCATTAGAGTTGGTAATATCCGTTTGAGAGAGCCGTAATAGACTTAGCCTTGAATTAAGTCCCTTAAGTCAAACTTCAATTACTAGACACATAGTATTGACTTTAGGAGATGGTTATAATGGGTTAGCACATTAATGGCCTTATGCTCGATTCTAATTCTCGTGAGGTCTCTAAAGTTAGCTGAAACCCATACCATCAGCCCATGGGTATGTGTGATCCATACCTCGTGGAAATCTCGCTTCGATCTCATTAAGGCTCAAAGCCCAACCTAATATCACATTGTGATAGCACTTAACCTTAGCGATGTGATAAGTATCTCAAGTACACTCTCTTTGAAATAATGTGCTATATATAAGTCATGCAATACGGGTTGTTCTTACCTATTGAATCTTTTTTCATGAGATCTTCAATCACAAAGGTTAGGTTACCCTCTGAGGTTACTCCCTCATGGGCTTAGCCCAACCCCCTAGATGATTAAGGATCTAAACTCTATGCTAGTCCCCCGAGGCAGTTTTCTATCTCATGAAATATAATGTCACATGCCTCTTATTTTATTTTATTTTCTCTTCCTCGTGCTTTCTCATTTCATGTATATGCACATTTCTTATAAGAAAATTCTCCACAAATAATATATCAGCAAAAGTAAATGAAAATATCACCTCAAATTCTTTAAATCTTCTGCAATTTGGATTTTCTTATAGGACCATTAGTGTTTTAGTCATTTCCCATCTATCTGAAACATATTTCCAACACACTTAAAAATTTAATAAAACTATTATTTTTCATTTAACTTTGGAATCCACTTCAACCCCCTAAATCTTTTTATAATTTGAAGGGAGTAAAGTAGAATAAATAATGGCAACACCACTATTACACAATAATGACCACATCAAAATTCTTCCATAGAATAAACCCCCACATTAACCTTAAATTTGGAGGAAAATTATTTTTCCCTTTCCCCTCACATATCTGGCCCTTTGAAAATCAATAAGTAATTAAATGCCACATATGTTACAGTAATATAAAATTACTTTGAATCCTTACATACATATCTAGCATTTCACAAAATGAAACTCATAATCATAAATTTCACATATGAGCATAATTTAATCAATCCTAGCCACACAATGGGCACATCTTATGTATTGTCATCATTCTCATTATTCATCATAAGAAATACCTTCTCTATCAATTATGATCTCATGCCATGTTTTACGTGCCATTTATCTACAAGAAATATGACTCATTTCTTTTATTCATTTAGTGCTATTGAAATCCATAAGGATCTATTATAAAAATTATGAAATAATAGTAAAGGAATTCAATGAAATTTGACAACAAGATTTAACGTGGTTCGGCAATGTGTCTAATGCACCTGACAAAGGAAAGAATTTATTGATTTCAATCAAGGTAGTAAGTACAAACTTTTATCCCACAAATCTCATGCGAACACCTAACACCCTCATTCTAAAGCTCATCTCGAGAAACTATTTCAAAAGTAGTCTAGAAACCCTTGTTTTATCTCTATTCTCAATGGATTAATTGCTTGTCCCAAACGAAAATTGAATTTATAGCCTAAAAATCGAGTCCATGTTGCATGGGCTTGCATTGTGCGTCGAGGCGTGCATGACTTGCACCCACCCTGGCACTCAAACTCTTACTTGGCTGAGAAAAGTTACGCATTGTGTGCCCTAGTGCAGAAACCTTACACGAGGGAGCAGCATTGTAATACACTACGCGCCTCGGTGCGCATAGCCTGTGCCCAGGCACACAGTTCCAGTGCATGCTTTTTTTGTTCACATGCATTTGGTTGAAGCCCATAAATCATACTATACTGCAGGACTGGTCACGCATATGATGGTGATCATAAAACAAGTCTCTATGGTCATAATTTTAATTATTCTAAGTCATAGAATCTTATGAATAGGGCATTTAGAGATTCAGGTAGAATTACACTAACGATGCATATTCCAAGGAGTTGGATATTGCCCTATTTCATGGGCAATCTATGTTAGACATGGATGCATGTTAGTGGGTGTTTTTTATAGAACAAGTTAACTAAAAACTCGCTTAGAGAATCCACGAGATATTAGTGGCACATCAATAGAGGTAATCTCTAGCTTACGATAGTGCATATAATTAGTCTTTTGACTTGAGGTTTGGTAGTAACCTTGTATTTAGGTCCTTGTGCTTCAATTTCGCTTTAACCACATAACAAGTTTCCCAGGGCTTAGTTTAGGCACAAGCTACCTAGGTGAGTTTTAAGATGGGATCTGTTACACCCGTTTGTGAAGAATTGATTGATCTCCTATGTATTCTAAAATGATCGATTCCAAGAAATCCTTATGCAAGGTGATGTGATAATTTGAAAAAAGAGTTTTCCCAAGTTGTGGTCATAATGAGGAATGGAACATCAAGAATAGATACATAGTTATCAAGTCTATTAGGGAGCTGGCAAATATCTTGTCCTAGGCCTTTTTGGGAGATAGGAAACGGAATGACTATATTTGCATGGTAATTGTAAGCGTTAATGGCTTGCCCTCGATTAATTCATCCAATTGGTTAGGCTCCATACACTTGTGCTAGACATCAACAATAGAGTGTGGGTACTCTTCAATTAATGGAGATTAATTGATAGAGTGATTAGTTGAAAAGAGTTTAAACTAATCTGGATATTCGATATTCAATAAATTACAAAGAGTTCTGAGTCATGTCTAATTAATTGGTAAACCTGAAGGATCACATATATAAACTTAGCACACTCTCATTTGACTAAAGAAATTATCTAAGGAGTAAGATAATTAAAGTTTATTGGGGGAGAGGGAGGGAGTTGGCTAATTATTAATTGGTTGCTTTGGCTTGATTAATTTAAATAATTTACTTAAATTAATCAAAATAATTTAAAGAGTTAAATTAGACTAATTAAATTAAGTTAATTTAATTGGTGCCATGTGGCAATTTAATTTGTCAAATTCAACTTAAAGGATTAAGTTGATTTAATTAACTTAAAGAGTTAAGTTAATCTAATTAAATTAAAGAGTTAATTTAATTAGAAGGGGAATCTAATTTTGGAGGAAAAATTAAATGGAAGAGTCCATTTAAAATTATTGAGTCGACATTGTTGGAATAGTACCCCGCAGCCAATTAGGATTGGCGTGCAATAATTACTCCAATTGTGAGACAATCTTGATTAGATGATATTTTACAAAATGGCCATCCTCATCTTATACATTTTATACTTCACTTGCATATGGATGAAGCCTTTAAATCGTAGAAGACTACGGGACTTGGTTGAAGTCACATGTTGCACTAAGATCCAATTATCAAAGCTAAAAAAAGGCTAAAATAAATAGGCTACATACGAAGCTAAGGATCTAAACATGCCACAGATTCAAATTTGGAAGGAGAATTACCTTATTTTCAGAAAATCAAAGGGAGGTGGAAGAAGATCTCAACTCCTTGAAAACTGTCTTCCAGCAAAACAGAAGAATCAAAGCTACTTTTGCCCAGCCAAATGAACTCCAATTTGAGTGAAATTTGAAACAAAAGAACAAAAACTCCTTGATGTATATTCAATAAAAAAAATAGCTTAAAATGGATACGACAAGACTGCCAAAGGTCGCTCCAAAGTCACTACCCAAAACAAAGGATCTCCAAAGGCTAGCAATCCAATTATCTTACCTCTAATGTAAAGATCCATACCAATGCACAATCCTTTTCGTCTCAATGTTAGCTGAAGAACAAAGAGAAGAAAAGCTTGGATGAAGGCTTGATTTGGAGGTTGGAGAAAAAGAGAAGTGAAGCTTCAACACATGAGGCAACACTTGAGAATTTGGAGAGAAATTGAGAGAATCTAATTCAAGCTTTCAAATCACACATTCAGTGAACATGGTTGTCCCCTCACGCTATATCTATATATAGAGGGAGGATGGTGTGATGCTACCTTGGCATCACACCTTCCTCAAGGTGGCCACCCACTTCTCCTTTCAAGTTGGCATGTGAATTTGAATTCTTCATTTTATCTCATGAAATGTCATCCAAATAAATTTTAATTCACACCAAATGAACATTCCTTTGAATTTTTCCTCCAAAATTAATTCTCTATTTTAATTAAATTAAACTCTTTAATTTAATTAATTAACTTTGACTTAACTCTTAAAGTCAATTTGCTTAACTCTTTAAGCAAGATATTGTTAACTTAACTCTTTAAGTTAACTTGACCAATTGATAGTCATGTGGCACAAATAATTAACTCCTTAATTAATTGGTCTTAATTTAACTCCCTAAATTAATTGGATCAATTTAACAATTAAATTGACTAGGCCAAAATGACATCAAACATCTACTTCCAAAATCTGTCATTAAGGAACTTTTCTAACTCTTTGAAAATTCCCCTTCATCAAGTAGGATTCGCAATTAGCTTTTGTGTATGACCCATTAGGTTCTACCATTCATTGGACATGGTCTCACAATTCTTTGTGACTTATAGAATATCGAATATTCACATTAGTTTAAACACCTTTAAACTAATTGACTCAATTTAATTAATCTTTATTAATTAAAGAGTACCCAATCTCCATTATCGATGTCCAACCTCAAGCCCATGGAACCTAACTAATTGGCCGAAATGAATGCTTTTGGAGAACTATTCTAGCTCTATGCATACTATGCAAATACGATCCTTCCATCTCCTATCTCCCGAAAGAGGCCTAGGGCAAGATATTTGTCGACTCCCTGATAGCCTTTATACTATGTTTCTATTCGCAATGTTCGATTCCCCTTTATGACATCATCTTTGGAAAACTTCTTTTCCAAATTGCATACTATCTTGCGCAAAGATTTCTTGGAATCGATCATTATAGAATACATAGGAGATGTGCTCGCCCTTCACAATGACGAAGAGTTGGATCCTATCTTGGATCTCACAATCTTCTATGTCTAAGTAGTTCATGCCCAATCACCACTCGAATGACCCGCTACGTGTCCAAAGAGGAGTCAAAGCATGAGAACCTAAACATAAGGTTACCATGGATCCTCAGGTCAGAAGACTAATTATATGCACTATCGTAAGTTGGAGAACTTTTCACTACCGAATTGCCTCTTCGGCTATCTAGTGGATTCTTTGGGTGGGCCTTCAGTACATTGTTCTCTAACAAGTACCCTCTAACATACACCCATATCTCATATGGAATTGCTCATGAAATGGAGCAACATCCAACCCTTGGATTTATGCATCGTTAATGAAAGTTTATCAGGATCTTAGATGCCCTGTCTCATAAGATCCTATGACTCGGAAGATTTAAGATCACGACTGTATAAGACTTATTTCATAATCACTAACTAGTACATGACCAAGTCCCGTAGTCTTGTGTAATCCAAGGGCTTCAACCAAATACTAGTGAAGTAAATATAAGCATAAGATGAAGATGGCCATTTAAAGAGTATAATTCAATCAAGATTGTATCACAAGTGAAATAGTTTACATGCCAATCTAATTGGATTGCGGAGCACTATTCCAAAAATTGCTTGAAGGCAAGTGGGGCACTAGGATCCATCAAAAGCTCAAATTAACTAGTGCTTCACAAGTAAACAAGAATCTAAACATGCTTACAACTTAGATTTGGATTAAGAATTACCTTGATTAGCAAAATCCAAAGGAAAGATAAAGAACTCTTCTTCAATCCAGAAACTATCAAACAACAGCGCAGTAGATTTGGAGCAACTTTTACGTGATCCAGAAGCCTCCAAAATATCTGGAAAAATTCCAATAGCTTCTCAACTCTTTAATGAACCTACTGTGAAATTTTCTGATCAAAATTTCTTCTGGAACTCCTAAAATAAAATCGTTAAGTTACTGCCTTGAATAGTTGATATGCAAAGGGTAGCAATCCTATTGTCTTGCCTGTATCAATATGATCCACACACTAATGTTGTTTCCTATTTCTCCTCAATATTAGTTGGAGATATAGAGGAGAAATAAGAGGTAGATGGCCGATTTTGGGGATGGAGAAGAAGAAGAAAATGAAGCTTCAACTCATGAGGCACACTTGAAGGAGGGGAAAATGTGAGAATCTAATTCTTCACATGGAAATGCAATCAGCTGCCCACCCTCACCTCTATATCTATATATAGAGAGAAGATGGTGTGAAGCCAAGGTGGCATCACACCTTCCTCAAGGTGGGGGACTGCCCACTTGCTTACAAGTTGGCAAATTCAAATCAAATTTGAATTTTCAGTGCATTTCAATTGCAATTGAAATCTAATTTCAAATTAATTAAAATGACACACTAAATGAACCTTTCATTTGAATATTTTTTCCAAAATAGATTCCTCTAATTAATTAAATTAAACACTTTAATTTAATTAATTAATCCTTGACTTAACTCTTAAGCCAATTAGCTTAACTCTTTAAGCTAAGAATTGTTAAGTTAACTTTTTAATTTGACCAATTGATGGTCATGTGGCACCAAATAATTAACTCTTTAATTATTTGTCTAGTTTAACTCCTTAAATTAGTTGATGAATTTAACAACTAAATTAATCAAGCCAAAGTTGACCTCAATTTTCGGTCACCCAAACATCAGTCACTAGGAGTAAATTTTCTAATACTTAGAAAAATTCCTCCATCAATTAGGAAACGCAATTGGCTTTTGTGTGTGACCCGATAGGTTCTACCATTCATTGGACATGGGCTCACAACTAATTGTGACTTTTGAATAACATATATTCATTTTAGTTTAACCTCCTTTAAACTAATTGACTCAATTTAATTAATCTCCATTAATTGAAGAGTACCCAATCTCCATGGTCGATGTCCAACCTTAAGCCCATGGAGCCTAACTAATTAGCTGAAATAAATGCTTTTGAGAACCATTATAGCTCTACGCGTACCATGCAAATATGGGCCTTCCATCTCCTATCTACTAAAAGAGGCCTAGGGCAAGATATTTGCCGGCTCCATAATAGCCTTGATACTATATCTCTACTCCCAATGTTTGATTCCACTTTATGACCTCATCTTTGGAAAACTCATTTTCCACACTACCATGTGAAAGGATTTCTTGGAATCGATCATTATAGAATACATAGGAGATGTACTCGTCCTTCACAAAGACAAGGAGTCGGGTCCCATCTTAGATCTCAGAAACCTCCATGTCTAAGTAGCTCATGCCCAATCTCTACCTGAAAAGCCCGCTATGTGGCCAAGAAAGAGTCAAAGCATGAGGACGTAAACGCAAGGTTACCATGGATCCTCAAGTTAGAGGACTAATTATATGCACAAGGTTAAGCTGGAGAACATGCCATTACCAACTTGCCACTTCGGCTATCTAGCGGATTCTCCGGGTGGGCCTTCAGTACCTTGTTCTCTAACAAGCAACCACTAGCATGCATCCATATCTCATATAGGATTACTTATGGAACGGTGCAATATCCAACCCTTGGATATATGCATCGTTAGTGCAAGTCTATCTAGATCTTTGATGCCCTGTCTTATTAGATCCTATGACTTGGAAGATTTAAGATCAGGACCATATAAGACTTATTCCATAACTACCACCCAGTGAGTGACGAAGTCTCATAGTCTTGTTTGATCTAAAGGCTTCAACTGAATGCCAGTGAAGTAATAATGAGTATCAGAAGAAGATGGCCATATTAAGAATATCATTCAATTAAGATTGTATCACAAGTGAAATATTTTACAATGCCAAACTAATTAGCTTGTAGGGCACTATTCCAACAATCTTCCACTTGCCCTAAAGCCAATTCCTCATTACCTTAAGACATATCTTCTCAAAATATCCTTCAAAGACCTTTTGCAATAAGGGTTTACTTAGTAGACCTTTACCAATGATCTACCAGATCAAATGATATTGCCTCAATATGTGCTTGGATCGCTGATGAGATCTTAGATCTTTAGCTTGTGCTATCGCCCCGTTGTTGTCACAGAAGACAACTACTGGCTCAGCAATGCTAGGCACTATGTTCGACTCTAGCTTGAATGAAGTTTTCTATCTAAATACTTTCCTTTGCAGCTTCTAAAACTATAATATATTTTGCCTCTGTGGTAGAGTCGGCCATGGTGTCTTGTTTGGAACTCTTCCAACTCACTGTGCTGCCATTGAGGGAAAATATAAATCCAGAAGTGGATTTTAGGTCATTTACATCGGATTAGAAACTAGAACCCAAAAACCCCTCGAGTTTCAATTCCCCATGTCGTATACTAAAAATAAGTCCTTAGTCCTTCTCAAGTACTTAAGGATTACTTTCACAGCCATCCAGTAACTTCCACCGGGATTGGATTGGAAACAACTCATAACACGTAGAGCGTGTGCCACATCCGGTCTTGTACATTGAACGGCATACAGTATGCTCCCTATGGTTGAGGCATAAGGTATATGGGACATTCTTTATCTCACGTCGTCAGTCTTAGGGACCATAGACTTGGAGGGATGAATGCCATATCCCATTGGAAAGAATCTTCTCTTGGATTCTTCCAAACTAAACTTCTTTAGTATTTTGTCAATGTATGTGGTTTGGGAAAGCCTTAACTTTATTCTCGATATATCTCTATAGATACATATTCCTAATAGGTACTATGCTTATCCTAAATCCTTCATGAAGAATTGAGTAGATAATCATGCTTTTATACACTCTAACATTCCTTCCTCATTCCCAATGAGTAGGATGTCATCGACATAAAGCACAATAAATTGTATACTACTCCCATTAACCTTGTTATACAAACATGGTTCATACACATTTTTGACAAAGCCAAATGATTTGACTGTCTTGTCAAAATGTATGTTCCAACTTTGGGATGTTTGTTTGAGTTTATAGATGGATCTCTGGAGTTTGTAAACTTTTTGCTCACTCTCCTTGGATATAGAACCTTGTGGTTGCTCCATATAGATTTCTTGTTCAATGTCTCTATTAAGGAAAGCGGCTTTCACATCCATTTGCCATATCTCATAGTCATAATATGCAGCTGTGGCAAGTAGAATTCGAATGGACTTAGGCATTGTGACTGGTGAAAAGGTTTCCTCGAAATCGATACAGGGTCTTTGAGTGTAACCTTTTTCCACTATTCACACCTTGAAGGTTGCTACCTCTCTATTAACTCCTACATTTTGCTTACAGATCCACTTGCAACCAATGGAAACTATTCCCTTCGGTAAATCTACCAAAGTCCATACTTTGTTGGAGTACATAGGGTCCATTTCGGATCTCATGGCATCAAGCTAATGTCCCGAGCCTATGTCCAACATAGCTTCCTCATAGGTCTTCGAATCACTATTCGATTGGCTCATCTCATGATGGAATCCAAACCTTTTGGGTTGCTTCTTGATTCGGTCCGACCTTCTTAGAGATTGTGTGTAAGGCTCTAAATGCTCACTTGTTTTTACCACTTGTGGGAATTGTTGATCATCTTGAATTTTATCAAGTTCAACAACAACTTTATTTCTATCTAATGGAAAATCCTTTTCCAAAAAGGTGGCATTTCTAGAAACAAACACCCTTTGTTCCGAGAGATCATAAAAGTAATGACCCAAAGACTTTCTTAGCTATCCCACAAACTTGCACAAGGTAGATCTACTATCTAACTTGTCTCCTACTGTCCGTCTCATACAGGCGAGAGACCCCCAAACCTTAAGGTATTGGTAAGAGGGTGCTTTATCATTCCACATCTCATGTGGTATTTTTAGCACCGACTTTAATGGTACTACATTTAGTAGCATCATCGCCATTTGTAAGGCATACCCCCAAAAGAATATGGGTACATCAGAAAAGCTCATCATGGAGCATACCATGTCCAACAAGGTATGATTTCTCCTTTCGGCAACTCCATTATGTTGGGGTGTGCCGGCTGGAGTCCATTAAGAGATAATCCCATTCTCTTTTAGATAATCTAAGAATTTGGTACTTAAGTATTCTTCCCATCGATCCGATCGAAGAGCTTTAACACTAAGTCCCTTTTGGTTTTACACGTCATTCCTATACTCTTTGAACTTTTGAAAGGCTTCAGATTTGTACTTAATAAGATACACATATCCGAACCGACTATAATCATTGGTGAAGGTGATGAAGTAGGAATGCCTCCTCTCACACTAGCTTTTAGTGGGCCATAAATGTCTGTATAGATCAAATCCAAAGGACTTGTGGTATGATTCATTTGTCCTACAAAATGAGCCTTGGTTGTTTTTCCCTTTAAACAAGATTCACAAGTAGGAAGATTCTTAGTGCCACTAATATTTAGTGCTTTGAGAGCTTCTAACTTGTTCATCTTATCTTCAAAAATATGCCCAAGTCTTGCATGCCAAAGAATGGCATCTTGTTGTTTATCTAATTTTCTTTTACTTAATTGAATTTGCATTAGTGAAGGTTGGGAATCTAGTATGTATAATCCATTATTCAATATACCTTGTGCAATTAAAGAGCCATTCTTTAATGCTTTCAATATGAAGGTAATAGTAGCGCCAGGATTTAATAATCAAAACTTCAAAAGCTAAAATTAACTAGGCTACTCAAGCAAATTAAGGATTTAAACATGCTCTAAAATAGATCTAGGTAACGGATTACCTTGATTAGCTAAATTCCAAGGAGAAATTGTAGAACTCTTCTTCAATCAAGAATCTGCTAAGCAGCAGCGCAATAGAAACAATGCAACTTTTGCATGTGTAAGTCTTCTCAAAAAATTTCAAAAAAAAATTCAATAGCTTCTCAACTCTTTGAAGGATCTACTCTGAAAATTTCATATCAAAACTCCTTTTGGATCTCCTAGAATAAAATCGCCAAGTAACTATTCTCACAGGTGGATCTCCAAAGGCTTAGCAAACCATTTATTTTGTCTCTATCAATATGATCCACACACCATTGCAACTTCCTATCACTCTTCACAATAAGCTGGAGATTGGGATGGCCAATTTTGGGGTTGGGGAAGAAGAGAAAAGGTGAACTTCAACACATTAGTGAACACCTCAAAATTGGGGGGAAAACAGAGAGAATCTTATTCTTCACTGCTTAATACATGTCACTACCCACCTCACCTCTATAGCTATATATAGAGAGAGGATGGTGTGATGCCAAGTTGGTATCATACCTTCCTCAAGATGGGGGAGACCACCAACATGTTTGCAATGTATGCAAGTTGGCAAATTCAAATCTAATTTGAATTTCTGTGCATTTTAATTATATTTGAAATCTAATTTCAAATTAATTAAAATGTCACACCAAATGAACCTTTCATTTGAATTTTTCCTCCAAAATATGTTCTTCTCATGAATTAAATTAAACACTTTAATTTAATTAATTAATCTTTGACTTAACTCTTAAGTTAACAAGCTTAACTCTTTAAGCTTAATTATGTTTACTCTTTAAGTTAACTTGGCCAATTGATGGTCACATGGCACCGAATAATTAACTCTTTAATTATTAATCTAATTTAACTTCTTAAATTAGTTGATCAATTTAACACTTAAATTGATCAAGCCAAGTGACAGTTCAATTTTTGTTCACCCAAATAAATCGGTCACTATGGAGTGAATTTTCCAACACTTAGAAAGTTCCTCCATGACTTAGGAAATACAATTGGCTTTTGTGTGTGATCCGATAGGTTCTACATTTATTGGAAATGGGCTCACAACTCCTTGTGACTTTTGAATATCATATATTCATTTTAGTTTAAGCTCCTTTAAACTAAATCGACTCTTAGATCTATCTCTATAGATACATATTTCCAATACGTAGGATGCTTCTCCCAAATCCTTCATGGAGAATTGAGTAGATAAGCATGATTTAGTACACTCTAACATTCCTACCTCATTCCCAATTAGGAGGATGTCATCAACGTAAAGCACAATAAATTGTATACTACTCCCACTAGCCTTTTTCTGGTACACACATGGTTCATACACATTTTTTACAAAGCCAAAATGATTTGACCATTTTGTCAAAAGTATGTTCCAACTTCGGGATGCTTGTTTGAGTCCATAAATGGATCATTGGAGCTTATAAACTTTTTGCTCACTCCCCTTGGATGTAAAACCTTGTAGTTGCTCCATATAGATTTCTTTTTCAATGCCTCTATTGAGGAAAGCGGTTTTCACATCCATTTGCCCTATCTCATAGTCATAATATGCAGTTATGGTAAGTAGAATCCGAATGGACTTAGGCATTGCAACTAGTAAAAAGGTTTCCTCAAAATCAATACTGGGTCTTTGAGTGTAACCCTTAGCTACTAGTAGTGCTTTAAATGTTGTTATTTCTCCATCGACTCCTAGCTTTCGCTTATAGATCCATTTGCAACCAATGAGAACTATTCCCTTTGGTGGATCTACCAAAGTCCATACTTTGTTGGAGTACATGGATTCCATTACGGATTTCATGGCATCAAGCTAACATCTAGAGTCTATGTCTAACATAGCTTTCTCATAAGTCTTTAGATCAATATCCGATTAGCCCGTTTTATGAAGAAATCAGAACCTTTCAGGTTGTTTCTTGATTCCGTCCGACCTTCTTAGATGATGTGTGTAAATCCCTTATTGCTCGTTTGTTTCCACCGCTTGTGGGATTTTGATTATCATCTTGAACTTCATCAAGTTCAACAATCACCATTTTTATCTAATAGAAATTGCTTTTCTAAAAAGTAGGCATTCCTCGAGACAAACACCTTTTATTCTGAGGGATCATAAAAGTAATAATCCATAGACTCACTTGGGTATCCCACAAACTTGCACAAGGTAGATCTACTATCCAACTTGTCTCCCATTATCCGTCGCACATAGGCGAGAGACCCCCAAACCTTGAGATAATGGTATGAGGGCGCTTTGCCATACCACATCTCATGTGGTATTTTTGGCACCGACTTTGAAGGTACTACATTTAGTAGTTTCGCCGCCGTCATTAAGGCGTATCCCCAAAATGATATGGGTACATCGAAAAAGCTCATCATGGAACATACCATGTCCAACAAGCTACGATTTCTCCTCTTGGCGACTTCATTATGTTGGGGTATGCCAGGTGGAGTCCATTGAGAGAGAATCTCATTCTCTTTTAGATAGTCTAAGAATTCGGTGCTTAAATATTCTTTTCCTCGATCCAATTGAAGAGCTTTAATACTTAGTGCCAATTGCTTTTCCACTTTATTCCTATACTCTTTGAACTTTTCAAAGGTTGCGAACTTATACTTCATAAGATACACATGTCCGAGCCAACTATAATCATCGGCGAAGGTGATGAAATAGGAATAACCTCATTTCGCACTAACTCTTAGTGGTGCACAAACATTCGTATGGATCAAATTCAAAGGACTTGTGGAGCGCTCCGTTTATCCCACAAAAGGAGCATTGGTCATTTTTCCCTTTAAGCAGGATTCACAAGTAGAAATATCTTCAATGCCACTAACATTTAGTGCTTTGAGCGCTTCTAAGTTGTTCATCCTATTTTTAGAAATATGCCCAAGTCGTGCATGCCAAAGTATGGCTTCTTCTTGGTTATCTAATTTTTTTTACTTGATTGAATGTGCATTAGTGAAGGTTGAGAATCAAGTATGTACAATCCGTTAATTAATGTACCTTGAGCAATTAAAGAACCATTCTTTAATGCTTTCAACATCCCATTCAATATAAAAAAATCATATCCCTCATTATCAAGAATGGAAATTGAAATAATGTTCTTAAAAAGACGGGGTATACAATAAACTAGATCAAGTACAATGCAAGCATTCCCAAAGTCTAACTTGATTATGCCTTGGAAGGTGGTGGCAATTTTTGCTCCATTTCCTAGGCGGGGGATCATATTCCCTTCACGAAGACTCTTTCTTCTTTCCATCCCCTATAATGAATTACAAAGGTGCAAACCACATGTAATATCAAATATCTACAATGCAGAATTAGTCATCAAATGTACTCAATGAAGTACATACCTTTCTTAAGGGTTTGTAAGGTAAGCTTTGCAAATCCTTTTCTAATGTCCCTTTTCACCATAATGGAAACAACTAGCATCGATTTTAGTCTTTTTCTCAACCCTTACGGAACTTTTCTCGAGTTGTTTTCCTTTGGAGGAGAACTCTTCTTCCTCTTACCTCCCTTTCTTAGGCCCCTAGGGCCTTTCAACTTGGAAGATAATACAAGCATAAGAGGTTTTTCCTCTCTCATTGTCGCCTCGGCGGTCACAAGCATGTTCACCAATTCGATAATCATAACTTCTTGCTTTGACATATTAAAGTTCATAATGAATTGGTCGAACTATGGTGGTAATGATTGGAGGATCAAATCCACATAGAGGTCGTTGTCCATGATCACATCAAGTTGTCCAAGCTTCTTGACGAGTCTAATCATCTTTAACCTATGATCATGAACACATAACCCCTCACCCATCCTTGACCTAAAGAGCTCATTCAACAATGTGAACCTTTCGTGTCTCGATTGTACACCATACAAGTCTTGCATGTGTTTGTAGAGCTCATGAACATGTTTTATGTGCTCATGAGTCTTTTGGAGCTTGTTGGTCATGGAGACCATCATGATGTGCCGAACTTGTAGATCATCATCCATAAATTTTGTGAACATTTCATGAACTTCATCAGTGGCGTCATCACCAATTATGTCCACAAACTTTGATCAAGGACATACGTCCTCTTTTCAAAGTCAAGAATTATCTTAAAGTTTCTCAACCAATCTTGGAAGTTTTGCCTGGTAAGTTTATTGGTTCCAAAATGCCTGCAAATGGATTTTTAGCCATTTTGTTTGAAGATTTCAAATATATACAAAAGGCAAAAAAAAAAAGTATAAGCATGTGATTGAATTTTGATATTAAAAACCTATTCATGGTCTTTCGAGCATGTTTTTCTCCCACTATTTTATCAAATCCTTCACCCCCAAGAAGAATTCGGGAAATCATATTTCCTAGAGAGAATTAAGACCCTGAGGACTAACTAATTGACCGAAATGAATATGGAACCTAACTAATTGACCGAAATGAATATGCTCGTAGAGAACCATTCTAGCTCTATGTTTGCCATGCAAATGCAGTCCTTCCGTCTCCTATCTCCCGAAAGAGGTTAGGGAAAGATATTTGTCAATTCCCTAATAACCTCGATAACTATTTTCCCATTCCAATGTTCAATTCCTCTTTATGACCTCATCTTTAGAAAATTCCTCTTCCAAATTGTCATACTACTTTGCGCAAGGATTTCGTGGAATCGATCATTATAGAATACATAAGAGATACACTAGCCCTTTACAACGACGTGGAGATGGATCCCATCTTGAATTGCACAAACATCCATACCATAGTAGCTCAACCCGGATGACCCGCAGAGTGGCCAAGGAAGAGTCAAAGTAGGAGAACTTAAAATAAGGGTATCATAGATCCTCAGGTCAAGGACTAATTGTATGTACTAGCATAAGTAAGAGAACTTGCCACTACCGACATGCCACTTTGGCTATCTAGTGGACTCTCCTGGTGGGCCTTCAGTGAACTTATTCTCTAACAAGCACCCACTAATATGCATCCATGTCTAACATGGATTGCTCATGAAATGGAGCAATATCCAACACCTTGGAGTTATGAATCATTAGTACAAGTCTATTTGAATCTTAGATGCCCTATCTAATAGGATTCTACGACTTGAAATATTTTAAGATCATGATCATGTAAGACTTATTTCATTATTGCCACTTACTGTGTGACCAAGTCTTATAGTCTTCTATGATCTAAAGGCTTCAACTAAATACTAGTCAAATAAAATAAGCATAAGATGAAGATGTCCATTTATAATGAATATCATTCAATGAAGATTGTATCACAAGTGAAATAGTTTACATGCCAATCTAATTGGCTACGGGGCACTATTCCAACAATCTCCCACTTGCCCTAAAGCCAATTTTTGCATCAATATTGGCTGCAGGGCACTATTCTAACAAATCTCCCATTTTTACATCAATATTAGCTGTGGGGCACTATTCTAACAAAATTGGCTTTAGGACAAGTGGGAGATTGTTGGAATAGCATCCCGCAACTAATTAGATTGGCATGTAAACTATTTCACTTGTGATACAATCTTGGTTGAGTGATACTCATATTTCAATGGATATCTTCATCTTATGCTTATTTTTACTTTACTAACATTTAGTTCAAGCCCTTAGATCACACAAGACTATGGAACTTGGTCATACACTAGGTGGTGATCATAAAACAAGTCTTACATGGTCGTGATCTTAAAATATTTCAAGTCGTAGAATCTTATGAGACATGGCATCTAAGATTCGAATATACTTGCACTAATGATGCATAAATCCAAAGGGCTAGATATTGCTCCATTTCATGGGGAATCCATGTTAGACATGGGTACATGTTAGTGGGTACTTGTTAGAGAACAAGTTCACAGAAGGCATGCCCACAGAATCTACTAGATAGCCAAACTGGCAAGTTCTCCTGCTTACGCTAGTGCATATAATTAGTCCTTTGACTTGAGGATCCATGGTAACCTTGTGTTTAGGTTCTTATGCTTTAGCTCTTCCTTGACCATTCTACGGGTCATCTGGATTGAGCTTAGGAATGAGCTACATAGGCATGGAGGTTTGTGAGATCCAAGATGGGATCCATCTCCTCGTCGTTGTGAAGGGCGAGTGCATTTCCTATATATTCTATAATGATCGATCCTAAGAAATCTTTGCACAAGGTAGTATGACAATTTGAAAAGGGAGTTTTCCAAAAATGAGGTCATAAAAGGGGAATCGAACATTGGAATTAGAAACATAGTTATCGAGGCCATTGGGGAACCGATAAATATCTTGCCCTAGGTCTCTTCTGGGAGATAAAAGATGGAGAGATCGTATTTGCATAGTAAGCGTAAAGCTAAAATGGTTCATCATGATATATTTATTTCATCCAATTAGTTGGGCTCCATGGGCTTATTGCTAGACATCAACTATGGAGATTGGGTACTCTTCGATTAATGAAGATTACTTAAAAGAAATATTATTTTAAAGAAGTTTAAACTAATGTGAATGTTTCAATATTCAAAATATCACAATAAATTGTGAGCCCATATCCAATGAATGGATGAACCTAATAGTCATATGCAAAAGCCTAAAGGAAGTTCTACTTGAAAGCAAGTAACGCACTAGGATCCAATTATAAAAACTTCATAAGCTAAGTAAACTAGTGCTTACATGCTAACTAGGATCAAATCATGCCTAAAATCCAGATTTAGATAGTGTTACCTTGAAATGCTAATATCCAAGGAGAAAGTGGTGAACCTTTCACCAATCCAGAATCTGCTAGAAACCGCGCAGTAGGAAGAGGGCAATTTTTAACCTCGTTAAAAATCCTTCAAAATTCACAAAACAATTAATTCAACCTCTAAACACCTTGGAGGAAACACAGTAAAAAATTCAGATCAAAAATATTTCTGGATCTCCCTGGAAAAATTCATCAAATCGGTGTTCTGCTTAAGTGGATCTCCAAATCGTAGCAAACTAACTTGTTCGCCACTATTGATATGATCCACACACCAATAAAACTTCCGAATTCTCCTCACTATAAGATGGAATAAGAGAGGAGAATGATAATGGTGGAGGCTTATTTGAGGCAGGGAGGAAGAAGAAGAAGAAGAAGGGAGCAAAGCTTTCATCACATGAATGCAATGCTTGAAAGGTGTTTTGGAGTGAATTGTGATAAGAATCTAATTCTTTCACACTTTTAGCAATGACCTATCCTCACACCTAAGATCTCAATATATAGGTGACGTTGGTGTGATGCCAAGTTGGAATCACACCTTCCTTAAGGTGGGCAGCCAACTTGCATTGCCAAGGTGGCAAATGCAAATTCAAATCTAATTTGAATTTCATATGCATCTTAATTACATTTGAAATCTAATTTCAAGCTAATTAAGATGTTAATTCAAATGAACATTTCATTTGAATTTGTCCTTCAAAAGTCAATTCTTCATATTAATTAAATTAAACACTTTAACTTAATTAATTAACCTTTGACTTAACTCTTAAGTCAAACAAGCTTAACTTTTAAGCTTAATTTTGTTAACTTAACTCTTTAAGTTAACTGGACCAATAGATGGTCACTTTGGCACCAAATAATTAACTCCTTAATTAATGGTCTAATTTAAACTTTTCAATTAATTGATTAATTTAACACTTAAATTAATCAAGCCAAAATTAACATTTAAATTGGACACCTCAAAATCAGTCCACTAGGACAAATACTCTAACTCTTAGAAAATTGCTTCATCAACTAGGAAGCTAATTGGATTTTGTGTGTAACCTAATAGGTTCTACCATTCGTTAGACATCGACTATGGAGATTAGGTACTCTTCAATTAATGAGATTAATTGAATTGAGTTGATTAGTTTAAAAGTGTTTTAAACTAAAATGAATATGTGATATTCAAAAGTCACAAGGAGTTGTGAGCCCATGTTCGATGAATTGTAGAACCTATTGCGTCATAGACAAAAGCCAGTTAGCTTCCTAGTTGATGGAGCAATTTTCTAAGAGTTAGAGAATTTCTCCTAGTCGATCGATTTTGAGGTGTCCAATTTAAAGGTCAATTTTGGCTTGGTTAATTTAAGTGTTAAATTAATCAATTAATTTAAAAGGTTAAATTAGACCATTAATTAAGGAGTTAATTATTTGTGCCAAAGTGACCATCAATTGGTCAAGTTAACTTAAAGAGTTAAGCTAACAAAATTAAGCTTAAAAGTTAAGCTTGTTTGACTTAAGAGTTAAGTCAAAAGTTAATTAATTAAATTAAAGCGTTTAATCTAATTAATGGGAAGAATTCAATTTTGGAGGGAAAATTCAAATGAAATGTTCATTTGAATTAGCAGCTTAATTAGCCTGAAATTAGATTTCAAATGTAATTAAGATGCACATGAAATTCAAATTGGATTTGAATTTGCATTTGCCACCTTGGCAATGCAAGTTGGCCGCCCACCTTGAGGAAGGTGTGATGCCAACTTGCATCACACCAACCTCACCCTATATATAGATATAGTAGGTGTGAGGATAGGTCATTGCTAAAAGTGTGAAAGAATTAGATTCTTATCACAATTCCCTTCGAAACACCTTGCAAGCATTGCATTCATGTGTTGAAAGATTTGAGCTCTTCTTCTTCTTCGCTACCTCAAATTGGACTCCACCATTATCATTTTTCTCTCTTATTCCAGCTTATAGCAAGGAGAATTTGGAATTTTTATTGGTGTGTGGATGACATCAACAGAGGCGAACAATTTAGTTTGCTTTGGTTTGGAGATCCACTTGAGCAGAGCACCGATTTGGCGAATTTTTCTGAGGAGATCCAAAAAGCTTTTTGATCCAAATTTTTTACTGTGTTTCTTCCAAGGTGTTGAGAGGTTTTAGTAATTGGTTAGTGAATTTTGGAGGAGTTTTAACAAGCTTAAAAATTGCTCCCTTCCTGCTGCGCGGTTTCTAGCAGATTCTGGATTGGTGAAATGTTCACTACTTTCTCCTTGGATATTAGCATTTCAAGGTAACACTCTATATTAATTTGGATTGTAGGCATGATTTGATCCTAGTTAGCATGTAAGCACTAGTTTATTTAGCTTATGAAGTTTTTATAATTGGATACTAGTGCTATACTTGCTTTCAAGTGGCATTAAAGCCTAAATCATGCTTAGATTTGGATTTTTGTTGATGATTAATTCATGTGAAGGATTGATCAAAATCACTAAATTCTCAATTCATATGATGGATTGAAGTGTTTGCATGATGTTGTGTGTTGCTCCTTGATTGATGAATTGAAAGCACGCTAATATGTGTTTTAAGTGTTAATTCATATGATTAGTATGTTTTAAATCATAGCTATTAATGTTGAATGTTGATTTAGCATTAATTGATGTTATATGTTGATATAGCATGTTAATGATTGGCTAAAATAGTTTTGGTCATCTTTGGATCCGATGTGATTGGAGTTTTGTTGGAGATTTTTGAAGAATGTGATTCTTACTTAACTTGATTTTTGAAGCTTAATTGTGCACTTAAATTTCCAATTTTAAAATGTGTTTTAGATCTATAAATTGGTCCATAATGTGTGATTTAATGTTTAGAAAGAGTTTTAGATTTTTGGGTCCACAAAGGTTGAGCTAAAAATCAACTAGACTAGCATTTACTCTAAAACAAGGGCTGCCTGCCAGCCTTGGCACAACTGGTAGGGCAGTGGCCGAGAGCCATCGCCCAGCCGTGCACCTAGCATGGCCAGCAGTGCCTAGTTATGGGTTGAGTAGGTTTTGAGCTTGATTTTTGGCTCTTTTAGTGGTTAGAAATGATGTTAAATCATGTGTTATGGATGCACAAGTGTTTTGCAAGTTCTCAATTTTAAGTTCTTAAATCTTGTTAAAGTTTATCTCCAAATGTTGCATAAGTGTTATGCATGACCAATTATTTGTTAATTTGATTAGCATTTAATTGATGAAATTAATTGTTAATTCTAGATTTATTTATTGTTCATTTAATTGTTGAATTGATGATGAATGAATGGGGATGATCATGATGAGCCTTTAATATTGATTTTATTTATTTCAAGTTGTTGAAATGGGTTGTATTAAATTAGGGCTTGCATGCCTCTTTATTTCTACCGTATAAATGTCATGAGAATAGAATCACTAGAAGTGAGAATTTCTTGCTCATGTAAAATTTACATGGAGCAAAGGAGATCTTGGAGGAGTGGAGACTTTTGAAGACCCATGAAAATATGGGATACAATCATGTAATAGCTAGATTTAATCAACCCACCTAAAATCAACTAGGTGGTACACCTATGGCTCTAAGTGCAGCACCTGGTTAAGCTCATGGTATCCCACCCTACGAGCATGCTAAGCGCATTTACTTATTTATGTTTTCCATATTCTACGGATATATGAGATGCCTAGTTAGGATATAGAAAACATAAATAAAAAGATAAAATGATGAGATCTTTGTAAGCAAATGCCCTCCGCTTAGAATGTCTAAGTATTTTTCAAATATTAAGTCGAAATGGATACAAATTAAAAGAATTTTAATTAATCCAAGCCTTATACCAATAGTGTCTACGACGATGCTACCAATTTTGTGTGATGGCACTCATACATGGGGTCACACTTAGGAGGAAAGCTGTGAGCATACACTTAGCATAAGATGCACTTTAACTTAGGAACACCCACACATTGGCACTCGTACATGGAAGATGATGTGGTGCCCATCTTGAGTCAAAAATTGATTGGTATGTACGACTTGATGGCACACGTACACATGGGTCTATGTGAAAAGTGTGCTAAAATGTATCAAGAGTTGCATGAAATGCAATTAGCAAAAGTTGCTTAACCTTCGATTGCTTGTGGATAGCACTCGTACACGAAAGTCCATTTGCAAGTCCTTGGGATCTTGATTTTCACTAGGAAATATGATTTCCTGAATTCTTCTGGGGGATAAAGAATTTGATAAAATAGGAGGAAAAAATGCTTGATAGACCATGAACATATTTTTAATGTCAAAGTCAATCACATGCTTATTCTCTTTTTTGCCTTTGAGGATTTGTGAAATCTCAAGAATGGCTTAATGTTCCATTCATCATTATTTTGGAAACCAATAAATCAACCGGGCTAAACTTCCACGATTGACTTAACCTTAAAAAAAATTATTCTAGATACCTAGGAACGGATATATGTCCTATATCAAGCTGCTCCTAATCCGATGGGGATTAAAGTAGATCAAGAGACAAGTGAAAAGTTCACGAATTGGATTTAGGATCGTCCTATCCCATAGTCTCATTATGGTATCTAACAAAATTTAAAAGTCTCAAAGATACATAAATAGTACCTTAGTTAAAGTTTGCAAGAGTTGTAAAGAAAACAAGGTATGAGAAGTTCATATTGTCGAAGGAGATTTTTCAAGCAAAGATGGATGTGAAGTTATGTGTCATCAACTACGGTCTAAAGATGATTAGGCTTGCAGAAGCTTTTTCTACTTGGATGTAGTGATAGACAATGATCTCCATGAGGATTTGAGCCTTACATCCTCATCGAGTTTTATTGATTAAAATATTGATCTAGAATGAGACTACCATGACAAGGACAAACCTTTGACACTTGTTTCCTCCTCCAAGTCTATGGGCCCTAGGGGTGCTAGAAAGGGAGGTAAAATGAAGAAAAGTTCTTGCTCTAAGGGAAAACAACTATTAAAGGCATCCGCAGGGATCTAGAAGTTTATAGAGGATATAGTTGATATTATTTGTTTCTATTTTGGCTAGATAGGCAATTAGAAGCGGTTTTGCAAGGAATACCTTGCAATCCTTTGGAAGGGTATGTACTTTATTGAAGTTCATTTAAGGATAAATTATTCCTCATGGATATGTGATACCGCATGTAGTTCTTATGTTTGTAAGTTGTTACAAAGAACAAGAAATAAGAATAATACTAAGTGATGTGGATATGATCCACCATCTTGGCTAAGGAGCAAGAGTTGTGACCAAAGCCGAAGGCATATAATAAGTTGGACTTAGGGAACTCCATAATTGTATTGAACCCTTGCTATTATGTGTCATATATTGTTGAGAACATTATTTCAATTCCCATTTTGGATAGCAAAGCATTTGATCCTTTTATGTCAAATGGAAAATTGAAGGCATTAAAGAATGGGTTCTCTAATTGCTTATGGTACACTTAACAAAGGATTATACGTATTAGATTCTCAACCATCACTAATGCACTTCCAATAAAGTAAGAAAATTACATATCCAAGAAAATGTCATGTTATGACATGCAAGACTTGGACATATTTCAAGAAATAGGATGAACAAGTTAAAAGCTCTCAAAGCACTAAATGTTATTAGCATTGAGGATTTTCCTACTTGTGAATCTTGTTTAAAAGGAAAAATAACCAAGGCTTCTTTTGTAGGACAAACAGAGCGCTCCATAAGTCCTTTGGATTTGATCTATACTGGTGTTTGTGGACCACTAAGAGTTAGTGGGAGATGAGGCTATTCTTACTTCATCACCTTTACCGATGATATAGTCAGTTCGAATATATGTATCTTATGAAGAAGAAGTCTGAAGCCTTTGAAAAGTTCAGAGTATAGGAATAAAGTGGAAAACCAATTAGGCTACGTATTAAAGCTCTTCGATCGGATCGAAGGGGAGAATACTTGAGCACCAAATTCTTGGATTATCTAAAGGAGAATGAGATTCTCTCTCAATGGAATCCACCCGGCATACCCCAAGATAATAGAGTAGCTAAGAGGAGAAACCATACCTTGTCAGACATAGTATGTTCCAAGTTAAGCTTCTTCGATGTAACTATATCCTTTTAGGGATACACCTTAAACACAATGGCGAAGCTACTAAATATAGTACCTTCAAAGTTGGTGCCCAAAAATACCATATGAGATATGACATGGCAAAGCACCCTCTTACCAATATTTCAAGGTTTGGGGATCTCCCGCCTACGTGAGACGGACAATGGGAGATAAGATGGATAGTAGATCCACCTTGTGCAAGTTTGTGGGTTACCCAAGAAAGTCTATGAGTTATTACTTATATGATCCCTTGGAACAAAAGGTGTTTGTTTCAAGGAATGCCTACTTTTTGGAAAAGAATTTTCTATTAGATAGAAAAGGCATTGTTGTAGAACTTGGTGAAGTTCAAGATGGTCCTCAAATCCTACAAACAGTGAAACAAATAAATATCAAAGAGCCTTATACATAACCTCTAAGAAAGTCGGACCGAATCAAGAAGAAACCCGAAAGGTTCGGATTTCTTCATGAGACAGGCCAATTGGATGGTCATCCGAAGACCTATGAAGAACCTATGTTGGACATAGATTAGGATGTTGGCTTGAAGCCATGAGATTTGAAATGGACTCCAGGTACTCAAACAAAGTATGGACTTTGGTAGATCCACCAAAGGGAATAGTCCAGTTGGTTACAAGTGGATCTATAAGTGAAAGCTTGGAGTAGATGGAGAAGTGGTGACTTTTTTAAGGCACGACTAGTGGCAAAGGGTTACACTCAAAGACTTGATATCGATTTCAAGAAAATCGTTTCACCGGTCGTAATGCCTAAGCCCATTTGGATTCTACTTGCCATAGCTGCATATTATGACTATGAGATATGGCAAATGGATGTTAAAATTGCTTTCCTAAATGGAGATATTAAAGAAGAAAACTATATGGAACAACCACAAGGTTTTACATCCAAGGGGAGTAAGCAAAAGGTTTACAAACTCCAAAGATCTATTTATGGACTCAAACAAGCATCCCGAAGTTGGAACATACGTTTTGACAAAATAGTCAAATCGTTTTGCTTTATCAAAAATGTGTATGAAACCATGTGTGTATAAAAGGATTAGTAGGAGTTCGATACAATTTATTGTGCTTCATGTCGATGACATCCTTCTCATTAGAAATAAGGTAGAAGTGTTAAAGTGTACTAAAGCGTGGTTATCTACTTAATTCTCCATGAAGGATTTGGGATAAACATCCTATGTATTAGGAATATGTATATATAGAGATAGATCTAAGAGGATGCTGGGGCTATCCCAAACCCTGTACATTGACAAGATACTAAAGAGGTTAGTATGGAAGAATCTAAGAAGGGATTCATTCTCATAGGACAAAGAACGAGAGACAAAGAAATGTCCCATAACACTAAAAATGAGAGACAAAGAAATATCCCACATACCTTATGTCTCCGCCATTGGTAGCATAATATATGTCGTTCAATGTACAAGATCGGATATGGCACATTCACTAAGTGTTAGGAGTAGGTTCCAATCCAATCCCAATAAGAGTTACTAGATAGCCTTTAAAACAATCCTTAAATACTTGAGAAGGACTAAGGACTTTTTTTTGGTACACGGTAATGGAGAATTGAAACTCAAGGGGTTTTTTGAATTCAAGTTTCCAATCCAATGTAGATGACCTAAAATCCACTTCTGGATTTATATTTTGCCTTAATGGCAACATGGACAATTGAAAGGGTTCCAACAAAACACCACCGCCGAGATAACCACTGAAGTGAAATAGTTTGTGGTTTTAGAAAACCGCAAAAGAAGGTATTTGTATAAAAACTCCATCTAAGAGTTGGATGTAGTGCCTAGCGTGCATGAGCCCACGGTTATCTTTGGAAGAAAATTTTGGACTTGAGCTAAGATCTCATCAGTGATCCAAACACAGTAAAAGTGTTATCATTTGATATATATGATATCAATTGATAGAGACGACAACTGAGTGGATAAAGTTGCCTCAGAAGAGAATTTAGCAGAACTACTGTCTAAACCCCTATAAGCAAAATATCTTTGAAGAACATCTTGAGAAGATAGATTTCAAAGCCATGGGGCATTGGCTTTAAGGTAAGTAGGAGATTGTTGGAATAATGCCTGGCAAGCCAATAGGATTGGCCTTGTAAAGCTATATCCTTGTAAAACAATCTTCATTGAATGATTTTCATTATATGGCCATCTTTATCTTATACTCTTTATTACTTCACTTACATTTAGATGAAGCCCTTAGATCACTCATGACTTTGGGACATGGTTTGATAACCATGGAATAAGTCTCACACAGTCGTGATCTTAATTCTTTCAAGTCATAAGATCTTACGAGATAGGGCATCTAAGATTCGGATAGACTTTCACTAACGATGCATAAATCTAAGAGTTGGATATTACTATGTTCCATGAGCAATCGCATGAGATATGGATTTATGTTATTAGATGCATGTTAGAGAACAAGGCACTGAAGGCACACTGGAGAATCCACTATACCGCCTTAGTGGCAAGTCGATAATAGCAAATTCTCCTGCTTACGCTAGTGCATATTATTAGTCCTTTGACTCGAGGATCAATGGTAATCTTATGTCTGGTCCTCATGCTTTGACTCTTCCTTGACCACTTAGCGGGTCTTTCGGGTTGAGGTTTGGTATGGGCTACTTAGAATGCAGGTTTGTGAAAACCATTATAGCTCTACGTTTACCATGCAAATGCGGTCCTTCCATCTCCTATCTCCCGAAAGAGGCCTAGGCAAGATATTTGTCGGCTCCCTAATAGCCTCGATACTATGTCTCTATTCCTAATGTTCAATTCCCTTGTGTGACCTCATCTTTGGAAAACTCCTTTTCCAAATTATCACACCATCTTGTGCAAGGATTTCTTAGAATCGACCATCATAGAATACATAGGAGATGCACTTGCGCTTCACAAAAGCGAGGAGTCGTCTAAGCTCTATCAACTAGGAAGCTAATTGGCTTTTATTTATGACCCAATAGGTTCTACCATTCATTGGACATGGGCTCACAATTCCTTGTGACTTTTGAATAGCATATATTCATTTTAGTTTAAAACACTTTTAAACTAACCAACTCAATGCAATTAATCTCATTAATTGAAGAGTACCAATCTCCATGGTCAATGTCCAACCTCAAGCCCATAAAGCCTAACAATTGGCCAAAATGAATATTTTGGAGAACTACTATAGCTCTATGCTTACCATGCAAATACGGTCATTCTGTCTCCTATCTCCCTAAAGAGGCCTATGGCAAGATATTTGTCGGTTTTCTAATAGCCTCGATACTATGCCTCTATTCCCAATATTTGATTCCCTTTTGTGACCTTATCTTTGGAAAACTCATTTTCTAAATTGTCACACCACCTTGTGTAAGGATTTCTTGGAATCGACCATTATAGAATACATAGGAGATGCACTCACCCTTCACAAAAGCGAGGAGTTAGATTCCATCTTGGATCTCACAAACCTCCATGCCAGTAGCTCATACACAACCTCAACTCGAAAGACCTACTAAATGGTTAAGGAAGAGTCAAAGCATAAGGACCAAACACAAGGTTACCATGGATCCTCAGGTCAGCAGACTAATAATATGCACTAGCGTAAGCTAGAGAATTTACCACTTGGCTATCTAGTGGATTCTCCGGTGGGCCTTCAGTGCATTGTTCTCTAACAAGTACCCACTAACATACACATATATCTCATACGGTTGCTCATGGAACGGAGCAATATCCAACTCTTAGATTTATGCATCGTTAGTGCAAGTCTATCCGGATCTTAGATGCCCTGTCCCGTAAGATCCTATGACTTGGAAGATTTAAAATCACGACCATGTGAGACTTATTCCATGGTTATCAAACCAAGCCCCGCAATCATGAGTGATCTAATGGCTTCATCCAAATGCAAGTGAAGTAATAAAGAGCATAAGATGAAGATGGCCTTATAATGAATATCATTCAATCAAGATTGTTTTACAAAGATATAGCTTTATAAGGCCAATCCTATTAGTTTGCCTGGCACCATTCCAACACTACTTGATGGGAGGAATTTTCTATGGAGTTAGAAAATTCACCTAAGCAATTTTGGAGAAGAATTTGGTTGGCTAATTCTTTAATCATCTTGGCTTGATTAATTTAATTGTTATATCAATCAAAATAATTTAAAGAGTTAAAGTTGACCAATTAAATTAAGGAATTAATTTAATTTGTTGCATGTGGCAATTAATTACTCAAGTTAACTTAAAAGGTTAAGTTAGTTGACTTAAGGAGTTAACTCAATTCAATTAATTAAATTAAAGAGTTAGTTTAATTAAAATGAGAATTTTAAATTTGGAGGGAATTTCAAATGAAAGAGTTCATTTCAATTTAATTAGAGTTAATTTGCATTACATTTCATAAGATCAAATAAAGACGCAAATTAAATGCAAATGCATGTGAAATTCACATGCAAAGTTGGTTGGCAAGTTGGTTGACAAGTTGGCCAACTAACCATGGGAGGTGTGATGCTAACTTGCATACATCATCCTCTCTATAAATAGGAAATGGCCAGCCATTAGATGGCTAATCCACTAAGATTCCCATTTCCCTCAAAAAAATGGGATTTTTCATGTGTTGAAGTTTCACACTCTTTAAACTCTCTCCCTATCCAATTCTCTCATAACCACTACTCCCTCACCTTCATCCTATCATTATCTAGTAGATTTGAGGCTGATTAGAGCTCTTCTTGGGTGTGTGGATTATTACATTAGAGGTCCAACACTTGAGAGACTTGGTCCTCCTTGGTGAACTATTTTTGTCCAGTAACTTTCATGGAAAATTTGAAGGACTTTGGAAGTTTTGATTGGCACGAAATATTTACAACATATTCCTTAGTGTGTTAAGGTGCTCTTTGTAAATGTTGAGCAATTTTGGAGTTGTCGAAAGCGGTCAACCATTGGTGACTTTCTATTGTGCGCGATTACTCCTTTGAAGAGTTCATTGGAGTCTTTCTCCTCATACCTTTGGATTTAGCATTCAAGGTAAATTTGCTAGATCTATTAAATGCATGATTAGATCCTTGGAGTGGAGTAGATATTTTATATTAGCCTTTTTATAGTTTTATATTTTGGATCCTTAGCCTACTCCTACTTTCATGAGCATCCTTCATCTTTCCATCCCCTATAATGAATTACAAAGGTGAGAACCACATGCAGTATCAAATACCAATAAAGAAGAATTTGTGGTTAAGAGCACTTCAATGACCAACATAACCTTTCCAAGGGTTGCAAGGTATTCCTTGCAGTTGTGCTTCCAATGCCCAATTTTGCCACTGTAGAAACACGTGGCATCTTTTTTGTCCTCTTTCTTCTTCTTCTTCTTAACTCTTCCAAAGGGCTTTAATAGTTGTTTCCCTTTTGAAGAAGAAATCTTCTTCTTCTTACCTCTCTTCTTTTTGCCCCTAGGGCCTTTAGACTTGGAGAATGATGTAAGCATCAAAGGCTTGTCTTTTTTAATAGTCAACTCGGCGGTCACCAACATATTGACCAATTCATTAATTGTTACCTCTTGCTTGGTCATGTTGAAGTTCATAATTAATTGGTCAAACGCACTTGGTAATGATTGGAGGATCAAATCCACATAAAGGCTATTGTCCATGACCACGTCCAATTGAGCAAGCTTCTCGATGAGACCGATCTTCTTAAGGCCATGGTCATGTACACTAGCCCATTCAATCTTCCAGTCCTAAAGAGCTCCATAGACAATGAGTAACGCTTATGTCTAGATTGCACCCCATACAACTCTTGTAGCTGCAGGTGAATCTTAGAAGCAGTCTTCATGTTTTGATGAGATTCTTGAAGCTCATTGGACATAGACGCCATCATGAGGCAATGGGTTTGAAAATCATCTTCTACCCATTTAGCGAACATTTCGCGGTCCTCATCATCTGCATCATCACCAATGGTGTCCAGCGAACTTTGAGTAAGGAAAAATATTCTCTTTTTGTAATCAAGAATAATTTTAAGGTTTCTTAGCCAATTGCAGAAGGTAGTCCTAGTAAGTTTATTGGCTTCCAAAATAACACTTAGTGGATTCTTGACCATTGATTGAGATTTCAAAAATGATAGAGAGAGAGAGAGAGAGCATATAAGCATATGATTGAATTTGATATTTAGAAAACATGTTTATAGACTTTCAAGCATATTTTTATCCCACTATTTTATCAAATCGCTCACCCCCTTAAGGAATTCAGGAAATCGTACTTCCTAATGAGAATCAAGGTCCAAAAGGCATCATTTGTGGGCCCATGACTCGTGAGACATCCACAAACAATCCTAAGGTAAGCAACATTTCCTAATAGCATCTCTATGTAACCTTTGATATGTTTTGTCTCACTTTTCATGTAGATCCTCCGCTCGTGCGACATCTACACTACTAGGTGTTAAGTCGTACCTACCAATCAATCTTTAATTATAAACTCCACTATGACATACCACGACTTGTGAGACAATGCCATAGTTAGTTTTAAATTAAAGTACATCATATGCCAAAAAAGTGAACACAACTTTCCTCTAATAAAGTGTCCCACGACTCGTGTGCCAACACTAAACTAGGGTAGCATATCATGTCACCTCCCATTGATAGAAGGCTTAGATTAACTAAAACTCCTTTTAATTTGTATCCAACTTGACTTAATATTTTGTAAAACTTAGAATTTTCTAAGTTGAGGGATTTTCTTACTTTGAAAGTTCTTAACAATTTTATCTTCTCTTATTTAGGTTTTCTATATCCTAGCCATGGATCTCACACATCAATAGGATAAAGAAAAACATAAATAAGTAAATACGCATTGTATGCTCCTAGGGTGGGATGACCATGACCCTTAACTAAGTAGTACACTTAGAGCCATACGTGCACTACTTAGCTGATTTTAAGTGGGTTGATTAAATTCAATCTATTACATTAATGTATCCCATATATTCATGGGTCTCCAAGCCTCCTTGATCCTTTTGGCCTCCTTTTGCTCCTTGCAACTTTTACAAGAGAAAAAAATCTTCACCTCTAGAGTTCTATTCTCATAACATTTACAAGGTAGAAAATCAAGAGACATGCAAGCCCTTCGAGATTTTCTACCTTGTAAATGTTATGAGAATAGAACTCTAGAGGTGAAGATTTTTTTCTCTTGTAAAAGTTGCAAGGAGCAAAAGGAGGCCAAAAGGATCAAGGAGGCTTGAAGACCCATGAATATATGGGATACATTAATTAGGATTAGAAGGCTGAAAATTACCATTGATAGAAGGATTCAAAGGAATCAACTAGATCACTCTAAGGACTCCTCCAATGGATGATCTACAAGCACCAACACTTTGATCCAATTGCTCCCTTCTAAGTCTCCAAAAATCAGCAAAACTTCACACTTTTTCACCATTAGAACAACAAGGTACAAGCCAAAAATCACTAAAAATTTCAGCTCCTTGGTCACCCAATTGTAGCACCAAAATGGGCCTAAAAAATGGCTCCCTAATGAACTCTAAGCTCCCCAAGATTTTGAATCTCTAATGTTAAGTCCACACACCTAGGATTAGCTCTCAATCAACCTCACTTTTCTAGAGAAGATAGGAAGATGGTGATGAAAGGAGTGATGGTTTTTGGAGGAGAGAATTTTGGGCGTGGTTATTCAACACATGAATTATACCACACTTTTGGAGGAAAAGTGTGAGTGATGCCAACTTGCACAACTAGCCAGCCACATGTTTATTTATAGGAGGGGATGGAAGCCTTTGAAGGCTTCTATCACACCCCTCCATGCATGTTGGCCAACTTGCCAACTTGGATTTGCATTTACTTGTGCATTTGCATTTACATTTCATCTCATGAAATGCAATGCCAATTTACATAATTGAAATAGACTCCTCATTTGATTATCCTCCAAAACTTAAATGCTTCATTTAATTAAATTATCTCTTTATTTTAATTAATTTAACTTAACTCTTTATGTTAATTAAAGTTAACTTAACTCCTTAAGTTAACTTGACTAATTATTTGTCATATGGCA
This sequence comes from Jacaranda mimosifolia, assembly GCA_018894105.1. Classification (NCBI taxonomy): domain Eukaryota; kingdom Viridiplantae; phylum Streptophyta; class Magnoliopsida; order Lamiales; family Bignoniaceae; genus Jacaranda; species Jacaranda mimosifolia. The sequence goes on from CM032126.1 coordinate 21,982,604, forward strand.
CTAATTAAATTAACTCCTTAATTTAATTGGCCTAATTTAACTACTTAAATTATTTTGATTAATTTAACACTTTAAATTAATCAAGTCAAAATGACTAATTAAAATTAGTCAAACCAATTTTCTCTCCTTAAGCAAAAACCGCCTAGTACATGATTTTCTAATTCCTTAGAAAATCCCTCCTATCAAATAAGAGTTTTCCTAGGCTTTTGTGTGTGACCCATTAGGTTCACCCATTCATTGGACATGGGCTCACAACTCATTGTGATATCTTGAATTTTGAAATATTCACATTAGTTTAAACTCATTTAAACTAATAACTCTTTCAATTAATCTCTATTAATTAAGAGCACCCAATTTCCATGGTCGGTGACTAGCAAGAAGCCCATGGAGCCCAACTAATTCGATGAATTAATTATACCTCGATGAACCATTATAGCTTACACCCATCATGCAAATCCGGTCTTTCTGTCTCTTATCTCCCAAAAGAGGTCTAGGGCAAGATATTTTTTGGCTCCCTAATAGCCTCAATAACTATGTCTCCGCATCCAATGTTCGATCCCCCTTTATGACCTCAACTTTAGAAGACACATTTTCCAAATTTTTATACTACCTTGCACAAGGATTTCTTAGAATCGATCATTATAGAATACATAGGAAGTGCACTCGTTCTTCATAACAATGAGGAAACGGATCCCATCTTAGATCTCAAAAACTTCCATACTTAATTAGCTCATGCCCAATCTCAACCCTAGATGACCCTCTACGTGGTCGGGAAAAAGTCAAAGTATAAAGACCTAAACACAAGGTTACTATGGATCCTTAAATCTAAGGACTAATTATATGCACTATCGTAAGCCTGAGAACTTGCCATTATCGACATGCCACTGCGGCTATCTAGTGGATTCTCCCGATGGGCCTTAAGTGAACTTGTTCGCTAACAATCACCCACTAGAATACATCCATGTCTAACATAGATTGCCCATAAAATGGGGCAATATCCAACCCATTGGAGTATGCATCGTCAGTGCAAATCTATCTGAATGTTAGATGCCCCTTCTTATTAAATTTTATGACTTAGAATGTTTAAAATCATGACCTTTGGACTTGTTTCTTGATAACCATAATATGTGTGACCAAGTCCCATAGTCTTGTATGATTTAAGGGCTTCAACCAAATTCAAGCGAAGTATAAAAAGCATAAGATGAAGACAGCCATTTAATAAGAATATCATTAAATCAAAATTATCTCACAATTGGAATAGTATTACACGCCAATTCTATTTGGTTGTGGGGCACTATTCCAACAGTTTTTGCCTTAGAAGAGAGATAAATTGACTAATTATCAAATGGTCATTTTAGCTTGATTAATTTAAATGTTAAATTAATCAAAATAATTTAAAAAGTTAAATTAGGCCAATTAAATTAAGTTAAATGATACTTTAATTAGCCAAGTTAACTTAAGGAGTTAAGTTAGCTCAAGTTAACTTAAAGAGTTAAGTTAATTAACTTATAGAGTTAAGTTAAATTAATTAAATTAAAGGGTTAATTTAATTAAATAGGGAATTCAAGTTTTGGAGGAAAATCAAATGGAAGAGTCCATTTGAATTATGCAAGTTGGCATTTCAATTTATGATATTTAATATAATCATTCAAACATCAGAAATGCAAATCTGTGCTAATGATACTCACAGCTAGCTAATTACCAACTGCACATCAAACCCACAGCAGGACATTTACCATTATGACACCAATATACACCCTACATGGACTGCTACCAATGCAGACTAAAGGATCCAACATCACTGAATATGGGACTCAAACAATGCCAGATATGGACTGATAGCTGGCAATGACTCAGCACTCAACATTCAATACCTAAGCCCCCAAAATTCCTATTAGCTTAAAGAGACTTGTAAGCACACATGATTGTGCATTTGAACTCAACAGTAGTTGTCTCCGGTCTCCATAACAGCAACTGTTGTAGTAGAGAGTACCAAGTCACACTAAGAAAGTGACTCTAAAAAAGTGAAGACAAAAGTTGTCTCCAACAGAATCAGTTAATGGTCACCATAGAGGTATAAGTACTTACTTCTCCACTCAAGTGGTAGAGAAACCCCAAGCATGGTGCCTTTGCATTAATAGTTGACAATTATCAAACTTTAGCAAGCAAGTTAGCAAGGAACAAATAAATTGAAGTTTAACATATGATACCCTAGTGCATATACAAAGACCAGAATTCAATCAAACTACCCCTAAAGTAGCATATAGTTCACAGAGCGGATAATCATATAACACATAAAGCATTCAACAAGAATTAATTTCCACAGCACAAATTGCTAACTGCAACAAAGAAACAGATTACTATAACTCACAGTCGTGCTAAAAGAAAAAGATACAAAATAAGCTTTCAAATTTCCCCCTTCAGAATCAACCTCCACATACTTGGAAGCCCCCAAATTGTCCCTATAGAATGATGATGTACTCCTAGCCGTTGTGCAAGTGTATGTAGTGTATGCGATGTTTAAGAGAGAGTGCGGTGTCTGTTGTGTGCAATGGTAAGAAAGTAAGTTTGGGAATAGAAGAAAGAGAATTTGGGAACGGTAAGTGGAAGTACATATAATGCAAATTTAGTTCACAGGCTAAAGGAGTTGAATGCAATTCTAGTTCCACATAAATTTTGGATGTGATATAACACACTGTGTTCTGTCAACCTTTGTTAAAGAACCCAAAATCAAGCTGGCATGCAGATGAGGAATTTAGTGCACACCATGTGAAAAAATTGACACACGTCATCAAAATATAGTAACAAGACAGATTCCCCAATCAGAAAAATAATAGCGAATACAATCGCCCAACCATGCTAATGTATATGTGCATAAACAAGCCCATAAGTGACGTGCAATTCCTAAAAACTATGTAAAGCACATTTGAATCTAATTCATCTTCAAAAGTATTGAAAAATTTACCTCAAATCCCATATCATACCCAACTAAATCAACTAACAAATGATCAAAATAGAGTAATCATACATTAATACCATAAAATCAGACCCCCCATAAATAAATTGCATAATAAAAAAACATATCAAGACTCCCGCATACAACTGAACAGCAACTAGGACAAGACTATTGAACCACTTTTTTGACTTAGAATCATGTAAGGTTTATAGGTCAAAATAGCAGAGTAAACATACAGTGGAATCATCTCTGTAAAAAGCTTGAAGGAACCTACTTAGAATGCCTAGAGACTTTTGGGCAGAGGCTTTTAGCCGGAGGCATTTGGCCAATATCAACAGCAACAACCTAGATCACATGAAAATGCAACATAAAAAATGCACCAAGGAGGGAATTTTGTGGTAATGAGGTCGTAAATACAGAGGTAAAGATGAACAAGCACGCAGACCCAGATGTATAGTTATTTCGTTTAAGCCCAAAAATTGAATATCAAGCCCTTTTTCAGACAACCACGATTAAAACTCTAATTGAGAATGGAAACTATAGACGGCCGAAAATTGGATATGAAGCCCTTTTTCAGGCAACCGCGACTTACCTTAATGCCAAAATAAAGATCTACGCTGTAGCACCACCTCTCGGGATAGCACTTAAGATGAGGTGCCACTCAGTTCAAACTTAAATCTTAACCCACAATACAAGCAATAGGCCCATCAGAAAAAAATGTCAATATTATCAGAGATAGCAACGAGCTTCAACCTAAACAATCCTCAACAAAAGTACAGTTTACATGCATTAACTAATTTCGTAGCATTCATCATTCCATATATACTACAAACCTTAATTTCATCATGTCATATCACAACATCACTAAGTTTAGAGCTTAACATACAATTGAACCTATAACAGTTATAAATACATGTTCTACTATTAGAAACAACAGCGGATTTCATCTTAAGCAAACCTCAACAAAAGTATTATATACAAACCACAACTAATCCCATAATATTCAGCATAATATATACACCCTGTAGATGTTAATTTCAAACCTAACATATCACAACATTCTAGGGTACACAAAATGTCCAAGAGTACCCATAAGCATATACAACTGTTTTTCTATTACAAAATATGTTCACCGATCCAAGCCTAGAGTTCAAGTTCATCACTTAACCCTGTCTGAGAAAATCAAAGAAATACGGGGGGGTAAGTCCAAAGGACTTAGTGAGGGATATTCGTAATAATAAGTAGTAGAGATCTGTCGAGGAAGAATCAACTCAATAGATCATAATTTAACAGTCAGAACAATAACATATCAGATACAAATAACAGTTTTAGCAAGTAGGAATCCCTCATTCCTTATTGCTCCATGAACAGTTTACAAACTATCGAATACAGTCGAAACAAAATAATCCCTAGTAACATATGTTGTCCAACGAATCAGAACATGATAGGCATATCAGATTCTCCTTATACCAGTCAGTCAATCAATCAATCAATCAGACAGTCTGTCGGTCAATTAGTCAATCAATCAATCAGTCTGACAATCAGTCAACCAGTCGATCAGACATGTCAGCATGTCCCGAGCATAATAGTTGAAAACAACTTATTAGCTGGTCCCGAGCTCAACAGCTGAGAACAACTTATCAACTCATCCCGAGCTCAACAGCTGGGCACAACTTATCACAATCAGTCAGTCAGTCTTACCAAAGCGCGATAGCTCGGTATAAGGCAGATGTCCATACGGTCCATATGGCACATTGCTAATGCCCAGGGGAAAATTCCTAGCGCCTCGCTGATAATGGATATAATAAGTGTGCCGGTGAGGCAATCGATAACAGTACAAGATAATACAAAAATGCCGACAAGGCAATATGAAATCAGTAAACAATTCAGATAAGCCAACATGGCCATTTAAAGCTATAACGGATAACAAATGTGTCGGCAAGGCAATAAATAACAATACAGGATAGTACAGATAACAATATAGTGATAGGCAACAGGGCGAAACAGATAGCAAGTAAGAGTTCTAGGCGCCAGAACAGACAGGATTCAAAATTGATATCAAGCGACAACCCTTACAGAGGCGTACATATCAAATAATAAATAACAATCGAGATCTCAAACATTTCTCATATTTCAACAAATCAGGATACAATACAATACAGAAATAGGAACCCTCACAGGGGTTTATCACCATAACAGATAAGTACAAGAAGTGCCAAGTTAGCAAACCCTTACCTCTGTAGCCTCAGAAAATGTAATCCACAATCAGCAATCTACTAGTCCGCGAGACCCATTTCTCCATCACCTAACCAAAAGAGTATATTCACAGCCAAAATCCCCATTCAACTCTAATAATCCCTAATAATTACAATTACACCATTAGCAGTCTAAAATCATTAATTGCTCGGCTAATACGATAGTTTTAAAGTTCGTATTTGTTTCAGTAATAGGATGTAATTTGGTCCTTAATTACATAATTATCCTCATAACATTATCCCAAATTAATAATAATAGTCCAATCATCATAATTAACTCAATTATCGCCACTTAGGTCTCAAATTCATGAAATTCTCAAATTAGGGTTTAAATCCTTTAATAAACTTAATTAATCCAAGTTAGCACATAATATGACATATTCGGGTCCACTAAACTATATAATAATACATGCATGTCACATATATATCGAAATCCTATATAATACACGCATGTCACATATAATAATTCATCATTTTCTTAACATAATACAAGGTTTGGTATGAAATAACGATACAAGATTAATTCCAAACTCTCTAGTCATTACCTAAATCTTTGTATGAAGAAGTTGAAATCTCAAATCAATACACTACCACGATTGTTGCAATGAGCTGAAGATACTATCCTAGCTTCACCCCCGCACTACCCGCCGCCGCCGAAGATAGTCAACAACACCACCATTGGAAGCGCCTTAGCTCCAGCAAGCCAACGCCTACATCAATTTTGAGTTTAGCTGCCAAATTGACCCTCAATCAAAGCTTTGAAGCTCACAACACCATCACTCTCCGCTGCCTCGGTTTTCTCTTTTTTCTTTGACGGTGGACCAAATCCTTAACCCAGTATACCAAAACGTTCCCTGAGCTGAGCCCAACAAAACCCACCCTTGGTCACTGTAAAAAGTTGCTGAAAAAGTGAGGCTCATCACCCTCCGCCATGAGCTCGCCTCGATCTTCAATTTTTCGGCATTTCATCAGTGGGTTTGGGGAGAAAATAGTATGGTCGTGTTCCTAGAAGTAAGGGAAAGGCTTTTGCTGGTTTGGTTTTTGGGAAATGGTGGTTGCCGGTGAAGTTCACCGGTGAGGGTAATGGTCGCTCAACTTCATCCTCGATTTTCTGGTTGTGCACCACCGGGTTCTGGCTTCATGTGGTACCCACGTGTTCATCGTGAAGAGATGAAGAAGATGGTTGGTTTGGTTTTTTCGTTTTGGGGTTTCGTCAGGGTGGTCACCGAAGAGGAGATAAAAATAGTGCTCGGTGGAGAAAGAGAAGAAGAGGAGAGGAAGAAAGAGGGGAAAATGAAAATGGCATATTTAAAGGGTAACTTTTAGAAATTCTCAATTAGCCCCCAAATCTTTCTTCCAGCTTCCAATTAAGTCCTCCAAGGTTTTGAGCCTCTTTAATTTAGCCCCTAAACTAAGTGAGCGCCTCACATTAGCCCATTTGACCATAAATATTTCCATGCAAACCCCCAAAATTCCTAAAATGTGGTCAATCAAGTCCTGCCTATTTACAATTTGACCCCAAAACTTTCAATTTTCATGCAATTAAGTCCTTTTTATTAATTTTTTGGGCCCTAAAATTCAACCAACCAATTTCTTGATTTCTAAATACTCATTTTCTCATTTTTCCAATTTTAGGGGTGTTACACATGCAATTTACAATGAGTTCCCAAATTCCACAAACCCAGATTTTAACTATGGATAAAAAGTGGATTTTGACAAATCCAAAACCAGATTCGAACATGCGACCTTAAAACTGTAGCGCCCCATCCGAGAGGTGCTTGCTTTCGGGCCGAGGTGCTACTCAAATCTTTTCCATAATAATTTAAATTCAAAATGCACCTCCAAAATTCAATTTCAATTCAAACTGCACAGCAACCCAAAATTTTACAACTCAAGTGGTAGCAACTTAGCAATAACTTGGAAGATCATCTTAGAGTGCGCAATATGTAAAACCAAAAACAACAAAATTTAAACTCCAAGAGGCACTACAAGAAGTGCAACATATTCATATTCTAAAGTCTTATAAATAACAGCATATTTCAACTTAAAATAACACTACACGCCAACATTATATACAAGCTAAAAGTCTTCCAACTGAGTTCAGTCTTGTCCACAATCTCAAATCCCATAGTCACCATCAGATGATATCCAAGAACCTATCTTAAATAGTTCTTTCGAGCAAGCATCAGTCCTCATTCTTCACTATTCATACTTGTCTGAAAATATTTAAGAAATGCATAGGAGGGTGAGTCTTAAGGACTCAGTGAGGGAAACCATAATAGGAGATAGAGGAAAAATATTGAATTTTCAATGGTAATAAACAAGGTCATTGATAATAAATCAGATAATTAGTTCATGATTGACGGGAATCAGATTTTGACTCATAAAACATGAAACATGTAAACATTTAGTTGGCATGTTGGCATCCTTCCTTATTGCTCATTGATGAATACAAGATAACTTTACAATAGCATTTAATGTGAACTTGAAAACTTTCCCTTATCTCTCCATTTGCTCGAGCACATAGCTCGGCATGTAACAACTTGCTTTTATGGCATGGTCGACAGCATGCCCGATCCCGCCACTCACAGTTTACTACCTCCAGCTACTTGTAAGTCATGATGGTAAATAAGTATTAGTTGCGAGTTCTGTCACCGTCGGTCCGTACCACCCGGCCATCTTTCTGGACCTAGCCCCAGGCACAACTTCCTGTGGTGTCCCTCCGAGTTGAACTTCCTAAGGGCGTCCCCATGGGTTGAATGATATAATGCCAACAAATATCAATTCAACTTTTCAAGCAATAACATGAACATTTCGGAACTTAACCAAATTTGCCATTTACAAGACAAAATATTTTCCAATAACAGTCGGCATGACCTATTCCAATAAACAAGGTAGATGAACAATTTAAGAGAACTTATGACACAAATAGATCTAGTACTGAAATCCAGATGTGCTAACGAGTACAGACTCAAGAGAGGCCCCCATTAGACATGCCCAGTCAACTAGTGTGGCTCTTTGCTCTGCCCAGCACATATTTTACAGTACTAACCGAACAAGATATTTAAAAGGGTCAAGATTCTCAACGTTCAATTGCCAACAGGGCAGAACAATTTAACACATATGCCAACGAGGCAATCAATGATACACTTGAACAATCAACTTCAAATAGAGTTTATAAGTTCAGAGAGATTCATAGATTTTGATTGAAAAATAATTATTTTTAAGAAAAGACGGATAAAATACTCATTAGTTTCAAATCAAGAGAACCTCACAGGATTTGATAATCAACAACGGTATTCAAGGCATATATCAAATTAGCAGAACCTAACAGGTTCAACGATAGACATGAAATCAGCTCATATAAAGCAATAACCAATTTGCAGATCCCTCACAGGGATAACAATAATTCATTGATTACAATAATCAAATCAATACCAACCCTCATAGGGGTTTATCAAGGAAATTCGATAGGAGCAAGTGTGCCAGATTGGTAGATCCTCACCTCAAACTCCACGAAGATGCTATCATGTCTTATGATCCTGGAGGCTCTGGATATCCATGTTACCTATTTCATTCAAAACCCCATATGAATATTGATACTACAGTATAACACTTACTAGCAACAGTTATAGCTAATCGCATATTTTAATTACTCTAACCCATTTATTTTCTCGATTGACGTTCTATCTTGTCTTCGCATTAGAGTATTTAGCTATATGTTGCTTGTCTTCAATCACTTAGCTCGTGTAACTAGTTTCGCTATGCATCTAGCCCTTTCATGCAATCAAGGGTTTTACCCTTAACTTAATTTACCCTCTATTTTCCTAAGCATACCGGTTTAGTCAAATCTCCTCAATTAATATTTTATTGATACCAGGCTAATACTTTATTTCATTATTAATACTTAATTAATATTCTCGGTCCATAACTAATTAAATTTAGCCCAAATTCATTTTAAAAAGTGTATTCAAAATATTCAAGTCCTATTTTCGTTCCACAATTTCAACTTCTCAAATACTTCAATTAACTCAATCGATAAATATTAATATTTTATTATTAAATTTGGGTCCATGCATCACTTACAACTGAATTCTTGTACAATCGTTTCACTCAATAATTATAATTTTCATCTAATTAAACAAAATTTACATCAGAAATTAACATAACAATTTACTCAGATTAAATCAGGAATCAAATTAACTAATTAATTAGAATTTTACCAAATTGACCAAGTTCAAGGTCAATTCATAATCCTAAATTAGCCCGCATGCGCTTGGATCATCGAGTTGAAGATTCTATCCGGAAGTCGCCGAACTGCCATCGTACGCTGTCGCCGAAAATATGCACAGCCACCACCGTTCAACTCGTCCAGCTGTGCTAATCAAAACCCCTCAACCAATTTTGTAATTTGATGTCGGAGTCGGAAGTAATTGGGCAAAACCGCCACAGCTCCACCACTACCTCCGCCTCACATTTTCTTCAATTTCGTCACCGTCGTTGGTCAAATCTGGAAATTAAAGCTACCATTTGTTCCTTGAGCTAGACCCGTCAAAACCCACATCTTGGTTGCTGCAAAAAACTGCCGGAAAAGTGGACCCACCATGCTCTGTCGTGGCAGCCACTTCGAGCTCGATTTTCTGCTGCCTCACTAGTTAGTTTTAGGTGGAATTGGTATCGATATGTGTTCCTTGTTCAAAGAGAAAGAGATTGTACCAAACTCGCCTAGGTTTGGTCTCTGGATAGAGGTCGCCCATGAGAGAGAAATGGTGAAGGGTAGACGGGTGAAATGAAGAAGAAAGGAGAAAATGTTAATTTTATAAAATTCAATTTTTGTTAATTAGAGATTAACCCCTCCCCCCCCCCCCCCCCCCACTCCACACACACACACACACACACACACACACACACACACTTTTGTTCTCTTTCCAATTAGGTTCCTTAGGAATTTTAGTGCCTTATTTTAACCCCTAAGACTTGTTAGTTCTTCTCTTTGACCCCTTTGACCCAAAATAATTATATTTAGGTCCCCAAAACTTTAACTTATGGTGCAATTGGATATTGTCTATTTGTATTTTAACTCCTAAAACTTTGAAAATTAATTAAATTTTAATGAAACTTATATAAATAAATTTTAAATAAACTTTTACTAATAATATGATTTTTCCGGGGATGTTACAAAAACTATGGAGAAAAATTAAAATAAATTGTGACGAAGGAGGAGGGAGGAGGGTGAAGAAGATGTTTTCTATTATAGGAAAAAAAAAAAGGTAGAGAAAGAGGGGAAAAGAAACGTACTGCTGGAGGAGGGGGAGTGAAAAGATAGAGAAAAGGGAAGTGGGAGATAGCCTTAGGTCACGGTAAGGTCATGTTAGGGTTGGGTTATTTTGAGATTGTTTTGGGAGGGGTTTTTTGGGTATAAATTTTTTGTATTTTGGGAGAAGGATTGGAGAATGTGTATGTATTTTGAATATATTTTGGGAGTTGGAAAATATCTTGGGAAAATGGTAAAGAACAGAACCTTAGAATTTTGAGAATTTTAATTCAATTGAAAAAAAATTATTTGTTGTTTATTTACTTTTATATTGCATTTTGATATGATCAACTTATCTATTATAATTAAAATATCATATTGTGTTTATCCAAAATTGCAATATAATTTCTTTCTTATAAGATAATTCAAAAAATATATATAATCATATTTTTATCTCACAAAATAAGTTTATAATTTAATAAATATTTTATAAGTATTATATAAGTACTAATCTTATCACAAATTCTATATTATAAATTTAATTTATCACAAGATCAAAAGATAAATATTTCATTTATTTTATATATATAAAGTTTGTTATTCTACAATTATTATTTTTACATTTTATTTCTACATTATTCATAGTACAATTCTATATTTTTAATTGTATGACTTCTTTCCTCAATTAGCATAATATATTATGTTTCTTTCTCTTTTTAATTAATTTATAGTTGATTTTGTAGAAAAATTTTAATATTCTTTTGAAACACATCTTTATATTGTTTTTGTTTTGTTTTTATTCTAAATTAATTAGATACTTTTTAATATATTTAAATATTTTATCAATGTTATTACTTTATTATTTCCTCAATGTTTATTTAAAATTAAAGTTCTTATGACCAACTTAGGATTATAATATTTATATGACTTAAAGTATCAGCATGCAGTACTTTTTTATTTCAATTAATTATATCTTATATATTTATTTCCAATACCATTTTTAGATATTTTTGTATGTTCATATAAGAAGTTATATTTGATATTGAATGTTTATGTTATTATTATTTTAGTTGCAGCTCTCTTGATTTATCTAATAAAAAAAAATTGACTGAAAGTAAATATCCATTTAATTATTTGTACTTTTTATATTCTAACTATAAAAGAAACCCATGAGAGATTAAAATTTTATTTAAACTGAATAATGAAAATTTATTTATTATTTCATTCATGCACATAATATATGTTAATTAATAATTTCAAAAATAATAAAATAGCTACATATATACATAAAAATAAATAAATTTTACTTATCAGAGTTATACAGAATATTAAGAGATATTTTAGCTTATAAAAATTGTATGTTACAAACTACTTATTGAATTAGTTATCAAGTAATTAATAACTCAATGTAAGCTATTTTCATGGATAAAGTACAAAGAGATTATATATTTATTGTAACAAAAAATATTTAACATTTAAAATTTTCAAATATCATGAAAATTGTAACTATAACTTCCACAAACATTTAAAATTCTCAAATGTCATAAAAATTGAAACTATAACTTCCACAGTATTAAGAAATCATATAAAAAATCTGTATATTAAAAAAGAAATTATTTGCTTAGTTATCATACCAAAATATGTGTGTATATATATATAATTTAAAAGGCGTATTTAGCAAAATGTTCTGCCTGTTTTTATTTTCTTAATTCTTTTATTTATTTTTTAAAATTTTATCATCTTATAAATTTTTGTATAATTTATAAACTTAGAATGAGAAACTCTTGATATTCTATAACTTATTTAAATATAAGTTATCTTTCAACATGATATTTTTAATTGAAATATTCATATTATTTTATTTAATTAGTAATAGATTTTTTTTTCATTAAATGCTAAAAATAATTAAAATTCATGTTTTAATCACATGAAGTAAAATAAATATTATTATAAAATAAATTATTTCAATCATATAATTATTTTGGGTGCATCGCATCGGGTACAGGCTAGTCTATACTATTATATATATAGCACAACATTGTGGGACCAATAATTGTACACTTTTAATTCTAATTGTACAATTTTGGCCAAATATCAAATTTTTAAAATTTTGAGTTTTTTAATTCAATTGAAAATTTTTCATTGGTTGTCTATTTACTTTTATATTTCATTTTAATACGATTAACTTATCTATTATAACTAAAATATCATATATTATGTTTATCCAAAATTACAATACAGATTTCTATCTCATAAGATAATTCAAAAAATATCTTTAATCATATTTTTATCTCACTAAATAAGTTTATAATTTAAAAAATATTTTGTAAGCATCATATTAAGTACTTTTATCCCAAAATTCTATCTTATAAATTTAATTTATCACGAGATAAATAGATAAATATTTCATTTATTTTATATGTAAATTTTATTATTCTACAATTATTCTTTTTATATTTTATTTCTATAATTACTCTTAGTATAATTCTATATTTTTAATTGTAAGACTTCTTTCCCCAATTAGCATAATATAATGATGTTTCTTTTTTTCTTTTCAATTAATTTAAAGTTCATTTTGTAAAAAAAAAAAATTAATAGTTTTTTGAAACACATCTTCGTATTGATTTTGTTTTGTTTTTATTCTAAATTAATTAGATACTTTTTTAATGTATTTAATATTTTATTAATGTTATTACTTTATTATTTTCTCAATATTTATTTAAAATTAAAGTTCTTATGGCCAACTTAGAATTGTAATTTTTGTAGTACTTTAAAGTATCAGCAAGTAGCATTTTTTTTTTGTTTCAATTAATTATATCTTATCTATTTAATTTCAATACTATTTCAAATATTTTTGTATGTTCATATAAAAATTTATCTTTGATAATGAATTTTTATTTTACTATTATTTTAGTTGCAACTCTCTCGATTTATCTAGATAAAAAAAATTATATATACTTCATATTTGAAAAATGTATCTCAAACAATGTGATGTTATGAAATATTTAAAAATATTATAATTTTATTAAGTTGCTTAAATTATTTCAATTTTCTTATCAAATGAATGAAGAAATACTATAATTTTTTCATAAAAATATTCATTAAATTTATTAGCATTTGACTTACCCATTTCTAATTATGTGCTTATAAGAAAGAATTTTGTTTCATTTTTTCTATATAATATTATGTGCCTTGATAAGTTTATTTCGATATATAGGACATATATATAGTTGACATAGTTGAAAATTTTTAAAAGTTTGATCATAAATGACCACATAAATAGCAAATGATATTAATTTTTCTATTTTTTTAATATATTTAATTACACTATTTTGTAATTATATTGCTTACATTTATTTTAAATATTTTTGTCTATAATAATTCATAAAAATATTTTTAAATGGATTAATTACGTGAGATCAAACAAATTTGACTGACTTAGAGTAAGTATCCATTTAATTATTTGTAATTTTTATATTCTAATTATAAAAGAAACTTATGAGAGATTGATATTTTATTTTAAACTAAATATTGAAAATTTATTTATTATTTTATTCATCTACATAATATATGTTAATTGATAATTTCAAAAATAATAAAATAACTACATATATAAATAAAAATAAATAAATCTTACTTATCAAAGTTATATGAAATATTAATAGATATTTTTGCTTATAAAAAATGTATGTTACAAACTACTTATTGAATTAGTTATCAAATAATTAATAACCTAATATAAGTTATTTTTATACATAAAGCACAAATAGGTTATATATTTACTCCAACAAAAAAAATTTAAAATTTAAAATTCCCAACTATCATGAAAATTGTAATTGTAACTTCCATATTTTTAAGAAATTATACAAAAAAAAAAAATTATATTTTAAAAAAATTATTTGCTTATTTATCATATCAAAATATGTATGTGTGTGTATATATATATAATTTAAAATCATATTTAGTAAAATATTCTGTGCTATTTTTATTCACTTAATTATTTATTTATTTTTTTAATTTCTATTATTTCATAAGTTTTTTTATAATTTATAAAGTTAGAGTTAGCAATTCTTGATATTCTACAACGTATTTAAGTATAATTTGTCTTCAAACATAATATTTTTAATTGAAATATTCATATTATTTTATTTAATTAGTAATAAATTTTATTTCGTTAAATGCTAAAAATAATTATAATTCATGTTTTAATCACATGAAGTAAAATAAATATTATTATAAAATAAAATTATTTTAATCTTAGAATTATTATCTGTGCATAGCACCGGGCACATCCTAGTACTATTTTATATAGTATAATGGTGTGGGACCCACAATTGAGTAATTTTGATCAAATTCTGAGTTCTTAGAATTTCGAGCTTTTTAATTAAATTAAAAAATTCTCATTGATTGTTTTTTTTTTTTAATTTTATTCTAATACAACAAGCTTATCTGTTAAAACTAGAATCTCATGCTGTATTTATCTAGAATCGTAATATTAACTTTTATCTTATTGAATAATTTTAGATATTCATACTGATAATTTTTTATATCATCATAAAATTTAAAATACCCAAAATCATAGGTTCATTATTTTATCACATCACATAAATTTAAAATTTAAAATATGTTTGGTTTTTGAATTTTTATTTTATTATTCTTTTACTATAATTGTAACACCTTGAACCGTAAAATATAAATGTAAAAAGGAAATTTTAAAATTTAAGCTATAAATTAACAGTGAAGATTTAAAAGGATTTGACTAATCAAAATATTTAGGAAGGATAAATAATAAGAAAATAAGTTAGGTCTTGATTGAGTAAAACTTAAAGCAAGTGGGGGCTTTAACAGAAATTAGGAAACTAGGAGGACCTGAAAATTTACCCAATTGGACTAATTATTAAAATTTCAAAAGTTAAGAGGGTCAATGTGTAAAAAACAAAAATTTGAAGACTTAATTGAAATTCAGGGGTTCAATCTTCAAGGCGGTTAAGAGTTGAGGGGTGACATTGAAAGCGATGGAAAAATCTTAGGGGCTAGATACAATTAAGCAAAAGTTAGTTTACATATATAATTGAAGGACAAGAATTTATCTAATTCTCACAAACACACCTACACAATTTCCATGCTCGATTTGCCTCTGTTTCACCTTGAAACTAAATTCCACTCCGATAAATGCATTCCTTCCCTCATGAGGATCATTTTCATACCAAAAACTCCTAAAAATGACTGGAGAAAATGGGGTAAGTTGGTGACTGGCAATGAAGGAGGCTGGTGGTGGTGGGTTGTTGGGCTCTACTAACTGAAACGGTGAAATATTAGGCGGGTTTTGATGGGCTGGTTGAGAGGAGCATTTTGGTATCCCTTAATTGGATTTTCGACGGTCAACAGTGGAGTAATTGAGGCGGAAAGGCGTCAGCGGTGGTGGCGCTAGGGATTTGGTGGCGGTTTTCATCCAATTCGCTAGCAAGGAGATGGCGGACAGTGAAATTGATAGAGGGGTTTGATTGGGCTAATCAGGGTGCGTCCTAGGTAGGTCAGGTTGAGCTTCGGCGGCGGACGGCGATGCTCCAATAACCTATGTACAGAAGCTTGGAAATTTCATTTTGAGTGCAACTAGACTGAAATTGGACTTTGAATTAGACTTAAACTCAGTCCAATTGGGTAAATTTTGATTTTTATAGATTGATTTACCTTAAGTTGATTAAATTAAAACCTAAATTGATTTGAAATTGGATTGGACCTTAATTTAAATAAAATAATCCTATTAACAAGACTTTAATTATGAAATTTAGTGTTGACTTTGATTTGGTACAAACTTAGTTAAAATAATTGAGTTAAATTGATACCATAGGAAAGGAGAAAATTATAAACTCATAGTAATAGTTAATTGGGAAACCTAATTGTTGGGGATTGAGTGAATTAATTGTATTAATGCCAGAAGTTATAATAGCATTACTCACAGCCTACTAGGAGAATGTTACATCCTTGCTTAGTCAACTGCTTATAAATATGAAATATAGGAACCTTCCTAAAATACTAAAACGCGAAGTAAATTAATGTAAGAGATGTGATACCATTAGAATTAGTTTCTTATATTACGTCTAACAGTATTAGGTGAGGAGGACACGAACATTACTGGTGCACACGAGGGTATTATCTCATGAGAGTTAGCAGGTGAGTTTATATTAGCTTTCTTTGCTGGGAAAAGAGCATAAATATTTGTTATTATGCACTTGTCGCTTGATTTTGTGTATTGTGATTCAATGGTTGGTCTCGTTCGTCTATGCTATTCTTTGGCTCTTGTGTTGAATTTGATAATCTGCCTGAGCTATTCTTTCTGCCTGAAACTTTTAAGCTGTTATTATCCAAGTTCTCAATCTTGCTTGATGTGACTTCTTATCTTAGGTATATGTATTAGTAAATATATCGATTCTATTTGATCCTTTCTTTGCTTAAAATTGTCGTTCATCTATACGATATTAACCTTATATCTTTGTATTTCTTTTGTTAGCCTAATTGGATTTTTCTTCTTCTTCATTCGTGATTCTTGAACTATTCTTATCTAAATTTCTCACCCCATTTATAGTTGTTGAACCCTTGAACTGAAAATCACTTCTATACAAGTTTTGACAAAATAAACAGTTTGTGAAAGTTCACCACATATCGCCCTTTACACTGGTTACGGTTCCTATTTGGTTTTGAATTATGTTATTTTACTTAAAATTTGATGATTTCGTAAAAATTGAAAAGTGGGTTTCAAAATATATTTCTCTATTATCACCATGTCTATCTTAGAATAAGCCTGGTGCTGATTTAGTGATTACTTGTCTATCATGGCGAATTGACGTGTTAATTAAAATGTTGTTGGGCATGTTACATGATATACATGGATATGATTAATACCCTTGGGGTGGGCCCTGGGATCGGCTTCAGAAGACGACCATGCGGAATGGACTGACGGAGATGGTTCTTTCGGCTGATACCTGTACACACTGTACATATAACCCTATCTTATAGCTAGCCGGAGGTAGTTTTCTATGAGCAGGCAAGGCATGCGGCTAGCCATGCCTAACATATGTTCGTTTGTCCGAGCCGATATCACTCAAAACTTGGAGAAATAAGAATTTTCATGTTTTCGAAAGTGGAGCGACAAGGTAGGAGAACCACCAACAGCTTATTAGTGAAAATATTTGTTAAAATTATAATTGGTTAATTTTTTAGCTATGAGTATATCCCTATGCTAGAAATGTATCTTGCACCCATGAACACTTTGAATTTTCCTTTATATCTTCAGTGTTTGGTCGTTATTGTTCTGTGCGCTGGAATCACCTCTTCATCACTCACTAAGTCATTCGGATTTATAGTTTTGTATTGTTCCGTTCTGTTTTTTTTCCAAATAAGGGCCTCTAGGAGCTATATTGGTGTAGGCTCGACAGTACATATCGTACATAATTTTGCTTGATGTAATTAGATAGTGTTGAAAACTCCTGAAGCTTTCTTGTGTTATAGTAAGCTTTGAAGGCTTCCTTTTGAATGTAATAGTTCTGTATAGGTGTGAACCATTAATAACCAATGCTTATGAAAAAATTGTTCCCTTTAGTGTGTTTGGATTCTATCTGAGTGAATTGAGATACATCACTGTTAGTGGTGGCACTCTGAACAGAGGCACCTACCTCCGACTTGGGGCGCTACAATAATTCTTTATTTTCTTTAAATAAAAGAAGATTATTTATATGTGATTTATATTTGAATAGTGCACTTAGAATAGTGAGACCTTTTGAAATATATCATTTTGCTAAATAGTTGAAATTAATTCAATTTTTCTATCAAATGAATGAAGAAAATATTATGCATTTTTATATGAAATTTACTTAATTAAATTTAATAAAGAAATATAATAATTCTATTTATTAATTACACATTTTATGTAGAATTTACTTAATTATGCTAATTGGTATGTATAAAAAATATTTCATTTCTCTATCAATAGATAAATAAAGTATATTTCAATATTTTAGAAACTTATATTTAGAAACTTCAAAATTCATTACTAAATATAATACTCTTTTTATATAATATGTGTATATTTTATATTTTAATTTATATTTTGATAATTTAGCTATAAATAATCTTCCTGTTTTAGCATGTTGAAAAACGATACACAAAGTAGACACATTAAGGCTATCTAATAAGTATATGTTAAAGATTGAATAAGTTAATCAAATAAAAATATTGAAGTCAAAATTTTACCAAAAAATTAGGTACTTTTATTTTCCAATTTAATTATATTTATTCCAAGAATAATTTAAGAGTTTATCTAAACAAAGAAGCTGACAATTAATATGTTGAAACGAATAAACTATGTTTCTTATCTAATAATCGTTTGGGTTTTAGAGATATTGTCACTTTATTTAGGTTGAAGTATATATTTTTTATTTTATTTATATCTAAATTAAATAATTATCACCTGATCAACTTATAATTTTACATATATACTTAAATTTTTTTAAATAATTTTATATTCAATATATTTCACAAGTTAAAAAAATAACTTAGCAATTATGATTATCTTTTACATATTATTATTCGGGAAAAAAAAAACTCAACTTATCTGTTTTCATATAAAAATGAATAAAACCACATATTTTTGTAGATATTAAATCATTATTTTTTTGGTGAAAGAGTTTAAAATTTGACAAATGAGTAATTTCTATTATATGTTATATATGTTCTAAGGATCTAAATTTATTAAAAGTTTTACAAATTTAATTATTTTAAAACAATCCCTTTTAAATATGCAACATATCTTTAGATAAAATCATATATCCAAAATATAACTAATATTTTAATTTAATTTCAAAATATATTATAAACATGAGGTATTACTTCTATAATATCTCAATTTTATTTTTATATTATAAAAATTTTCAACTAAATGGTTTTAGCTTTTCAAAAACAAAAAGAATGATTGATTGCCCATTCTCAAATATCCGAGGTAAATTTCTTACAGCATACATCAGTATATTATTGGTGTAGTTGAATTCTTCAAAAGCATAATAAATGAATGCGTAAAATAGTTAATGGCGCCAATTTATATATTTTTTTGTACATTTATTTTCATATTTTTCAAATATTTATGTCATGTAATTAATTTAGACATATTTTATTAATAATAATTTACAAAAAAAATATTTATACATACAAAATATTTGATAGGAATAATGTTAGATCAATAAAGTTTTATTGAAACTAAGAATCATATCAAATTATTTGTATAGCTTGTGTTTAACGGAATACTGATATGTATTATATATTAAGTCAAATATTAAAATAAATTATTATTTTATAATAATTTACGTGATATGTAAAGCATGTTATTTGATAGTCTTTAAAATAATAAAATAAATCTATAAACAAAAACATGTAAATCTTACGGTGTTGGTAAATAATTAATATTTTAAATCATCCAATATTATAAACATTGTTACTATGACCTTCAATAAAAAAAATATGTTTCTATATATATTATTTAAGAGTATATTAGATAAAAATATTTTGCTTCATCTTTTTTATTACATTTTCTTTTTTTTTTTTAAATTTTAGTATTTTTAAGAATCTATGTATAATTTATAAATTTAAAGCTAGCAACTATTGATATTTTAGTTAAGTTATATAAATTATCTCAAAATTTTACATTCAAAGTGAAATCTCCATTTTATGTTATTAAATAATAAATTTTCTCTTTTCAAATATTAAAAAGGTATTTTTCTATTATTTAATTAATTAAAATAAATATCATTACAAAAATTACTTTTATTTTCTACGCACTGGGCACAAAGTGAGAGATTTCATTTATACTAGCAACTTTAACACATTCGATGCATGTGCTAAAATTTTATAGAATAAAATAAATAAAAATATTTATTTTCTATATGATATTAATATTTTAATAATTTTAATACATTTATACAAATTTTTACATAAATAGTAAAGATAAAAATATGATAAAACTATAATTGTAGGTTATGAAATGATCGATTATACATGGTAGTTATGAGGATTTAAAAGAAAAAAGAAATGAGGGCATTTAGGCACATCACTCAAAAACACACCAAAAAAAGGATAGGTACTTTATTATTAGTATAGATGAAGATATATCTCTATAGTGAGACAAGAGAACACTTTATAATTTTTTTTGAAATTCTATTAAAAAATAAAACTTTATGATTTGTTTAATTCTCCTTATCTATTTAAGTTCGTTATTATTCATCTATCATGATATCAATATCTGATGAAATATTTTTTGGATTAGAACTCTTCAAGGTTTTAAGAGAAATAATGAGGAAGAAGTCAAAAACAAGGGGAATATATCTATAATTATAAATTTACAAAAAAATAGTTTTATTTCTAATTTAATTTAATGAAACTTATTTTGGCATAGTTCTTTTTAAATTTTAATATTTATTTTATTTACACAAATTTTTCTTGAACACTCATGATTAAAATACATAAAAAATAAATATATAAAAGGTCCGCAATTTTCTTAAATTGAAAAATACAATTTATGGTAGATACGAACAGGAATTCCACCCTCCCCCCCCCCCCCCCCCCCCAAGCGCGCACACAATTTTTATTTTATATAAGGTTTACTTTTTAATTTTTACTTTTACTCTAGTGGATTTACTATTATGCAATAAGTTTTTATATTCTCAATATTGTTTATCATTTTTTATCTTTTCAAGCATTGTATTTTTATTATTTTTAATAGAAAAATGTAAGTGCTTTTGTATTTTTATGTCATGCCTTTATAGATACGAAGATAATATGACGAGCATGACTTTTTATTATTTTTTATACTTATATATTGTGATTTCATTAAAAAAAATTAATTTTGTAAAATGTATCATAATTAATGAATATATTGTGAATTAAATTTATTTTTAAAATGATATTATAAATTGTATCTTTAGCTATAATTAATTGAATCTGTACATATATAGCACGGGGCACATGCTAATATATATATATAAATTTACAAACAACTCTATCTCTAATTTGTCTAAAAAATAGACACCTGATTGATAGATTATCAATAAAAAAAAATTTATGTCTCTAACTTGTCTCTATTATGTCATAATAACTACATCCAACTTATATTTTACAAAGTTAAGACCATCTAAGTTTCTATCTTTATTTTGTCTCTAATTTGTGTAATCAAACTGAGATATGTTTTTTGACTACTCTTCTCACGTATGTATAAGACCGAATTCATTTTATTTCTAAATTTTTTTCTAATTTTTAACTTTTTATGAAATCCTTCATCGGTGGTTGTGAATGAAGGATTTTTTCAATTATTTGGACCTTGGTTCCACATGGACATGTTAAAAAGATTGAGAAATAGAAGTATCTAATTAAATTCATCCTCAATAGTCATGAAATGATCATTTTATGGTGATCATTTTGCCAACAGATGCTACTATTACACTTGTAGTTTTTGAAGGATAAGAATGAACTATACATATAGCATCTACATCGAGAACTTAAGTATTGTATATGGATTCTATCTCAAAGTTTTTATCTCTAAATCCTTGTCATCTTATAGTGACTTTCTTGAAGTACATGCATCACGGTTCACAGAGAGAGACAGAGAGAGAGAGAAAGAAGAGGGAGGGAGGGAGTTTTATATTTTCTTTTCGTATGCAGTACTGTTGCGTGATAAAAATATGTAATAAAGAGAAAAAAGTTCAAAGCATACTGTATACATATACGTACACATATTGTATTTAAGTTAGAGCCATGGGGAGTTGTGAATGGGCATTGCGACGGACTTAACCTGAAGATAGCTGTCAAGAGATTCCATTCCCAAATCTCTCCCAAAACCACTCATTTTATAACCTCCGTAAGGAAGATCTCTGTCGAAAGCAAAATAACAATTTATCCAAATAACGCCCGCACGGATTGACCTTGAAACCGTGTTGGCTATGTTCAAGTCATTGGTCATAATACCAGCTGCTAGTCCATACTTTGTTGCGTTTGCTCTGTCTATCGCCTCCTCCACCGTCCTACAATTACAAACACCAAATTTTTTACATAAGTCATATTCACATTCACCGTAATCCTAATTTCTTAGATTAACTAACACTGGCATTTGTTAACTATTTTTTTAGTATTTGAATGATAAGATTCTTTTAATATTTGAATAGAGGATGGAATTGTAGGAGTTTGGAGGTAGAGTTCTTGTAATTATTTGTGGAAGTTGTGGGAATTATGTTCTTCTTCTAAATTTTTGGTGGGTTAGTGGATTTTATGAAAATGACCATTTTAACCTTATCATTAGAAGAATATTTCTAAAAGAAAATTCAAAAGATAAATTTGGAATATTAACAAAATTGGTATTAAAACTACTTTCATATGTCGAATTTTCCATTTTACCCTTCAAATGGAATTGTCCATTTTAGTTGTTGAAATAAGTTAAAGAGTATTTTAAGTGAAAATTCAAAAATAACTTCCAATTTAGACACAAAAGCCATTTCTTTTTATAATAATATAAATTAATACTCACAATCAAAATCAAACTACTTACTTGAACTTCATAACCGACATTACAGGTCCAAATATTTCTTCCTTAGCAATAGTCATATCATCCTGAAAACCAAGAAATATATTTAAAATAAAAAGAATGCATATTGTATATCAATAATTTAAGAAATTAAGTTGAAATTAAATGCATGCTTTGCTTACCGCTACATCTGTGAAAATTGTTGGCTCAATGTAATACCCCTTTCTGCCACAAGGCCTACCACCTGTTAGCAAAGTGGCGCCTTCCTTCTTTCCATGTTCAATGAATGAAAGAATTTTTTCGTATTGATTCTTATCAACCTATATATAGTCAAAAGTTAAAAAGAATCATGGCCAAATTACGTACTGAAAATGATAGATAGACAGTATTTTGAAACTAAATTCAAATAATAAATTTACTTTGATCAAGATGAACATCTATTGTACATGCAAACATCAACTGAGAAGTGGACAGGATGAAAGATCATACTTGGGGCCCTTGATGAACATTTGGATCAAAAGGATCTCCTACCACCCATGTCTTTGTCTTCTCTACCAACTTATGGAGGAATTTATCATATATCCCTTCCTGAACGAAAACACGCGAACCAGCTACACAAATTTCCCCCTGGAAAAAATGAACAGATTAGGAAAATTAGACAAAAATAAAAAAGGATCAAACATTGAGGCCTTTGATTAGCTAGCTAGCTGGCAAGTCAGTTGAATATCTAAAAGAATTTCTAAGGTTGAAATTAAGAAAGTGAGTTTGCCTTGTTGAATAGAGTTCCCTGGAGGGCAAGATCTGCAACTTTGTCAACATCAACATCTTCGAAAATGATGAAAGGGGATTTGCCTCCAAGTTCTAAGGAAACAGGCTTCAAGTTGCTTGTTGCTGCTGCCTGCATTACCAGACGGCCTACTTCTGTTGACCCTGTGAAACTAACCTGAAGGAAAGAGACACAAATATTTTAAGAATATGCAAATGTAGAAGCCTTTTCTTTTTTTATTCTGATTGATATATTGTTGTTCATTAATTCATAGATGCGTTTTAAGACATGAACGATAATATTCACCTTATCAATGTCCATGTGAGAGCTAATAGCAGCACCAGCTGAATATCCATATCCTGTCACCACATTCAACACTCCATCTGGGATACCAGCCTGCATTAGTTCATGGGTTTTATTATACATGTTTATGAAAATCAACAAGAGAGCTGAATGAAGTGACAAGATTAAGAGGGTGTTTGGGTAAGCTTATTTAAAAGATCCTATATCTTATAAGATGTGTTTTGAGCTCATAAATTGCTAGATCTTATTTTTAAAATAAATTATTAAACTATTGGGATAAAATAAGATCTTAGAGCTCATGAAATGTTAGTAATTGAGAATTTTATAATTACAATGATTAAAATTAAAGAAACTTGTTGAAATTTTAAGAATAAGATAATATCTCCTTACCATTTTTAAAACAACTTATGACATCCTAATATCTTATTTTAAAATCTTATAAACTCCTTTTTAAAAAAGCTTGCCAAACACTTTCTTAGATTTTATAAGCTCTTAAACATCTTATAAGATATTTTGATGAGCTTATAAGCTGACCCAGTATGTATGGAATGGTTAAGTACGTACTTACCAGCTTAGCTAAATGAGCATAGTAAAGAGCAGAAAGAGGTGTCTGTTCAGCAGGCTTGACAACCATGGTACAACCAGCAGCCAAAGCCGGCCCAACTTTCATCATAAACATTTGAGAGGGGAAGTTCCAAGGGATTATATGCCCTACCACACCTATGGGCTCATGCAGTGTATAACCGTGTAGCTCCCTTGACATCTTCAAAGTCGATCCATGAATTTTGTCAGCTGCCCCTGCAAAGTAACGTATTGTTTCTGCTGCCCCAGGAATATCCATTATCTTCCCCATAATGTACAATTTTCCCGCATCAATTGTATCCAGTGCTGCTAATTCTTCTACATTTTCATCTATCAAGTCCGCAAATTTTAGCATTATCCTTCTTCTTTCCTGATATGATATATATTAATCAAGACTTCAATTAATTAACAGCTATGAGATAAATAGGAAAATACATATGCAGATTTAGCATATAAGTATCCAGTATCAAACTAGGAAATAGTTGGTCATGCACACACATACATGCATGCATAGGGACTAGATTGATGAGAGGTAACTAGTTTTGAGATCTGCATTGCTCATTTTCCCGAAAAGCTCGCTTTCACAGTCTTAATTACTGTATATGATTCATCTACTTTTCAATGCAGTTGACCTTGGTATAACAAGAACTATATCGCACTCCTAGTTATTCATTGGGATTAATTAGTTGAATCCTTAGGAATTATGAAAATCACAGGCAGCATATAGCATATGATAGAATCACAAGAAACTACTTTCTAAATGTATTAACTTAGTTGTTCATTGAAACAATGTATCAAGTTAATTAATCAACAAATAATATCCAAGGAACATTTATGTTTAAACTGAAATAATATCACTGATCAATTATCAACTGAGGCAATTCCTTTCACTCCCCAAAGAAAAAAGCAAATAATTTCTTTTCAGAAAAGAACTAAGTACATTACAATGGGGGTAAAAGGGTTTTTTATTATTATTTTTATTTATATGATAAAAGAAAGGAATACCCTTTCTTTTTCTTTGGGGCTTTGAGAAATCACAATATAGCAGTCAGTATGTAGTAATAGAATAGAAATGAATAAAACATACAGCTCCAGGCAAACGAGGCCATGGGCCATTGTCAAAAGCTTCACGGGCAGCCTTCACAGCCAAATCAACATCTTCCTTGTCCCCTTGTGCTATATTTGCTATCACTTCCTCTGTTCTTGGATCCATCGTCTCAAACGTCTTCCCTGTGTTTTAACATTTTTACCACCCTACCTCTAAGTTTATTATCATAGCTAGGAACAAAAAAACAGTAAAGAAGAAGATAAAAACAGAACCTATATTCATGGTCTCCAAAAATAAAACACGCAGATTTTCTTTGATAGCTACGAAGTCTGCTCATTATTCTTTTTTCTTGGACATAATAATTGTAACCAAACACTCCCCCCACCCCCACCCTAAAAAAAATAAAAATAAAAAAGAAAGACAAAACATACTAGCAGATTCTTACAAAATGTGAAATGCTACTCTTTCTTAAGGCGATGTCCTCCTAAGGATCCACCACAACAACAACATAGGAAAAAGAAGTTAAAAGAGGAGAAGGATGTGTTTCAGGTGTGGAGACCTTTTTAGAAAGTGGACCATCAGAGTGAGAAGGTCTCGGGTAGGAAATAATTCTGATTATCGATCTTACCTTTTTCAATGGATGAGAGTAAGATTCTTCATTAATTTTGACAAGAACGAACCCCAATTTGTGGAGACTTACCTACAAGCGATTTATAGATAAAGCATACTTAAAGTTCTCACTCTGCCGCGGAATAGTCAGCGCTTCTATCTATAATTACTTTTACAGCTTTAGAAAGCGGAAGCATTCGATATCATCAACTTAAACATTATAATTAACTGAAATTTCTTCATTTCTTGATCAATTAGCTACACAGAGAACCATTAAAAACCAACAAGCTTTTCTTATTAATTTATTTTGTAGCAAAAACATACATCCAGAAGTGATTTTAGAAGCACTTATAAAGGTTCAAAGTAGAACAAAATCATAAACAAACTCTTAGGCCTAAAAGAATAGATTGAACCAAGGAAAGAGGAAGAATACGTATGGAAAGTAGATTCATCATCGATATCCAATCTGGAATACATATCTGTGGTTTATGCTTTATTTAATTTTGATCATTTTATCCCTTTATATAATTTACCTCATCGAAAAATTCAACTCCAAACATATATAGCATCAATAAATTAAAGAGCAAGAAAGAAAGGAAACAGAGAAGCAGGCACCTGATATGCAGTCGACGAATTCCCCATTGATGAAGAGCTTTGTAAACTTGATTTTGGGAATGTTGTTGACGTGAGAATCATCTGCACTTCCATTTTGCACTGTCATTTCTTTGCTTTTTCCGTTTTTCTTGCTATTTCTCTTAATTTCTTGCTTATGCGTGTTTGAGCCAAAGGGTACCAAACTCCGCCAGCTTATATAGAGACTACTCAAATATATTTATTTAATTTTCAAAATAAAATTTTTGTTTCTTGACATTTTTGCCACTATAAAATTATATTAATTGCGCCCCTAAATATAATTTCAATTTTACCTAGTGGTCTATAGTTTGGTGGCATAAGTTTCTCAAATAAGTTGAAAGATTAAGAGTTCAAATCCTAACGGACTCTTAACGTACGTGCATTTAAATATATAATAGTATCAATTTTATAATTAGTAAAATAATTAGAAAATAAAAATTTTGTGTATTTTCAATAGTGTTCGAAAGTGAGGATATATACCAAACACATAGTTATTTTGATTAAAAATTAATTTTAAAAATAAAATATTTTAGTTAGAAATATTCAAAAATAAAATATATTTGTGGTACTTGTTTCTAACTCTGACGTAAAGGGGTGAGAAAATGGACATCTTTTTAGCATTTTAAGGAGTTGAAAATATGAAATATTGAAAGAGGAGGGACGGAAAAAATTAAATGAGATTGTATATATGCAATAGTGCTATCAATGAATCGAATTTTAATCTAAATTTTATAATTTTTATCCAATTAAAATATTAGATTAATCAAATTCGATTATATATATTCAAAATTCGAAATAAGTGGATCGGATATGGAATTAAGCAATCCGATCAGTTAAATATCCAAATCCGAACCTTAATATTTTTGATTAAATTAATACTCTTATATATATATATATTAATAAATATTTTTAAATAAAATCTATGTATTATATTGACCTAATATCTATATTATACTATTAATATTGAATTTTTAACCTAAAAAATAAAAAAGATATTGATAAAATGTCAAATATAATAACATATAATAGTTCATCTATATATTAATATAATGTGAAAAACGGAGTTTAGTATTCAAATATTTAACTTTTGGATTAATATATAATAAAAAGTTGTTAAAAATTCAAACATGACATATATTTAATTTATAAATGTAATATTTTTATAAAATGTAAAAGGAAAAAAAGAAAGGAAAAGAAAAGAAAAAAAATCGGATTGGATTTTTTAATCGAGTTTCGGATATCCATTGGATTCGAATAGATATTGATTAACAAAGATCCTATAAGATTTTGGGTTGGATTCGGATATGAATTTTGTTAATCAAATTTGAATTTGAATATAATAGATTCGATCCAAATTCAATCCATTAATACCCTAACATGCAAGCATGTGAGTGGGGCGAGCCCAGTTATTGCCAAATAGAACTTCCGTTAGCACATGCTTTGCGATTTGCAATGCAATACCTTTTCTATTCTGCAATTTGGCAATTGATTAAGATTTTTTAATAATATCTGGCGGCCTGGGTCAATCTCACCGGGCACGGGCTGCTGCTTGGCTTTATTGACGCTCTACAGTGGACGAAGACTGTATTTTATCTGCGTGAAATGATAACAAGACAGAAATAATTGAGAACTCAATTTCTTTTTCATTAAAATAAGTATCCATATTTAATATTTTTTAATACATGTGCAAATAATATAACCTCCACAGTTCCGCTCCTACGCTAGTTTCTTTTGATATTTTCTACCTCATTTGATGCTATCCAATTAACTGTGACTATTTGTTTAATTATAACTAACAGTCTTAAGACACGCAATATGTGTGCATTCAATAAAAATAAAAAATTAATTATACTATGAAGGTGTAATTTTAAAATCCTACCTTGAATGTGATTTAAAAAATTGGATTGAATCAGCTGGTCGAACCATCAATCGGCCAGTGAACCAGTTCGATTTTCTCAAAAAATTAAAAAAAAAACATCATATTTTGTTAAAACCGTTTAGACCGGGCAGTCGGTCCGTTGAACGGCTCATGGTTCAATTGAACCGGAGTTGTTTTTTCATCTAATTTTTAATGATATTAATTGTTTTTTAATTCTTTTTGTCTAAGTACAAAGTTTGAAGGTTAAAATACATCTCACAAGCTATCTAAAAGTAAAATAAAAGCCTTGGTTTAGAGTTTAGACTTTATAATTAACTCACATACTCTCAACTTTAAACTTTAAACTTGAGATATTTAAATTATTGTGATTATTTATAATATGAATTGTAATGTTAGACAATATCATTTAAGCTCTTTATGTTTTATATTTTGACATTTTATTAATTTTTAAGTTATATATATACATATATATATATTTTCGTAATTATGACATTACAATTCAATTGTGGTTCAGTTACGTTTCGACCAACGGTTGATCCAGTGAACCGTGAATCGGTAAGTTTTTCGATTTAGTTCGATTTTTCAAACACTGGCCTTCAACATGATTGTTAAATAAGGAAAAAAGAATCAACTAATTAACACATGTGACAAATTCATTTATATAGCTTTGTAAAAATAGTATAGATGAAGTACAAAAATATTTTAGACGAGAGAAATCGTACCTATAAGAAAAGGTTTGAAATATAAAAATTTATAGAGAAATGAAAATATGTGACCATGTATAATTTTCATTGGACTATTTGTTATGTGGTAGCAACGAATGTGGTAATGAATTATTAATTTTTATATAAAGATATGAGTATTTAAAAAAAATAAAGATATTTTTATAAAGTATAGGAAAACACATCAAAAAGAGACTTTTTATTAAAAGTGTTAATAATAACAGCATTTTACTTAATTATAGTATTTTGTATACATTCATTTATTCAAAAACACACTTAACTTTGTGTATAAATAAAGTTACAACGTTGAATACAAGAAAATGTTATCTTTATTACTTTTCCCTCAAATGTCAAAGTCCAGACATTAACATAGCCAACCTACCTTTTTCTTTAGTACATTCAACTTTTTCTTTGACTAGTCTTGCTATCTCCATCAACCCTCCATCATTAACACGTGCCTAAGGGAGGATTGGTATTTATGAAACAGATTTGAAAGGCAAACAAATAATTTTTACGATTGGAAGGAAGAAGAGAAAAAAAAATTATTAACATATATAAAAAAGAATAAGAACGGAGTTGAATTAGGTTTTTGTTTCTTTAATTTATTATATTCATTGGTTTAGTAAATATAATGAATTGTAGGAATGGGAACAAAAAATTGAGTAAATAACTAAGCAATACTGCATAAAATATTAATTTAAATATGATATGTTTTGTTTAGAAGATTCCACATATTTAGATTGAACACCTAGAAAAATGATAAAGTATTCGTTGGCCCCTCATCAATCTCCATACATGATTAAATTACACCAAAATATTTCCCTTCTTATTATTATGTAACTAAAGAACAAATTAAAGCAATAAAGCATAACCAAAAGTGCACAAGATGTCGAGTGTTAGGTTCGAAATTCAAACTTTGATAAACTCTTATTACGCATGTATATGTAAATAAAAAACTAATTGTGCATAAAATTATCTATTACCTCAAGTAAAAAAAATCTAAAGTTACATTATTGTTACATAATTTTTTTTTTTATTTTCAACAACATTTTACTTCCAATCAGAAATTGCTCAGCGGCAATATTTAATGAATTTGTTTCAAACAACTACTTGCGCATGCATGTACTGATGTTCATGAAATTATGTATTCTCCTTGTAGATATGCATTTTATGGTCTTATCTTCCTGAATCGTTGATGTCTCATTTTAATTTCCATCGACTTAGAACGTTCTAAGATATTCTCCTTATTATATGTGTTCAATTTTTTTAGTACTTACGTATGATACATGCAAAATATTATAAATCTTTTATAAAGATCATTAGTAATAAAAGAATTGGTTCATTCTCAATGTACGTATCAACAAACCCACAAAAGAGTGAGTAAAACTACTATTTCTCATTTTGGAATTAAAATTCCCTCAAGGAAATTCTTGTTCTCAATTTATCTTGCATAAACTAGTAACTTGGGGAAATTGAATTTTTTTTTTTTTTTTGATAGTTTGGGGAAATTGAATTTACTTGTCGTTAGATATGCATGATCCTACATTCTTATATTTATAGATTGGCAAAAATTTCAAGCTAAAAAATATGCCCATAAAAATAAATAAGGCGCAACTGTCGCATAAGACAAATACATATGTATGGTGTGCACAGCTACAGACTAAACTCCTTCTGGAATTCCCTAGTCCAGTTATAAATATAGAACGAATATACAAAGTTGCAATTAATGCAACAGTCACCAAACTTGACAGTCAACCTTCCAAGGTAGTGTGCCCCTTTTCTTTGTTTGAACGGACTGATGCCCCTTTTCTTTGTTTGAATGGACTGATGAATCTCTAATGTCGGAAATTAAAAGCAGTTGAACCATCAAACAAGTATATATAATTATTAAATCTTACCCTTACTCAATTGTCTAACTTGCCTTAGATCACTCTCGACTTTAATTTGGCAGTCATGAATGAGTTCACCATTTTTTATTTTCCTCAAGACAAGACAAAGGGCATATCATATCAAGGCACATTATATACATAGATGTAGGGGTGTTCAAATCCAATCCAATACAAAAAACAACCGACGAACCGATCCAAAAAATCGAAAATCGATCAAAACCGAACTTTTTTGGATTGAATTGGATTTGTTTTCTTAAAATCGATTGGATTGGATCGGTTTTCGGTTTTAATCTAAAAAATCGATCCAATCCAAACCGAACCAAAATTATATACTAATAATATAAAAAATATATATCTTAATTATAAAATACACAAATAAATTAAAATAAACTAAATTTAGGATTTTTTCACTTTCAAAAATCAAATATATAGGGATAATTATTGTGGACTTATAACTTTATAGTTGTGTGTTCTTACATAATATAACATAATTCCACAAGATTAGTGTGATATGATAGCTAAATAAAATTTATAAATTGATTGATTAAATTAGTTTACTTATCAATAGTAATTTGTCAAATATTTCAATTAAATATTTAAATTGAAAAATCGATTAATCGATCCAATCCAAACCGATTTAAAATGGATTGGATTGAATCGGATTTACAATAAAAGTCAAACCGATCCAAACTGATCCAATATATATTATATAGTTTGAATCGATTGACTTTTGTCCCAAAATCGATCCAAATCGAACCGCGAACACCCCTAGAACCCAAATAATACGAACAGGGCACAATTGGCAGTGGCAGCCACCACAAAAAATACATAGAGTTGGAGAGCGGGCGGTTGCAATAACAAAATGAAACTAATTAATGTGACAAGACATAAATACACACACATATATATATATATACATATTTTATTTTGTTAAATATATCTTCTTCCAATGAAGTTTTTTGGATTGATCGGAATATCTTTTCCTCTGCTCGGTTTTGAAGGAATCGACTAGCAAATACAGGCCGTTTGGTTATGTTTTCAGCTTCATGTTCCATTTCAATATTTTTTTTTCGAGTTTAAAAAGATAATTAAATAAAATAAGTTGAAAATAATTTTGTATTTGAATAAAATATTTTAAAATAGTGCTTGTATAATATTTAGTAAATTGCAGGTAGAGAGATAATAATAAGGAAAATAGAGAGGGAAAATATATAAGTTATTGGAAGAAGATATATATACTGTTAAAAAATATGTATTGAATAAAAAATGAGTATTGGTAAAAATAGTGAGAAGTTATTGATAATTCAAATTCAAATAAAAAATGGGTGAAAATGAATTTGAAAATGAAAATAAGGAAGCCTACTATTTTAAGTTATATAATTATATATCTTGGTGTATTTATATATATATATATATATGGGCTTTGCAGTAGTAAATTAAGAAAACTGACGAGTATTTTTGCAGCTATCACTTCAATTGATTTTGCTTCCAATTAATTGTATCAATTAACATCCAATCGCATGAAATGTGAAAGCGAAATGATCCCGATTATCGACCATATTATTTATGGTTGTTAACTCCAACGACGCTTAAATCAAATATTAATTAAGGTGGGAGGCAACCACTTATCACCTACTAATTTTGAGATAATGTTAACATTAAATGGTTGTATTTAACACACACACACACACACACACACACACACATATATATATATATAAATCAAATGCTTAATTTTTTTGTTCATGAAAATATCACCAATCTCAATAGTCAAACCTTATCTGGAGATGGGTGATAGATATTGAAAATGGAATATTCGCCAGCTTAAAGCCCCAAAACAAAGTGTTCACTATATTATTATGTTAAGATATAATGAATTACTTAATCATCAATTCATTGATTGTCAATAATTAATCTATTTTAAGAAATAAGATATACACTATAAAAAAAACTAGTTTTTGTGACCACCAAATCGGTCACAAATGTAGCAAAAAATCTGTCAGTGTCCGCATTTGTGACCGATCATAGCGGTCACAAATGCCCTCATCACAAATTCAAATTTGTGACCACTGGACTATGGAGTCACAAATTACTGACCGCAAAATCGGTCACAAACGATTTAAATGCAGTTACTAATTTATTGTACAAAATAGTGAATAAGCGGTTTCTAATCGTCACTAATCAGTGACCGCAGTGTGGGCCACTGATAGTTGGCCATGTGACAAACTACTCAATTTGTTATTGATTTGTGACTGTCATTGGGTCACTAATCGATCACAGATTTGTGACCGCAAACAGAGGTCACAAATTTTCAGAAATGATGAGTGTATTTCCTCCATTTACTAACTGCCTTTGGGTCACTAATCGGTCACAGATTTGTGACCATTGCTTGCGGTCACAAATTTTCTGTATTCCCTCCATTTAGTGATCACCTTTGGGGTCACTAATCGGTCATTAATTTATTAATTTTTTTTGTTTATAATGTTTAATTTAATATATTTATCCAACCTATTTTTTGTCCTCATTAATAACAATTTAAAACCACATTACTTAAAACACAATTCACATCCCAAATAACACCAAACAATAACAAAAATTCAATAATATTGTATCCAAATCCATAAACAAAACAAAAATTTTAAAACATGAGCAAGTTCATGAAATCCAAGCATGCCAAGTTTAATTTAAAGAGAATCATTTGTCTTTCCCACCATCACCCTCTTCCTTGTGAGAGGAAGAAGCGCCTTCAATTGAATTTAGTTTTTCCATCATCACTCCTACTATCCTCATCAAAGCCTCTTCTCTCGCATTTGATTCTTCAACTAGCCTTAATGCCTCATCTCTCATCCTCATAATCTGCTCCATAATGCTTGCTTCTCTTGCCGCTGCTTCTTTTCTTTACTTGGCCAATTCTTGATCAATTACTTTTGCAATCGCATCTTGTAGTTGCTCCTGACTCACAAAGTCGAGTGAAGATGTTGTGGATGGTGATGACTCTGAGGAAGTCCCAATAGCAATAATCTCATGATAGTGGTGAGTGTTCCCAAAGCCATACACTCTACCCTTACATAGACCACTACTGATCTTAAGCCATTTTTTAGCATCAAATGAGCTTTTAAGAGTAGGATTGCTGCCATGTTGACTAACATATTCTTGACAATATTTATCTTATTTGAACATCCAAATATTAAAAACACAATTAGTTCAAATAGAAAAAAAAAAAACTAATCTTATTAAAATTAAAAATACTTGAGTAAAAACACTTCATGAAAATGCTCTACGATTAATAAATCATCATAAGCATTTTTTTATGAAAGTGGTCCTACCAATATTTCTCATACCAAATTTTGAGATAACTAGATATTTTGAATCCCCTAAGTCTATTAGTATTTCATATTCTATAATGGCTATCAGGGTCATGTGGACAAAATCTGACATATACTTTATAATATAAAATCCTCGATAAAAGCCAAGAAGATAATGCATTCGTGGATTCACATAATCCTGTTACTTTTCATGAGCAGAAATGGGATATTGTTAACCATGGTGTAGTATTTTTATCCATGGTTTGTGGCTTATGATCAACTTTTATTCTACGCAAAAATAAAAAGGAAAAACATATGGCATGAAATAAAACTTGCCCACTAAAATGCTCACTCAATTGTGACGTGTCAAAAACCAATTTATTAATGAAATTTTCACATTATAAATGATACTATAAACAAACAACCCACTTAAATTTCGCAAGCCAATTAGTCTTCTAATATTTAGTTATTGAGATGATAATAATAATTAGTGGTCCCAAATCAAAGTTCTTAATTAATCTCTAACATTAACAAGAGACTGCAAAGCAATGCAACAAGGTCAAAGCCATGTGTCTCATACCTTGACATTGATTTCCAAGGAAAATTAAAAATGCCAAAAAACATGGTTGAGCCTGAGCACACTAATTAAAGCCAACTAGACCAAGACATATATTCTTATATCAAAATTACTTATAATTATGTCCTTCACCATCCTGAAAGAAAAAGAGATTATAACGTAATTAAGATTAGGCATGCCTACAGCTTTAAGACAAGAATAAAGGTGTATATATATGTGGGCACACATGTGCATACACATTCATAAAACAAACATATTTTGCAACAAAGAATGATTGCACCATCACTTTGATCATACCTATATTGAACATTAATTAGATCTTTCTTTATGATAATTAACATGATTGAAAAGATGTATTTTTCCCAAAAAAAAAAATAAAAATGATTAAATGTTTCATCCCAAAAGAGCTTTTCAAAAGCATGCATCTAAGCATATAGATGACTTCAAACGATTACTGACTCTCTTATTTTAGTAATTAAACCCACTTGAAAACAAGTTCTTAGCACAAAAATAATGAGTAAACAAATAAATCCTAACTTGATGCTATTCATGACAAATAAATCTACAAACAAGTTCAATGCTACAACTATAAATTCCATAAAATATTTCATGTCACTTACTTTGAAATTGTCAACTATTTTGCATGCATGGATAATATTCTTGTACTTACTTGGACCATCTTAGATTTATTATCAATATATTCGCCTTTTCCTTGTGCTTTTCGGTGAGTCCTTTCATGAAGCTTGATTTGGCTAACTGGCCTATCATGTTGTGCCTACATTAAACTAGTTAATATTAAAAGTTGCAGTAGATAAATAAAAATAACAATAAATTAATTAAAGAAATTAACTTCCATTCTCCTTGCATGCTCGGCAAAAGAAATAGAGCTATCAGTGTGCTTGGTTATTGATCCATCTTTTTCTATCAATTTATTTAGCTTTGCTTTTTTACAGCTTTCTTGATAGTTTGATGAACTCATATGCCCGATGCAAATTGCACCCTAATCACTTCTTTGCATGTTTTTGGGTACAACCTTTTGAATATTTCTCGGGTCATCAACTTTGGCTTTAGCTACTACTTTCTTCTTATATCGGTATATGATATTCTTAAAATTTCTCTTGTGGGTTTGCTCCCACAAGTGCCTAATACCGGATTCATGCTCAGGAAGCCACATGAAGTATTCCTACACCAAATACACAAAGAAAAGAAAAAATCGATATGGCAAAGGCTAATTGCATCATTTAATATTGTTATTATGCAAAACATTATATACTAAAAAATATAATTTACTCTAAATTTTTCATAGAGAAATTTCTTCCTATCTCGAGGAACTTGCTACCAAGTTGGCCACGGACCCATGTATTTTCTCAAGATATCCATGATGTTGCGGTGAACAGTCCCTGGTATAAATATGAAAAATAATAGAAAATGGGTGAAATAAATATTATTGAATAAGTACTTTTTAGATCCCTCATAATATTAAATTATGCATCAATGTAGAAAGGTGGAGAACATACCCATCATGGTTCGACTGCATAAAAGTATGGCTATCATGATTGTTTGGTGCATGACATCCTTGTGTTTCAACCCCTCATCCTTCCTTCAGATGAATTTTGGCCTTCGCTTGATCGCTCCTCTTGCTCTACCTCATTATTTGGGGTCAATAAATGCTCATCATATTCTGGATCGAGGAGGAACACTGCTCTCTACCTCAATTGATGGAGTATGTAGCTTTATACAAGGAACACTGTAATCTATCTCAATTGATGGAGTAGGTAGCTCTGTACGAGAAACCTCAGCACGCGCATCAAACTGTGCTCGACTTCACCTATCTCTACCTCTCTCACTGATACCTCTGCCTCTAGTCATCATCTTGCATAATTAAATAATAACATTAGCCAACAAGTTAAGCAATGAGATATAGTGCAAAGTAAAATAAGCAGAAAAAAAATGATTGTGACATATAATACAATCAAACAAACAAACAAATAATACTGCATATTATTTACCAAAAGTTATAATATTCAATAATGACACCGATTTACCTCATCCCCACCGCTAGCTGAATCAAAATATTCAAATTCCGCTTCCTATTCACTATCTTCTCCTTTGATTTCCTCTAGTTCTTCGTCTTCTCCATTTGTTATGTTTCTTGTTGATGGGATTGAGTACCGAATTTTATCAAAAAATATTTCTATTGGAATTGCATTATTATCAACCAAGATGCTTGAATTGTCAAGATCAACATTAACTGGAACTTCAAATGAGGTAGCCACATTATCTTCTTGATATGAATCTTCAACACTAGATTCATTTGCTTGGTTTTGTATTCAATCAGATGGGATATTTGTTCTACTTTTTGCCTATATTTTGCACATTGCATGCCAATCCCATCTCTCCCAATTCGTAGATGGAAAACTTGTGTAGTACATCTGTTGTGCTTGTTAAACTAATATAGAAGGATCATTTGTGTTAAACTTCCTCCAATGATTGATCTCAACAAGTCCAAATCGTG
Source organism: Jacaranda mimosifolia (assembly GCA_018894105.1). Lineage (NCBI taxonomy): Eukaryota > Viridiplantae > Streptophyta > Magnoliopsida > Lamiales > Bignoniaceae > Jacaranda > Jacaranda mimosifolia. The sequence goes on from CM032126.1 coordinate 22,020,456, forward strand.
GATGCACTTTAATCCTTCTATTAGACAAGTCATACTACTGACATTTGAACAAAACCACTTTGTTTCCTTGTCTAAAGTATTCTTGCTCCAACATTTCTTCTAACATGTCATAATAATCAACTTCATCGTTGCTCCAAGAGCCTCCCTATACAAACACCACTATTCATGGTTGATTTATGCTGCCCATAGTTGATCGTATGGAATTGAACCCATTCACAAAATAACCATTATATGTTTTAACCCTTCGACTAGGGCCTTGTGCTAATTGCCTAATGTTCTCTCCAACCATGTGGGAACTATCCATCACCTGCTCAGGAGTTTTACAATTATACTCCATTGGTTATATAACAAATGATATTATTTAAACATGGGATGATCAATACTTACATAATGTTGGAGCCATTGTGGAAATTTCATATCACGTAACCTCCCTATTTCCATGTTAGTTATATATGGATATTGCTTAGACACCTCTTCATCAAATATGCTGCAAGCACCCAATATATATTTATAAAGTTAAAGGTTTTCGAGATTTTTATTATTTTCATGAATTTTATAGAGAGAACTTACTTTGCTAAAGTAACGACCTCTAAACAATTTAGTAGCACATATCTATGTGCTGCCATATATTCATCATCATCTCTAACACAGTTGACCTTTTTTTAACTCCCAAGAGGTCTACTTTGATGACAAAGATGGAAAAAAGCTTAGTTGGATCCATCTCTCCACCACCATCATTTTCTTGGTACCTGATTTAGCCTTGTTTGTACAGTAGAATCAAAGTACAATGAGCAGAATGTTGCAACTCTCTCAATGATGTAAGCCTCTATTATAGAAGCTTCAACATGGGCTCAATTTTGTACCTTTTGCTTCAAATGACGCAAAAATCTACACCATACTAATTTCTAAATATTAGAGTTTAAGTGTAAGATAATTTGTGTTACTTAAATGACTTTTGAAAATATATAGGGATAATACCTTTCAAATGGATACATTGATCGATACTGTACATGCCCACTAACTTTAGCTTCGTAGGCCAAGTGGATTGAAAGATGTTCCATCACATCAAAGAATGCCAGTGGGAATATTTTTTCAAGTTTACAAAGAATCTCAACAATACTTTTCTCGAGTTGTTCTATATGTTGCACATGCAAGACAATTGAGCATATGTCCCTGAAGAAAATATCCAACTCTGATATTGCTTCCTATACAGGTTTAGGCAGAAGGCCACGAAAAGCAATTGCAATCAACCTCTGCATAAACAAATGACAATCATGACTTTTCATTGCACAAAACTTTGGCTCCTTTTCATCTACACATCGGGCTATATTTGAACTAGAGCCATCAGGAATTTTTAAGCCCTTAGCCCATTTGCAAACTTTTTTTACTTGTTCAGCTCTTAATGTATAGCTTTGGGCTTCCAAAGTTTTCCTCTAGTGTCATAAAACATATGGAGCTCAAGCTAGTTATAATAAAGCTCTATATCCCTTTGTGCATTTCCATTATCCTTTAACTTCCCTTTCACATCTAAAACTGTGTTGAAGATATTTTCAAATATGTTTCTCTCTATATGCTTCACATACAAATTATGATAAATAAGATTCGTGCACCAATAAGACAACTCCTAGAATATACTTTTTCTAACCCAATTATTTGTAACACCAAATCCAGATAAAGGATTAAGATTACCATCCTTATCATATGTTGGGGGAGGGGATGAGATACACGTCTCATGATCTCTTCACCAGACAAACGTGGAGGGGGATGATCTTTTTCACGCCTACCTTTTACAAGCATATCAATTTGTCCTTGATATGTGTAACAAAGAGGCAAAAATTGCCCATGACAATCAAACCATGATTGCTTCCATCCATTCTGTAGATAAAAAGATTTTGTATGCTCCATACAATATGGGCATGACAACTTTCTATGAGTACTCCAACAAGAAACCATATTATATACATGAAAATCATTGATTGTCCATAACAAAATTGCTTTCATCATAAAATTTTGTTGTCTAAATGCATCATAAGTTTCAACTCCTTCATTCTATAACTATTTCAATTCATCAATTAGAGGGAGCAAAAATACATCTAGCTTTTCCCCAGGAGATTTAGGGCCTGGAATAACTATACTCAAGAATATATATGGTTCATCCATGCACATTCCTGGAGGAAGACTATACACAGTTAGCATTACTGGCTAACAAGAATACGTAGACCTATTATTATTGAAGGAGGCAAAACCATCTGTGCATATTCCTAGACGAAAATTGTGTAGTTATGATGAAAATGAAAGATGAGCACGATCAAAACATTTCCATGCTTCACTATGTGCAGGGTGTGTCATGGTACCATTTTCACACTGATTTATCTAGTGCCATGTCATTTTCTTAGATTTGTTTTTTGACATATAAAGCTGTTTGAGTCTAGGAATTATTGGTAGGTGGCACAATACCACTACAAGAAAATAGGGCTTTAGAGACAGATAATTCCTTCTCTGAAGCCCTGATTTTCATCTCTGAAAAAAAATAGAGATGGATTTTTCTATCTTATAGACCTGTGGCTGAAAGCCCTATCTCAAATTTAGAAGATAGAATGATTTTTGTCTCTGAATTTAAAGACAGATAAATGCAATCTCTAAATCCATCTAATATTTTTTTTTAACAGAATTCATCTCTATTTTTGTAGCATTTCTGTCTTAAATTCTGTTTCTAATATCTAATATTTATTTTACCCAAATCCATCTTTGATTCCATCTCTATTTTTTTTATATCTTTTTCCATCTTTGTTTCTATCTCTAATTCTCAATATTTTTACCTATAAATCTGTCTTTAAATCCGTCTCTACTTAGATTTAGATTTGTCAATAATTCATTTATTTTTTATGTAAATTCAAATTAATACCTGTTTCAAATGAATTTTCTATACTACTTAATAACATCAAATTCCAAACTAATCACCCAATCATCCGCAAATAATATGGCTCGTTAAAAACCAAATACAATTCTCCAAAACAAGTTATTTTAATCATCCACCATAATGTAAAGTAACTTATTAATCTAACAATCCAAGAAATTAGTCAAATGATTAATCATCAAAGTTACTTGATTATCCAATTCGTAAAAATAAAAGCATCAATGCTTCCTACCAAAATCATGTTGCTCTCGGGGTCTAGATCCACCGGCATATTGATGGTTTGTGTATCCCACTTCTCGAAGCAATTTATGAACCATCTCTTATAGCCCTGCCTCTCTCTTCCTCGCCTCTTCCTCTTTTTTGCTAGCCTTTTCTTTCCTCTTTCTAGCATCTTCTTCCCTCTTCTTAGCCTGCCCATAACTTGCTCAAGCATTTTCTTACCCTCTTCTTCTCTTCTTATAAAATCTTCTTGCACCTTGGCAGTAGCAGCACGCATGCCTTCCATTGCTTTTGATAATTCATTGAGCTTCTCATTGGACTTTATAAATTGTGAAGTAACTAAGCTTTCACTAGCTCTATCAGAACATTGATTGCACCTATATCCTTATAAACGTCATCTCACACCATGATAAAATGTCAAATGAGCGCCTAGAAGAAGAATCACCACAACCTATTTTTGCCATATATTATTCCTATACAAACATAACAAATAAAAGGCATGTGAGTAATAAGAATCCAATTAATTATCTATTGTATCAAATAATATTGTAAAAGAAAAGAAAAGGGTGTGTGGAATTGTTGCTCCCCTGAAAAGGAGAGCAACCTAAGTTTCCTGTTTTTGCAATGAACTCCTTGCTCCTAAACTACATAAGTTTATCTAGTAAACTGAATTTCATCATCAGCAAGTACAATATCCGTGCAACATTTCCAATGCTTATATGAGGCTACACAATGTTATTCAAGCAGAAAAGCTGCCAAGAACTCTGGTGGTTTTTGTATTTTATAAGATGGCATCTGTGTAAGATGAAAAGATAAATATTGCATTGTGTCTAAATCAAAATTCTCTTTCCCCAAAACTAAGAAAAAAAAGTGTAAATCAATTCCATTGACATATATTAATTCAATTCCAAGTCGAATCTATTCATGATTTAATGGCGAAGAAGGAAATAGCAAGTGCAAGTAGTGATATTAGATGTAATATTTAGGAAGTAATGTGGTGGAAGAAAGAACTCACCTTCAGATGAGTAGAGCCGTAGTGGGAAATCGACAATGAATTTTCAAATGCTTGCAGGTTGTTGGGATCTCTTTCAACAATTTAAGGATTCAACTAGTCATTTCTGTACAACAAGGAAGTTTTAACCTTCCTAAAGAAAGAATGCAAACATAGTCAATAGTATTCTCCCACTGAGAAGTGAGGTCAAGCAAATTTTCTAGTAAGAAAAAAAAGCATATCTATAAAAAAAGAGACATTATCAGGGGAAAAAGGTTCACTAATGCAAGGTTTCAATATGTTCAACCTCAAATGGAATGTCAGGAGTTGGCTCATCATAATATGCTGATAAATAAAAGCAAAGAACCCAACATAAAGAAGTAACCAAATAATTGATTATTACACAATATGTATTCTAATTTTATCATCACTCTGCTCCCACTATTTCCTGGCTATTTTTTTGAGCCAATCAGCACCAACTGGTAATCAAAATTAATAATCCTTTAATTACAAAGTAGATAGTAGAATTTATTCTGTGCATGTGGTGGTAGTTTCATGAAATAAGAAACACACAACACCTGCAATATTCTTATTTTTCTTCTTTTTTTGTTGTTGTTGTTTTCTTACTAAGAATTAGTAGGTTTTAGCTACATTGTTGTGTGTCTTACGTTTATCAAATAATTATATATATTTAATGAAATAATTATTGGCAATAAGAAAAGCACAAATCAATAGATACACATAGCTTTGCTTGTGCCAGAAAAATAGAAATAGGATTACTAAAGAAAAATATATGTAAATAAATGTTGGGTTTCTTTGAATAAGAGAAAAAAATAAATAGATATCAAATCATCGTAATGTTTCATTTTAAATTTAACTACAGAAAATTTAGGAAGGCAGCATCACTAAGTTATCCAGTTGATAAATTTCCTAAGACCTGTAGTATATATACTTTAGGCATGATAAATACTTTAGATAAATTATCCCAAAAATGAACATATTTACTAATTTAATTGAATGGTAGTCCACTTCATCTCTTCATCAATTTCCTATGAACTAGTGCACTTAGCATGACAAATTTAACTTTAGTCACTAATAAATTTGTATGTTGCAGTGAGAGTTGAGAATTGTCAAGGATTTTCATATTTCCAAAAATAAATTACCATTTCTTAGTGTTGCTGCTAAGAAACTGATTGCGTAGGGAACTCCATGAGATGCTAGGTTAACATTTCTAAAAATAAATTACCAAACTTCTCTTGAACTCTACGTAGAAACACTGAAACTGATTCTTCTGTAGAATCTAGGTTACACCTACACTGAAACTAATGCTAGACATCATTGTTAATTATGTAACAGGTAAATTGTTACATAGTAAACTCTCAAAAACATGGTACAACTGTGATATTACATTACTAAAACTGAGGTTTTAAACTCCTATGCAGTTTGGATTCATCATTAAAAGATTCTAGGCAGTCTATTGAGCAAATGGCTGAGAATGAACTAAAGAGTGTTGCAGCATGTTTTAGCCTCACCAGCGTTAATTAATAAAACTCAAATTTGGAGGATATTATAACAGAGTGGCTTTGCCTACTGAGAGTTTTCTTATTCATATGAACTTCGTAGAGCAAGCATGTCAATCTACTACATATTGCTTTCTGCTTCCTATTCTCTTATGCTTTACAATTTTCATTTGCGGTGAAATACATAAGTTATAATTTTTCTTCAGAGAACTAATTTGCTCACTTTAGTGTTCATCATTTCCCAATCATGAATTACCATTTTCAGTCTAACAGCAACATGAAAGAAACATGAGTGCTAATAAAAACTAGAATGCATAATGAGTAACCAGTATTTCAATGAGAAAATGCAAGAAATTATGCCATCCCCTTGTAAGTGGTTAAAGAGACAACATTGATGGAGAAATCTAGTAGAAAATAGCTGTGGGTTTGTGAGTTTAAGAGAGATAAATATGACCTATCCTTGTAACACAAATAGTTCTCTATAACAGAATAAAACATGTAGAAAAGGATAAGCACTTTATCACTGAAAGTAAGGAATTGATTTGTCAATCATATTGCAGATACACTGTTAGATGGAATGCACAAGACATAGTTTAATTAGGAAGCGGAAGAAGGAAAACATTTACAAGCTAAAGCAAGATTTCATTTGAAGTAGAACTGACTAGGATTTCTTACCAAAACTCTTGGAGAAGAACTAAAGGACACATATCCATATGCCTGAATATCTGCTACTGCCAAAACCAATTCTTATCACCACAGTATCAAAAACAGAGATATGAACTTCCCCAATATTTTATCTAATAAATTTAGTATTCCAAGTGGAGGTTTTGTTCTTACCATTTTAGTTATTCATCAAAGTCCAAAGATATCATCTGCAAACTCAGTAATAGGCATGCGATATTCCTCAATTCATTCCAAGGCCAACTACACCAACCTACAAGAGAACAAACATGAAAGAAAAATTATAAGGGAAAATATTCTTCCGAACACTTTGAAACAATGCCTTGAACCAAAACAAAAGTTAAGCTTTAGGAACTACTGTAGCCAACCCATCCAGCCACCAAATCAATGACACGGGTAAGGACTAAACCAGAACCAAACAATGCTCTAATAGATCTCTATATATTTCAACCAGTATTTAGGAGCATATGCCCATATAATGAGAACGACTGTTTCAAAAATTGGAAAAAAAAAGTTGTGTGAGTGAGCTGGACATCGAAAAGAAAAGGGTTGATCTCTATAAAAAGTTGAGTAGAAACAAAATACTCGAAGCAAAATCAAAAAGTGAGGGAAGACTGAGGAGCGATACCACTTCAACTCAAATTCATCCTACTCTATTTTCACATCGGTCGATCTTTGCAATTCCGCACTACATAGACAGAAAGATGGAGATAGTAAAATTGAAGAGTGTTTTTGTGGGTCTGGCAGTTGGTGGTCCATGGTCGGCGATTCACCGTCAACAGACCGTAGTCGGTGCTCGTTGCTGGATGTGAGCTTCCAAAGGGAAAAAGATAAAAAATTTAGGGCAAAAAGTTTTAGGGGTAAAACGTGTTGACTAGAAAATCTTTTATTTTGATTTTTGAAGTATTAGTTATGTTTTAAAATTATTTTTTAATTATTTTGGGGCCAAAAATTTCATTTTAATTTTTTACAAAAAATATTTAAATTAAGTTTTTAAAATATAAGTCATTTTTTAATTATATAATTAATTTATCTAAAATTCGTCTTTCACTTTTTAAAAATTTTATAAATTAGAGACAGGAAAAAAGACAAACTTAAAATAAAATTTCAAATTTTAGAATAGTTTCTGAGATGAATTTTTTTTTTGTCTCAAAATTCTATAATTTTTTTTAAAAAAATATCCATGGATTTAGAGACAGAAAAAATTACGTCTGAATATCCGTCTGTAAATTCGTCTCTATTCTGTTGTTAATTTTTCTCTTCATTTTTATTTTATTAAATTAAGACTAATTTTAAATCTGTGGATAAATCCATCTCTACTTTTCAATTATTTATATTACATTGAGATGGAACTAAATTCTGTCTCTGAATCTGTAGCTACCTGATGAAAATTAGAGACAGAAACTAATCCGTCTCTAAAACTATGTTCTCTTGTAGTGATACCTTATAAGGCACATTCTTTTTGGAGGTTGGGTTACTAGGCTTGTATCTAGCACGACCACATATCATGCGTCTTGTCTTTTCCATGTTCTCTTGGTAGTATAACATGCAACTATTAACACAAGCATCAATTTTCTCATAACCTAAACTAAGCTTTGCCACCATTTTCTTTGCATTATACAAGTTACTTGGGAAAGTCTCATCTTCTGGCATCATACTTCTCATTGCTGATATGATGTGATCGACCCATGATGGTGGTAAGTTAAAATCATATTTAATAATTAACAATTGAGAAACCGCTGAAAGTCTACTATGCTTTTTGCAACCATGCCATAAAGGTTCTTTAACATCTTTTAATAAATCAAAGAATTTTTGGGCATCTGAACTTGGTGGTTGTTCAGTATTCATTGGGTGCTCATCCTTATCAAATTCCCAATCAAAATTGCATCATGCAACATCTATTACCATATTCCTCATCCCACGGTTTTCATTATTTTCAGGCCCAGAATGTTCCTCAATGGAACCTTAGGTTTAAGGTTCCCCATGTGCATACCATGTAGTGTAACCCCACTCAAATCCGTACTTTTTAAGATGATCATGTACAGTATCACGATTATCAAACCTTATATTGTGGCACTTTGAGCAAGGACATCTTATACAATCACAGTCAACAACCTCAGGATGAGAATAAGCAAAGTCTAAAAATTCTTTAACCCCCTTATCAAACTTATTAGATAGAAAACCATTTGCATCAAGTCGTTGCCATATCCAACTTTGATTATCAGACATACTTTTGCAATTTTAATTAGGCCACCATATAAGGGTAAGACTCAAATATAAGATCCCTAAATTTTAAAATCTTCACTTTATTAATGGAGCTAAGCCTCTTTAATTGGTTCACATATTATTGAAATTATATATATTTACTTGTTTTGAGATTGATTTTCACCTATATGCTATTAGAAATATAGGCTTAAATATCAATCATAGTTCCTTATAACCACCGAGTAGTAGATAACTCCTTAATCAAAATACATGCCAATATAGGTAATAGATTCATAATATGCAATAAAAAATTACAAGCTAATGCAATCTCGACAAGTCCAAATTGTGGATACTAACACAGTATTTTTTTAATTTATTCAACAATCTTTCTATTTCAATAGTGAATGATAGCAGAGAATCACAAGTGAAGGACAATATATACTCAATCAAAAATACCAAGATAAATAATTTCAAGAAATTCACTTGGAAAGCAAAATAAAAGATAAGTGTTTTACTACCGAATATTCTTCCACTTGCTACAGAAAAACTTTTGTCTCTTCCTTCTTGGACCGCACCTCAGGTGGCAAAAGTTCTAAAGGTAGCCTTCAATACCATGTTCAGTAAACTACAAAGAAAATTATTAACCAAATTCATATGACAGTTTAAATTTAACTTTAATCAAAAGAATAAAATTTCCAAATGTGAATAGTATTGGAAAATAGAACCATTACAAGAAAAAGACATTTGAGGGGCAGTTTTCATCAGATAGAATCAGGCCATAGTATTTAGCATATATTCAGATGCATTATAATAGTATTAATGGAATTTTTTCTGAACTTCCTAATTTTGAAGTCAAATTCTTAATTAATCTACATGTCTCATTTATTATTGTACATGTTCTCTATTGTGGAAATTGAGCAACAAATATGGTGCGAAATGACAAAGTCAAAAATTCCATGACAACTTGATTGGACAAACAAGTAGAAATTAAAAAAAAGTAAAAAATTTTAAAAATAAAGAAAAAAGATAAGAAAGCACCCATTTTCCACACACAGAGAAACAAGAAAGTCAAAGTGTCAAGCTTCGAAGCCCCGCCCTCGCTAAGTATTAAAAAGCCAACTATAATATAATAGTTAAAACCCCAAGGTTTATAAGAGTGTGCTTAATTAATAATAATTAATTAACAATTAATATAATTAAACACCAAGTCCCAATCGTGGTTTTGTTGCCACTTCCCCTCTCTCACGTGCCATCTTTTTTCTAGCATTTTCAAACCTCTCCTATCCCATCTATATAAAGCACCACCTTCTCTATCCTCTTATATTAATCCATCCAACACTATATACCCCAAATTACAACACTAAAATTCATATAATTATACCACATGCAAGCAATTACAACAACCAAATTCATATAATTATAACTTGACACTAAAATATTTTACCCTTTACGATGCCCCAAAATGAAAAATTTCAAACTTACACAATTAAATAAAAAATCACTATAATTATAAAAAATAAAAAAAGGGACGGGGATCGGGACACCCAGCAGCTGCTGGCCTCCCGTCACGAGACCCAGCGACAGCTGGACTCACCCAGCTACTGCTGGGTCTCGTGAGTGGGGAGTCCAAGAAACCAGATCTGGGGAAGTTGCCCCAAAGCTCTCAACTAACATTAGGAACCCTTGAGCAAGACCCCGGTAGGGTGGAGATTGCTCAAATGGCAGCACAATTGACCTTGTAGGTAGCCATCGAAAAGACCCTGCTGCTAGCCTCCCGACGACAACATAACAATAAAAAAAAAAATGAAGGAAGAAGAAGAAGAAGAAAGGAAGAAGAGAGAGTACCTACTAAAGGGGTTGGAGGGAATTTAAATTGAAATGTAAATGGAGTTAGGGTTTAGTAATTTGGTCACTCTTGTTTTTTATATTTTATTTTGATAATTTTTATTTAATTATAGTAAATAATTTTTTTAATTTTGAAAATTTTAAATTCAAAATTTAATTATTCACTAGTTTGTTATTGTGACTCTGATTCATATTTTGATACTTAATATTTTTACATATTATATTTTAATATAATTTTAAAAAGTTAGATTTTACGATGACTATTGAATATTGACATTTAGTTTTAGATATGTATATATAATAGTGTTAATCAATAGAAATATTCTCTATTATTAATATTTTGGGGTTTAAAATTTATTGAAGTCGTGAGATTTTAGGATTTGGAGTTTAAGTTTTTATATCTAGATAAATTTTATTAGTTTTCTAAATTAATAATAGTACAAATCTACAAAATAAGATAATGATATGATATATTCATCTTATATTATAGGTATAGAGTATAGTTATATATTTTAAAATATTTAAAAGTTGTTTGGGTGACTTTATAAGCTTCTCAAAATATTTTATAAGATGTTTGGTAGCTTATAAGATGTCAAAAAATGTTTCGTAATCTTTTTCAGAAAAGAGCTTATACAGATTCTAAAATAAGATTTTACAAACTTAACTTATTTTTAACTTATTTTTAAAATAAGTTTATGGCAAGTTTATGGCAATGAGTTCTTAACTTATTTTTAAAATCTTAACAAGCTCCCTAAATTTTAATCATATTAATTATAAAATTGTCATTAATAATATTTTATAAGTTCCAAGATCTTATTATCCAAACACTTTGAGAACTTAATTTTAAAAAAAGATCTAGCATCTTATAAGATTGAAAAATATAAGATGCAGGAGCTCCAAAATATCTGACAAGATATAGGAACCTATAAAGCCTTTTAAATAAGTTTAGTCAAACACCTTCTTAATGTCCCTTTAGCTAGTTAACAATTTTAGTATTTTAGTATTTTATTTTAGAATTAAAAAGTTAATTATTCTTGATTTAGTTAATTTTTTATTGTTATTGATTGACTTTATGATTAATTATATTAATAAAATGACATCAATATAAATTAATTATGAAGTAAAGCAACAATAATTTTATATTAATTTTTCAATATTTTTTCTTGATTTAGTATTGTTTAATTATCATCATTACTGTCTATCGACTCTTCATAATTCTCATGGTCTAATGGAATGTAAAAATAAAACTTTTTTTAATGTCACGAGTTCAATTCTTGCTATTTTCAAATTTTTTCAAATTTTATTTAAGAATTTGTAACAGATATGTGACTGCTCTGTCTGCGTTCACTAATTAGTGACCCATGTTAAAGAAATAAGAGGATTCAATGACCGCTTTTGTGACCCAAAAAAAATGGCTCATTAATTTAATGACCGAATAGTGACCGCCAAATTAGAGGTCACTAATTCCGTCACAAATTAGTAATTAATCCGTTACTAATTATTTTTAAAATTTTCATATAAAATCGGTAACAAAACAGTCACAAATCGGTCACTGATTAGTAACCGCAGGGAGCAGTCATTGTTTCGCGGTCACAAGAGCCAATTTTTTTTGTAGTGATATACAACCAAGCAAATACTTACACATTTGGTGAAAGGTCTGATAATGTAATGTAAAGTAATTGGGCAATATATTAATTGAGGTCAATAAGATCTTAAGTTCGAAAAGGATAAAAATCAAAATGCTTAACTGTTCATTTATTTTAATGGTACTGTATTGTTATTTTATTGAAAAATAAAGTTACTGAAATTAAAATTAAATTTACATGAACTATGATTCCGGTTATCACGCTTCAGCTTGCTGACAGCAATGAACTGTTCGTGTCTTTCCCCTTCATGGGCCGATTTTGTTTTATCTCATCCAAGGTTGAAGACACATTTTTCTATTGATTTCAATCGTACTTATTTAAAAATGTGCACCAGCTCACTGGAACCATAGCCCTTAACGTCCAATTACATAATAGAATGATGCCAAAATATATCACAATCACAAGCTGGAGCCGACATACCATTGCTGCGATTGCCGGGTCGTCCGACCTGTTTGCTTGAAATAATTAAAAATTAAAATCAAATATTTGAAGCGTCTCTGCTTACGTATGTGCATGCCTAATAGTAATTAAAAATACAAATTTGCAAATTGAATGCCCTTAAATTTGAATATTTTCAAACGATTGACTGAAGTACAGCAAATCAATACCTTTGAGGTTCTTTACTTAATTGATCATAGGACTTTCAGAATAAGTCAAATAATTCAGTGTGAGTACTATCGACGTTTAATTTTTTTTTCACTTTGTAAAGAAATTGAGTGAGTTTTGCAAGAACATCACTTAATGGAATACAAAAAATAAATAAATCGAAAAGCAATAATACATGAATAAAATGCACAAAGTACGATAAGACTTAATAGCACGAAAATAATTGATCGACTAAGTTGATTGTGTTGTTGTGTCTTTGTGTTTACAACTATTATAAATTTGGGTAATACAAAAAATTGAGTCCTAACGAGTTTTGCTTATCTAATTGAATACTCTAAAATTTTCATGGATATTCAAGCTGATCTCTTGAAAAGGATGGTTGTTTGCCTTAAAAACTTAAGTTAGATTTTGGTGAATGTTTGAGGCATGCCAGTATATGCATGTGTATACACAATAGTAAATAAAATACAAATTTATAAATTTGAGTACCCTAGAATTCTTATACTCCTTCAAATGACTTAGTAAAGTGCAGCAAACTAACATCTTTGACATTCATTGCCTAACTGACCTTAGAACTTTAAGACAAAAAAAATTCAGCTTGAGTGCCTTCAGCCTTTTAGCTTTGAATTCTTGAAGTTCGTGTAAAAAACAACATATCATAAAACAATAAGTAAAAATTTAGATGCACAATGTACAAAGAACTAAAAATAACTTGAGAATAATTGCACTTGATAAAGCAAGTTGTTGATTGGTTAATTGAATATGTAGATAAAAGTGTTTGGGTACGTGTACAAGTGCGTCGATTTAAATACAACACAAATGATACAAAGAGTTGACTCCTATTAGGTCTTTATTTGCTTGTGATAACACTTATCTATAAGATATTACAAGATCTTCTACAAGTCTTTTAGTTGATCTGTTGAATAAAGTTGGTATAACATTGATGCTTAATTTGCACAAGCTTGATGTATTCTATTGCTCATGGGCCTTTGAAATGGATCAATCTTACAACTTGCCTTTCTTTGCCATGAGCTTTTTTAGGTGAAACGGTCTTCTAATCCTTTATGGACATAGGCTGAGATAAATTTTGGGACATGGACTTTTCTTTTCTAGGTCTAAAAAAACAAATTTTCGCATAAACAATTACCCCTGTAAGTCTTGATTGAAGGTTCAATTCAATTTAGACTTAATATATAAGTAACAAAATGGGAGGGAAAATAATTTGAAATGCAATCCTTCTCTATTTATATGAGTGTGTGTGTGTGCGCGGCGCTAAATTAGGACAGACTTGATGGGATGTTTCTTTTGAAAAGAATACTTCCCTTTCTTCAGTTTAGCCATTTGAATTAATGGTGACAGGCACACCCTTTGGTACTAATTTTCCTATTAATCTAAGCTCTTTTCCTTCCATTACCCTAGTATCAACAAATTATTTCCATCTCTTAATTTGGAAAGTTCTCTTCAAGAAGAAAGAAGAAAATGAATGAATCCTTCACTTCCTGACCTTAAATGGTTGTGTATGGGAGAGAAGCCTTAGATTCCTTAGTGGAGGCATTCACTGTCGGCCTTCTAGCCAAACGGAAAAATTACAAGGATTCTTTTCTGGAGAAGCAGGGTCGTAGTTAATGTGTCGCTTTGGCTATAACTTCGGGACAAATTTCAAAAACTTGTTGGTTTTTCAATTCATGATAAATGGATTTGTTGGAGCCATCATGTGGAGTACGCTTACTCCAATGCTCGGTGAAAGCTACTAAAGTTAATCCTCTTCTTATAAGCTAGATGTAGGCCTACTGTAAGCGATCTCGTATTTTTAGAACATTGTAGAAAACTGTTTTCACTTTATTGTAGGTTTGAGACCTTGATGTTGCAATAGTAAATATTTAAAGACAACTTCAATTGACTTTTTTGAGCATTGGTGATAAATTCCTCATGTTAAAATTGAAATAAGTTGATGAAAATTAAATAATAAAATGCTAAGCAGCTTAAATTAAATACTTATTATTTACAGTACCTTCAACCCATCCACAACCAATGCTTTGAGTTTGAGGAGCAAAAACATTATCCTCAATCATGCTTTGAAAAACTAGATGTTGATGCACAATAAGTTGGCTTAATAGCATTTTTCATTTACTCATTAAACATAAAAATATTTCTGCCTCAACATCATAGACTTTATATCCATCACCGTAAAGTTTATTGACAAAACACAACAAACTGAATGTTATACGTCGAATCTAATGTAACAACAAGAGTTAATATAGATGGGATCATCAAATATGTGGGGTTCTATCTTGCGGGAACATACTGCCTAAGAGCTTTTCCAATATCAAGAGAAATTCCTAAGCTACCACTAAGGAGATTACCATCTCGAATCACGACCCACACAAACCATTTTACTTTAAAAAAACTAACAAGATTGGTAGCTTCTGAAGTAAAGCACCACAATATTTTTAGTGTCCCACTTGAAGAAAAGTACCAAAAAAAATTTATACTTCAAAGTAAGGCGAAACAACAAATCTAAGAGACAGAAAATTATAGATAAAGGGAAAGAAAAGGGGCCAACAAATAACAACAAATAACTTGTCAACTGAAGTGATGTTCATATGGTTTTAGATCCCCAAGATCCAAACTTTATAAAGAAGAGAATTTATTTTCTGTAAATCATAAAACCATGGTCCTTGCCTACTTCAAGAAAAGAAAGAAAAAAAAAAACTTAATTTTCAATGTCTTATCGAGCTAGCAAATGAGTGACCTAGTGTTAATGTCAAAAAAGGCATAATGGTTTATCTTCAACTCACATACTCGTGTGTAGATTGATTAAGAAAAGGGGATGGTAGATGATGGCGTTGAACGAGTTTGTGAATGAGAGGAAACTCATGGACTCATAGTTGCTGCGGAGTTTGATAAAAGAAGTGAAACCCTAAAAGGTTTTTTTTTTTGTGGTTTTTTAATTTTGATCTTTTTTCATTTTGCCTTTTGCCCGCTTGAGTTGGCACTTGAAAACTAGAATTCTTCATTTTTCTTTTAAGAATTTGGGTTAGGTTAGGTCGCTAAGCAATAAAATTATCATATTTATTGGGCAACCAAAATCCCCAACCCAAACCGAACCATAATTTTTATGTTGCTAATCAAGTTGACCGATGTAGGCCCAAACCAAAAACCCCAGCCTAAATTGAATATTATCATGTTGATTTGTATCATGTTATTGTGTTAGATTGAGAAATGCCACCCTTAAGGGTGAAGAAATGTCTATTCCAATAGCCATCCTAATGATGTTCTTATCTAAACGAGCTCACAACAATAATATTTTGTCGACTCACCTTTCCCTTTGGTCTCAAAAGAAAATTCAGAGTGAAAAAATTATTGAGACATGAGGGTCAGCATCTTGACTGGTAGACTAGTCTTTATCTCCTCAAAAACCTAGTCATGTTTTTACTCTAAGTGAACTCATCTTTTTTTTTTTTTTCTTAAACTTGTGTACTGATAAGAGTATTTTTGTTCTCCCTGCCAAGTTTGATATGAGCCTTCTAAAATAATTTACTTTCCTTAAAAACTACGACAATTCTTTCATAAAACTTAGTGGCTTAGTAGCTTAGTACCAAGTATGGCTGTAGCATTGTCCTTGTTGACTTTGTTGTCCTTTCATTGCATTAGAAATTCAAGAGAATGAGCGTAACGACTATGAACACACTTTAGTGGATTTAGATATAATTTGTGTTTCCTTATCCTTTCTAATGATTCTTTAGACTGTCCAAGTGTTCACTAAAGCTCCTGGACCTAATCCTTAAGTCACCAATATAGACTGAGATAAAGTCTTCAGTATAATTGTAAAAGATATCATTCATCCCCGACTGATAGGTTACAAAAATACTTTTAATGGCATAACCTTCCATTGGAAGGCACCAATGTCCCTCCGGCATTGGAATGGTAGATTAGACACATCTTTTTTGGAAATAAAAATATGATTATCTCATATATTTCTATGAATATGAGTGAGAAATTTGTCTCATAGGGCAACATCAATTAATATATCTACTATTGATATAGTATATTTATCCTCTAGGGAAGCTAAATTCAAATCCTAAAATCTACACAAATTCTAAGCTTATCATTTTTCTTGATCACTACAATCATGTGAGCTACCCATTGTGGGTACTTTGCCACCTTAATACAGCTTGTCTTAAGCAATTGCTGAACTTCTTCCCTGAAAAGAATATAGATCTCCTCTAACATCCATCATAAGGGTTGCTTGTGTGGCTTGAACTTAGGTTAAATGGGGATTCTATGTTCTATGAATTGCCAACTAAGGCTAGATATTTCATCATTATTCTATCCTAAACAGTCTTTATATTATTATAAGAACTCAACAAGATACTACATGTGCTTATAACTAAGGAGTGCACTAATAGTCCATGTTGGGATGATAGTTTAACCCGTTATCCATAAGTCTATGATCATTTTCATCGCCTAGCTTAATCTCAACAATGGGGCCATAGACTTAGATCCTTACTTTCGTCAAGTTTTTCTAGTACACTTTTAGCTCGTTTAACTAAATTTCATTGGTGAAACTTAAACTCGATCCTATTAATAAATAAATCAACAAAGTTTATAGAATAAAAGGAATTTCTTTCAACCGGCAATGCAGAACCTTATTATCTGAACAAGGCAATAAATGATTATTATCACATATTACAACATCTTCTATTTAGAGGTATTTAATTATTGGAACTTCTATTCAATACGCCATATGGCCCATCCTGAATGCTATAGTATATATTTAATTTCTTGAAACATATTTCAAAATTAAGAGGATCGTTTAATGAAGTGATGTAAAGTTGATGGTCTTATTTGTCCTACCCAACACCATTGGCTTCAATTGCTTGACTTGGTCATGAATGGTCTTACATCAGCATCAACTGATTTTGGCTCCTCATTAGGATCTTCAAATAAGATCAGAACTAATGTAGGGTGGATGGTACAAAAAGGGTCGAGGTTATCCGATCTCTCTCTAAAACTATACTATTTGATGTCTTGGTGCTTACCACAAAGAACACAAACATGATAAATTTGCTTCTAATAATAACTTCTATAAGCAAAATCCCTAAGGTGTCTACCTAGTGCCAGTGAAGTTGCTTACTATAATATCATTCTTCATGAGGTCAATCTCAATCTTTCTTATTCTCTTCATTGTAGAAAAAAAGGGCAATAATCTTCACGGCTATTCCATTATGAACTAGTAGACTGCTTAGCTTTTTAGATGTCACTCCTGATTTCATCTACAGTGTGACTTTTGTCACTCAGCCCCAACAATTTGAGTCTTTCTACTACCTCTTCGATCAGGAAAGTGATTGGCCTGTTTTCTCCTAAATCGTAGTCTTTTTCCCTATATATCTTTTTGTGTAATTGGGGACTTGAAAATATAAGGAATTGAATATATTAGAATGTATTCCATCTCAGCTTGATTGAAGAAATCTTTTATTTTGTAATTGCGTTACATGTTCTCAACATCCAGATTATCACCTTGATAGCTTCCATCATGCGAGTTCTTATCTATGCGATCTTTCCTCATATAACAATCATCTAAGTGCTCCTTGACTTCATGTTTGACTTACCATGAAGCTTTGACTAGCTCCTTCATTGTGGCCTCTAATGCTTTTGGTGGGTGAATCTCAATCTTGACCTCCTTCGTCATTTCAATTCTGGTTTTACCATAACTTGGCAGAATTACTACCCATATCAGGGAATGATGTTGATGGCGACCTTATCTTTTAGGTACTCCCTTTATATCATTACCAAATGGAACCCATATCATCGATGGATTATAAATATCATATTCCTTATAAGCAATAATAATCTAAGCAATACCACTCAAAAATTTATGATGTTGGATATAAAATAGTCATCTTGACAAGAAATTATACACATGATAAAATATGGATCACAAGCACTAAGGGCTATAGCTCAGTTGGTAGAGCACCTCGTTTACACGTGCGCAAATTTTTTTCAGAGGAGTCCATCATACACTCAAAAAAATGGATCTTATTGAGAAATCGATGTCTTACTCCATAACTTTAGAGGGAACAATAGCCTAACAAATGGTTCGGTCCGATTTGGGTGCCCATTTAGGTACCAAACAGACCCCATCATTGATTTGAGATATTGATAAAGTGAATACCAGTCTATTCGATGCTAGGCATAATGAGTATAAGGTCTTCAAAAATTCTCTTTTCGTCCTATGAACTTGAAGGTGTATGAAGTTTCATATTTGATTTTTTAAGCCGAATGATAGAGACTTCATTTGACTTAAAATGATCTAGGCCAGAGGCAGACCTACGTCAAGATAACCCCACCTTTGAAACACTTTGGTAGTGCTCATGGATCAGAATCCCAAATAATGAATCAAAGCACATGGAGCCATCTCCTTATCTTATTTTTCTGTCAAGAAAAAATATGGTGGATTGGCTGATATTTCTATCAGTTAATGAAAGAGCCCAATGCAAAAAAAATGCATGTTGGGTCTTTGAAACAGTTCAGATCATTTTGATAATAAGAAGTTTGATCTGTTTTGCCGAGAAGGTCTACGGTTCGAGTCCGTATAGCCCTATAAAATGAAAATTTGAAATACAAAATTGTATAATTTTCATTTCTTCATTCTTGTTTGTTGCTTGTAACTGACCGGTTGGTTCATCAAAACCAAAAGTTTCCTACAAACTCACTCACAGGAATCGTTTAAAGCAGAACATAAATTGGAAAGAAAAATGTATTTCAAGGGATCGAATCGATCCTTTTCCAATCATGGATAAACAAACTAACCTTTCGTCATTAATCTTCGGAGAGAAATTCCATATGAATTTTCCTATCTACAATCAAGGGGTTAAGTTAGTGATACTCTTTTTCTTTGGTATACCTAACCTTAATGAATTTAAGAAGTCAAAATCATGACACAAGCCCGGTGCAAAACTCCAAAGAGTTATTCACATAGATCTAGGGAATAACCTAATGAATTGAGACAGTATTTTGTCAATACGTAATTATCTTGAATATATTAACCAGTTCTTTATTTTTCGATCGCCTGGAAAGGATAAAAGAAAGATCTTGTCGTTTCTTCAACAATTTTTGATCTCTAGTAGACCTCTTAGTAGGATTCGAACCCAGATGAAGTTCTGACCATCTATCAGAGAAAAAAGAACGAACCGATCTTGTAGGATTCCCAAGAAATTCTTTGATTTCTTTCGAAAGCAGATGATTAATCATTTACTTCTCACGAATTGACTTGAATTGCCCTTCTTAAAGCTCTTTGTCCTAAGGTTTGAAGAGCTTACCTTTGACTCTTTTATAAGATAGTGGACGATCATAACCACATGTCTTCTGTCTCACCTTCTTCCCCTGAAAGGGATATGAATGATGAATACTAGACGGAGAGGCACAACTACCCTAAGAGTTCACGGCTAAAGGCACAAAAGGAAAGAGAAAAAGCCAATAGCTTCCTTGTTCTAGTTACCGCTCCGGGGGTAGCTGGGAAGGCAGGCCCTTAGCTTCAACTAATTCAATTTGAGTATTTCTCAGGCATTGCTAGTAGGCAGAAAATCAATAGTATGTTACCTTATCTTTTCATTTTCAAACAACCTTTGTTTGTGCTGCTTTATCTTTCTAAGCTTGCTGAAATGGTATAAGGGCTCTACTGATCTAATATTGAGCTAACAATCTCTTGATAGAGATACTTCTAAGGTAGTTATACTTCTATTGACTATAAGAGCCCTTTATAGGGCTTTTAAGGGCCTCTGAAAGAGTTTATAGAGTGAAGAGATGGGGCCCCTTACCTCACGTCTGTGATATTAAGTTCTAGTCATCTTATTCAGATGCTTCCCATTGGTGAACTCGAGGTGTCTTGCGTGAAACCACTTCTTTTAGGCATCTGGTGGTTTCACATACTTTGGGTTCACCTTTTTGTACTCTAGCTAGCTTCTTCTATGAGTAGTGGTGGCCTTGTATCTCGCCCACAGCTATCTCTATCATCTTCTTGAGGTGATTTAAATCTCTACTTAGCTGGATGATGCTCCAATTTGTGGCTATTACTCAAACATCTTCACGGGATGAAATGGGGGTGGCTGTTAGTATAGAAAAATGAAAATCTTGCTATTGCATTAGCCCACGGCACGTAAGGATTACATATCCCCACAGACATCATGAATGAAAAAGTAGCAATCATAGTATAGCAACATGTCCAAAGCCCTAACTACATAAGTAGAGCCACCGACCTCTTAGATGGTGGGTCATCCTTACATTTCTTATTATTTTTATTCGACATTTATAACTCTAGTTATGTTGACCTCTTCTTGTTCTCGCTAGAATGGATCATTGTCAACTCCCATAGTGTTTTGCTCATCTATTTAGGTGGGAACCTGAAGGTACATGTGTCACGACAATCCCGGATCACCCACTTAAAATCAAGAAAATCATTAGTCGAGTGAGTCCACTTGTGACTTACAATAAGTTTTTCTTCAAGGTCTTTGGCCGATGATATTCAATTACCTTTGGAGAATTCAATTTGAATATATAGTTGTGTCATTTTAGGCCTTATTAAAGCTTTATAGATAGTATTCTTCCTGCAGACTGCTTCAGCTAGTCCACTTATTTTTAAGGAGCTCTCTTAGGGTTTTAGTCTAATTGGCCTGTAGTTCGGTCATCCCAACTTAATAGTATAGGCCTTTACTTGTCTTCATCCTATTATTTTTCTCTCTCATAAACTTTTCTTATTTTATTACCGTTTTGTTAAATAAAAAAAAGAATCAAACTTTTTTGCAAACATTTTCTCTTTTAGCTCAAAATGCATTCCACTTATAGCCTAGTTGATGTAACTATCCCCTGACGACGTGATTTTGGGTTAGTAATCAAAGCATGAGCATCAGTGCATAAAGTTATCATGGAACCTCATTCATAAGGATTAATAATATGTACTATTATAAGTATGAGTATATCCATTACTGATATGCCAATACAACTTTCATATGGAATTCTAGTGGTGGAGCCATTTGATGAACTTATTTCCCAATAAGCACCCATTTATATGCACTAATGTCTCTGCACCAATTGGACATGAAATGGAGCATCCTCCAACTTTTGGAGCATGCATTATAGTGCAAGTCTATATGAATCTACCAATACCTCTAGTAACCTACTTGTTTATGTTTGGTCCTCTTACTTAGCTAGTAAATATCACTCTTATTATCACTAAGACTCCTAGTTGGAGACTTTTAGGTTGGACCCCTAGAGTCATACACCTCTATTATTTAAACCTTACACTGTGTGAATGCATAGAGTCCTTTAGGTGTATTCCACAATTCCAGTAGGTTTTCTCGTCATATAGGGCTACTTTGACAACTTATAAATCCATAACGGTTTATATTCTTGACTATTTAGCCTTTCATTTTCTTTTAGAATTAGTATTCTCTTGGATCTCTATCACTCAGGCTTGAATAAGCTGTGATATTCTTTCTTTGATCTAAATTAGGTGTTAGTTGTGTTTATCCTAAGAGTCCAATCTTGTATTTAAAACTACATTGAATTAGTATATAGATACCTTTGGGAGATGCCTCTTAAAGTTCTTAATATTCTTCTAAAAACATTAGCTTTTTATTTGTTAGAAAGAAGGTAACTTGCTCCATGTTGATTGGATTTATCAATGCTTTAGTTTTCTTGGTCTACCATTTGCTTCCAAGCTTAATCATTTTCTAGTATGGCAACTTCATTGTTGTTTTGGGGAAAATATGCATAACCCCATTGTGAAATTTAAAATTGCCACAAAACGCCCTATGTAAAAAATGGAGTCTGATTAGTGTCCTATGTTTTGTCAAAATCCATCATACCCCCAGACAGGGTTCACTTGCTGTGACTGCATGTATGATAGCAATTTTGGTTGTGAATTATCTATAATGCCTTCCTGAGGTTTAGTTGGCCTATTTTGTAACGTAATTTTTAAATTTCCATTTATTAAAAATTTCCTCCATCTTTTCTTTCACTCCCTCAACTCTTCTTTCTTTCTCTCTCTGTAACTTCTCTATTTTTTGTCTTTCCTTTGTTTTTTCTCTCTTTTTGTTGGTGTTGTTTGAAATGGCCACAAGTTCATCCCATAGTAAGAGCCAAGGATCGAAACAGGTGTTGGATTTGAGATTTACATCTCTGCCAATTTGTGAGTGTAACCTAAAATATAAAATAAAGGTAGTTGAATCGGAGTAGAAGCCCACAAAAGGGAAATTTTACTATAGATGTTCCAACTAAGTTTGCGATTTTTTTTTGGTGTAATCCAGTGAGTGCTACATGGTCTCCTATGGGCATTCCAGTTTCTCCTTCAAAATGGGCATACCACCATGAAGAAGAAGGGAAATCGGAGGAATTATATGAAAATGAGGTCATTTATCAAGTTGTTGTAAGTATTCCACCAGCAGAAAGTGTAGAAAAAACCTAGACTTACATACACATTTCATGGATTTTGTTGGCAGCCTTTATTGTTGTCATTGTACTACTGTTAAAAAATTAGTGGTGGAAAAGGTCCTAAATACTCCCCTGTGTAACTAATGTTGTCATTTGTTTGACTTGGACTAGACTAGGTACTTTGTGGTCATGTTTTGTAATATTCAATTTAATTTTAATTTTGTTTGATAATATTTCCTTTAGTGTTATGTATATTATTTTGTTTCATTGTTGTTTTCCATGAATTAGCTATTTTCCATGTATAAGTGATTTGTATTTTCCCCAAAAATGTTGGCTGACAGATAATTTTAAAAATCCCTAGTTAAACAAAACCCTTAAAATAAACAAATCAACCATGGAACCCCCTTAACGCAAACAAATGGGCCACCTTAACTGAAAAAGGCATGAGACAAATCTTGTGTTATTTTGATTCAGTGTTTTCCATGCATCATACCAACAATTGCACATAAAAAAGAAAAAATGTTTTCCATCCCATGGAAAATGTGCCATGCCACGTGAACCCCTAGAGAATAAACAAATGTGCCACGGAACCCCCCTTAGAATAAAAAAATGTGCCATAGAACCCCTTTAACATAGCAGATGGCCCATTAACGTACAAGAGACCGTTCTGGTGTGTAAGCATAAATGGATTTGTTAGAACAAAAAAGGAAAAAGGATATATATTGGACTTAATATAACCAATCCTTCATTTGATAATGTGGTGTATTTACACATATAATTATCATCAATGAATGCCTCCCTGTACATACTCATCCATCAACCATCAACTTAGGTCCAACATCCACAAAAAAAGCAAAATCAGTTCACCGTTCTTACTTTGTACACCACTAAGAATAATTGTGCAATAAGCAACCAAATATGAGGTAAATGCAATAGCTATGCCAAAATAAATAGCAAAAAGAGCAAGGATAGAGCCAAAAAAAAAAATGTTGCCCATATAGTAATTCACCAAATAAAAAAGAACAAAAATATGCGTTGACTCAATCTTCAGACTTCATCTTTTGGACATTCTTTTCCTTCTCCTTGACCTGATGTTGGCTGACACATTTGAACATTCTGCCCTTCCTATCTTTTCTTCCTAGTTGGCTCATTGTCTGTGTTCTACTTCAGAGTCAGAGCAGATGGACCTGCTTTTGTAGCACTACCTTCCAGATCTGGAATAGGTTCAGCCACAGTTTATGTTGCATTTGGAGCTTAAGTTTCTGTGGACTTCTTCCTTCCTTTGCATCAAGTAAGGCTTCTTTCCTTTTTCTCCTATATAACCTTTCCTAAAACAATGAAATTGAAAGAAAAATAACTTTTCCATATATGAGTTAAGAAAGATGAAGATTAAAATAATTTTGATCATCTACTAACCTTCTTTAGATTAGTATTTGAAGGCCCTTGTTCCGGGGAGAGTCTACTAGCATTTTCAGTTATTGTAGTGGCCTAGACGTATAAAATGAATGAATTATACCATCTTCCATGTATTAAAAAATTTAAATTAAATAGAAGTTTGGAGTATGAATGAATACTTGAGTGGGATTAGGATTATGCTGCCCAACTTCAGGTTGTTCTATAGCTGTACTGCCCTTAGCTTGTTGAGGCTTATTACCCTCATTACCCAGATATGAAACAAATAAGATGTCGTTAACAAAATAAAGAACATTTATTACATCTTTTAGAAAATGGCAAGTTAAGGTTTATCTGACCTTGTACAACTTAGATTTGGGATGTGTTGGATTTTTACAAGTTACTATGTTATGTCTTTTTTGGAGGCAATTTTGACAAGTATGTGTGAGACCATTTCTTGTGGATCTTGATACTTGTACCTCACCAAGTCCCCTTCTCCTAAGCTTTTTTGGCTTTCCTTTTTTGACTCTCAATTTAGGTGCCTTTAGAGGAGGGTCAATAGCATCACTCTTGATGTATCTATTCTTTCCAGGTGCAGCATGTATCATTTTACTGTAAGTAGCCAAGTAGGTCTCTTTCTTGTAGCATACATTGACAAAATACTCCAAATTTCTCCTTCCTTCAATAATAGCTGCACATGCATGTGGACAAGGATACCATTCAACTAAAACATTGCACAGTTGCACTCTTTAATCCCCAAATCCACCATATACTTGTCCAACATGTGGTCAACTTCATACTCTTCCCCCTTACACTATGTTGCAAAGCCGTTTCTTGCCTCCACTTGACATTTGTTAATTCTTTTTAGAATACTGGGACAGAAGTTGCCAGGAAATTTCTCCATGCCTTGTCTTTTCATTTGCACCTTAATCATAAGTTTGCATCTTATTTATTCCAACATGCTAATGATTGGCTTATCTCTGGTAGGTAGGATATAAATGTTGAAACACTTAGTTAGATTGCTCACTATTGTTTTAGACAAATACTTTTTGGAGAAATAGCTTCTGCTCCAGTGCTCTGTAGGCACCTTTCTCAACCATTATGCAGTTGTCTCATATTTTGGGGACTTCTTTGGGTCAGTTGCCTTAATCTTCTTCATCCACATTTCAAACTCATTCTTATTTCCTATGCTAGTTGTACTCCAGAAAAGCTGTCTAAGTTTGTAATATCTATGCTTTATCTTGAAGTTGTCAAACATGTGCCTCAAACAGTACCTATGTTCGCAATCAGGCAATAAACTTTTTATAGCTTCCACTAAACCCTTTTGCCTATCAGCAATAAACACCCATTTAGTCTCACCACAACCCCTTATGTCTTCCAACAGCTCTGTCAGAAACCATGTCCAGTTCTCCTTGTTTTCCACTTGGACAACAGCCCAGGTAATGGGGAACATGTCATTCCCATCCCTCTATCTACCAACAATTGTCTTTCATGATGTGATTTCAAAAGACATCTATCAAGGCCTATAATTGGTCTGCACCCCATTAGAAAACCATCCCTCAGTGCACCCAGACAATAATAAAATCTTTCAAATGTTGGTATATCAATCTCTTGGCTCCTCCTTATAATCCCTCTGGTTCCTTCATTAAATGCAATCATAGTCTGACCATAGCACCTCAACTACTCATACTGAACACTGTTTCTACCCCTGACCAAGTTTAGTGCCATTTTTCTAACTCTCTTTGCTTTCCAATACCCCACCTCAACATTGCATTTGCTTTTTATGAGGTTTACCATTCCTTGGATGCTCACACCAGGATAATCTTTCATTGTCCTCTCCATTCTCTTTGCCAGGTATTTGAAAGTTGCAAGTTTATTACATAAACCGTTGCACATGTGTGTTTTCCCTTTATGCTCTTGATTTGGAAAGTCAGTGAACCTTGAATTAGAGGTACATGGATTCTCCAATTGCATCCTTCATTTTCACAATCTGTTGTGATCCTTGTGTTTTCATTCTTCTTGTATTTAAGCTTGATACCATTCCTAACACACCAGTCTGCAAGTGCCTCTCTGAATAACTATGCACTTGCAAACTTTATTCCAACTATTGGTTGAAAGTTCTTCATGTTCATACCTTCTCTAAAGGTAACATGTCTAGGCCTCTCAACCTCTTAGCTATGAAGACTGTGAAGGTCAGAATCATCTCTTGGACTACTATACCAATCTCCATCAGGATCAACACCCTATGCAGTATCTTCCTTAATTTATCTAGCTGCAGTACCTTTTATTTTGATGTTCCTTCTCTTAAACATCCTTCTAATTTTTTGTACCATCTCTAACTTGTTGTCTTGCCTTTCCTTTTCAGCAAGTATGTCATCATCATAAGAGCCTTCAACATCTTCAAACATCTCAGTAAGTGCATCTGAATCCACGATGTCACAAGTCTCATTACTCTCAGAATTTGAATCAACATAATTTGAATTACTAGAATCATCCTCTGTGCTTGCTCTAACTGTTGCTGAATATGTTGATCATCTCCTGTAGCCTCAACAAGTCCAAAAGATTCCTCACATCCAACATTATGTGATGCTTTATGTATCAGTGAAAGGGTGTTTTCTCTTACTGACAAGTAACATGAATCCTCATTAACCCTATTTTCATTTCCCTCTTGTTCTGTTTGCTTTTGTGATTCAACATGTGCCTCAACCCTTACTTCAACAAGCCCTTTTTCTGCAATATTTTCCTCAGCCTAAAATAAGCCAGCCAAATTGATATTTCTTTGAATGTCATCTATATCAGTCTGTACCTTTCTTTTTCTTTTCTTCTTCTTTTAACTGGACTTCCCTTGGGGTTGTTTACTCTTCTTTGTTTTCCTATCATTATTGCCAAAAACAACTTCTGTAGCTCTTTTTCTTCTTCTCTCTTCTCTTTCATATAACCTTGATATTGGGCAACATTTACATCACTATGTGTATAAGCTTTATTTCATCACATGCCACCCATTTGTCACCCATCACTTACTAAAGCCTGTACTCTGAAGATCTGTTGCATCCTCTTGCTCAGCCCCAACACCCTCAAGCACTACACCCACTTGCTCAGCTTCTACCTTCTCAACCCCTGTACCCATACCCTCAGCCCCTGCACCATCAAACACTGCATCCTCTTGCTCAGCCCCTGCACTATCAAGTACTGTACCCTCTTGCTCAACCCTTACACCATCGAGCCCAGCATCCTCTTGCTCAGCCTCTACATCATCAAGCAATGCACCCACTTGCTCAACTTTTTGCTGAGCCCCTACACCTTCAAGCCCTACATCCTCTTACTCCACCCTTACACCCACACCCTCAAGCACTACTGCCACATGCTCCTCTCATATACCCTCTTGCTTAACCCTTGCATCCTCTTCAGCCCTGCTAGCACCCATGGCCTCAACCCCTGCACCTTCCTCAACCCTGGCATCATTGCCAACACCCTAAATCCGTGCACCCTCCTCAACCCTGCCATCACTGCCAACACCTTCAACCCCTGCACCCTTTTCAACCCTGCCATCACTGCCAACACCCTCAACCTCTGTACCCTCATCAACTCTACCATCACTACCTATACTTTTAGCCCCTGCACCCATATGTCCTTTACCATTAAAACATACAACCTCATTAACAAATGCATCACTATGTCTAAGAATATCTGCAACAGCACACTCATGCCCAGCATTACCATCAACAGTTTGGCTATCAGTAGTAGGTGCTACATTATTTGCATTAGCATATGCATCCATCTCCTTAGGGGATTTACTCTTAGCAGCTTGGCGATCAGCAATGATACCAGCTATCTCTACTTCAGAATTCTCACCATGTCTAACATGTGGATCAACAATATATTCTTCAACAACTAATTGGATGACTGCCCTTCATATTGAGGCTCCTCATATGAAATGTTATTTCATTAATCATTAGTTGAACGCGTTCATCTTGGCTCTCTAAGTAGTCATTGGCTAGGATATTTCCCTGTGTATCTATCACAAGAAGAGGCTTGTCTATATCCTCAGCATATATGGGGCAAACCAGATCTACACCACTATACCACCTCACATTCTCACTAATACTTTCCTCATTTAGTACCACCCTTATCCCATTCTCAAGAGAGTATCCAGGGACTTTGAAATAAAAGACAACAGCTGCCGTATTTTCTGCAGACTATGCATACACGTCATAAAGCAATTGTAGGGTGAGGATGTCAAGTAAGATATCTCTGAACACTCTACTCTTGCCACCTACGTATTGCAGGTTAGGAGAGCTCATAAAGTGATGCCTACCTATATTTCAATGTCACTATATGGATAATCTGTTTCACTCGCAATGAACTAAATGAAAAAGTTCATTAATCCATAATCCACTCAAATTTAATCCATTAAACCAATATTCAAACTATAAGCATAGTATTTATTTATATCTTTAAAAGGCCAAATTATCCCCAAAAAAACATTATAAGTGTTACACTACCCCCTCATATAAAAAAAAGGGGGCTAAATACCCCCATTTCAAGTATGATAATCATAAGATAATAATGGGCCTTATCACACCCTTTTAAGGATAAAGTACAATATAAAAAGGGCAAAATAGCCCCACGTGTTTTCAGAAAAGAGCTAAATCAACATCAATCACCTTTTCATTAACTATTTCAAACATTAACATAAATATATGATATATACATACACACACACCTATGCATACATAACAACAACAAAAAAATGTTCATTGGGAGTTAACATAGAAGTAATCGTTCAATTTTTCCTAGGAATCTTTTCTTATATGCATGGGATTCAAAAATTCCTTATTTAGATTTGGTAACAATAAAAAAGAACGACTACAAAATCTAAAAAAATCATTCCAGTTAAAAAAAAGTGTGTGTTTACTTCTTCTCTAACATCAACATTCACTTGTGTAGTTCTCCTCCTTAAGAGAAGATGAATAGCACTAGGATAGAAAAATTCAAATAAACCCCGAAAGAAGAAGAGAAATGAAATAACAAATCAAATAATTTTCTATTATTTTATAGAGTTTCCAAAAATAGAATATGCACCAACCCAGAAAGATATACAAACATGCTTCGCACACAAAATATCATGTAAGACATACATTTCGCAGAGAAATGACATCTCATTATAGTTCGCAAAAAAACAAATGAATACTACATGGAAAAGATGAAAGCCAACGTACTTGGAAAGGTTTCTCAGAAAATGATTCTTCTTCCATTGACTATCTTTTCCACCATTTATGTTCTCCTCATGGTGCAATGCAAGAGTTTTTTAAATGATGGTTCTTCAAGTGGATTCCCTTTGGTGATTTCCTCGTGGTGTGATGAAGGAGTGGGTTTGTGATTTTGGGAATTTTATCAAGTTTAGAATTGTATCTTTGTTTTCTCACTATCTCCTTTGATTCCTCATGTTTGAGCGCTATGGAGAGGAGAGGGAAAAATGTAATTTTTTTCCCTTTTTTTCCCCAGAAGGGTAGTTCTATCTCTTTATAATTTTTTCTCACCGAATAGTGTTAATAGGGAGTGGGCCAATTTTTATAAAACACGAGGTACTAAACAGACTATATTTTTAACATAGGGGGGTTTTGTGGCAATTTTGAATAGCACAGGGGGGTAATGTGTATTTAACCCATGTTGTTTCTCTAGCTTTGCATTTCTTTCTCAAGCTTATATTTTGTTGGCTCTCCATACGGTTATGCTCTATTGAGTGGCTTCTTTAGGTGGTCAAATTTAGGTGCTCAAGGTTGTTCATCATTGAATTCTTTGTGAAACTCTTTTCATCACACTCACTGACATAGTGTGAGTTGATTCTAAATTCTCTAGACTTGTCTTACTAGTGGAAAATCACGACTGACTATTTTTTCTTATGAACTAACTTCCTTATCTAATATTTAATTTTCTTGACTTTGCTTTCTTGAGAGCAGAGGATCCTTATGTTGGAATAATGGCCCCACAAGCCAATTACATTGGTGTGTATCATTGTTTCCAAAATTCTTTCTTGATTTAAGGTATGTGTGGCACTAGGATCCAAATATTTCAAAAATAAAACTGAATAAACTAGCCCACACAACACCCCCATGATCAAGACATGCATGGATTTAGATTTAGAAAGGGAAAAAAATACCTAGGTGATGACAGAAAATCGAAGAGCAAGAGAAAACTCTTGAAAACCATCAAACTGTCTCTTCACCGACGCAGCAGGATCACCACCGATTTTCCCTTGGATGGACTCCTCTGTTTTTATTGAAATTTTTACAGGAACTCCTCAACCCTTTGAAGATTCTTCAGTTCAAAATTCAGCCCAATCAGAACACCATAGGTCCTCCCAGAACTAGAAAAAATCGGCTGCCAGAAAACTGCTCCAGACAAGAGCAAAAGCAACCAAATTAGATTGCCTCTAATGTAAAAGTCCACACACCAAATCTATGGCCTATTCTCTACAGAATGGATGGAATATCTGCAGATAATGAGGGTAGGAAGGCTGGGAAGAAGGAGGAGGAGGAAGTTGGAGAGAATAATGGGATGCTAACAAATTAGATTCCCACTACACAAAATATGGGGAGAAATCATACTAGTCATGCACACACTTGCTCTCACTCACTCTTGGCCGGCCACACTCCTATATCTATATATAGGAGTGGTCCATGAACATCCCTAAGGAGATGATGCCAAGTGTCCTTGCCAAGGTGGCCACTAACTAGAAATTAGTGAATAAGAATATTAATTGAAGCACAAATTTCATCTTATGAAATGTCTTGCAATTAAATTCCAATTCACATTAAATGAACCATTCACTTAATTATTCTCCCAAAAATAATCCTCCAACTCAATTAAATTAAACACTTTAATTTAACCAATAATAATTTGACTTAACTCTTAAGTAAAAATGCTTAACTATTTAAGCTAGTCAAAGTCAATTTACCCCTTAAATTAATTTTGACCAATTGATAGTCATGTGACATCAATTAATTAACCCTTAATTAATTGATCTTAATTTAACTCTTAAATTAATTTAACCAATTTAACATTTAAATTGATCAAGTCAAAATGGCTACAATTTTGCCTCCTCCAAAACGGTTATGAATTTTCTAACTTCTAACTCTTAGAAAACTCTACTTCTGTCAATTGACCATGTCATTGGTTTTGTGTGTGACCCATTAGGTTCTACCATTCATTGGACATGGGCTCACAACTCCTTGTGACTTTTGGAATATCAAATATTCACATTAGTTTAAACTCCTTTAAACTAAGCGACTCGATTCAATTAATCTCATTAATTGAAGAGTACCCAATCTCCATGGTCGATGTCCAACCTCAAGCCCATGGAGCCCGACTAATTGGCCGAAATGAATGCTCTTAAAGAACCATTCTAGCATTACGCGTACCATGCAAATACAGTCTTTCCATCTCCTATCTCCCAAAAGAGGCCTAGGACAAGATATTAGTCAGCTCCCTAATAGCCTCGATACTATGCTTCTATTCTTAATGTTCAATTCCCTTTTTGACCTAATCTTTGGAGATGCCTTTCCAAATTGTCACATCACTTTGCGCAAGGTTTTCTTGGAATCGATCATTATAGAACACATAGGAGATGCACTCGCCCTTCACAAAGAAGAGGAGTCGGATTCCATCTTGGATCTCACAAACCTCCATGCCAAGTAGCTCATACCCAATCTCAACCTAGAAGACCCGCTAAGTGGTCAAGGAATAGTCAAGCATGAGGACCGGACACAAGGTTACCATGGATCCTTAGGTCAAAGTACTAATAATATGCACTAGCGTAAGCGGGAGAACTTGCCACTACCGACTTGCCACTTGGGCTATCTCATGGATTCTCCAGGTGGGTCTTCAGTGCCTTGTTCTCTAACATGCACCCATATCTCATACAGTTGCTTATGGAATGGAACAATATCCAACTCTTGGATTATGCATTGTTAGTGCAAGTCTATTCAGATCTTAGATGCCCTTGTTCTCTTAAGATCCTATGACTTGGAAGGTTTAAGATCACGACCATGTGAGACTTATTCCATGGTCACCAAACCAAGTCTCATAGTCTTGTGTGATCTAAGGGCTTCATCCAAATGCCAGTGAAGTAAATGAAAAGCATATGATGAAGATGGCCATATGATGAATATCATTCAATCAAGATTGTCTTACAATGAAATAGTTTACAAGACCAATCTAATTGGCTTGCTGGGCACTATTCCAACATTGATTGTATGGTATAATAAAATGACTATCTTCATCTTATGCACTTTTTCATACTCTTCATACGCATTTGGTTGAAACCTTTAAATCATAAAAGACTATGGGGGTTTGGTCACACATATAATGGTGATCATGAAATGAGTTTCTAAGGTCTTAATTTTTAAATATTCCAAGGGATAAAATCTTATCAGACGAGGCATCTAAAATTTGGATAGACTTGTCTTAACGATGCATATTCTAAGGGGTTGTATATTGATCCGTTTCATGAGCAATCCATATGAGACATGGGTGCATATTAGTGAGTGTTTAATATGGAACAAGTTACTAAATACTCATCTAGAGAAACCATTAGATAGCCGAAGTGGCCAGTTGACAATAGAATAGTCTCTAATTTACGATTGTGAATACAATTAGTCCTTTAACTTGCAGATTCATGGTAATCTTGTACTTTGGTCCTCGTGCTTTGACTTTATTGTGGCTGTTCTAGCAGATCTTACGAACTTGGATTGGGCACAAGCTACCTACGTATGGAGATTGGTTTGATCCAACATAGAACTTGTTTTCTTATATGTGAAGAAAGAGTGTATCTCTTATGTATTCTATGATGACTGGTTCTGAGAAATTCTTATCCAAGATAGTATGACAATTTGGAAAGACGTTATTGAGGTTATTAGAAAGCCAACAAAAATCTTGCCCTAAGCCTATTTCAAGGAGATAGAAGATGGTAGGACTATATTTGCATGGTAATCGTAAGCCTTAATTTTGTTCCCAAAGAATTAATTTCATCTAATGGTTGGGTTCCATGGGCTTGAAGTTAGACATCAACCATTCTTTAATTAATGAATATTAATTAAAAGAATGATTAGTTTAAAAGAGTTTGAACTAATTAGAATATTTTATATTTGAACATGTCGTAATGATTTGCGAGCCTACGTCCAAATTAATTGGTGAACCTAGAAAGTTACACATAAATCCTAATGAATGTACTAAGAGTTTGGAGAGATTATATAAGGAGTTAGATGACACATTAGTCTCTTTAGAAAATGCCAATTGACTGGCCTTACCAACTTAAAGAGTTAATTTAATTAACGCAACTAAGGACAAATTTTTAGAGGTCAAAATTAAATAGATGTGCTTATTTAAATTAGTGCTCTTGATTTTAAATTGCCAAAATCAAAATGAGATTTTGAGGTGACAATTAAAAAATCCCACTAGGTGAAAAGTGGAGTAATTAAATAGTGGGATGGATCTAGAAGCTAGCAACTTGGACTTGCTAACTCATAAAGACCCTCCACACCATATAAGAGATCAATTAGTCAACCATGAAGAACCATCCCAAGATGCTCTCTTTTACTCCATTACATTGTTAGTGTTGGTTATTTTCCCTCGAAAGCAAGATTTTTCTCAAATATTCTCCTTCATCTTCACCAAATTTCTTCTGATCTAACTAAAGAAATTTGAGTGTTTGTTCTGAAAGCTATTAAGGCACTAGGATCCAGTTATAAAAACTTCAAAAGCTTAAAAAACTAGTGCTTACATGCTAGCTAGGATTAAATCATGCTTGAGATTCAGATTAGGATAGAGTGTTACCTTGAAATTGTAAAATCCAAGGAGAATGAGGTGAACTCTTCACCTTTCCAGAAACTGCTAGAAAATGTGCAGTAGAAGAGGAGCGATTTTCGCCTCCATCAAATCACCTCCAAAAATCACAAAACAATTACTGAAGCTGCTCAACACCTTGAAGAACTCTCAATACAAAATTCAGACCCAAAATCCTTCTGGATCTCTCTGGAAAAAATCGCCAAATTGGACCATGTGCAGTGGCCGTAGCAAACAAAGTAGTTTGCCTCTATTGATATGATCCACACACCAATTAGATCTTCAAAAATCTCTAGCTTATAAAGTGGAATAAGGCCATACATTAGCTATGGTGGAGGCCAATTTTTTGGTAGGGAAGAAGAAGAAACAACAAAGCTTTCAACACATGAATGCAATGCTTGCAAGGATTTTGGAGGGAATGGTGGAGAATCTAATTCTTCACACCTTTTGACATAATAATTACCAGCCCTCTCTCTCTATATCTATACCTCCCATGAGGAGAAGGGGCAGCCAACTTGCATTTGCCAAGGTGGCAAATGCAAATTCAAATCTAATTTGAATTTCACTTGCATTTTAATTACATTTGAAATCTAATTTCAAGTTAATTAAAATGCTAATTCAAATGAACATTTCATTTGAATTTTTCCTCCAAAATGTTTTCTTCCCATTAATTAAATTAAAAATTAAATTAAACACTTTAATTTAATTAATTAACCTTTGAATTAACTCTTAAGTCAAATAAACTCAACTCTTAAGCTTGAATTTTGTTAATTTAACTCTTTAAGTTAACTTGACCAATTGATGGTCACATTCGCACCAAATAATTGACTCCTTAATTACTGGTCTAATTTAACTCTTTAAATTAATTGATTAATGTAACACTTAAATTAATCAAGCCAAAATGGACCCTCAAAATTGGCACCTCAAAATCGGTCCACCAGGAGACTTTTTTTTAACACTTAGAAAATCTTTTCTCCATCAAATAAGAAGCTAATTAGATTTTGTGTGTGACCCAATAGGTTCTACCATTTACTGGACATGAGCTCACAACTCTTTGTGACTTTTGAATATCAAATATTCATTTTAGTTTAAAACACTTTTAAACTAATAAACTCAATTCAATTAATCTCATTAATTGAGGAGTACCCTATCTTCGTGGTCAATGTCCAACCTCAAGCCCATGGAGCCCAACTAATTGGCCGAAATGAACATTTTGTAGAACCATTATAGCTCTACATATACTATGCAATACAGTCCTTCCATCTTCTATCTCCCGAAAGAGTCCTAGGGTCAGATATTTGTTGGCTCACTAATAGCCTCGATGCTATGTTTCTATTCTCAATGTTTGATTTCCTTGTGTGACCTCTTCTTTGGAAAACTCTTTTTGCAAATTGTCACACCACATTGTACAAGGATTCTTGGAATCAGTCGTTATAGAATACATAGGAGATGCACTCGCCCCTCACAAAAGCGAGGAGTCGGATTCCATCTTAGATGTCACAAACCTCCACGCCAAGTAGCTCATATGCAACCTCAACCCGAAAGACCCGCTAAGTGGTCAAGGAAGAGTCAAAGCATGAGGGCCGGACATAAGGTTACCATGGATTCTCAGGTTAGAAGACTAATAATATGCACTAGTGCAAGTAGGAGAATTGATCACTAACGACTTGCCACTACAGCTATCTAGTGGATTCTCCAGAGGGTCTTCAGTATCTTGTTCTCTAACAAGCACCCGTATCTTATATGGATTTATGCATCGTTAGTGCAAGTCTATCCGGATCTCAAATGCTCCGTCTCGTAAGACTCTAGACTTGGAAGATTTAAAATCACGACCGTGTAAGACTTATTCCATGATCACTACCCAGTGAACTTACCAAGTCCCGTAGTCATGTGTGATCTAAGGGTTGCATCCAAATGCAATTGAAGTATATAAAGCATAAGATAAAGGTGGCCATATAAAGAATATCATTAAATCAAGATCCTTTTACAAGGAAAGAACTTTTACAAGGCCAATCTAATTGGCTTGTCGGGCACTATTCCAATAATCTCCCACTTTCCCTAAAGCCAATGCCCCATGGGCTTGAGACCTATCTTCTCAAGATGTTCTTCAAAGACCTTTTGCGCTAAGGGCTTAGTTAGTGGATTTGCTATATTCTTTTTCGAGGCAACTCTTTCCTCGAATGTCGCCTCTGTCAATGATCTCCCGGATCAAATGATATCGCCTCAAAATATGCTTGGATTTCTGATGACGTCTTGGCTCTTTAGCTTGAACTACTGCCCCGGTGTTGTCACAGATGACAACAACTGGCTCAGCAATGCTTGGCACTACATTCAACTCTTGAATGAAGTTTTTCATCCAAACACCTTCCTTTGTAGCTTCTAAAGCCACAATATATTCTGCTTCAGTGGTGGAATCGGTCGTGGTGTCTTGTTTGGAACTCTTCCAACTCACGGCATCGCTATTGAGGCAAAATATGAATCCAGAAGTGGATTTGAGGTCATCTACATTGGATTGGAAACTTGAATCCGAAAACCCCTCTAGTTTCACTTCTCCATTGATCTATACCAAAAACAAGTCCTTAGTCCTTATCAAGTACTTAAGGATTGCTTTCACGACTATCCAGTGACTCTCACTGGGATTAGATTGGAACCTACTCATAACACTTAGCGAGTGTGCCACATTCGGTCTTGTACATTGAATTGCATATATTATGCTACTAATAGTGGAGGCATAAGGTATGTGAGACATCCTTCGTTTCTCTTTCTCAGTCTTGGGGGCCATAGACTTTGAGAGATGAATGCCATGTCCCATGGAAGAAATTCATTCTTTGATTCTTCCATACTAAACCTCTTTAGTATTTTGTCAATGTATGGGGTTTGGGATAGCCCCAGCATCTTCTTGGAACTATTTCTATAGATACGTATTCCCAATATATAGGATGCTTCTCCCAAATCCTTCATGGAGAATTGTATAGATAACCATGCTTTAGTACATTCTAACATTCCTACCTCATTCCCAGTGAGAAGGATGTCATCGACATAAAGCACAATAAACTTACTGAACTCCCACTAGCCTTCTTGTACACATATGGTTCATACACATTTTTGACAAAGCCAAATGATTTGACCATTTTGTCAAAATGTATGTTCCAACTTCAGGATGCTTGTTTGAGTCCATAAATGGATCTCTAGAGTTTGCAAACCTTTTGCTCACTCCCCTTGCATGTGAAACCTTGTGGTTGCTCCATATAGATTTCTTTTTCAATGTCACCATTGAGGAAAGCAATTTTCACATCCATTTGCCATATCTCATAGTCATAATACGCGGCTATGGCAAGTAGAATCGAAATGGACTTAGGCATAGCGACCGGTGAAAAGGTTTCCTCAAAATCAATACTGGGTCTTTGAGTGAAACCTTTTGCTACTAGTCACGCTTTAAAAGTCACCACTTCTCCATCTATTCCAAGCTTTCGCTTATAAATCCGCTTGCAACCAAAGGGAACTATTCCCTTTAGTGGATCTGCCAAAGTCCATACTTTGTTCGAGTACATGAAGTCCATTTCGGATCTTGTGGCTTCAAGCCAACATCCTGAATCTATGTCCAACATAGCTTCCTCATAGGTCTTCAGACCATCATCCGATTGGCCTATTTCATGAAGAAATTCGAACTGTCCAGGTTGCTTCTTGATTCGGTCCAACCTACATAGAGGTTGTGTACTAGGCTCCTCTAGCTTGCTTGTTTCCACCGCTTGTGGGATTTCATGATCATCTTGAACTTCATCAAGTTCAACAACAACACCATTTCTATCCAATAGAATTTGATTTTCCAAAAAGTAGGCGTTCCTCGAGACAAACACCTTTTGTTCCGTGGGATCATAGAAGTAGTAACCCATAGACTCTCTAGGGTATCCCACAAACTTGCACAAGGTGGATCTATTATCCAACTTATCTTTCACTGTCCATCTCACGTAGGCGGGAGATCCCAAAACTTTGAGAAATTAGTAAGAGGGTGCTTTGACATACCATATCTCATATGGTGTTTTGGGCGCCGACTTTGAAGGTACTATATTTAGTAGCTTTGCCGCCGTTTGTAAAGTGTATCCCTAAAAGGATATGGGCACATTGAAAAAGCTCATCATGGAACAAGCATGTCCAACAAGGTACGGTTTCTCCTCTCAGCTATTCCATTCTGTTGGGGTGTGCCGAGTGGAGTCCATTAAGAGAGAATCCCATTCTTGTTTAGATAATCCAAGAATTCAGTGCTCAAGTATCTTTCCCCAC
Organism: Jacaranda mimosifolia; assembly: GCA_018894105.1. Lineage (NCBI taxonomy): Eukaryota > Viridiplantae > Streptophyta > Magnoliopsida > Lamiales > Bignoniaceae > Jacaranda > Jacaranda mimosifolia. Next base: position 22,059,033 of record CM032126.1, read on the forward strand.
TATCCAATCAAAGAGCTTTAATACTTAGCCTCAATTAATTTTCTACTTCACTTCTATACTCTTTGAACTTTTCAAAGGCTTCGTACTTATTCTTCATAAGAAACACGTGTTCGAACCGACTATAGTCATCGATAAAGGTGATGAAGTAGGAATAGCCTCTTTTCCCACTAACTCTTAGTGGTTCACAAACATCCATATGGATCAAATCTGAGAGACTTGTGGAGCACTCCATTTGTCCTACAAAAGGAGCTTTGGTCATTTTTCCTTTTAAACAAGATTCACAAGTAGAAAGATCCTCAATGCCACTAACATTTAGTGCTTTGAGAGCTTCTAACTTATTCATTTAATTCTTAGAGATATGACCAAGTCTTGCATGCCAAAGAATGGCAACTTCTTGGATATCTAATTTTCTTTTACTTGTTTGAATGTGCATTAGTGAAGGTTGAGAATCAAGTATGTACAATACATTTATTAATGTACCTTGAGCAATTAAAGAACTATTCTTTAATGCCATTAACTTCCCATTCGATATAGAAAAATCAAATCCTTCATTATCAAGAACGGGAATTGAAATAATGTTCTTAACAAGATGGGGTACATAATAAACTGGATCAAGTACAATGCAAGCATTCCCAAGTCTAACTTGATAACGCCTTGGAAAGTAGCTGCAACTCTTGTTCTATTTCCTAAGTGGAGGATCATATCCCTTTCAGGAAGACTCTTTCTTCTTTCCATCCCATGTAACGAATTACAAAGGTGAGAACCGCATACGGTATCAAATACTTATGTGGAAGAATTAGTCGTCATGTGTACTTCAATAAAGTATATACCCTTCTCAAGGGTTGCAAGGTAAGCTTTGCAATTTCTTTTCCAATGCCCATTTTCGCCATACTGGAAACAACTAGCTTTAGTTCTAACCTTCTTCTTAACTCTCCTAGAACTTTTCTCGCGTTGCTTCCCTTTCGATGAGGAACCCTTCTTCCTCTTACCTCCCTTTCTAGGACCCCTAGGGCCCTTCGACTTGGAGGAGGATGCAAGCATAAAGGACTTCTTCTTTCTCATAGTTGACTTTGTGGTCACAAGCATATTGATCAATTCGTTAATCGTAACCTCTTGCTTGGACATATTGAAGTTCATAATGAATTGATTATATGATGGTGGCAATGATTATAGGATCAAATCTACTTAAAGGTCATTGTCCAGGGTCACATCTAATTGTCCAAGCTTCTCGATGAGTCTTATCATCTTGAGGCCGTGATCATAGACATTTGACCCTTCACTCATGCTTACCCTAAAGAGCTCTTTAGACAAAGTGAACCTTTTGTGTCTATTTTGTACACCATACAACTCTTGCAAGTGTACATAGATCTCTCGAGCATGTTTCATGTGCTCATGAGTCTTTTAGAGCTCATTGGACATGGATGCCATCATGACACACCTCACTTGTAGATCATCATCTACAAATTTTGTGAACATTTCATGTTGTACATTGGTGGTGTCATCGCCCAGTATGTCCACAGGACTTTGATTAAGGACGTAAGTCCGTTTTTCAGAGTCAAGAACGATTTTAAGGTTTCTTAACCAATCTTGAAAGTTCAGCCTAGTTAGTTTATTAGTTTCCAAAATGCTTGCGAGTGGATTTTTAGCCATTTTGTTTGAAGATTTTGAAAATCTACAAGTGGTGAAAAAAGAGTATAAGCATGTGATTGATTTGATATTAAAAACATGATTTATGGTCTTTCAAGCATGTTTTCCTCCCATTATTTTATCAAATCCTTCACCCCTAGAAGGATTCAGGAAATCATATTTTCTAGTGAAAATCAAGATCCCAAGGACTCGCAAGTAGGCCCTCGTGACCGCATGTATATCCACGAGCAATCCAAAGGTAAACAACTTTTGCTAATTGCATCTCATGCAATTCTTGATATATTTTGCCTCACCATTTCATGTAGATCCCCTGATAGATGACCTCTACATTACTTGATGTTAAGTTAAACCTACCAATCAAACTTTGATTTGAGACGAGCTCCATATCATCCCCTGTGACCGAGTGTATAATGTGTGGGCATTCCCAAATCAAAGGTGCATCTCATGCAAAGTTTATGGTCACAACTGCCAACTTAAGTTTGACCCTCGTGACCGGATGTATATCACACAAATGTGGTAGCATTGTCATGCCATATACTATTGGTAGAAGGCTTGGATTAATTAAAAATCTTTTAATTTATATCTATTTTGACTTAATATTTGAAAAGCACTTAGACATTCTAAGTGGAGGGTTTTTGCTTACAAATATCTCATCATTTTATCTTCTTATTTAGGTTTTCTATATCATAACCATGTATCTCATACATCAATAAGATATGGAAAGCATAAATAAGTAAATGTGCCTAGCATACTCCTAGGGTGGTATGACCATGAGCCTAACCAAGTAGTGCACTTAAAGCTATAGGTGAATCACTTTGTTAATTTTAGGTCGGTTGATTAAATATAGCTATTACATGATCGTATCCCATACGTTCATGGACCTTCAAAAGTCTCCATGCCTCCATTGGTCTCCATTGCTGCATGTAACATTTACATGAATAGGAAATTCTCACTCCTAGTGATTCTACTCTCATAACATTTACAAGGTAGAAATAAAGAGGCATACAAGCCTCAATTTAAAACAACCCATTTCAACAACTTGAAATAATAAAAATTAATATCAAAGGCTTATGTTCATCCCCACTCATTCATCATTCATCCAACAATTAAATGAACAATAAATAAATTTAGAATTAATAATTAATTCTATCAATTAAATGCTTATCTGATAAACAAATAATTGAACAAGCATAACATTTATTCCACTATTGGAAGATTAACTTTAACCAATTTTCAAAGGCACTCAAAAATGTCGAACATAATTTTGAGAACTTGCAAAACCTTTGTGCATCCACCATATGTGGTGCAAAAACATTTCAAGCACAAAAGGAGCTGGAAAAAACACTCAAAACTTACCAAAACCACAAAATAGTGGTTGCCGCCTAGCCTAGGTGCACGGTTGGGCAGGCTGCACGCACAGCATGCGCGCAGCGCTCGGCCAACGCCCGACTGCTGCTCGGCAACCCTTATTTTTAGGGTTTCAAGGTGTGTCAAGTTATTTTCCATATAATTTTCATGCACCAATAGTTTTAGCACATGTTCCCAACACTTAAACACACATTATAGATGAATTTCCAGATTTAAAACCTTTATTAAAAAGGAAATTGAAGTGCTCAATCATGCCTTCAAAAATTAGAAATAGCTAGAATCATATTCTTCAAAATATCCAATACAACTCCATTCAAATTGGATCCAAAAATGGCTAAAACTCTTTTGATCAAATGTCAACATGCTATATCTTCATATAAAATCAATAAATGCTAAATCAACATTCAAGATTTATCACTATCAATTCATCAAGCAATAGATCCACAAGCATCATCATCCAAACACTCCAATCCATGGCTTGGATCAAGTACTTGGTGATATTGATTAATTCATGACATGAATTAATCAAACAATAATCTAAAACATAGCATGAAAAAGGCTCTGATACCACTTGAAGGCAAGAGTAGCATTAGGATCCATAAATCAAAACTTCCAAAGCTTGAAAATAACTAAGCTACTCAAGCTACCAGGGATCTAGTCATGCTATAGATCTATCTAGATTAGGATGTAGAATTAACTCTTGTAGCTCGAAAATAGGGAGAAGATCAACTATCTCTCACAAATCCAGGAACTATTTGGAACTCACACAATGGAAAAATGGCAACATTTTCCCAGACTATACTGCTCCAAAAATCATGAAATTAAATATGGAACACCTTAACACACAGTGGAAGCTACTGTGAAAATTTTGAGCCAAAAATCCTTCTGTATCACTCCAGAAAAAATTTCCAACCGGAAGCTACTGCAGGTAGATCTCCAAAACTAAGCAAGTCAAGTGCCTTGCCTCTATTGATATAATCCACACACCAAACAATCTTCCAATTTCCCCTAACTAGAAGATGGATTTAGAGAAGAGAAAATGAGGTAGAGGAGGCTGATTTTCAGGTTGGGAAGAAGAAGAAATGCAAAGTTTCAACTCGTGATGCAATGCATGGAGAGAGAGATTTTGGAGGGAATGCAAGAATCTAATATCACACTTTTTAGCAATTAATTTCGAATTTTGCATGCTCTTTATATCTATATATAGAGGGTGGAAAGTGTGATGCTACTTGGCATCACACATTCCTCAAGGTGACAGCCCAAGTGGCATGCCAAGTTGGCAAAATTCCAATTCAAGTCTTACTTGAATTTCATGTGCATTTCAATTTCATTTGGAATCTAATTCCAAATTAATTAAGATGCTAATTTAAATGAACACTTCATTTAAATTTTTCCTCTAAAAAGGTTTCTTCCCATTAAATAAATTAAATACTTTAATTTAATTAATCAACCTCGTATTTAACTCTTAAATCAAACAAGCTTAACTCTTAAGCTTAAACTAGTCAACTTAACTCTTTAAGTTAACTTATCCAATTGATGGTCAACATGGTACCAAATAATTAACTCCTTAATTATTGTTCTAATTTAACTCTTAAATTAGTCGATTAGTTTAACACTTAAATTTATCAAACCAAAATTGACCGTTGGATTGGACCCTAGAAAATTGGTCACCAAAGAGGTGAATTTTCTAACACTTAGAAAATTATTCTACCAATTTTGGAAGCTATTTAGCTTTTGTGTGTGATCCAATATGTTCTACCATTCATTGGACATAGGCTCACAACTCTTTGTGACTTTTGAATATCTTATATTCATTTTAGTTTAAAACTCCTTTTAAACTAATAGACTTAATTCAATTAATCTTATTAATTGAAGAGTACCCAATCTCAATGGTCGATGTCCAACCTCAAGCCTATGGAGACCAACTAATTGGCCAAAATGAATAATCTGGTGAACCATCATAGCTTCACACATACCATGCAAATACGGTTCTTCCGTCTCCTATCTCCCAAAAGGGGCCTAGGGCAAGATATTTGCTGGCTTTCTAATAGCCTCGATACTATGTCTCTATTCTCAATGTTAGATTCCCTTATGCGAACTCACCTTTGGAAAACTCTTTTTCCTCATTGTCACACCACCTTGCACAAGGATTTCTTGGAATCGATCATTATAGAATACTTATGAGATGTACTCATCCTTCATAAAAGCGAAGAGTTGGATTCCATTTTGGTTCTCACAAACCTCCATGCCAAGTAGCTCATACCCAACCTCGACCCAAAAGACCTGCTAAGTGGTCAAGGAAGAGTCAAAGCATGAGGACTGGACATAAGGTTACCATGGACCCTCAGGTCAAAGGACTAATAATATGCACTAGCGTAAGCGGGAGAGTTGATCACTACCGATTTGCTACTATGGCTATCTAGTGGATTCTCCAGAGGGTCTTCAGTACATTGTTCTCTAACAAGCACCCATTAACATGCATTCGTATCTCATACAAATTGCTCATGGAGTGGAGCAATATCCAACTCTTGGATTTATGCACCGTTAGTGCAAGTCTATTCGGATCTCAGATGCCCCGTCTCATAAGATTCTATGACTTGGAATATTTAAGATCACGACCATGTAAGGCTTATTTCATGGTCATCGAACCAAGTCCTATAGTCATGTGTGATCCAAGGGCTTCATCCAAATGCAAGTGAAGTAATATAAAGCATAAGATGAAGGTGGCCATATAAAGAATATCATTCAATCTAGATCATTTTACAAGGAAATAGCTTTTACAAGGCCAATCTAATTGGCTTGCTGGCCATTATTCCAATAGTTCAATGAATGGGAGAACCTAATAGGTCACACACATAAACCAAATTATAAGTTCTACTTGGTGAAGGAATTTTCTAAATGTTAGAAGTATTCCTCTATGAGATTGATTTTGGAGGTAAAATTGGTTGGCTAATTTTTAGTCATTATGGCATGATTAATTTAATTGTTAAATTAGTCAAAATAAATTAAGGAGTTAATTTAATTGGTGCCATTTGACAATTAATTAGTCAAGTTAACGTAAGAGGTTAAGTTAACAATTGCTAGCTTAAAAAGTTATGTTAGTTGACTTAAGTGTTAAGTCAAAGTCCAATTAATTGAATTAAATGGTTTAATTTAATTAAAGTGAAGAATTAATTTTGGACGAAAATTCAAATGAAGCAGTTCATTTGGCATGCATTTGGAATTTATTTGGATGAAATTTCATGAGAAGAAATAAAGATTCAAAATGAAATTCAAATGCAAGTGAAATTAATATTTCACATCCTACTTGCTTGCTTAGGTAGCACCTGAAAGGAGGTGTGATGCGTACTAGAATCACACCTTTCCTCCATCTATATGTGGATATAGGTCACCGGCTATTGGAAGCTAATCAAATGCTTTTCATGTATAATTGTTAGATACACATTTTCCATCCAATTTTGTGTGATCTTCTTATGTGTTGACATTTCCCACCTTCTTCACCTCTCCTTCTCAAATCGGCCATCACCATACCTTTATCCTAAATTTTTCTAGCTAGTATTGAGGTTGATTAGTGCTTGTTATTGGTGTGTGGATTATTTCTTTAGAGGTAAGACATTTGGATTGCTTTGCTCTTGGAAGATCCACAACAGGCCAGAAATTTTGGTGCAACATTTCAAGACCTTGAAGATTTGGTTTGTTAAATTTTTTACTAGGAATTTCCCAAGGTGTTGAGGAGGTTGTGTCCATTTTTCAGAAAATTATAAGGTAATTTGGTTGGGAAAATGTTGCCTTCAAGCTATTGCGCCAGGAGGAGACTACCTCGAAGAGTTCAAGCTACTGTTCATCTCTTTGATTGGATTTTGCGATCTAGGTAGTTCTTTGACCTAAATCAACTTTAGTAGCATGATTTAGATCCATGGGGAGGTGTAATCAAATTTGATTTGAGTTTCTAATTATTTTATAATTAGATTCTTATCTTACACCTTCTTTCAAGAAGGCCAAGAGGATCAAGGAGGCTTGAAGACCAATGAATGTATGGGATAAATTTATGTAATAGATACATTTAATCAACCCACTTAAAATCAACTAACTAGTACACCTATGGATCTAAGTGCACTGCTTGGTTAAGGCTCACGGTCATCCCACCCTAGGAGCAAGCTAGGCGCATTTCTTTATTTATGCTTTCTTTATCCTACTGATGTATGAGATGCATGGTTAAGATATAGAAAACCCAAATAAGAGAAGATAAAATTGATGAGATATGTCAAAGCAAGAAAATTCCTCCACTTAGAGGAGTCTAAGTGTTTTCAAAATATTAAGTTAATTTGGATAAAAATTAAAAGGAATTTTAATTAATCCAAGTCAGTAGTTTGTGACATGAGATGCTACCACATTTGCAAAATATCTCACAAGTCGTGGGTCACATTTATAGAGGATTGTTGTGCTCACTTACTTAGCATATAATGCACTTTGATTTAAAACTCGCTATGGCATTGTCTCACAAGTCGTCGAATGATATAGTAAAGTTTCTAATTAAAGATTGATTACTAGGTCTGATGTAAACACTTAGTCATGTAGATGCCGCACGAGTCGTGGGTTTACATGAAGAGTGAGGCAAAACATATCAAGTGTTGCATAGAGATGCAATTAGCAAAAGTTGCTTACCTTATGATTGTTTGTGGATGTCTCATGAGTCGTGGGTCCACTACAATATCTTTAGGCCTTGATTCTCACTAGGATATGAGATTTTTCGAACTCCTTATGGGGGTGAGGAATTTGATAAAATAGTAGGAGAAAAACATGCTTGAAAGTCCATAAACATGTTTTAAATATCAAAATTCAATCACATGCTCATATTCTCTTTTTTTCCTTTGTAGATTTATGAAATCTCAAATCAAATGACTAAGAATCCACTAAATGTGATTTTAGAAAACTAATAAACTCACTGGGCCTAACTTCTATGATTGACTTAACCTCAAAATCGTTCTAGATTCCAAGGAATAGACATTTGTCTTCTTTCAAGGTGCTCCGAATCCCACATGGGATCAATATAGATCAAGAGACATGTAAAATGTTCATGAATTAGGTTAAGGATTAGCTCCTATCCCATAGTCTCATGATGGCGTCTACAAGCTTCAAAAGTCTCACGAACGCATGAAACATACTTCGGTTAATTGCTTACAAGAGTTGTAAAGCAAACAAGGTATGAGAGATTCATGTTGTCCGAGGAGATTTTTCTCTATGGTCTAAAGATGATTAGGCTTGTTAAGAAGCTCTTCAACGTGGACGTAGTGATGAACAACGGTCTCCATAGGGATTTGATCCTTATATCCTTGCTGAGTTTATTTGACCAAAGTGTTGACTATGATAAGGGCATACTTCTAATGATTGCTTCTTCCTCCCACTCTAAAGGTCCTGAAGGCAAGTAGAAAGAGGGCAAGAAGAAGAAAGGTTCTTTTCCAAGAGGAAACAAACATTTAAAGTGTCCGGTGGAGTCAAGAAGATTAAAGAGGATAAAGTCGTTGTTACTTATTTCTACTTTGGCAAGAAAGGCCATTGCAAACGGTATTGTAAGGAATACCTTGCAACCCTTAGGAAATGTATGTACTTTTTGAAGTGCCCTGAAGGATAAATTCTTTCTCATAGATATATGATATTGCATGTGGTCCTTATCTTTGTAATTTGTTACAAAGAATGGAAAGAAGAATAAATCTTAGTGATGGGGATATGATCCACCGCCTTGGAAAGGAGCAAGAGTTGCGGCCAAAACCGAAGTTATATAATAAGTTAGACTTAGGGAACTCTTTTCTTGTATTAGATCCATATTATTATGTACTGAATCTTATTAAGAACATTATTTCAATTCCTATTATGGATAGCAAAGGATTTGGTTTTTTAATATCAAATGGGAAATTGAATGCAATAAAGAATGGTTCTTTTGTTGCTTTTGGTACACTAAACAATGGATTAGACATTTTGAATTCTCAAGCATCATTAATGCACATTCAATAAAGTAAGAGAAAATTTGATAACCAAAAAGATGCCATCTTATGGCATGTAAGACTTGGACATATTTCCAAGAATAAGATGAATAAGTTAAAAGCCTTCAAAGCACTAAACGTTAGTAGCATAGAGGATCTTTCTACTTATGAATCTTGTTTAAAAGGAAAAATAACCAAGGCTCTTTTTCTAGGACAAACAGAGCGAACCACAAGTCCTTTGGATTTAATCCACACGGACGTTTGTGGACCACTAAAGGTAGTGCGAGAGAAGGCTATTCTTACTTCATTACCTTCATTGATGATCATACTCGGTTTGAACATCTGTATCTTATGAAGTATATGAAGGTATGTGTGGCACTAGGATCCAAATATTTTTTTTTAAAAAAACTAAATAAAACTATCCCACACATATCCACAAGGATCTAGACATGCATAGGATATAGATTTAGAGAGGGAATACCTAAATAAAACCGAAAATCAAGGAGTAAGAGAAAGCATCCTTCAATCTTGAAGCCATCTCCTCACTAGTGCAGCAGGAACACCAACGGATTTCCCCAAGTTAAACACCTCCTTTTAGGCTGAAAATTTTATTGCACTCCCTTACCATCTTGAAGATGGTACAGTCAAAATTCTGGCTCAATTAGAACAAACTAGGTCCTCCCAAAACTCAGTGCAAGTGGCTACCTTCAACAAGAGCAATAGCAACCCAAACATATTGCCTATGATGATACAGTCCACGCACCAATTGGATGGAACTTTTCTCTACAAAAAGAGCTAAAGATAATTATAGAGAAATGAAGGAAAGAAGGCCAAGTATGGATGGGGAAGATGAAGGAGGTTGGAGAGATTTGTGGAGATTCTAGCTATTAGATGTCCACTAACAAAGTTGTTGGGAGAATAATGCACACCTTGCACAATTGCTAGCTAGTGGTTGCCCCCTCCTATATCTATATATAGGATAATGATGGTGTGTGGTCACACACCATCTTCAAGGAGGGCATGCCACATGTCCATGCCAAGGTGGCCACTAACAATTAGTGTTAATGTATATTTGAATATCATTTGGAATTTACATTTCATCTAATGAAATGTGTTCCAAATGAATTCTAATTCCATATTAAATGAACCCTTCATTTAATAATATTCTCCAAAAATAAACTCTCCAAATAAATTAAATTAAACACTTTAATTTAATTAATAATCCTTTGATTTAACTCTTAAGTCAAAGTGCTTAACTCTTTAAGCTAGTCAAAATTAATTTAACTCTTAAATTAATTTGACCAATTGATAGTCATGTGGCATCAATTAGTTAACTTTTAATTAATTGATCTTAATTTAACTCTTAAATTAATCAAGCCAAAAATGACTCAAATTTTCACCTCTTTCAAATATTGTCAAGATGAATTGTCTAACACTTAAAAAAGTCTCATTTCTTCAATAGATCATTCAATTTGGCTTTTTTGTGTGATCCATTAGATTTTACCATTCATTGGACATGGGCTCACAACTTTTTGTGACTTATGGAATATCAAATATTCACATTGGTTTAAACTCCTTTAAACTAAGTGACTCAATTCAATTAATTTCATTAATTGAAGAATACCCAATCTCCATGGTTGATGTCCAACCTCAAGTCCATGGAGCCCAATTAATTGGCTGAAATGAATGCTCTTAAAGAACCATTCTAGCATTATGCATACCATGCAAATACGGTCCTTCCATCTCCTATTTCCATGAAAGAGGCCTAGTGCAAGATATTAGCCGGCTCCCTAATAGCCTCAATACTATGCTTCTATTCTCAATGTTCAATTCCCTTAGTGATCTCATCTTTGGAAACACCTTTCCAAATTTTCACATCACCTTGCACAAGTATTTCGTGGAATCGATCATTAGAGAGCGCATAGGAGATGCACTCACTATTCACAAAAGCAAGGAGTCAAATTTCATCTTGGATCTCACAAACCTCCATGTCTAGTAGCTTATGCCTAATCTCATCCCGAGTGGCCCATTAGGCGACTGAGGAAGAGTCAATGTATAAGGACCGAACACAAGGTTACCATGGATCCTCAGGTCAAGGACTAATAATATGCACTAGCGTAAGCTAGAGAATTTGCCACTACCGAATTGCCACTTCGGCTATCTAGTGGATTCTCCGAGTGGGTCTTCAATGCCTTGTTCTCTAACAAGCACCCATTAACATACATCTATATCTCATATGGGATTGCTCATGGAATGGAGCAACATCCAACTTTTGGATTTATGCATCGTCAGTACAAGTTTGTTTGGATCTTAGATGCCCTGTCTCATAAGATCCTATGGCTTAGAAGATTTAAGATCATGACTGTGTAAGAATTATTCCATGATCATCATCCAATGTGTAATCAAGTCCCATTATCTTAAGTGATCGAAGGGCTTCATCTAAATGCTAGTGAAGTAAATAAGTAGCATAAGATGAAGATGGCCATATAATGAATATCATGTAATCAAGATTGTCATACAAGGAAATAGTTTACAAGGCCAATCTAATTGGCTTGCGGGGCACTAGTCCAACAATCTCCCACTTGGCCTAAAGCCAATTTCCCATAGCCTTAAGACCTATTTTCTCAAGATGTCTCTCAAAGACCGTTTGCATATAGGGGTTTAAATAGTAGTTCTGCTATATTCTCTTCTGAGGCAACTTTATCCACTCAGTTGTCACCTTTATCACTTGATATCATATATCAAAATGATAATGCATTAACTAAGTTTGGATCACTGATGAGATCTTGGCTTAAGTCCTAAGTTGTCTTCCAATGACAACTATGGGATCATGCACGCTACGCACTACATCCAACTCCTAGGTGAAGTTTTTATCCAAACACTTTCATTTGTGGTTTTCAAAACCACAAATTATTTCGCCTTGGTTGTGGAGTCAGTCGTGGTGTCTAGTTTGGAACTCTTCCAACTCACTCCATAACTATTGAGGCAAAATATAAATTCAAAAATGGATTTTAGGTCATCTACATTGGATTGGAAACTAGAATCCGAAAACCCCTCAAGTTTCAATTCTCCATTGCCATTTGCCAAAAACATGTCCTTTGTCCTTTTCAAATACTTAAGGATTGTTTTCACGAGTGTCCAGTGACTCTCACTAGGATCGAATTGGAACCTAATCGTAACACTTAGCGATTGTGTCACATCCGGTTGCATACATTATGCTCCCTATGGTAGATGCATAAAGCATGTGGGATATCTTCTATCTCTCGTATTTAGTCTTGGGGGCCATAGACTTGGAGAGACGAATGCCATGTCCGATGGGAAGGAATCCCCAAATAGATTCTTCCATACTAATCCTTTTTAGTATTTTATCAATTTACTGGGTTTGGGAAAGCCCCAGCATCCTCCTCGATCTATTTCTATAGATACGTATCCCCCTTATAGGATGCTTATCCCAAATCTATCATGGAGAATTGTGTCGATAACCACGCTTTAGTACACTCTAACATCCCTACCTCATTCCCAATGAGAAGAATGTCATCGACATAAAACACAATAAACTGTATATTACTCCTACTAGCTTTTTGTACACACAAGGTTCATGCACCTTTTTGATAAAGCCAAATGATTTGACTTTCTAATCAATATGTGTGTTCCATCTTCGGGATGCTTGTTTGAGTCCATAAATGGATCTCTAGAGTTTTCAAACCTTTTGCTCATTACCCTCGGATATAAAACCTTGTGGTTGCTCTATATAGATTTCTTCTTCAATGCCTCTATTGAGGAAAGTTATTTTCACATCCATTTGCCATATCTCATAGTCATAATATGTGCCTATGGCAAGTAGAATCAAAATTGACTTAGGCATTGCGACTGGTGAAAAAAGGTCATGAAATCAACACCAAGTCTTTGAGTGTAACCTTTTACCACTAGTCGTGCCTTAAAGGTCACTACCTCTCCATTAACTCTTAGCTTTTGCTTATAAATCCACTTGCAACCAATGAAAACTATTTCCTTCGGTGGATCTACCAAAGTTCATACTTTGTTAGAATACATAGAGTCCATTTTGGATGTCATGGTGTTAAGCCATTGTCTCGTGTCTATGTCCAACACAGCTTCTTCTCAGGTCTTTAGATCACTATTCGATTGGCCCGTCTCATGAAGGAATCTAAACATTTTGGGTTTCTTCTTGATCCAGCCTGACCATTTTAGAGGTTGTGTATAAGGATTTTTGATATTTATTTATTTCTACCGCTTGTGGGATTTGGTGAACATCTTGAACTTCATCAAATTCAACAACAACACCATTTCTATCTAATAAAAAATCCTTTTCCAAAAAGGTGGCGTTACTCAAAACAAACACCTTTGTTCCATAGGATCGTAGAAGCAATAACCCATAGACTCTCTTGGGTATCCCACAAACTTGCACAAGGTGGATCTACTATCCAACTTGTCTCCCTCTATCCATCTCACATAAGTCGGAGACCCCTAAACCTTTAGGTAGTAGTAAAAGGGTGCTTTGCCATACCACATCTGATGTGGCATTTTTTGGCACCAACTTTAAAGGTACTATATTTAGTAATTTTGTAGTTGTTTCTAAGACATATCCATAGAAAAATATGGGTACATCGAAAAAGCTCATCATAGAATGTACCATGTCCAACAAGATACGGTTTCTCCTCTCAGCTACTCCATTGTGTTGGGGTGTGTCAGGGGAGTCCATTGAGACAGAATCCCATTCTCACTTTTGATAATCCAAGAATTCAGTACTTAAGTATTCTCTCATTCGATTCGATCGAAGAGCTTTAATACTAAGTGCCAATTGCTTTTCCATTTCATTCCTATACACTTAGAACTTTTTAAAGGTTTCAGACTTGCACTTCATAAGATATTTATGTCCTAACTGACTATAATCTGTACAATCCTTTGTCAAGTATACCATAAGCAACTAAAGAACCCACTTCAATGCCTTCAATTTTCCATTTGATATAGAAGGACAAATTCTTCGCTATCCAAAATGGGAATTGAAATAATGTTCTCAATAATATATGGTATATTTTAACAAAGGTCTAATAAAAGTAAGGAATTCCCTATGTCTAACTTATTATATACCTTCGGCTTTGGTCACAATTCTTGCTTCTTACACATCACTTAGATTTATTCTTCTTTCTATTATTTGTAACAACTTTCAAAGATAAGAAGAATTCATCCTTAAATGCACTTCAATAAAGTACAAACCCTCATTAAGGGTTGCAAGGTATTCCTTGCAATACCACTTCCAATGGCCTATCTCACCCAAGTAGAAACAAGCAATATCGACTATTTCTTCTGTAATCTTCTTGACTCCACCGGATGCCTTTAATAGTTGTTTTCCTTAGGATGAAGAACTTTTCTTCCTTTGACCTCTCTTTCTAGGACCCCTATGGCCCATAGACTTGGAGGAGGAAACAAGTGTCAAAGATTTGCCCTTATCATTTTAGTCTTTCTTCTAGATCAACACATTGACCAATAAAACTCGGTGAGAATGTGAGGATCAAGACCTCATGGAGATCATTGTTGGAATAGTGCCCCGCAAGCCAATTAGATTAGCCTTGTAAACTATTTTCTAATAAGACAATCTTAATCAAATGATATTCATTATATGGCTATTTTCATCTTATGCTCATTATTAGCTTCACCGGCAGTTAGATGAAGCCCTTAGATCACATTAGACTATGAGATTTGATCACGCATTGGATGGTGATCATGGAATAAGTCTTATACTATCGTGATCTTAAATCTTTCAAGTAATAGGATCTTACGAGACAGGGCATCTAAGATCCAGATAGACTTGCACTAATGATGCATAAATCTAAGGGTTTGATGTTGCTCCGTTCCATGAGCAATCCCATAAGATATAGATGTGTGTTAGTAGGTACTTGTTAGAGAACAAGTTCACTGAAGACCCACATAGAGAATACACTAGATAGCCAAACCAGCAAGTCTGCAGTGGCAAGTTCTCCAGCTTACGCTAGTGCATATTATTAGTCCTTTGACCTGAGGATCCATGGTAACCTTGTGTTTGATCTTTATAGCTTGACTCTTCCTTGGTCACTTAGCTTGCCACTCGGGTTGAGATTGGGCATGAGCTACTAGGTATAGACGTTTGTGAGATCCAAGATAGAATCCGACTCCTCGCATTTGTAAAGGGCAAGTGCTTCTCCTATGCGTTCTATAATGATCAATTCCAAGAAATCCTTGAGCAAGGTGATGTGATAATTTGAAAAGGTGTTTCCAAAGATGAGATCACTAAAGGAATCGAATATTGAGAATAGAAGCACAATATTGAGGCTATTAGGAAGCCAACTAATATCCTGCTCTAGGCCTCTTTTGGGAGATAAGAGACAAAAGGACCGTATTTGCACGGTACGTATAATGCTTGAAAGGTTATTCAAGAGCATTTATTTCAATCAATTAGTTGGGTTGCATGGGCTTGAGGTTGGACATCGACCATGGAGATTAGGTACACTTCAATTAATTAGATTAATTGAATTGAGTCGCTTAGTTTAAAGGAGTTTAAACTAATGTGAATATTTGATATTCTAAAAGTCACAAGGAGTTGTGAGCACATGTCCAATGAATGGTAGAACCTAATGGGTCACACACAAAATCTAATATCTTGGCCTATTGAAGGAAGGAGAATTTTCTAAGAGTTAGAGAATTCATGACCGAATTTAGAGAAGGTGAAAATTAGAGTCATTTTTTGCTTGATCAATTTAAGAGTTAAATTGGACAGTTTAATTTAAGAGTTAAATTAAGATCAATTAATTATGAGTTAATTAATTGATGCCATATGACTACCAATAGGTCAAATTGATTTAAGAGTTAAATTAGTTCTAACTAACTTAAAGAGTTAAGCAGTTTGACTTAAGAGTTAAGTCAAAGGATTATTAATTAAATTAAAGTATTTATTTTAATTTAATTGGAGAGTTTATTTTGGAGAATATTATTAAATAAAGGGTTCATTTAAAATGGAATTAGAAATCATTTGGAAGGCATTTCATTAGATGAAATACAAATTCCAAATGACATTCAAATTCACATTAACACTAATTGTTAGTGACTGCCTAGGCAAGGACACTTGGCACCCTCTCCTTGAGGGATGGTGTGTGACTACACACCATCCCACTCATATATATAGATATCGGAGGAGAGGGGACTACCACTTAGTGTAAGATTGTTAGATGTCTCTTATTCTCCCAACAAATTTGGATAGTGGGCATATAATTGTTAGCATCCCATTATTCTCTCCAACCTCATTCACATTCCACCTCTGTTTTCCAAGCCTTCTTCTTCTTCTTTCTCTACAAACATCTCTAGCCATTTTGTGAGAATAGGTCCTAGCTATGGTGTGTGGACTATGTCATTAGAGGCAAAACTTTTGGTTGCTATTTCTCTTGTTTGATGTAGTTTTTGGCAGCTACTTAGGCTGAGTTTTGGGAGGCTTTTTGGTGTTTTGTTTTGGCTGATTTTTAGAGTGTTGTATCCTTTGGGTGTGTGACATTCCAACAAAAGTTTTAGCTTAAAAGGAGGAGTTTAACCTTGGGTAAAACGTTGGTGAATCCATTGCACCAGTGAAGAGTTTCTTCAACGGTTGAAGAAGAGTTTTCTTGCTCCTTGAATTTTTTGATTTCACTAAAGTAATTTTCGTCTGTAAATCTGATTTCTATGCATGGCTAATTTTTAGAGTGTTGTATCCTCTGGGTGTGTGACATTCCAATAAAAATTTCAGCTTAAAAGGAGGAGTTTAACCTTGGGTAAAATGTTGGTGAATCCGCTGCACTAGTGAGGAGTTTCTTCAACAGTTGAAGAAGGGTTTTCTTGCTCCTTGAATTTTTTGATTTCAGTAAAGTAATTTCCCTCATTAAATCTAATTTCTATGCATGTCTTGATCCTGGGGGGGGGGTGTGGGCTAGTTATATTCATGTGTTTTTCAAAAAAAAATTGGATCCTAGTGCTATACACATCTACAAGTGGAATCAGAGCCATATTCATGCATGGATTTGGATTTTGCTTGGCTTGGATAATTGGTTCTTGTCAAGAATTGATCAATATCACCATATAATCGATTCATATAATGGGTTGGAGTGTCTGGATGACCTTGTTTGTAGCTCCTTGGTTTATGGATTAATCATGCTATTATATGCTTTAATGGTTAAATCATGTGGTGGGTATGTTTTAATTCATTTCGCCTAATGTTGAATTTTGATTTGGCATTGGTGGGTGTTATATGTTGATATAGCGTGTTGTGAATGGCCTCAAGTTGTTTTCGTCATTTTTGGGTCCAATATGATTGGATATTTTTGGAGATTTTTGAAGAACGTGATTCTTGCTTAAACTTATTTTTCAATCATCTTTGGGCACTTGATATTTCAATTTTAAAAGGTGTTTTAATCTGAAATTTTCAACTATGTTGTGTGTTTTGATGTTTAGAAGTTGTTCTAAAATTCTTGGTGCACAAAAGTTGAGTAAAAAATGGTTTGACTCGGCCGTGACCCCAAAATAGGGGACCTATCGGCACTTGGCAGCCCATAGTAGGGCAGTGGCCAAAAGCTACTGCCCAACAGTGTTCAAGTCTCGGCCAGCAGCCCCTAGTTGGGTTTGGGACGGGTTTTGAGCTTTTCCTTTGGTTCATTTAGTGACCAAACTTGTTTTAAAACATACACATTGGTTGCGAAAATATTGTGCAAGTTCTCAAAATTGTGTTGGACACTTTTTGATTGCTTTTAAAAGTTGTTAAATTTAATCTCCTATTGCGGAAAAAATAAGATGCATAAATGTTATGCTTGTTTTTGCATGACCAATTATTTGTTAATTTGATTAGCATTTAATAGGTCGAATTGACTGTCAATTCTTGATTTATTTATTGTTCATTTAAGTATTAAATGGATGATGAATGAATGGGAATGATCACGAGTCTTTAATATTGATTTATTTATTTCAAGTTGTTGAAAATGGTTGTATTAAATTGGGGCTTGCATGCCTCTTAATTTCTATCTTGTAAATGCTATCAGAGTAGAATCACTAGAAGTAAAGATTTCTTTCTCATGTAAATGTTACAAGGCACAAAGAAGACCATTGGAGGCATGAAGACCCTTCAATGTATGGGATACACTCATATAATAGCTAGATTTAATCAACCCACTTAAAATCAACTAAGTGGTGCACCTATAGCTCTAAGTGCACCACTTGGTTAGGCTCATGGTCATCCTACCCTAGGAGCATGCTAGGTGCATTTACTTATTTATGCTTTCCATATCCTACTGATGTATGAGATGCATGATTAGGATATAGAGAACCTAAATAAGAAGATAAAATGATGAGATTTTTGCAAGCTAATTTTCAAATATTAAGTCAAAATGAATACAAATTAAAAAAGTTTTAATTAATCCATGCTTTCTGCCAATAGTATGTGGCATGATGATGCTACCATATTTATGTGATATACGTCCGATCACGGGGGTCACACTTAGATGGAAAACTATGACCATATACTTAGCATGAGATGCGCCTTTGATTTGAGAATGCCAAACATTATACACTCGGTCATAGGGGGGTATTGTGGTGCCTGCCTCATAATTGAAGCTTGATTGGTAGGTTCAACTTAACACCAAGTAATGTAGAGGTCGTCCTTATAGGGGATCTACATGAAAAGGTAATGCAAAATATATCAAGAGTTGCATAAGATACAATCAGCAAAAGTTGATTTCCTTTGGATTGTTTGTGGATATACATCCAGTCATAGGGGTTCCATTTACAATTCCTTGGGATCTTAATTCTCACTAAGAAATGAGATTTCTCGAGTTCTTCTAGACGGTGAAGGATTTGATAAAATAGTGGGAGAAAAAACATGCTTGAAATACCATGAACATGTTTCCAATATCAATACTCAATCACATGCTTATATTCTCTTTTTCGTCCTTGAGGATTTGTGAAATCTCAAAAATGGCTAATAAACCACTCAATGTTTTAGAAAACCAATAAACCAATTGGGCCAAACTTCCACAATTGACTTAACCTAAAAAATCGTTCTAGATTCTTAGAAGTGGATATATATCCTATATCAAGGTGCTTCTAATCCTATAGGGATTATTATAGATCTAGAGACACATGAAAAGTTCACGAGTTGGATTTTAGGATCGTCCTATCCCTTAGTCTCATGATGGCATCTACAAAACTTCAAAAGTCTCAAGGACATATGAATAGTACCTTGGTTAAAGTTTACAAGAGTTGTAAAGAAAATAAGGTATCAAAAGTTCATGTTGTTAAAGGAGATTTTTTAAGGTAGGATGGATGTAAAGTCATGTGTCATTGACTATGGTCTAAAGATGATTAGGTTTAGAGAAGTTTTTCAACTTGAACGTAGTGATGGACAATCATCTCCATAAGGATTTGATCCTCACATCCTCGTCGAGTTTTATTGCTCAAACTGTTGATCAAGAAAGGTGGCTTCCATAACAAGGGCAAACCTTTGACACTTGTTCTCCCCTCCAAGTCTATGGGCCCTAGGGGTGCTAGAAAGGGAGGTAAAAGGAAGAAAAGTTATTCCTCTAAGGGAAAATAACCATTAAAGACGTCTAGAAGAGTCAAGAAGATTATAGAGGAAATAATCGATATTAGTTGTTTCTACTTTGGCAAAATAGGCCATTGGAAGCGGTATTGCAAGTAGTACCTTGCAACCCTTAAGAAAGGTATGTACTTTATTGAAGTGCATTTAAGGAAAAATTGTTCCTCATGGATATATGATATCGCATGTGGTTCTTATCTTTGTAAGTTGTTTCAAAGAATAGAAAGAAGAATGAATCTAAGTGATGTCGATATGACCCACCGCCTTGGCTAAGAAGCAAGAGTTGTGACCAAAGACGAAGGCGTATAATAAGTTAGACTTAGGGAATTCCATAATTGTATTAGACCTTTGTTATAATGTACCATATATTGTTGAGAACATTATTTCAGTTCCCATTTTGGATAGCGAAGGATTTGATCCTTCTATATCAAATGGAAAGTTGAAGGCATTAAAGAATGGGTTCTTTAGTCACTTACAGTGCACTTGACAAAGGATTGTACTCATTAGATTCTCTATCATCACTAATGCACTTTCAACAAAGTAAAAAAGTTAGATAACCAAGAAGATGCCATTCTTTGGCATGCAAGACTTGGGCATATCCCCAAGAATAAGATAAGCAAGATGGAAGCTCTCAAAGCACTAAAAGTTAGTGGCATTGAGGACCTTCCTACTTGTGAGCCTTGTTTGAAGGAAAAAATGACTAAGGCTCCTTTTGTAGGACAATCGGAGTGCTTCACAAGTCTTTTGGATTTGATCCATACGGATGTTTGTGACCCACTGAGAGTTAGTATGAAATGAGGCTATTCTTACTTCATCACCTTCACTAATGATTATAATCGGTTCGGGCATGTGTATCTTATGAAGAGCAAGTACGAAGCCTTTGAAAAGTTCAAAGTGTGTAGGAATGAAGTAGAAAAGCTATTGGCACTTAATATTAAAGCTCTTCGATTGGATCGAAGGGGAGAATACCTAAGTACCAAATTCTTGGATTATCTAGAGGAGAATGAGGTTCTTTCTCAATGGACTCCACCCGGCACATCCTAACATAATGGAGTAGCCGAAAGGAGAAATCAAACCTTGTAAGATATGGTACGTTCCATGATGAGCTTTTTCGATGTACCTATATCCTTTTGGGGATGCGGCTTAGAAACAATGGCAAAGTTACTAAATGTAGTACCTTTAAAGTCAGTGTCAAAGGCGCCGTATGAGATATGATATGGCAAAGCACCTTCTTACCACTACCTTAGGGTTTGGGGGTCTTCTGCTTATGTGAGGCAGACAGTAGGAGACAACCTTGATTGTAGATCTACCTTGTGTAAGTTTGTGGGATACCCAAGAGAGTCTATGGGTTATTACTTTATGATCCCTCGAAAGAAAAGGTGTTCGTTTCAAAGAATGCCACTTTTTTAGAAAAGGATTTTCTATTGGATAGAAATGGCATTGTTTTTTAACTTCATGAAGTTCAAAATGATCATCAAATCCCACAAGTGGTAGAAATAAATAAATATCAAAGAGCTTTACACACAATCTCTAAGAAGGTTGGAATAGATCAAGAAACAACTCAAAACGTTCGGATTCCTTCATGAGATGGGCTAATCGGATAGTGATCTGAAGACCTATGAGGAAGCTATGTTGGACATAGACTCTGGACATTGGCTTCATGTCATGAGATCCGAATTGGACTCCATATACTCCAACAAAGTATGGACTTTGGTAGATCCATCAAAGAGAATGGTTCTTATTGGTTGCAAGTGGATCTATAAATGAAAGCTATGAGTAAATGGAGAGGTAGTGACCTATAAGGTACGACTATGGTTAAAAGGTTACACTCAAAGACCTGGTATCGATTTTGAGGAAACCTTTTTCCACCGGTCGCAATGCCTAAGTCGATTCGAATTTTACTTGCCATAGGCACATATTATGACTATGAGATATGGCAAATGGATGTGAAAATTGCTTTCCTCAGTGGAAATATTGAAGCAAGAAAGCTATATGGAGCAACCACAAGGTTTTACATCCGAGGGGAGTGAGCAAAAGGTTTGCAAACTCCAGAGATCCATTTATGGACTCAAACAGGCACCCCAAAATTCGAACATAGATTTTGATTAGAGATTCAAATCGTTTGGCTTTGTCAAAAAGGTGTATGTACCATGTGTGTATATGAAGGCTAGTGGGAGTAGTACACAATTTATTATGCTTTATATCGATGACGTCATTCTCATTGGGAATAAGATAGAATGTTAGAGTGTACTAAAGCGTAGTTATCTACACAATTCTCGATGAAGAATTTTGAAGAAGCATTCTACGTATTAGGAATACGTATCTATAAAGATAGATCGATGAGGATGTTATAACTTTCCCAAGCCCCGTACATTGGTAAAATACTAAAGAGGTTTAATATGGAAAATCCATTTGGGGATTCCTTCTCATAGGATATGACATTCATCTCTCCAAATCTATGGCCCCTAAGACTAAAGATGAGAGATAGAGAATGTCCCACATGCCTTATGCATCTGCCATAAGGAGCATAATGTATAAGACCAGATGTGGCACACTCACTAAGTGTTATGAATAGGTTCCAATCCGATCCTAGTGAGAGTCACTGGATAGCCGTAAAAATAATCCTTAAGCACTTGAGAAAGACTCAAGGACACATTTTTGGTATGAGAAAATAGAGAATTGAAACTCAGGGGTTTTTGGATTCTAGTTTTCAATCCGATGTAGATGACCTGAGATCCACTTCTAGATATATATTTTGCCTTAATTGTGGCATATAGAGTTGGAAGAGTTCCAAACTGGACACCACATCTGAGACAACCACTGAGGTGAAATAATTTATGGTTTTAGAAACCGCAAAGGAAAGTGTTTGGATAAAAACTTCATCCAAAAGTTGGAACATGTTCCTAGTCTCTCAAGCATGTTTTCCTCCCACTATTTTATCAAATTCTTCACTCCCTAGGAGAATTCAGGAAATCATATTTCCTATTGAGAATCAATATCCTAAGGACTTGTAAATGGAACCCACTTCGAGTGCCATCCACAAATAATCAAAAGGTAAGCAACACGTGCTAATTGCATCTCATGGAATTCTTAATATATTTTGCCTCACGCTTCATATAGACACCCCGCTTCGAGTGTATCTGCATTACTAAGTGTTAAGTCATATCTACCAATCAAACTTTGATTCGAGATGGCTCCATATCATCCCCCGCATGGAGTGCCAATGCATGGAGGTTCTCAAATAAAGGTGTATCATATGCAAAGTATATGCTCATAGCTTTCCTTCTAAGTGTGACCCCCACTTCAACTGCCATCACACAAATTCGGTAGCGTCATCATGGCGTATACTATTGGTAGAAAGCTTGGATTAATTAAAACTCTTTTAATTTGTATCCATTTTGACTAAATATTGGAAAAGCACTTAGACATTCTAAGTGATGGGTTTTTGCTTGCAAAGATCTCATCATTTTATTTTCTTATTTAGGTTTTCTATATCCTAAACATGCATCTCATACATCAATAGGATATGGAAAGTATAAATAAGTAAATGCGCCTAGCATGCTCCTAGGGTGGGATGACCATGAGCCTAACCAAGTGGTGCACTTAGAGCCATAGGTGCACCACCTAGTTGATTTTAGGTGGGTTGATTAAATCTAGCTATTACATGATTGTATCCCATACATTCAAAGGCCTTCAAAAGTCTCCACGCATCCATTGGCCTCTATTGCTCCATGTAACATTTACATGAATAGGAAATCCTCACTCATAGTGATTCTACTCTTATAACATTTACAAGGTAGAAATTAAGAGGCATGCAAGCCATTTCAACAACTTGAAACAATTAAAATCAATATTAAAGGCTCATGATCATCCCTATTCATTGATCATCCATTCAACAATTAAATAAACAATAAATAAATCTAGAATTAACAATTGATTCTATCAATTAAATGATTATCTCATAAACAAATAATTGAACAAGCATAATATTTATGCCATCATTGGAAGATTAACTTTAACCAATTTTCAAAGGCATTCAAAAATGTCAAACATAATTTTGAGAACTTGCACAACGTTTGTGCATCTACTATGTGTGGTGCAAAAACATTTCAAGCACAAAAGGAGTTGGAAAAAATACTCAAAACTCACCAAAAAACATAAAATAGGGGTTTCCGCTGAGCCTGGGCACACAGCTAGGCAGGCCATGCGCACAGCGCCCGGTTGTTGCTCGGCAACCCCCTATTTTGGGGTTTCAATTTGAGTTAAGTTATTTTCCACTCAAATTTCATGCAATAATAGTTTTAGCACATGTTCCTAACACTAAAACACACACTATAGATATATTTCTAGATTTAAAACCTCTATTGAAAAAGGAAATTCAAGTGCTCAATCATGCCTTCAAAAATTTAGAACAAGCTAAAATCATATTATTCAAAATCTCCAATACAACTCCAATCAAATTGGATCTAAAAATGACCAAAACCCTTTAGATCAAACATCAACATGTTATATCACCATATAACATCAATAAATGCTAAATCAACATTCAACATTTATTACTATGAATTAAAATATACTAAAACATGAATTAACACTTAAATCACATAAAAGCATGCTTTCAATTCATCAAGCAATAGAGCCACAAGCATCATCAACCAAACACTCCAATCTATCACTTGGATTAAGTACTTGGTGATATTGATCAATTCATCACATGAATCAATCAAACAAAATCCAAAACATAGCATGAAAAAGGCTCCGATACCACTTGAAGGCAAAAGTAGCGTTAGGATCCATAAATCAAAACTTCATAAGCTTGAAAGTAACTAAGCTACTCAACCTACAAAGGATCTAGTCATGCTATAGATCTGGATTAGGATGAAGAATTACCTCTTGTAGCTCAAAATGAGGAGAATATCAACTATCTCTCACAAATCCAGAAACTCTCTAGAACCGGCATAGTGGAAAGATGGCAATGTTCCACACACATAGGAAGCTACTATGAAAAATTGGAGCCAAAAATCTTTCTGGATCGCTCCATAAAAAATCACCAACCGGAAGCTGTTGTAGGTGGATCTCCAAATACGAGCAAGTCCAGTGCGTTGCCTCTATTGAAACGATCCACACACCAAATAATCTTCCAATTTTCCATCACTAGAAGATGGATTTAGAGAGAATAAAATGAGGTAGAGGAGGCCAATTTTCAGGTTGGGAGGAAAAAGAAATGCAAAGCTTCAACTTATGATGTAATGCATGGAGAGAGAGATTTTGGAGGAAATGCAAGAATCTAATTCTCACACTTTTCAGCAATGCTTATTCGAATTTTGCAAGTACTCTATATCTATATATAGAGGGTGGAAGGTGCCATGCTAGTTGGCATCACATCTTCCTCAAGGTGACCACCCAAGTGGCATGCCAAGTTGGCAAATTCAAATTCAAGTCTTACTTAAATTTCAAGTGCATTTCAATTTCATTTGGAATCTAGCTCCAAATTAATTAAGATGCTAATTTAAATGAACACTTCATTTAAAATTTCCCTCCAAAAAGTATTCTTCCCAATAATTTAATTAAATACTTTAATTTAATTAATTAACCTTTGATTTAACTATTAAGTTTAAATAGTCAACTTGTCCAATTGATGGTAAACATGGTACCAAATAATTAACTCCTTAATTATCAGTCTAATTTAACTCTTAAATTAGTTGATTAATTTAACACTTAAATTAATTAAACTAAAATTGACCGTAAAATTGGAACCTTGAAAATCAGTCACCAAAAGGTGAATTTTCTAACACTTAGAAAATTGCTCTACCAATTTTGGAAGCTATTTGGCTTATGTGTGTGACCTAATAGGTTCTACCATTCATTGGACATGGGTTTACAACTCTTTGTGACTTTTGAATATCTTATATTCATTTTAGTTTAAAACTCCTTTTAAACTAATCGACTCAATTCAATTAATCTCATTAATTGAAGAGTACCAAATCTCCATGGTCGATGTCCAACCTCAAGCCCATGGAGCCCAACTAATTGGACGAAATGAATATTCTGGAGAACCATCACAGCTCTATGCGTACCATAAAAATACGGTCCTTCCATCTCCTATCTCCTAAAAGAGGCCTATGGCAACATATTTGCCGACTCCCTAATAGCCTCAATACTATGTTTCTATTCTCAATGTTCGATATGGCCTCACCTTTGGAAAACTCCTTTTTTACATTGTCACACCACATTGTGCAAGGATTTCTTGGAATCAACCATTATAGAACACATAGGAGATGCACTCGCTCTTCACAAAAATGAGGAGTTGGATTTCATCTTAGATCTCACAAACCTCTATGCCAAGTAGCTCATACCCAATCTCAACCCAAAAGACCCGCTAAGTGGTCAATAAAGAGTCAAAGTATGAGGACCAGACACAAGGTTACCATGGATCCTCAGGTCAAAGGACTAATAATATACACTAGCTTAAACGGGAGAATTGACCACTATCGACTTGTCGCTACGGCTATCTAATGGATTCTCCGAAGGGTCTTTAGTGCCTTGTTCTCTAACAAGCAGCCACTAACGTGCACCCGTATCTCATACAGATTGCTCATGGAACGGAGCAATATCCAACTCTTGGATTTATGTATCGTTAGTGCAAGTCTATCTAAATCTTAGATGCCCCATCTCGTAAGATCTTATGACTTAGGAGATTTAAGATCACGACCATGTAAGATTTATTCCATGATCACCACCCAGTGAACTGACCAAGTCCCGTAGTCATATGTGATCTAAGGGCTTTATCCAAATGCAAGTTAAGTAATATAAAGCATAAGATAGAGGTGGCTATATAAAGAATATCATTCAATCAAGATTGTTTTATAAGGAAATAGCTTTTACAAGGCCAATCTAATTGGATTGGCGGGCACTATTCCAACAGCGGTCACTTTCCAAGGCGTAATCATGTTAGACTTGGGGAATGCTTGCGTTGTACTTGATCCGATTTATCATGTATCCCATCTTGTTAAGAACATTATTTCAACTCCCATTCTTGATAATGAAGGATTTGATTTTTTTATATCAAATGAGATCTTGAAAGTATTAAAGAATGGTTCTTTAATTGCACAAGGTACATTAATTAATAGATTGTACATACTTGATTCTTGACCTTCACTAATGCACATTCAATCAAGTAAAAGAAAGTTAGAAAATCAAGAAGATGCCATTTTATGGTATGCGAGACTTGGACATATTTCTAAAAATAGTATGGACAAGTTATAAGCTCTCAAAGCGCTAAAAGTTATTGGCATTGAGTCTTTTAACTAGTGAATCTTGTTTTTAAAGGGAAAAATGACTAAGGCTTCTTTTGTAAAACAAACAGAGCGCTCCACAAGTCTTTTGGATTTAGCCCATACAGATGTTTGTGGACCACTAAGAGTTAGTGGGAGAAAAGGCTATTCCTACTTCATCACCTTCACCGATGATTATAGTCAGTTCGGACACGTGTATTTGATGAAGAACAAGTCCGAAGCCTTTGAAAAGTTCAAAGAGTATAGGAATGAAGTGGAAAAACAATTAGGGTTAAGTGTTAAAGCTCTTCAATAGGATTGAGAGGGGAGAATACTTGAGCACCAAATTCTTGAATTATCTAACAGAGAATGGGATTCTCTCACAATGGACTACACGCGGCACACCCCAACACAGTGGAGTATCCGAGAGGAGAAACCATACCTTGTTAGACATGGTACGTGCCATGATGAGCTTTTTCGACGTGCCCATATCCTTTAGGGATACGCCTTAAATACGGCGGCGATGCTACTAAACATAGTACATTAAAGTCGGTGTTAAAAACACCATATGAGATATGGCATGGCAAAGCACCCTCTTACAATTATCTTAAAGTTTAGGGTCTCCTACTTACGTGAGACGGACAGTGGGAGATAAATTGGATAGTAGATCCACTCTGTGCAAATTTGTAGGATACCCAAGAGAGTCTTTGGTTTACTATTTCTATGATCCCTCGGAACAAAAGGTGTTTGCTTGAAGAAACGCCCATATTTTGGAAAAGGAATTTCTTTTAGATAGAAATGGTATTGTTATTGAACTTGATGAAGTTCAAGATGATCATGAAATCTCACAAGCGGTGGAAATAAATGAGCAATAAAAGCCTCACACATAATCTCTAAGAAGGTCAGACCGAATCAAAAAATAACCCGAAAGGTTCGGATTCCTTTATGAGATAGGGCAATCGGATAGTGATCCGAAGACCTATAAGGAAGCTCTGTCGGACATAGATTCGAGATCTTGGCTTGAAGCCATGAGATCTGAAATAGACTCCATGTACTTAAACAAAGTATATGCTTTAGTAGATCCACCAAAAGGAATAGTTTATGTTGGTTGCAAGTGGATCTATAAGCGAAAACTTGGAGTAAATGGAGAAGTGGTGACTTTTAAGGCATGATTAATGGCAACGGGTTACACTCAAAGACCCAGTATCGATTTTGAGGAACCTTTTCACCGATCTCTATGCTTAAGTCCATTCAAATTCTACTTGCCATAGCTGCATATTATGACTATGATATGTGGCAAATGGATGTGAAAACCGCTTTCCTCAATGGAGACATCGAAGAAGAAATCCATATAGAGCAACCAAAAGGTTTTACAACCAAGGGGAGTAACTAAAAGGTTTGTAAACTCCAGAGATCCATTTATGGACTCAAATAAGCATCTCAAAGTTGCAACATACATTTTGACAAAACGGTCAAATCATTTGGCTTTGTCAAAAATGTGTATGAGCCATGTGTGTATAAGAAGGCTAGTGGGAGTAGTGTACATTTTATTGTGCTCCATGTCGATGACATCCTTTTCATTAGGAATGAGGTAGGAATGTTATAGTGTACTAAAGTATGCTTATTTACATAATTCTCCATGAAGGATTTGGGAGAAGCATCCTATGTATTGGGAATTCGTATCTATAGAGATAGATCTAAGAGGATGTTGGAACTATCCCAAACCCCATACATTGACAAAATACTAAAGAGATTTAGTATGGAAGAATCCAAGAAGGGATTCATTCCCATGCGATAGGGCACTCGTCTTTCCAAGTCTATGGTCCCTAAGACTAAGAACGAGAGACAAAGGATGTCCCACATACCTTATGCCTATACTATTGGTAGCATAATGTATGCAGTTCGCACACTCGCTAAGTGTTACGAGTAAGTTCCAATGCAATCCCAGTGAGAGTTACTGGATAGCCATTAAAGCAATCCTTAAGTACTTGAAAAGGACTAAGGATTTTTTTTTGGTATACGGTAATGGAGAATTGAAACTAGAAGGGTTTTGGATTCAAGTTTCCAATCCGATGTAGATGACCTAAAATCCACATCTAGATTTATATTTTGCCTCAATGGTGTGTGGTGAGTTGGAAAAGTTCCAAACAAGACACCACGGCCAATTCTACCACGAAGGCAGAATATATTGCGACTTCGAAAGCTGCAAAGGAAAGTGTTTGGATGAAAAACTTCATTTAAGAGTTGAATATAGTGCCTAAGATGGCTGAGTTAATAGTTGTCTATTGTGAAAACAATGGGGTAGTGGCACAAACCAAAGAGCTAAGATCTCATCAGAAATCCAAGCACATTTTGAGGTGATATCATTTGATCCGGGAGATCATTGATAGAGGCAACATCTGAGTGGAGAGAGTTGCCTTGAAATAGAATATAGCAAATCTACTGACTAAACCCTTAACGAAAAAAGGTCTTTGAAAGACACCTTGAGAAGATGGGTCTCAAGGCCATGGCACATTGACTTTAGGGCAAGTGGGAGATTGTTGGAATAGTGCCCGGCAAGCCAATAGGATTGGCCTTGTAAAGCTATTTCTTTGTAAAATAATCTTGATTAAATAATATTCTTTATATGGTCATCTTCATCTTATGCTCTTTATTTCTTCACTTGTATTTAGATGAAGCCCTTAGATTACTCATGACTATAGGACTTGGTTCGGTGACCATGGAATAAGTCTTACATAGTCATGATCTTAAATTTTTCAAGTCATAGGATCTTATGAGACATGGCATATATGATCCGAATAAACTTGCACTAACGATGCATAAATTCAAGAGTTGGATATTGATCCATTCCATGAGCAACCATACGAGATATGGGTGCATATTGTGGGTGCTTGTTAGAGAACAAGACATTGAAGGCCCACTGGAGAATCTACTAGATAGCCGGAGTGGCAAGTCATAGTAGCAAGTTCTCCAGCTTGCACTAGTATATATTATTAGTCCTCTGAGTTGAGGATCCTTGGTAACTTTGTGTCTAGTCCACATGCTTTGACTCTTGCTTGACTACTTAGTGGGTCTTTCGGGTTGAGGTTGGGTTGAGCTACTTAGCATAGAGATTTGTGAGATCCAAGATAGAATCCGACTCCTCGCTTTTGTGAAAGGCGAGTACATCTCCTATATATTCGATAATGATCGATTCCAAGAAATCCTTGCACAAGGTTGTATGAAAATTTGGAAAAGGAGTTTTTCAAAGATGAGGTCATATAAAGGAATTGAACATTAAGAATAGAAATATAGTATTGAGGCTATTAGGAAACCAACAAATATCTTGCCCTAGGTCTCTTTCAAGAGATAGGAGATGGAAGGGCTATATTTGCATTTTAAGTGTAGAGCTACAATGGTTCTCTAAAAGCATTCATTTCGGCCAATTGGTTGAGCTCCGTAGGCTTGAGGTTCAACATTGACCATGGAGATTGGGTACTCTTCAATTAATGAGATTAATTGAATTGAATCGACTAGTTTAAAAGTTGTTTTAAACTAAAATGAATATATGATATTTAAAAGTCACAAGGAGTTGTGAGTCCATGTCCAATGAATGGCGGAACCTATTAGGTCACACATAAAAGCCAATTAACCTCCTAGTTATTGGAGCAATTTTCTAAGAGTTAGAGAATCATTGCAAGGTGATTGATTTTTTAGGTGCTAATTTGAATGTCAAATTTTGGCTTGATTAATTTAAGTGTTAAATTAATCAACTAATTTAAGAAATTAAATTAGACCAATAATCAAGGAGTTAATTATTTGGTGCCAAGTGACCATCAATTGGTCAAGTTAATTGAAGGACTTAAACAAATAAAATTAAGCTTAAGAGTTAAGCTTGTTTGACTTAAGAGTTAAACTCTTAAGTCAAAGATTTATTAATCAAATTAAAGTGTTTAATTTAATTAATGAGACGAATACATTTTGGAGTGAAAATTCAAATGAAAGTTTCATTTGAATTAGCATCTTAATTAACTTGAAATTATATTTGAAATGTAATTAAAATGCACATGAAATTCAAAGGAGATTTGAATTCAAATTTGCCACATTGGCACCCCACTTGGCTGCCCCGTCTCATGGAAGCCTTGGTATCACACCATCCAATGTCTATACATAGATATAGAGAGATTGGATCGGCCATATGCATGAAATGTGTGAAGGATTAGATTCTTTCATAATTTCCTCCGAAACCTCCTCCAACCTCAAAAAATCAACCTTCACAATTGTAATTCTGCTCATTTTCTCCAGCTAAAAATGAGTGGAATTTGGAGGATCCATTGGTGTGTAGATCATATCAATAGAGGCAAAGTATTTGATTTACTAGCTTTGGAGAACCACTGGAATAGAGCAGTCACTTGCTAAATTTTTTCCAAGCGATCCAATTCGAGTTTTCTCATAATTTTTCACAGCACTTTCCTCAAGGAGTTGATAAGTTCCATATTTTTTTTCATGAATTTTGGAGCATTTAAACTGAGGCAAAAGTCTCTATTAATCTACTTTGCTAGAGCCTAGCAAATTCTGGATTGGTGAAGTGTTCACGGGCCATCACAACCTTGGAAATTTGCTTTTTGAGGTAATTCTCTAACAAAATCTGAATTCCCAGCATGAGTAGATCCTTGGTATGCTGTAAGCACTAGTTATTTTTGAGCTTTTGAAGTTTGATAATTAGATCCTAGCGGCTTACTTGCCATCATAATATTTATTTTACATGACCATCTTCATCTTATGTTTATATTACTTCATTAGTATTTAGTTGAAGCCCTCAGATCACACATGACAACGGGACTTGGTCACTTTCACTGGGTGATGATCATGAAACAAGTCTTACATGGTCGTGATCTTAAATCTTCCAAGTTGTAGGATCTTATGAGACAGGGCATCTAAGATCCGAATAGACTTGCACTAACAATGCATAAATCCAAAAGTTGGATATTGTACCGTTTCATGAGCAATCCATGTTAGACATGGGTGCATGTTAGTAGGTGCTTGTTAAAGAACAAGTTCACTAAAGACCCACCTAGAGAATCCACTAGATAGCCGTGGTGACAAGTTCTCCAGCTTACGTTAGTACATATAATTAGTCATTTGATCTAAGAATCCATGGTAACCCTGTGTTTAGGTCCTTATGCTTTGACTCTTCCTTGACCACTTAGCGGGTCTTTCATGTTGAGGTGAGGTATAAGCCACTTAGATATGGAGGTTTGTGAGATCCAAGATAGGATCCGACTCCTCATCTTTATAAAGGGTGAGTGCATCTCCTATATATTCTATAATGATTGGTTCCACAAAATCCTTGCGCAAGGTAGTATGACAATTTGGAAAAGGAGTTTTTCAAAGGTGAGGTCATAAAGAAAAATTGAACATTGGAATAGAGACATAGTATCGAGGCTATTATGGAGCTAATAAATATCTTGCCCTAAGCCTCTTTCAGGAGATAGGAGACTGAATGACCATATTTGCATGGTAAGCATAGAGCAAGAATAGCTCTCCAAAAGTATTTATTTCGGCCAATTAGTTGGGTTCCATGGGCTTGAGGTTGGACATAGACAATAGAGATTGGTTACTCTTCAATTAATGAGATTAACTGAATTGAGTCATTAGTTTGAAGGAGTTTAGACTTGAAAGACGATGTAATGCAAGGATCCAATTAAAAACTGAAACCAAACTTGTATTACACCTCTACAAGGATCTAAATTCTTGCCTATAAAATGGATCAAGATTAGATAGTTACCTCTCAAGCAAACTACAACCAAAACTTGAAGATGTGCTTCTTTTCCCGAAAGCAGATTGTGTTTCTGGTGCAGCAAGGTGTGATCAACTTTTGACCAGGCAAATCACCTCTGATTTGAGCCAAATCTGGACCAAAATTTTGCCAACGCCTTGAAGAATGTACAGTAATAACTTCAGCTCCAAATAATTCTAGAATGGCAGCAAACAGAGTCCAGAAAGTCACTTCTGGAACAGACGTTCACCAAAAACAAACAATGCAAACATCTTGCCTCTGATGTGAAAGTCCACACACCAATGGATAATCCTTTTCTTCCTAGTTCAGTTGGAAAAACTATGAAGAAATGTAGAGGATGATGAAGGCTGAAAAGTGAGGGACGGAGGTGAAGAAGGTGTGAAGCCTCAACTCATGAGAGAATCACAAAATTGGAGGGAAATTTGAATCTAACAATTAGATCTCAATGCTAGCATAATTCACATCATATGGTTGCCCCTCTCTATATCTATATATAGAGTGAGGATGGTGTAATGCCACCTTGGCATCACATCTTCCTCAAGGTAGGGCCGCCACATGTCATGCCAACTTGCATGTGAATTCCTTGTGAATTTGAATTTTATTTGGAATTTTCATTTCATCTTATGAAATGCCATCCAAATAAATTCTAATTCCTCACCAAATGAACTCTTCATTTGAATTTTTCATTTCTTCACTTTAATTAAATTAAATATTTTAATTTAATCAAACTTTGATATAACTTTTAAGTCAACTAACTTAACTCTTTAAAATTGTTAACTTAACTCTTTAAGTTAACTTGATCAGTTGATAGTCATGTGGCACCAAATTAAATTAACACTTAATTTAATTGGTCTTAATTTAATTCCTTAAATTAATTAGATCAATTTAACAATTAAATTGATCAAGCCTAACTGACTAAAAATTGCATCAACCATAACCCTCAATTTTCAGTCACTCGGAATCTTTCTGACATTTAGAAAATTCCCTTCATCAAGTAGGATTTCCAATTGGCTTTTCTGTGTGACCCATTAGGTTCTACCATTCATTGGACATGGGCTCACAACCTTTGTGACTTTGGAATATCAAATATTCACATATCGACTCAATTCAATTAATCTCTATTATTGAAGAATACCCAATCTTCATGGTCGATATCCAATCTCAAGCCCATGAAGCCCAACAATTGGCCGAATGAAAGCTTTTGGTGAACCATTTTAGCTCTACGCATACCATGCAACTACGGTCCGTCCGTCTCTTGTCTCCATGGAAGAGACCTAGGGCAAGATATTTATCGACTCCTTAATAGCCTCGATACTATACAACTATTCTCAATGTTCGATTCCAGTTTATGACCTTATCTTTGGAAAACTCTTTTTTCGAATTGTCATACTGCCTTGGCTAAGATTCCTTGGACTCGATTATTATAGAACACATAGGAGATGCACTCGTCCTTCATAATGATGAGGAGTCGAATCTCATATTGGATCTCATAAACCTCCATATCTAAGTAGCTCATACTCAATCACAACCCGAGCGGCCCTCTCGGTGACCAGGATAAGTCAAAGTATGAGGACCTAAACACAAGGTTACAATGGGTCCTCTAGTCAAAGGACTAATTGTACGCACTAGCGTAAGTTGGAGAACTTGCCATTATAGCTACTTAGTGGATTCTCCGGGCGGGTCTCTAGTGCCTTGTTCTCTAACAAGCACCCACTAACATTTACCTATATCTCATATGGTTTGCTCATGGAATGGAGCAATATCCAACCCTTGGATTGTGCATCGTTAGTGCAAGTCTATCCGAATCTCAAATGCCTTGTCTCATAAGATTCTAGACTTGGGATATTTAAGATCGTGATCATGTAAGACTTATTCCATGATCACCACCTAGTATATGACCAAATCCCGTAGTCTCGTATAATTTAAGGGCTTCAACTAAATGCCAGTAAAGTAATATAAGCATAAGATGAAGATGGCCATTTGCAATGAATATCATTCAACCAAGATTGTATAGAAATTCCACATTGACCAATTTTTTAGGTAGACGGTTGACACAATTTTTGGTCATGTTGGCTTGATCAATTTAATTGTTAAATTGATTAAACTTATAGGAGTTAAATTAGACCAATTAAATTATGGAGTTAATTTAATTGGTGCCACATGACTATCAATTGGTCAAGTTAACTTAAGGATTTAAGTTAACAATGACTAGCTTAAAAAGAGTTAAGCTAATTGACTTAAGAGTTAAGTCAAAAGTTAATTAATTAAATTAAAGTATTTAATTTAATTAAAATAAAGAATCAATTTTGGAGGGAAATTTCAAATAAAGGATTCATTTGGTGTGATTATAATTTATTTGGATGATATTTCATTAAATGAAATAATGATTCCAAATGAAATTCAAATTCACATTTAATTCACATACAACTTTCTTGCAAGTTGGCAACCAAGTTGGCGCCAACCATGAGGGAGGTGCGATGCCACCTAAGCATCACACCTTCCCTCCATCTATATATAGATATGGAGGGTGGGGCGACCAAGCATGTTTTACACACACAAGCATCTAATTGTTAGATTCTCTCATTTCCCTCCAATTTCCCATATGTTGCATCATGTGTTGAAGCTTCAGATTTTTCTTTATCTCTTACCTCCAAAATCGACCTTCATCCTTACTCTTCTCTCCTTTGTTTTTCAGATGACATTGCAGAGAATTGGATTGTCCATTGGTGCGTGGATCTCATCATTAGAAGCAAAACAATTGGATTGCTAGCCTTTTAAAAATCCTCTGTTCAAGCAGTAATTTGGAGCCATTTCTGGACGCACTTCAATATTTCTAATTTTGCTGAATTTTTTACTGTAGATTCATAAAGGTATTGCTGATCTCTTGTCAAAATTTCAGCCGATTTCAACCAATTTTGCTTGGGCAGAAGTTGTCCAAAATCTGCTATGCCAGGCAAGACTGCATTAAAGAAGTTCAAGCTAGTCTTCATCCTTTTGGTTGGAATTTACTTTTAAGGTAATTTTCTGACCTAAATCCACTTTAATGATGTGAATTAGATCTTTAGGGAGATGTTATCAAGTTTGATTTTAGTTTCTAAATGTTCTATTATTGGATCATTGGCTCACACCTCCTATTAAGTAAGTGAGCAAAAGGTTTGCAAATTCCAAAAGTCCATTTATGGACTAAAACAAGCATCCTGAAGTTGAAACAAACGTTTTGATAAGACAGCCAAATCATTTGGCTTTATCAAAAATGTGTATGAACCATGTGTGTACAAAAAGGCTAATGGAAGTTCAATACAGTTTTTTGTGCTTTACGTCGATGGCATTCTTCTTATTGGGAATGAGAGAGAAATGTTAGAGTGTACTAAGGAATGGTAATTTTCACAATTCTCCATGAAGGATTTAGAAGAAGCATCCTACTTATTGGGAGTACGGATCTAGAGATAGACCAAATAGGATGTTGGGGCTTTCCCAAACACCATACACTGACATGATATTAAAGAGGTTTAGTGTGGAAGAATCCAAGAAGGGATTATTTTCCATAGAACATTATCTTTGTCTCTCCAAGTTAATAGCCCCTAAGACTAAAGACAAGAGAGAAAGAATGTCCCACATACCTTATGCATCAGCCATTGGGAGCATAATGTATGTCGTTCAATGTACAAGGCCGGATGTAGCCACGCTCCAAGCTTTACGAGCTGCTTTCAATCCAACTCTAGTGAATGTCATTGGCAAGCCATAAAAGCAATCCTAAAGTACTTAAGAAAAACTAAGGATTTGTCTTTGGTATACGGCAATGGAGAATTAAACTTGAAGAGTTTTCGGATTCTAGTTTCCAACCCGATGAAGATAACCTCAAATCCACCTTAGGATTTGTATTTTGCCTCAATGGCAACGCGATGAGTTGGAAGAGTTACAAATAATATAAAATATATGGTGTCTTCTTAAGCCGTAAATGAGGCTGTTTGAATGAAAAACTTAATCCAAGAGATGTAGTACCTAGCGTGCAAAAGCCTATGTTTGTATTTTGAAGACAACTTAGGACTTGACCCAAGATTTCATCAGCAATCCAAACATAAGTAAATGCGTTATCATTTGATCTATGAGATTAATTGATAGAGGCAACAATTGAGTGGATAAAGTTACTTCATAAGAGAATATAGCAAATCCACTGACTAAACCCCTAGCACAAAAGATCTTTCAAAGACATCCTGAAAAGATGGGCTATAAGACTAAGGGGAATTGGCTTTAAGGCAAGTGAGAGATTCTTGGAATAGTACCCCGAAGCCAATTAGATTGGCATATAAAAACTATTTCACTTGTAATACAATCTTGATTGAATGATATTCTTATTAAATGGCCATCCTCATCTTATGATTATTTTACTTCACTGGAACTTGGTTGAAGCCCCTAAATCACACAAGATTATGGAACTTTGTCACATATCTATGATGGAGATCATGAAATAAGTCTCTACGGTTGTGATTTTAAATATTCAAAGTCATAGAATCTTATGAGATAAAGCATCTAAGATTCAGATAGACTTGCACTAGCGATGCATAATCTAAAGAGATGGATATTACTCCATTTCATGAGCAATCTATGTTAGACATAGATGCATCTTAGTGGGTGCTTGTTAAAGAATAAGTTCACTGAAGACCCACCCAGAGAATCCACTAGATAGCCGGAGTGGCAAGTAGGCCAGCTTACGCTAGTGCATATAATTAGTCCTTTAACCTAAGGATCCATGGTAACTTTGTGTTTAGGTACTTATACTTTAACTCTTCTCCAACCACGTAGGCAGTCATCCGGGATTGAGATTGGGTATGAGCTACTTAAGCATGGAGGTTTGTGAGATCCAAATTAGGATCCATCTCCTCATTGTTGAGAAGGACGAGTGCATCTCCTATGTATTCTATAATGATTGATTCCAAGAAATTCTTACGCAAGGTAGTATGACGTTTGGAAAATGAGTTTTCCAAAGATGAGGTCATAAAGGGAAATTGAATATTAGAATATAGAAACATAGTTATCGAGGCTATTGGGGAGCCGATAAATATCTTACCCTAGGCTTCTTTTAGGAGATAGGAGATTGAAGGACTGTATTTGCATAGTAAGCGTAGAGCTAAAATTGTCCATCAAGACATATTCATTCATGCTATTAGTTGGGCTCCATGGGCTTGTTGCTAACATCGATTACGGAGATTTGGTACTCTTCGATTAATAAAGATTAATTGAAAGAGTTATTAGTTTAAATGAGTTTAAACTAATATCAATATTTCAATATTTAAAATATCACAATGAGTTGTGAGCCTATGTCCAATGAATGGATAAACCTAATAGGTCACACACAAAATCCTAGAGGTAGTTCTTACTTGATGGGAGGAATTTTCTAAGGAGTTGGAAAATTCAACCCAGGCGTTTTTGGAGATAAAATGGTTGACTATTTTATTAGTCATCTTGGCTTGATTAATTTAATTGTTAAATTAATCAAAATAATGTAAGAAGTTAGATTAGACCAATTAAATTAATGAGTTAATTTAATTGGTGTAATGTGGCAATTAATTAGTCAAGTTAACTGAGGGAATTAAATTAACACCAATTAACTTAAAGAGTTAAGTTATTAAATTAAAGTATTTAATTTAATTAATGAGAAGAATTATTTTTGGAGAGAAGAATCAAATGAAGAGTTTATTTGAGTTGGCATTTTAATTAATTTGAAATTAGATTCCAAATTGAACTAAAATGCGCATGAAATTCAAATGAGATTTGAATTTGCCACCTTAGCGCCCCACTTGGCTGCTTCCCCTCATGGTTGGCATCACACCATCCAACATCTATATATAGATATATATATATATATAGAGAGAGAGAGAGAGAGAGAGTTCAGCCACCTAGCAAAAAGTGTGAAGAATTAGATTCTTTCACATTTTTCTCCAAAACTCTCTTTCCAAACATTACTTCATGTGTTGAGGCTTTGTTTCTCTTCTTCTCCTACCTCAAAAAATTGGCCTTCAACATTGATATTGTGCTCACTTCCTCCAGCGGAAAGTGAGTGGAATTTGGAGGATCAATTGGTGTGTGGATCATTATAATGGAGGCAAAGCATTTTATTTGCTAGCTTTGGAGATCTACTAGAACAGAGTAGTCAATTGCTGAATTTTTTTCGAGCGATCCAGATTGATTTTTGCTCCAAATTTTTTACAGCAACTTTATCATGGAGTTTAGAAGTTTGATATTTTTTTTTGTGATTTTTGGAGCACTCTAACCTAGGCAAAAGTTGCTGGTTCTCCTCTGTGCCAGAGTCTGCTAGAATCTAGATCGGTGAAGTGTTCACCTTTGTGACCTTGGAAATTTGCTCTTTGAGGTAAATCTCTAACTAAATTTGAATTGTAAGCATGAATAGATCCTTGGTAAGTTGTAACCACTAGTTAATTTGAGATTTTGAAGTTTTAATTATTGGATCCTAGTAGCTTACTAACCTTCGTCTTGAACTTCATCAAGTTCAACAACAATGCCATTTCTATCCAATAGAAATTACTTTTCCAAAAAGGTGGTGTTCCTTGAAACAAACACTTTTTGTTCCGAGGGATCATAGAAGTAATAACCAATAGACTTTCTTGGGTATCCCACAAACTTGCACAAGGTGGATCTACTACCCAACTTATCTCCTACTATCCGGCTCACATAGGCGGGAGATCCCCAAACCTTAAGGTATTGGTAAGAGGGTGCTTTATCATACCACATCTCATGTGGTGTTTTTGGCACCGACTTTGAAGGTACTATATTTAGTAGCTTCGCCGCCATTTGTAAAGTGTATCCCCAAAAGGATATGGGCACATAGAAAAAGCTCATCATGGAATATACCATGTCTAACAAAGTACAGTTTCTCCTTTTGGCTACTCCAATGTGTTGCGTGTGCTAGGTGGAGTCCATTCTAAGAAAATCCCATTCTCTCTTAGATAATCAAAGAACTTGGCACTTAAGTATTTTCCTCCTCGATCCAATCAAAGAGCTTTACTACTAAGTCCCTTTTTCTTTTCCACTTCATTTCTTTACTCTTTGAACTTTTCAAAGGCTTCGGACTTGAGCTTCATAAGATACACATATCCGAACCGAATATAATCATCGATAAAGGTGATGAAGTAGGAAATTCCTTAATGCCACTAACATTTAGTGCTTTGAGAGCTTCTTACTTGTTCTTCCTATTTTTAGAAATATGCCCAAGTCTTGCATGCCAAAGAATGGCATCTTCTTGGTTATCTAATTTCATTTTACTTGATTGAATATGCATTAGTGAATGTTGGGAATCTAGTATGTATAATCCATTATTCAATGTACCTTGTGCAATTAAAGAACCGTTATTTAATATTTTCAATACACTATTCGATATAGAAAAATCAAATCCTTCATTATCAAGAATGTGTATTGAAACAATGCTCCTAAGAAGTTGGGGTATATAATAACAAGGATTTAACTTAATACAAGCATTCCCCAAGTCTAAATTTACTATGCCTTGGCCTGTAGCGGCAACTTTTGCTATATTTTCAATGTGGAGGATCATATCCCCTTCACGTAGACTCTTTTTTCTTTCCATCCCCTATA
Organism: Jacaranda mimosifolia; assembly: GCA_018894105.1. NCBI lineage: Eukaryota > Viridiplantae > Streptophyta > Magnoliopsida > Lamiales > Bignoniaceae > Jacaranda > Jacaranda mimosifolia. The sequence continues at coordinate 22,099,293 of CM032126.1, forward strand.
ATGAATTATAAATGTGAGAGCCACATGCGGTATCAAATACCTATGAGGAAGAATTAGTCGTTAAGTGCATTTCAATGAAGTGCATACCCTTCCCAAGGAAGGCAAGGTATTCTTTGCAATTGCTAATCCAATGCCCCTTTTCGCTACAGTAGAAATAAGATGCATCGGTCTTGTCTCTTTTTTTTTTCTTAACTCCCCCCTAACCCTTCAAAGGTTGCTTTTCTTTTGAGGAGGAACTCTTCTTCCTCTTACCTCCCTTTCTGGGGCCCCTAGGGCCCTTCGACTTTGAGGCGGAAACAAGCATAAGAGGCTTTTCCTTTTTCATAGTTGTCTCGGCGGTCTCAAGCATGTTCACCAATTCATTAATTATAACCTTTTGCTTGGACATATTGAAGTTCATAATGAACAAGGGGGGAAATGATTGGAGGATTAAATCCACGTAAAGGTTATTGTCCATGACCACATCAAGTTGTCCAAGCTTTTCAATGATCCCTATAATCTTGAGGCCATGATCACGGACATTAGCATCTTCACCCATCCGTGTCCTAAAGAGCTCCTTCGACGAAGCAAATCTTGCGTGTCAAGTTTGGACACCGTACAACTCTTGTAGGTGGCTGCTTGTTAGGGAACAAGGTACTGAAAACCCACCGGAGAGTCCACTAGATAGCCAGAGTGGCAAGTTAATAGTGGAAAATTCTCCTACTTACGCTAGTACATATAATTAGTCCTTTGACTTGAGGATCCATGGTAACCTTGTGCTTAGGTCCTCACACTTTGACTCCTCCCTGGTCCCTTAGCTGGCCCGCTCAAGTGGTGATTGGGCATGAGCTACTTTGATATAAAGGTTTATCAGATCCAAGATGGAATCTGACTCCTCATCTTTGTGAAGGGCGAGCACATCTCCTATATGTTCTATAATGATCGATTCCAAGAAATCCTTGTGCAAGGTAGTATGAAAATTTAGAAAAAGATTTTTCCAAAGTTGAGGTTATAAAGTGGAATCGAACATTGGGAATAGAGACATAGCATCGAGGTTATTAGGGAGCCATCAAATATCTTGCCTTAGGCCTCTTTCGAGAGATAGGAGACGAAATGACTGTATTTGCATGTTATGCGTAGAGCTATGATGGTTCTCCAAAAGCATTCATTTCAGCCAATTAGTTGGGCCCCATGGGCTTCAAGTTGGACATCGACAATAAAGATTAGGTACTCTTCAATTAATGGAGATTAATTGAATTGAACTGATTAGTTTAAAAGAGTTTAAACTAAAATGAATATACGATATTCAAAAGTCACAAGGAGTTGTGAGCCTATGTCCAATGAATGGTAGAACCTATCAGGTCACACACAAAAGCCAATTACATTTTCTAAGTAATGAAGGAACTTTCTAAGTGTTAGAAAATTCTCTCCATGAAGACCCATTTTTGGGTAATTGAAGTTGGGGTCAATTTTGGTTTGATTAATTTAAGTATTAAGTTGATCAACTAATTTAAGGAGTTAAATTACATTAATAATTAAAGAGTTAATTATTTTGTGCCATGTGACCATTAATTGATCAAGTGAACTTGAAGAGTTATGTTAATAAAATAAAGCTTAAAGAGTTAAGCTAGTTGATTTAAGAGTTAAGTCAATTATTAATTAATTAAATTAAATTGCTATTAATGAGGACAATATTATTTGCAAGGAAAATTCAAATGATAGGATCATTTTAGTGTGGCATTTAATTAATTTGAAATTAAATTTCAAATGTAATTTAAATGTACACAAATTCAAAATTAAATTTGAATTTGCCAACTAATTGGCATGCCACATGGGTGGTCACCTTGAGGAAGCTGTGATGCCAGCTTGGAATCAAACCATCCTCACTCAATATATAGATATAGAGTGAGGGGCAGCACACACACAATTTAGCAAGTGAAGAATTAGATTCTCACTTTTCCCTATATTTTTAAGATGTTCATTCATGTGTTGAATATCACCTTTTCTCTTCTTCTCCCTGCCCTAAAATCGGCCATATCCCTATCAAATCTCCTCTCTTTCTCTAGCTACAAGTGAGGAGTAGTAGTATTTGGATTGGTGTGTGGATCATTTCGATAGAGGCAAAACAATGGTTTGCTAAACCTTTGGAGATCCACCTGCAAGATCAGTCTCTTGTCGATTTTATTCCAGGAGATCTAGAAGGAGTTTCGAGCTGAAACTTATTCCAAAAGCTTCCTCAAGGTGTTGAGCATCTACTAGAAAATTTTCATCATTTTTTGAGAGTTTTGAATAGGTCTAAAATCGCTTGCTTCCAGCTGTGCTGCTGTCTGGCAGATTCTGTTTGAAGAAGGAGTTCTTCAATACACCTTTGGATTTAAGCTCTTAAGGTAACTCTTCAAACAAATATGAATCTTAAAGCATGTTTAGATCCTTGGTTGCTTGTAAGCACTAGTTTATTTAAGCTTTGAAAGTTTTATTATTGGATTCTAGTGCCTTACTTGCTTCCAAGTGGTATCAGAGCCTAATCATGCTTAGATTTGTATTTTTTGTCAAATTGATTTATGTGATGGATTGATCCATATCACCGAATTCTCGATTCAATTGATGGGTTAGAGCATTTGGATGATGTTGTATGTAGCTCCTGGATTGATGAATTAAAAGCATGCTAATATGTGTTTTAATTATTGATTCATATGATTACCATGTTTTAATTCATAGCTATTGATGTTGAAAGTTGATTTGGCAATAATTGATGTTATATGTTGATATAACATGTGCTGATTAGCCTTAAGATGTTTGTTTTTGGATCCAATTTGATGGGAATTTTGTTGGAGATTTTTGAAGAATATGATTCTTACTTAAACTAGTTTTTGGAAGCATGTTTGAGCACTTGAATTTACCTTTTTAAAAGGTGTTTTGAATATGGAAATTAATCCAAATATATGATTTATTCTTAGAATGTGTTCTAAAATTTTTGGTGTTGGCAAGTATTGCACTAGGATCCAATAGTAAAACATCAAAAGTTTAAATAAACTGGTACTTTACATGTTTACAAGGATCTAATCATGCTAGGGATTCAGATTTAGGAAAAGAGTTACCTTGAATAGTAAATTTCCAAGGAGAAAATGGTGAACTCTTCACCAATCCAGAATTTGCCAGATAGCGGCGCAGCAGGGAAAGAGCAATTTTTGCCTTGGTTAAACTTATCCAAAAATCATCAAAAAAATTCCTGGATCCTAGATATTATGAAAATTTTGGATCAAAACACCTTCTATATTTTTGGAAAAAAATTCGACAAATTACTTCTCTGTTTTAGTAGATCTCTAAAGCTAGCAACCCAAGTGTGTTGCCTCTATTGTGGTGATCCATACACCAATTGAACTTCTAATTTCCCCTCACTTTTAGTTGGAGTAAGAGATGAGAAATACAATGGTGGAGGCCAATTTGAGGTTGGAGAAGAAGAAACAAAGCAAAGCATCAACACATGATGTAATGCTTGGAGAGAGAGTTTTGGAGGGAATTGTGAAAGATTCTAATCTTCACACCTTTTGCATAGTGGCCATCCTCTACCTCTATATCTATATATAGAGGAAAGATGGTGTGATGCCAAGGTGGCATCACACCTTCCTCAAGGGGGGCGGCCACTTGCCTTGCCAAGGTGGCAAATTCAAATCTAATTTGAATTTGAATGCATTTTAATTATATTTGAAATCTAATTTTAAATTAATTTTCAAATTAATTAAGATGCTAATTCAAATGAACCTTTCATTTGAATTTTTCCTCCAAAATGTATTCTTCTCTTTAATTAAATTAAACACTTTAATTTAATTAATTAACCTTTGACTTAACTCTTAAGTTAAACAAGCTTAACTCTTAAGCTCAATTTTGTTAACTTAACTCTTTATGTTAACTTGACCAATTGATGATCATTTGGCACCAAATAATTAACTCCTTAATTATGGGTTTAATTTAATTCCTTAAATTTATTGATTAATTTAACAATTAAATTAATCCAGCCAAAATTGACCTTCAAATTGGACACCTCAAAAATTGATTCCATGGAGTAATTTTTCTAACACTTAGAAAATTCCTCCATTAACTAGGAAGCTAATTGGCTTTCGTATGTGACCCAATAGGTTCTACCATTCATTGGACATGGGATCAGAACTCCTTGTGACTTTAGAATATCTTGTATTCATTTTAGTTTAAAACACTTTTAAACTGATGGACTCAATTCAACTAATCTCCATTAATTGAAGAGTACTCAATATCCATGGTCGATGTCCAACCTCAAGCCCATGGAGCCCAACTAATTGGTCAAAATGAATGCTTTTGGAGAACCATTGTAGCTCTACACTTACCAAGCAAATACAGTCCTTCCGTCTCCTATCTCCCGAAAGAGGCCTAGGGTAAGATATTTGCTAACTCCCTAATAGCTTCGATACTATGTCTCTATTCTCAATGTCCATTTCCATTTTATAACCTCATATTTGGAAAAATCCTTTTCCAAGTTGTCACACCACCCTACATAAGGATTCTTGGAATCGGTCAATGTAAAACACATAGGAGATGTACTTGTCATTCACAAAGACGAGGAGTTAGATTCTATCTTGGATCTCACAAACCTCAATGTTTAAGTAGCTCATGCCCAATCACCACCTAAATGGTTTGTTAAGTGACCAACGAGGTGTCAATGCATGAGGACCTAAACATAAGGTTACCATGGATCTTCATGTCAAATGACTAATTATATCTACTAGTGTAAGCGAGAGAATTTGCCACTACCGACTTGCCACTCTGGCTATCTAGTGGATGCTCCGGTGGGTCTTTAGTATCTTATTCCTAAACAAGCACCCACTAACATGCATCCATATCTCTCGTATGGGATTGCCCATAGAATGGAGCAATATCAAATTCCTTGGATCTATGCAATGTGAGTGAAAGTCTATCCGGATCTTAAATGCCCTATCTCTTAAGATCCTATGACTTGGAAGATTTAAGATCACGACCATATAAGACTTATTCCATGATTATTACCCAGTGTGTGACCAAGTCCTCTAGTCTTGTGTAATGTAAAGGATTAAACCAAATACCGGTGAAGTAGATGAAAGCATAGGATGAAGATGGCCATGTTATTAATATTATTCAATCAAGATTGTATCACAAGTGAAATAGTTTACAATGTCAATCTAATTAGCTTGTTGGGCACCATTCCAATATTTGGTGCATGAAAGTTGAGCCAAAATTGGCTTGACTCGGCCATAACCCAAAAACAGGACAGCTGTCAAGCCAGTACACACGCTGGCAAGGCAACGATTGAGAGTCATAAGCCAGCAGCGTGCACGCTCTGTCGGGCAACGCCTAGTTTTATGAATATCGAGTTTTGAGCCATTATTTGGGCTCCTTTGATGACCAAAATAATTTTAAATCATATCTATGGGATGCACAAGTGTTGTGCAAGGTCCTAAAATTTTGTTTGACATTTTTGAATGCTTTTAAAAATTGGTTAAAGTTAATCTTCAATTTATAGCATAAAAGTTATGCTTGGCCAATTATTTGTTTATGAGATAAACATTTAATTGTTCAAATTAATTGTTAATTCTAAATTTATTTATTGTTCTTTTAACTATTGAATGGATGATGAATGAATGGGGATAATCATGAGCCTTTAGTATTGATTTTATTTATTTCAAGTTATAAAAGGGTTGTATTGAATAGGGGCTTGCATGCCTCTTTTGTTCTACTTTGTAAAAGTTATGAGAGTAGAATCATTAGGAGTGAGGATTTCTTTCTCATATAAATGTTGCATGGAGCAAAGAAGGCCATTGGCGGTGTGGAGACTTTTTGAAGACCCATGAATGTATGGGGATATACTTATGTAATAGCTAGTTTTAATCAACCCACTTAAAATCAACTAGGTGGTTCACAAATAGCTCTAAGTGCACCACTTGGTTAGGCTCATGGTCATTCCACCCTATGAATATGTTAGGAGCATTTACTTATTTATACTTTTCATATCCTGTTGATGTATGAGATGCATGGTTAGGATATAGAAAACCTAAATAAGAAGATAAAATGATGTCTTTGCAAGCAAAAACCCTCAACTTAGAATGTCTAAGTGCTTTTAAATATCAAGTCAAAATAGATATAAATTAAAAGAGTTTTAATTAATCCATGTCTTCTACTAATAGTATGTGGCATGGCGATGCTACTATTGTTTGTGTAATGTCTCACTAGTTGTGGGTCACACTTATAGTGGAAAGCTGTGACCATAAACTTAGCATATGATACACCTTTGATTTGCGAACACCCATGCATTATCACACGAGTTATGGGATGTCGTGTTGCTTGTCTCGAATCAAAGCTTGATTGGTAGGTCCGACTTAACACCTAGTAGTGTGGATGTCTCATGAGTCGTGGGTCCACATAAAAAGTGAGGCAAAAGTTGCTTACCTTTCAATTGTTTGTGGATGTCTCACGATTCGTGGGTCTACTTGCAAGTCCTTAGGATCTTTATTTTCACTAGGAAATAAGATTTCCCGAATTCTTCTATGGGGTGAAGGATTTGTTAAAATAGTGGGAGAAAAACATGCTTGAAAGACCATGATCATGTTTTCAATATCAAAATTCAATCAAGCATTTTAGAAAGCAATAAACTCACTGGGCCTAACTTCCATGATTAGTTAAGAAACCTTAAAATCATTCTTGACTTTGAAAAGAGAACTAACATCCTTGTTCAATGTCCACTGGACACATTAGGTGACGATGCCACCAATGAGCCATACAAATTGTTCGTTAGACTTGTGAATGATGATCTACAAGTAAGAAGCCTCATGATGGCTTCCATGACTAGTGAGCTTCAAAAGACTCATAAGCATATGAGACATGCATGTGAGATCTATAAACACCTACAAGAGTTGTACGGTGTCCAAACTTGACACGAAAGATTTGCTTCGTCGAAAGAGCTATTTAGGACACAGATGGGTGAAGATGCAAATGTACGTGATCATGGCCTCAAGATTATAGGGATCATTGAGAAGCTTGGACAACTTGATGTGGTCATGGACAATAACCTTTACATGGATTTAATCCTCCAATCATTTCCCCCCTTGTTCATTATGAACTTCAATATGTCCAAGCAAAAGGTTATAATTAATGAATTGGTGCCGCCGAGACAACTATGAAAAAGGAAAAGCCTCTTATGCTTGTTTCCGCCTCAAAGTCAAAGGGCCCTAGGGGCCCCAGAAAGGGAGGTAAGAGGAAGAAGAGTTCCTCCTCAAAAGAAAAGCAACCTTTGAAGGGTTAGAGGGGAGTTAAGAAAAAAAAAGGTAACAAGACCGATGCATTTTATTTCTACTGTGGCAAAAAGGGGCATTGGAACAAAAATTGCAAAGAATACCTTGCCTTCCTTGGGAAGGGTATGTACTTCATTGAAATGCAGTTAACGACTAATTCTTCCTCATAGGTATTTGATACCGCATGTGGCTCTCACCTTTATAATTCATTATAGGGGATGGAAAGAAAAAAGAGTCTACGTGAAGGGGATATGATCCTCCATATCGAAAATATGGCAAAAGTTGCCGCTACGGGCCAAGGCATAGTAAATTTAGACTTGGGGAATGCTTGTATTAAGTTAAATCCTTGTTATTATGTACCCCAACTTGTTAGGATCATTGTTTCAATGCCCGTTCTTGATAATGAAGGATTTGATTTTTCTATATCGAATAGTGTATTGAAAATATTAAAGAATGGTTCTTTAATTGCACAATGTACATTGAATAATGGATTATACATACTAGATTCCCAACCTTCACTAATGCATATTCAATCAAGTAAAATGAAATTAGATAACCAAGTTTATCCGAGTCTTAGATGCCTTGTCTTATAAGATCCGATGACTTGGAATATTTGAAATCACGACCGTGTAAGACTTATTCCTTGTTCACCACCCAATGCATGACCAAGTCATGTAGTCATGAGTGATCTAAGGGCTTCAACTAAATGCTAGTGAAGTGAATATAAGCATAATATGAAGACGGTCATATTATTAATATAATTCAATAAAGATTGTATCACAAGTGAAATAGTTTACAACGCTAATCTAATTGGCTTGCTGGGCACTATTCCAATAATGCCACCTTGGCATCACACCATCATCCTTATAAATATAGATATAGAGTGTGGAGTGAGAAGTTACATGTGATTTGCAAGCTAGAATTAGATTCTATCAATTTCCCTCCAATTTCCCAAGTGTTGCCTCATGTGTTGAAGCTTCACTTTTCGTCATCTCCTACCTCCAAATCAAGCCTTTATCCTTTCATTTCTCCTATTTATTCTCCAGTTAATGTTGAGTAGAATTGGATTGTGCATTGGTGTGTGGATCTTTTCATTAGAGGCAAGACAATTTGATTGCTAGACTTTGGAGATCCTCTATTTTGGGAAGTGCCTTTGGAGAGTCCTTTGGAGGACTTTCCATATTTTTTTTGAGCTGATTTTTTTACTGGAAATACATAAGGGATTTGATGTTCTTTTGGTTCAAATTTCACTCAAATCAAAGTTCATTTGGCCAGGCAAAAGCTGCTGGAAAACTACTGTGCCGCTGGAGAGATAGTTTTCAAGGAGTTAAGATCTTCTTCCACCTTCCTTTGATTTTCTAAAAATCAAGGTAATCCTCCTACCAAATCTGAATCTATGACATGTTTAGATCGTTGGATTCATATGTAGCCTAGTTACTTTAGCATTTTTTATACTTTGGTAATTGGATCCTAGTGCTACATGTGAGTTTAAATAGGATATGGAAAGCATAAATAAATAAATACGCCTAGCATGCTTTTAGGGTGGGATGACTATGAGCCTTAACCAAGTGGTACACTTAGAGCCATAGGTGCACTACTTAGTTAAATTTAAGTGGGTTGATTAAATCTAGCTATTACATGAGTGTTTCCCCTAAAAGACAGTGTAAGCTAAGCATCCAATTTAAAACTTTTAAAAACTAAAAACTAAATTGAATTACACCTCCCAAGGATCTAAATTCATGCCAAAAAATGGTTCAAGCTTAGATAATTACCTCTCAAGCAAAATACATACTAGTAGATCGAGGCTCCCGAATATTGCCACACAAATTTCACATAATATTGTCCGTGAAATATTTTTTGAAATTCGCGTGGCAATATCCAGTTAAAAATTCAGCTCCAAATAATTCTAACAAGGTAGCAAACAGAGTCCAGAAAAATCATTGCTGGAACAAAGGATCACCAAAAACAAATAATCTAAACGTCTTGCCTCTAATTTGAAAGTCCACACACTAATGGACAATCCTTTTCTTCCTAGTTCAGCTAGAAAAACTAAGAAGAAACAAAAAGGATGATGAAGGCCAAAAAGTAAGAAAGGGAGGTGAAGAAGATGTGAAGCCTCAACTCAGGAGAGAATCACAAAATTAGAGGGAAATTTGGATCTAACAATTAGATCTCAATGCTTGCATAATACTGTGTTGGTCACCTCTCTCTATATCTATATATAGAGGAAGGATGGTGTGATGCCAAGGTGGCATCACACCTTCTTCAAGGAGGGGGCGCCACATGTCATGCCAACTTGGCAAGTTGCAAGTTGCATATGAGTTTCTTGTGAATTTGAATTTCATTTGGAGTCTTCATTTCATCTTATGAAATGTCATCCAAATAAATTCTAATTCCACACCAAATGAACTCTTCATTTGAATTTTCCCTCCAAAATTATTTCTTCACTTTAATTAAATTAAATACTTTAATTTAATAAAACTTTGACTTAACAATTAAGTCAACTAACTTAACTCTTTAAGTTAACTTGGCCAATTGATAGTCATGTGGCACAAAATTAAATTAACACTTAATTTAATTGGTCTTAATTTAACTCCTTAAATTAATTAGATCAATTTAAAAATTAAATTGATCAAGCCGAAATGACTAAAAATTTCATCAACCGTAACCCTCAATTTTCAGTCACTAGGAATATTTCTAACAATTAGAAAATCCCCTTCATCAAGTAGGATGTCCAATTGGCTTTGTATGTGTGAGCCATTAGGTTCTACCGTTTATTGGATAGGGGCACACAACTCTTATGACTTTAGAATATCAAATATTCTCATTAGTTTAAACTCCTTTAAACTAATCGACTCAATTCAATTAATCTCTATTAATTGAAGAGTATCCAACCTCCATGGTCGATGTCCAACCTCAAGCCCATAGAGCCTAACAATTGGCTGAATGAATGCTTTGGGTGAACCATTTTAGCTCTACGCATACCATGCGAATATAGCCTTTCTATCTCCTATCTCTATGAAAGAGACCTAGGGCAAAATATTTGTCGAATCCCTAAGAGCCTCAATACTATGCATCTATTCTCAATGTTTGATTCTGATTTGTGACGTCATCTTTGGAAAACTCTTTTTCCAAATTATCACACTATTATGGCAAAAGGATTGCTTGGATTCAATCGTCATTGAACACATAGAAGATGCACTCGCCCTTCACAAAGACATTGAGTCAGATCCCATCTTGGATCTTATAAACCTCCATGTCTAAGTAACTTATACCCAATCAAAACTCGAATGGCCCGCTAGGTAACTAAGGGTGAGTCAAAGTATGAGGACCTAAATACAAGGTAATAATGGATCCTCAAGTCAAAGGGCTAATTACATGCACTAGCATAAGCTGGAGAACTTACCACTTCCAACTTGCCACTATGGCTAGCTGGTGGATTCTCCAGGCGAGCCTCCAGTACCTTATTTTCTAACAAGCACCCACTAACATGCACCCATATCTCATATGATTTGCTCATGGAATGGAGCAATACCCAACCCTTGGATTGTGCATCGTTAGTGCAAGTCTACACGAATCTTAGATGCCCTGTCTCCTAAGATTCTATGACTTGGGATATTTAAGATTACAATCGTGTAAGACTTATTTCATTATCACCACTTAGTGTGTGACCAAGTCCCTTAGTCTTGTGTGATCTAAGGGCTTCAACCAAATGCCTGTGAAGTAATATAACCATAAGATGAAGATAGCCATTTGCAATGAATTTCATTCAACCAAGATTGTATCACTAGTGAAATAGTTTACATGCTAATATTATTGGCTACGGGGCACTATTCCAACAATCTCCCACTTGCCTTAAAGCTAATACCTTCATAGCCTTAAGACCCATCTTCTCAAGATGTCCTTCAAAGACCTTTTGCTTTAGGGGTTAGATCAGTGGTTCTGCTATATTCTCTTCTAAGGCAATCCAATCCACTCGGATGTCTCCTCTCTCAAATGATAACACCTCAAAATGTTCTTGGATTGCTCGATGAGATCTCGGGTCAAGCCCAAAGTTGTCTTGAAAAGATAACCGTAGGCTCTTGCATACTAGGCACTTCATCTAGCTCTTGGATAAAGTTTTTAAAGGTTACTAAGCCACTAGGATCGAATTATCAAACTTCAAAAGCTTGAAATAACTAGTGCTTATAGCCCACCAAGGATCTAATCATGCTAGGAATTCAAATTTAGCTAGAGAGTTACCTCAAAAATCAAATTTCCAAGGTTGTGAAGGTGAATACTTCACCGATCCAAAATCTGGCTGCTTCTGGCACAATGGATGAACAGAGACTTTCACCATGGTTAAAATACTCCAAAATCACGAAAAAAAATTTGGAAACTCTCAACTACTTGAGGAAGGTGCTAGAAAAAATTTAGAGCAAAAAACCCTCTGGATAGCTTGAAAACAATTTGGCAAGTGACTGTATTGTTCCAGTGGATCTCCAAAGCTTAGTAAATCAAATGCTTTGCCTCTATTGATATGATCCACACACCAATCAATCTTCATAATTCCACTTAGTTTTAACTGGAAAAAGCAAGTATAATTACAGTGGTGAAGGCCAATTTAGAGACAGGCGAAGAAAATTTAAGCAAAGCATCAACATTTGATGCAATGCTTTAAATGAGGTTTTGGAGGGAAATGCAAAGAATCTAATTCTTCACACCAATTGTGATATGGCTGATTCCTCTCTCATATATATCGATATATAGATGTTGGATGGTGTGATGCCAAGGTGGAATCACATCTTCCATGAGAGGATGGCCAAGTGGGTTGCCAAGGTGGCAAATTTGAATTCAAATCTCATTTGAATTTCATGTGCATTTTAATTACATTTGTAATCTAATTTCAAGCTAATTAAGATGCTAATTCAAATGAACATTTCATTTGAATTTTTTCTCCAAAATGTATTCTTCACATTAATTAAATTAAACACTTTAATTTAATTAATTAACATTTGACTTAACACATAAGTCAATTAAGCTTAACTCTTAAGCTTACTCTTGTTAACTTAACTCCTTAAATTAACTTGACCAATTGATGGTCACTTGACACCAAATAATTAACTCCTTAATTAATGGTCTAATTTAACTCTTTAAATTAGTTGATTAATTTAACAGTTAAATTAATCAAGTCAAAATTTGACCTTCAAAATTGGCACCTCAAATCGGTCACCTTGGAGTGATTGTCTAACTTTTAGAAAATTACTCCAATAACTAGGAGGCTAATTGGCTTTTGTGCATGATTCAATAGGTTCTACCATTCATTGGACATGGGCTCACAAAGACTTTTGAATATCATATATTCATTTTAGTTTAAAACAACTTTTAAACTAATCGACCTAATTCAATTAATCTCATTAATTGAAGAGTACCTAATCTCCATGGTCGATGTACAACCTCAAGCCCATGGAGCCTGACTAATTGGCCAAAATAAATGTTTTTGGAGAACTATTATAGCTCTACACGTACCATGCAAATAAGGCCATTCTGTCTCCTATCTCCCAGAAGAGGCCTAGGGCAAGATATTTGTTGGCTCCCTAATAGTCTCGATACTATGTCTCTATTCCCAATGTTTGATTCCCTTGTGTGACCTCATGTTTCAAAAACTCATTTTCCAAATTGTCGCACCGCCTTGCAAAAGGATTTCTTTGAATCGATCATTACAGAACACATAGGAGATGCATTCGCCCTTCACAAAAATGAGCAGTCGAATTCCATCTTAGATCTCACAAAACTCCATGCCAATTAGCTCATACCCAACTTAACCTAAAAGACCCGCTAAGTGGTCAAGGAAAAGTCAAAGTATGAGGACCAGACACAGGGTTACCATGGATCCTCAGGTCAGAGGACTAATAATATGAACTAATGCAAGCTAGAGAACTTGTCACTAGCGACTTGCCACTATAGCTAACTAGTGGATTCTCCGGTTGACCTTCAGTACTTTATTCTCTAATAAGCACCCACTAACATGCACCCATATCTCATATGGTTGCTCATGGAATGGAGTAATATCGAACTCTTGGATTTATGCATCGTTAGTACAAGTCTATCCGGATCTTAGATGCCCTGTCTCATAAGATCCTATGACTTGAAAGATTTAAGATCACGACCGTCTAAGACTTATTCCATGGTCATCGAACTAAGTCCTGTAGTCATGAGTGATCTAAGGGTGTCATCCAAATGCAAGTAAATAAATAGAGAGCATAAGATGAAGATGGCAATATGAAGAATATCATTCAATCAAGATTGTCTTACAAAGAAATAGCTTTACAAGGCCAATCCTATTAGCTTGTCAAAACTATTCCAACAATCTCCCACTTGCCCTAAAGCTAATGCCCCATGGGTTTTAGACCTATCTTCTCAAAATGTCCTTCAAAGACCTTTTGCCTTAGGGGTTTTATTAATGGATCTGCAATATTCTCTTCCGAGACGACCCACTCCACTCGAATGTTGTCTCCATCAATGATCTCCTGGATCAAATGATATCGCCTCAAAATGTGCTTGGATTTTTTATGAGATCTTGGCAATTTGTCTTGTGCCATTACCCCATTGTTGTTACAATAGACAACCATTGGCTTAGCAATGCAAGGCACTACATTCAACTTTTGAATGAAGTTTTTCATCCATCCAAACATCTTCCTTTGTAGCTTTTGAAGCCACAATATATTCCACCTACGTGGTAGAATCGGCCGTGGTGTCTTATTTTGAGCTCTTCCAAGTCATTGCACTACCACTGAGGTAAAATATAAATCCAGAAGTGGATTTTAGGTTATCTATATCATATTGGAAAATTGAATCCAAAAACCCCTCTAGTTTCAATTCTCCATTGTCGTATACCAAAAACAAGTCCTTAGTTCTTCTCAAGTACTTAAGAATTGCTTTAACAACTATCCAATGACTCTCACGGGGATTGGATTGGAACCTACTCGTAACACTTAGCTAGTGTGCCACATCCGGTCTTGTACATTGAACTGCACACATTATGCTACCAATAGCAAAGGTATAAGGTATGTGGGACTTTCTTTGCCTCTCGTTTTTAGTCTCAGGGGCCATAGACTTGGAAAGACGAATGCCATGTCCCATAGGAATAAATCCCTTCTCGGATTCTTCCATAATAAACATCTTTAATATCTTGTCAATGTAGGGCGATTGGGATAGCCCCAACATCCTCCTAGATCTATCTCTATAGATGCGTATTCCTAATAGATAGGATGCTTTTCCCAAATCCTTCATGGAGTATTGTGTAGATAACCACACTTTAGTACATTATAACACTCCTACCTCAATCCCAGTGAGAAGGATGTCATCGACATAAAGCATAATAAACTATACACCACTCCCACTAGCCTTCTTATACACACATAGTTCATAAATATTTTTGACAAAGCCAAACGATTTGACCATTTTTTCAAAATGTATGCTTCAACTTTAGGATGCTTGTTTGAGTCCATAAATAGATTTTTGGAGTTTGCAAACCTCTTACTTACTCCCCTTGGATGTAAAACCTTGTGGTTGCTCCATATAGATTTCTTCTTCAATGTCTCCATTGAGGAAAGCGATTTTCACATCCATTTATCATATCTCATAGTCATAATATGCTGCTATAGCAAGTAGAATCCAAATGGAGTTAGGCATTGCGATCGGTGAAAAGGTTTCCTCAAAATCGATATCAGGTCTTTAAGTGTAACCTTTTGCCATTAGTCGCCCCTTAAAAGTCACCACTTTGCCATTTACTCCAAGCTTTCGCTTATAGATCTACTTGCAACCAATGGGAACTATTCCCTTTGGTGGATCTACCAAAGTTCATATTTTGTTTGAGTACATGAAGTCCATTTCGAATCTCATAGCTTCAAGCCAACATCCTGAATCTATATCCGAAATAGCTTTCTCATAGGTCTTCAGATCACTATCCGATTGGCTCGTCTCATAAAGGAATCCGAACCTTTCAAGTTGCTTCTTAATTCGGTCCAACCTGCGCAGAGGTTGTGGTGAGGCTTTTGTTGCTCATTTGTTTCCATTACTTTTAGGTTTTCTTGATCATTTTGAACTTTATCAAGTTCAACAATAACGCCATTTCTATCTAATAGAAATTCCTTTTCCAAAAAGAGGGCGTTTCTCAAAACAAACACCTTTTTTTTCTGAGGGATCATAGAAGTTATAACCCGTAGACTCTCTGGGGTATCCCACAAACTTGCACAAGGTGGATCTACTATCTAATTTATCTCCCACTGTCCATCTCATGTATGCGGGAGATCCCTAAACCTTGACATATTGGTAAAGAGTACCTTGCCAAACCACATCTCATGTGGTATCTTTGGAACCAACATTAAGGGTACTATGTTTAGTAACCTTGCCGCCATCAGTAAGGCGTATCCTCAAAAGGATATGGGCGTATTGGAAAAGCTCATCATGGAACATACGATGTCCAATAAGGTACAGTTTCTCCTCTCGGCTACTCCATTTTGTTGGGGTGTGCAGGGTGGAGTCCACTGAGAGAGAATCTCATTCTCCTTTAGATAATCCAAGAATTCAGTGCTCAAGTATTCTCCTCCTCGATCCGATTGAAGAGCTTTAATACTTAACCCCAATTGCTTGTCCACTTCACTCATATACTCTTTGAACTTTTCAAAGGCTTCAAACTTGTTCTTCATAAGAAACACATGTCCAAATTGATTATAGACATTGGTAAAGGTAATAAAGTAGGAATTGTCTCCTCTCCCACTAACTCTTAGTGGGCTACAAAGTCCGTATAGATCAAATTCAAAAGACTTGTGGAGCACTCTGTTTGTCCCACAAAAGGAGCCTTGGTCATTTTTCCCTTTAAACAAGATTTACAAGTGGGAAGATCCTCAACGCCAATAATATTTAGTGCTTTGAGAGCTTCTAACTTGTGCATCCTATTTTTAGAAATATGTCCAAGTCTTGCATGCCATAAAATGATATCTTCTTGGTTATCTAACTTTTTTTTACTTGATTGAATGTATATTAGTGAAGATTGAGAATTAAGTATGTACAATCAGTTAATTAATGTACCTTGTGCAATTAAAGAACCATTCTTTAATGCTTTCAACATCCCATTCGATATAGAAAAATCAAAACCTTCATTATCAAGAACGAGAATTGAAATAATGTTCTTAACAAGATGGGGTACATAATAAAGTAGATCAAGTACAACGCAAGCATTCTCCAAGTCCAACTTGATAATGCCTTAGAAAGTGGCCGCAACTCTTGCTCTGTTTCCTAAGCAAAGGAACATATTTCCTTCACAAAGACTCTATCTTCTTTCTATCCCCTATAATGATTACAAAGGTGAGAACCACATGTGGTATAAAATACCTATGTGGAAGAATTAGTCGTCATGTGCACTTCAATAAAGTACATATCCTTCTCAAGGGTCGCAAGGTAAGCTTTGCAATTTCCCTTCGAATGCCCCATCTCGCCACAATGGAAACAACTAGCTTTGATTTTATCCTTTTTCTTAACCCTCATAAAACTCTTCTTGGGTTGCTTCCCTTTCAAGGAAGAACTTTTCTTCATCTTATCTCCCTTTTTAGGACCCTTAGGGCCCTTTAACTTAGAGGATTATGCAAGCATAAGGGGCTTTTCTTTTCTCATAGTCGCCTCCGCGGTCACAAGCATATTGATCAATTCGTTAATCATAATTTCTTGCTTGGTCATGTTGAAGTTCATAATGAATTGATCATATAATGGTGGTAATGACTATAGGATCAAATCTATGTAAAGGTCATTATCTATGACCACATCAACTGTCAAAACTTCTCGATGAGTCCTATCATCTTGAGGCCAAGATCATGGACATTTGACCCTTCACTCATCCTTATCCTAAAGAGTTCATTTGATAAAGCGAGCCTTTCGTGTCTATTTTGTACACCATACAACTCTTGCAAGTGCACATAAATCTCTTGAGCATGTTTCATGTGCTCATGACTCTTTTGGAGCTCATTGGACATGGATGACATCATGACACATCTAACTTGTAGATCATCATCTACAAATTTTGTGAACATTTCACGTTGTTGGTCAGTGGCGTCATCACCAAGTGTGTCCACCGAACAATGATCAAGGACATAAGTCCGCTTTTCAGCGTCAAAAATTATTTTAAGTTTTCTCAACTAATCTTGGAAGTTAGGCCCGGTGAGTTTATTAGTTTCCAAAATTGATGTAAGTGGATTTTTAGCCATTTTGTTTGAAAATTTTGAGAATCTACAAGAGGCGAAAAAAAAGTATAAGTATGTGATTTAATTTGATATTTGAAAACATGTTCATGGTCTTTCAAGCATGCATTCCTCCTACTATTTTATCAAATTCTTCACCCCCAAGAAGAATTCGGGAAATCATATTTCCTAGTAAGAATCAAGATCCTAAGGACTTGTAAGTGGACCCCCACTTCGAGTGCCATCCATAAAGAATCTAAAGGTAATCAACACTTGCTAATTGCATCTCATGCAACTCTTGATATATTTTGCCTGACTTTTCATGTAGACAACGCGCTTCGAGTGCATCTACATTACTAAGTGTTAAGTCGAACCTCCCAATCAAACTTTGATTCAAGATAGCTCCATGTCATCCCCCGTTTCGAGTGCCAATGCATGGAGGTTCTCAAATCAAATGTGCATCATATGCTAAGTACATGCTCACAACTTTTCTCCTAAGTGTGACCCCCGCTTCGAGTGCCATCACACAAATTCGGTAGCATTGTGATGGCATCTACTATTCATAGAAGGCATGGATTAATTAAAACTCCTTTTAGTTTATATCCATTTTGACTTAATATTTTGAAAGCACTTAGACATTCTAAGTAGAGGGTTTTTGCTTGCACAAATCTCATCATTTTATCTTCTTATTTAGGTTTTCTATATCCTAAACATGCATCTCATACATCAATAGGATATGGGAAGCATAATAAGCAAATGCGCCTAGCATGCTCCAAGGGTGGGATGACCATGAGCCTAACCAAGTGGTGCACTTAGAGCCATAGGTTCACTACCTAGTTGATTTTAGATATGAGTGTATCCCATACATTCATGGGTCTTCAAAAGTCTCCAAATGTTTGAAAAATCAGACCGTTCATCGAACTGAAAAACTTACCGGTTCACGATTCACTGGTTCAACCGGTGGTTGGACCGTAATTGAACCGTGATATCATAATTATGAAATATATATATATATAATATATTTATATTATATATATTACTTAAAAATTAATAAAATGCCAAAATATAAAACATAAAGAGCTTAAATGATATTATCTAACATTATAATCCAAATTTCACAATTCATCTTATAAATGATCACAACAATTTAAATATATCAAGTCCAAAGTTTAAAGTTGAGAGTGTGTAAGTTAATTCTAAACTCTAAACTAAGGCTTTTTTTGACTTTTAGATAGCTTGTGAGGTGTATTTTAACCTTCAAACTTTGTATTTAAACCAAAAAATTTTAAAAATTAATAATAATTTCATTAAAAATTAAATGAAAAAACTGGTCCGGTTCAACGATCCGACCGGCCGGTTTTAATAGTTTTTACAAAATATGGCATTTTTTTCAATTTTCTGATTTTTTGAGAAAATCGGACCGATTTGCCAGCCGGTTGACCGTTTGACCGGTCTGGTTTTTTAAACAGTGAAGCCTCCATGCCTCTATGGCCTCCTTTGCTCCATGTAAATTTTACATGAGAAAAAAATCCTTACTCCTATTAATTCTACTCTCATAACATTTACAAGGTAGAAATAGAGACGCATGCAAGCCCCAATTTAATACAACCCATTTCAATAATTTGAAACAAATAAAATCAATATTAAAGGCTCATGATCATCTATCAATTAAATGAACAATAAACAAATCAATTAATTCCATCAATTAAATGCTAATCAAATTAATAAATAGTTGGTCATGCATAACACTTATGCAACATATGGAGATTAACTTTAACAAGATTTAAGGAGCTTGAAAAAATGTCAAACATAATATTGAGAACTTGCACAACACTTATGCATCCATAACACATGATTTAACATCATTTCTAGCTACTAAAGGAGCCAAAAATCAGCGCAAAACCTGCCCAACCCATGACCTGGCACTGCTGGCTGAGCCAGGCACGTGGCTGGGCAATGGCTCTCGGCCACTGCCCCGCCTACGTGAACCAAGGCTGGCCCGCAGTCCCTATTTAAGGGTAAAATCTAGTCAAGCCGATTTTTAGCACAACTTTTGTGCACCAAAAATTCTAGAAATCTTTCTAAACATCAAATCACACATTATGGACTAATATCTAGATCTAAAACACATTTTAAAACTAAAAATTTAAGTGCTCAATCAAGCTTCAAAAATCAAGCTTAAGTAGGAATCGCATTCTTCAAAAATCTCCAACAAAATTCCAATCATATTGGATCTAAACATGACTAAAACTATTTTAGCCAAACAAAAACATGGTATATCAACATATAACATCAATTAATGCTAAATCAATATTCAACATTAATAGCAATGAATTAAAATATAGTAATCATATAAATCAACTCTTAAAACACATATTAGCATGCTTTCAATTCATCAATGAAGGAGCCATACACAACATCATCCAAACACTCCAATTCATCATATGAATCGAGAATTTGGTAATTATGATCAATCCATCACATGAATCAATCATCAACAAAAAATCAAAATCTAAGCAAGATTTAGGCTCTGATACCACTTGAAGGTTAGTAAGTCACTACGATCCAATTATCTAACTTCAAAAGCTCAAAATAACTAGTGCTTACAGCCTACCAAGGATCTAATAATACTATAAATTAATATTTATCAAGAAAGGTACCTCAAAAAGCAAATTTCCAAGGTTGTGATGGTGAACACTTCACTAATCCAGAATCTGGCAGCTTCGGGCACAGCGGATGAACAGAAAATTTTGCCTCAGTTAAAATGATCCAAAAATCATGAAAAATTTTCTGGAATCTCTCACCTCCTTGAGGAAGGTGATATAAAAAATTCAGAGCAAAAAACTTTCTAGATTGGAAAAAAATGGGCAAGTGACTGCACTGTTCCAATGGATCTCTAAAGCTTAGCAAATCAAATGCTTTGCCTCTATTGATATGATCCACACACCAATCAATCCTCCTAATTCCACCCACTTTTACCTGGAGAAAGCAAGTAGAATTACAGTGGTGAAGGCCGATCTAAAGGTAGGAGAAGAAAAATTAAGCAAAGCTTCAAAGGAGGTTTGGAGGGAAATGCAAAGAATTTAATTCTTCACAACAATTGTGATATGGCTGACTCCTCTCTCATCTATATCTATATATAGATGTTTGATGGTGTGAATCCAAGGTGGCATCACACCTTCCATGAGGGGGGCAACTAATTGGAGTTGCAAAGGTGGCGGATTTGAATTCAAATCTCATTTGAATTTCATGTGTATTTTAATTACATTTGAAATTTAATTTCAAGCTAATTAAGATTCTAATTCAAATGAACATTTCATTTGAATTTTCCTTTCAAAATGTATTCTTCACATTAATTAAATTAAACACTTTAATTTAACTAATTAACATTTGACATAACGCATAAGTCAATTAATCTCAACTCTTGAGCTAACTCTTGTTAATTTAACTTCTTAAATTAACTTGACCAACTAATGGTCACTTGACACCAAATAATTAACACCTTAATTATTGGTCTAATTTAAGTCCTTAAATTAGTTGATTAATTTAATATTAAATTAATCAAGTCAAAATTTGACCTTCAAAATTGGCACCTCAAATCGGTCACCTTGCAGTGATTGTCTAACTCTTAGAAAACTACTCCAATAACTAGAAGGCTAATTGGATTTTTTGTGTGCCAATAGGTTCTACCATTCATTAGACATGGGTTACAACTCCTTGTGACTTTTGAATATCATATATTCATTTTAGTTTAAACAACTTTTAAACTAATCGACTAAATTCAATTAATCTCATTAATTGAAGAGTACCCCATCTCCATGGTCGATATCCAACATCAAGCCCATGGAGCCCAACTAATTGGCCAAAATAAACGCTTTTGAAGAACCATTATAGCTCTACGCGTAACAGGCAAATACGGTCCTTCCGTCTCCTATCTCCCGAAAGAGGCTTAGGGCAAGATATTTGCCAGTGCCCAATAGCCTTAATACTATATCTCTATTCCCAATGCTTGATTTCCTTGTGTGACCTCATCTTTGGAAAACTCCTTTTCCAAATTGTCACACCACCTTGCGCAAAGATTTCTTAGAATCGATCATTATGGAATACATAGGAGATGCACTCGCCCTTCACAAAAACGAAGAGTCGGATTCTATCTTAGATCTCAAAACCTCCATGCCAAGTAGCTCATACCAAACCTCAACCCAAAAGGCCTGCTAAGTGATCAAGGAAGTGTCAAAGTATGAGGACTAGTCACAAGGTTACCATGGATCCTCAGGCCAGAGGACTAATAATATGCTCTAGCGCAAGCTGGAGAACTTGCCACTAGCGACTTGCCACTATAGTTATCTAGTGGATTTTTCAGTGGGCCTTCAGTGCCTTGTTCTCTGACAAGCACTCACTAACATGCACCTATATCTCATATGGTTGCTCATGGAATGGAGCAATATCCAACTCTTGAATTTATGAATCGTTAGTACAAATCTATCCGAATCTTAGATGCCCTATCTCATAAGATCTTATGACTTGGAAGATTTAAGATCACGACCGTATAAGACTTATTCTATGGTCATCAAACCAAGTCTCATAGTCATGAGTGATCTAAGAGCTTCATCCAAATGCAAGTAAAGAAATAGAGAGCGTAAGATGAAGATGGCCATATAAAGAATATTATTCAATCAATATTGTTTTACAAGAAAATAGCTTTACAAGGCCAATCCTATTAGCTTGCCGAGCACTATTCCAACAGTTTTTTATCCAAACTACTTCTTTTGCAGCTTTCGAAGTAGCAACATATTCAACCTCAGTGGTTGAATTAGACGTGGTGTCTAGTTTGGAACACTTCCAACTCACCGTGCTGCCATTAAATCCAAAACTGGATTTTAGGTCGTCTACATCGAATTGGAAACTTGAATCCAGAAACTCCTCAGGTTTCAATTCTTTATTTTTGTATACTAAAGAACATGTGCTTAGTCCTTCTCAAATGCTTAAGAATTATTTTCACGGCCATCCAACGACATTCACCAAGATTGGATTAAAAGCGGCTCATGACACTCAAAGCGTGTGCTACATCCAGTCTTGTACATTAACTGCATACATTATGCTCCCTATAGTAGACGTATAAGGTATCCAGGACATCTTTTGTCTCTATTTCTCATTTTACGGAGCCATAGACTTGGAGAGACGAAGACCATGTCCCATAGAGAGGAATCCCTTATTGGATTCTTCCATACTAAACTACTTCAGTATTTTGTCAATATACGGGGTTTGGGTTAGCCCCAGCATCCTTTTTGATCTATCTATATAGATATATGTTCCTAGTATGTAAGATGCTTCTCCCAAATCCTTTATGGACAATTGACTAGATAACCACGCTTTAGTACACTCTAACATGCCTACCTCATTCCCAATGAGAAGGATGTCATCGACATAAAGTGTAATAAACTATACATTACTCCTATTAGCCTTCTTGTAAACATAAGGTTTATACACATTTTTGACAAAGCTAAACAATTTGACTATCTTATCAAAACGTATGTTCCAAGTTTAGGACACATGTTTGAGTGCATAAATGGATCTCTTGAGTTTGCAAACTTCTTGCTCACTCCCTTTGGATGTAAAACCTTGTGGTTGCTCCATATAGATTTCTTCTTCAATATTTCCATTAAGGAAAGTGATTTTCACATCAATTTTCCATATCTCACAGTTATAATATGCGACTATGGCAAGTGAAATCCAAATAGACTTAGGCATTGTGACCGGTGCAAAGGTTTCCTCGAAATTAATATTGGGTCTTTGAGTATAACCATTTGCCACTAGTCGCACCTTAAAGGTCATTACCTCTCCATCGACTATTAGCTTTCGCTTATAGATCTGCTTGCAACTAATGGGAACTATTCCCTCTGGTGGATCTACCAAAGTCCATACTTTGTTAGAGTACATGGAATCCATTTCGAATTTCATGGCGTCAAGCCAATGTCCCAAGTTTATGTCCAACATAGCTTCCTCATAGGTTGTTGGATCGTTATCCGATTAGCCTGTCCCATGAAGAAATCCAAACCTTTCGAGTTATTTCTTGATTCGGTCCAATCTTCTCAGAGGTTGTGTGTAAGGCTCTCTACTTACTTCCACTGCTTGTGGGATTTTATGATCATTTTGAACTTCATCAAGTTCAACAACAACGCATTTTCTATCCAATAGAAATTTCTTTTCCAACAAGATGGTGTTCCTCGAGATAAACACCTTTTGTTCCAAGGGACCATAGAAATAATAACCCATACACTCTCTAGGGTATCTCACAAACTTGCACAAGGAGGATCAATTATACAACTTGCCTCTCACTAATCGCTTGACGTAAGTGGGAGATCCCCAAACCTTTAGATAATGGTAAGAGGGTGCTTTACTATACCACATCTCATGCGGTGTCTTTGGCACCGACTTTGAGGGTACTACGGTTAGTAGCCTCACTGTTGTTTCTAATGCATATCCCTAAAAGGATATAGGCACATTGGAGAAGCTCATCTGGAACGTACCATGTCTAACAAGGTACGGTTTCTCCTCTCAGCTACTCTATTATGTAAGGGTGTGCCAGATGGCGTCCATTGAGAGAGAATCTCTTTCTCTTTTAGATAATCCAAGAATTTAGTACTTAAGTGTTCTCCTCCTCAATCCAATTGAAGCGCTTTAATGCTAAGTCCCTTTTGCTTTTCTACTTTATACCAATACTCTTTGAACTTTTCAAAGGCTTCGAACTTGTACTTCATAAGATACATGTGTCCGAACCAAGTGTGATCATTGGTGAAGGTAATGAAATAAGAATAGCCTCCTCTTGCACTAACTCTTTGTGGGACACACACATCTGTATAAATCAAATCCAAATGACTAGTGGTTCGCTCTGATTGTCCTACAAAAAGAGCCTTGGTCATTTTTCCTTTTAAACAAGACTCACAAGTAGGAAATTCCTCAACACCACTAACTTTTAGAGCTTTGAGTGTTTCTAACTTGTTCATCCTATCTTTAGATATATGTCTAAGCTTGCATGCCAAAGAATGGCATCTTCTTCGATATCTAACTTTCTTACTTTGTTGAATGTGCATTGGTGATGGATGGGAATCCAAAAATGTATCATCCTTTGTTAATTTTACCATGAGCAATTAAAAAACCTATTCTTTAGTTCCTTCAATCTCCCATTTGACATAGAAGGATCAAATCCTTTGCTATCCAAAAAGGGAATTGAAATAATGTTCTCAACAAGATATGGTACATAATAGCAAATGTATAATATAAGTATGGAGTTCCCTAAGTCTAACTTATTGTACGCCTTCGGCTTTAGCCACAACTCTTGCTCCTTAGCCAAGGCGGTGGATCATATCCTCATCACTTATTTTTATTCTTCTTTCTATTTTTTGTAACATCTTACAAAGATAAGAACCACATGCGATATCATACATCCATGAGGGAGAATTTATCCTAAAATGTACTTCAATAAAGTACATACCCTTCTCAACTATTGCAACATATTCCTTGTAATACCGCTTCTAATGACCTATCTCACCAAATTAGAAACAAGTAATATCGACTATATCCTCTATAATCTTTTTGACTCCACTGGATGCCTTTAATGGTTATGTTCCCTTGGAAGAAGAACTTTCCTTCCTTTTACCTCTCTTTCTAGCACCCCTAGGGCCCATAGACTTGGAGGAGAAAGTAAGGATCAAGGATTTTTCCTTATCATGGTAGTCTCTGTCTAGATCAACACTTTGATCAATAAAACTTGGCGAGGATATGAGGATCAAATCCTCATGGAGATTATTATCCATCACTACGTCCAGGTTGAAAAGCTTCTCCAAGCTTAATCATCTTTAGACCGTAGTCGATGACACATGACTTCTCATTCATCCTAGCTTGAAAAATCTCCTTTGACAACATGAACTTCTCATACCTTGTTTGCTTTACAACTCTTGTAAACTTAACCCAAGGTACTATTCATGTGTCCTTGAGATTTTTTAAGTTTGTAGATGCTAAAATGAGACTATAGGATAGGATGATCCTCAACCTAATTCATGAACATTTCACATGTCTCTTGATCTACTTTAATCCCCATGGGATAAGGAGCACCATGATATAGGACACCTATCCATTTCTAGGAATCTAGAACGATTTTGAGGTTAAGTTAATTGTGGAAGTTTGGCTCGGTTGGTTTATTGGTTTTCAAAATAATGTTGAGTGGATTTTTAGCCATTTTGAGATTTCGCAAATCATCAAAGGTGAAAAAGAGAATATAAGCATGTGATTGAATATTGATATTTGTATGTTTATGGTTTTTCAAGCATATTTTTCTCCTACTATTTTATCAAATTCTTCACTCCCGTGAAGAATTCAAGAAATCATATCTCCTAGTGAGAATCAAGACCCTAAGGACTTGTAACTAGACCCCCGTAACCGAGTGCATCCACAAACAATCGAAAAGTAAGCAACATTTGCTAATTGCATCATGTGCAATTCTTGATATATTTTGCGTCACTTTGAATGTAGACCCCGACTCATGCGACATCTACATTACAAAGTGTTAAGTTGGACCTACCAATCGAACTTTGATTCTTGATCACTCCACGACATCCCCCGTGACCGAGTGCCAATGCGTGGGAAGCCTCAATTCAAAGGTGCATCATATGCTAAGTATATGCTCACAACTTTCCTCCTAAGTGTGACCCCCGCTTTGAGTGCCATCACATAAATTCGGTAGCATCATTATGGCATACACTATTGGTAGAAGGCATGGATTAATTAAAACTTCTTTTAATTTGTATCCATTTTGACTTAATATTTTGAAGCACTTAGAAATCCTAAGTGGAGGGATTTTAATTTGCTTTCCAAGATCTTACCAATTTTATCTTCTTATTTAGATTTTTTATATCCTAATCCATGCATTACATATATCAATAGGCTATGGAAAGTATAAATAAGTAAATGCACTTAGCATGCTCCTAGGGTGGGATAACCATGAGCTTAACCATCACCATTTAAACACTCAAATCCATCATGTGGTCAAGTATTTGAAGATCTAGATCAATTCATCACATGAATCAATTAAAAGAAAATCCAAATTATAGCATGAATTAAGGCTTCGATACCACTTGAAAGACAGTGTAAGCCAAGGATCTAATTGAAAACATTTAAAAATAGAAAACTAACTTGAATTACACCTCCTAAGGATTTGAATTCATGCCCATAAAATGGATCAAGGTCAAATAATTACCTCTCAAGAAAAATCCAACCAAAATTTGAAGATTTGCTTTCTTTCCCCAAAGCATACTGCTTCTAGTGCAACAAGGTGTTATCAACTTTTGATGAGGCAAATCACCTCCGATTTGAGCCAAATCTAGACCAAAATTTCTCCCAACTTCTTGGAATAGAGGATCACCAAAAACAAGCAATCCAAATGTCTTGTCTCTAATGTGAAAGTCCACACACCAATGGAAAATCCTTTTCTTCCTAATTCAGTTGGAAAAACTAAGAAGAAACCAAGAGGATTATGAAGGCTGAAAAGTGAGGGAGGCAGATGAAGAAGGTATAAAGCCTCAACCCATGAGAGAATCATAAAATTGGAAAGAAATTTGGGTCTAAAAATTAGATCTCAATGCTTCTATAATGCATATGTTGGCTGCCCATCTCTATATCTATATATAGACGGAGGATATTATGATGCCAAGGTGGCACACACCTTCTTCAGGGAGGGGGCACCACATGTCATGCCAACTTGCAAGCGAGTTGCAAGTTGCAAGTTTTTTGTGACTTTGAATTTCATTTAGAGTCTTTATTTCATCTTATGAAATGTCATCTAAATAAATTCTAATTCCACACCAAATGAACTCTTCATTTGAAGTTTTCCTCCAAAATTATTTCGTCACTTTAATTTAATAAAACTTTAACTTAACTTTTAAGTCAACTGACTTAACTTTTTATGTTAACTTAACTCTTTATGTTAACTTGACCAATTGATAGTCATGCGGCACCAAATTAAATTAACATTTAATTTAATTGGTCTTAATTTAACTCCTTAATTTAATTACATCAATTTAGCAATTAAATTGATCAAGCCAAAATGACTAAAAATTGCATCATTCGTAACATTCAATTTTCGATCACTAGGAATCTTTCTAACATTTAGAAAATCCCCTTCATCAAGTAGGATGTCCAAATGGCTTTTATGTGTGACTCATTAGGTTCTATTGTTCATTGGACATGGGCTCACAACTCTTATGACTTTAGAATATCAAATATTCTCATTAGTTTAAACTCTTTTAAACTAATCGACTCAATTCAATTAATCTCTATTAATTGAAGAGTACCCAATCTCCATGGTCGATGTCCAACCTCAAGCCTATGGAGCCCAACAATTGGCTGAATGAATGCTTTTGATGAACTATCTAGCTCTACGCGTACCATGCAAATACAGTCCTTCCTTCTCCTATCTCCATGAAAGAGGCCTAGGGCAAAATATTTGTTAGCTCCCTAATAGCTTTGATACTATACATCTATCTCAATGTTCGATTTTGGTTTACGACCTCATCTTTGGAAAACTCTGTTTCCAAATTGTCATACTGCCTTGGCCAAGGACTCCTTAGAATCGATCATCATAGAATACATAGGAGATGCACTCGCCCTTCACAAACAAAGAAGTCGAATCCCATCTTAGATCTTATAAACCTCCATGTCTAAGTAGCTCATACCCAATCACAACCCGAACGGCTTGCTAGGTGACCAGGGACGAGTCAAAGTATGAGAACCTAAACACAAGATTATAATGGATTCTCAGGTCAAATAACTAATTATATATATTAGCGTAAGCTAGAGAACTTGCCACTGCCGACTTGCCACTACGACTACCTAGTGGATTCTCCCAGTGGGCCTTCAGTACCTTGTTCTCTAACAAGCACCCACTAATATGCACTCATATCTCATATGGTTTGCTCATGGAATTGAGCAACATCCAACCTTTGGATTGTGCATCACTAGTGCAAGTCAATCTGAATCTTAGATGCCCTATCTCATAAGATTATATGACTTGGGATATTTAAGATAACGATAGTGTAAGACTTATTCCATTATCACCACCTAGTGCGTGACCAAGTCCCATAGTCTTATGTGATCTAAGGGCTCCAACCAAATGCCAGTGAAGAAATATAAGCCTAAAATGAAGATGGTCATTTCTAAAGAATATCATTCAATCAAGCTTGTATCACAAGTGAAATAGTTTACGTGCCAATCTTATTGGCTACGGGGCACTATTATAATATCCCCATACATTCATGGGTCTTCATACCTCTAATGGTCTTCTTTGCTCCTTGTAACATTTACATGATAAAGAAATCTTCACTCTTTGTCATTCTACTCTCATAATTACAAGATAGAAATTAAGAGGCATGTAGGTCCCAATTTAATATAACCATTTTCAACAACTTGAAATAAATAAAAACAATATTAAAGGCTCATGATCATCCTCGCTCATTCATCATCCATTCAACACTTAAATAAACAATAAATAAATCATGAATTGACATTCAATTCCAACAATTAAATGTTTATCTTATAAACAATTAATTGGCCAAGCAAGAACAAGCATAACAATTATGCTTCATTAGTGAAGATTAAATTTAACAAGATTTTAAAAGTAATAAAAAATGTCAAACATAAATTTGAGAACTTGCATAACACTTATGCATCTATGTAGTATGATTCAAATCAATTTTGGCCATAAAAGAACACAAAATACACCTCAAAACTTACCTAACTTGAGACCGGGCACTGCTTCCCCTACCTTGCGCACGGCCATGCGACGGGCTCAGCCAGAGCTTGGCCAGGCGTAGTAGCCTGCCTTATTTTGTGTATGGACCAAGTCAAGTTGTTTTTGGCTCAATTTTTGTGCACCAAAAAATTTAGAACACCTCCTAAACATCACATCACACAATATAAATGAAATTCCAGATTCAAAACACCTTTTAAAAATGAAATTTTAAGTGCTCAAACATACTTCAAAAATCAAGTTTAAGTGAGAATCTCTATTCTCCAAAAATCTCCACTAAACTCCAATCATATTGGATCCAAAAATAAACAAAACTAATTTAACATGATATATCAACATATAACAGTATCTAATTCTAAATCAATATTTAACATTAGCAATAATGAATTAAAACATGCTAAACATATGAATTAACATTTAAAACACATATTAGCATAATTTCAATTCATCAAGCAAATGAGCCATATACATCATCATACAAACACTCCAATCCATAAATTGGATCAAGTATTTAGAAATCTAGATCAATCCATCACATGAATCAATCAAATAATAATCCGAATTAAAGCATGAATTTAGGCTCTAATACCACTTGAAAGAAGGTAATCAAGTTTGATTTCAGTTTATTAGTGTTTTTAATTGGATTCTTGCAACATTAATTTACCCCATTAAAGTGGATTTAGGTTAGAAAATTACGTAGAAGGCAAATTCCAACCAAAGAGATGAAGACTTGCTTGAACTCCTTCAATGCAATCTCCCCCGACACAGCAGCTTGTAAGCAATGTTTGCCCAACCAAAACACCTCAGAATCGGCTGAAATTTGGACACAAGATCACCAACCACTTGATGAACCTTCAGTAAAATTTTCAGATAAATCAGAAATTTCAAAGTTGCTCCAGAATTGTCTCCAAGTTTCTGCCCTAACAAAGGATCTCCAAAAGGCAAGCAATCCAATTGTTTTGTCTCTAATATCAAGATCCACACACCAATAGACAATCCAAATCTCGTCTATGTTAGCTAGAAAACAAGGAAGAGATTGAGGTATGAAGAGGCCAAATTTTGCAGGTAGGAGATGAAGAAAATGTGAAGCTTAACACATGATGCAACACATACAAAATTGGAGGGAAAGGGAGAATATAACAATTAGATCTAAAATGCTTGTATTCACATGTGTGTTTGCTGGCCACCCTCTATATCTATATATAGATAGAGGGAAGGTGTGATGCCAAGGTGGCATCACACCATCCTCAAGGTTGGCGCCAACTTGCAAGCAAGTTGTATGTGAATTTAATGTGCATTTGAATTTCATTTGGAATCTTCATTTCAACTCATGAAATGTCATCCAAATAAATTTTAATGTACTCTAAATGAACTCTTCATTTTGAATTTTTTCTCTAAAATTGATTCTTCATTTTAATTAAATTAAAAACTTTAATTTAATTAATTAACCTTTGACTTAACTCTTAAGTTAATTAGCTTAGCTCTTTACGCTAGATATTGCTAATTTAACTCCTTAAGTTAACTTGACCAATTGATAGTCATGTGGCACTAATTAAATTAACTCTTTAATTTAATTGATCTAATTTAACTCCTTAAATTATTTAGATCAATTTAACAATTAAATTGATCAAGCTAAAATGACCAACAATTTAGTCAATCATCTATCTCCCAAAATCGGTCAAGGTGAAATCTTTCTAACTCTTAGAAAATTCCTCTTCATCAAGTAGGATTTTCAATTGGCTTTTGTGTGTAGCCTATTAGGTTCTACCATTCATTAGACATGGGCTCACAACTCTTGTAATTTCTAGAATATCATATATTCACATTAGTATAAACTCCTTTAAACTAATAACTCAATTCAATTAATCTCAATAATTGAAGGGTACCCAATCTCCATAGTCGTCGATGTCCAATCTGAAGCCTATGGAGCCCAACTAATTGGCCGAAATAAATTCTCTTGGAGGACCTTTCTAGCTCTATGCTTACCATACAAATACGGTCATTCCACTCCTCTATCCCAAAAGAAGCCTAAGGCAAGATATTTGTCGGCTCCCTAATAGTCTTAATACTATGTTTCTATTCCTAATGTTTGATTCTGATTTATGACCTTATCTTTGGAAATTTTCTTTTCCAAATTGTCATACTTCCTTGTGCAAGGACTTCTTAGAATCGATCATTATAGAATACATAGGAGATACACTCACCCTTCACAATGACAAAGAGTCAGATCCCATCTTGGATCTCGCAAACCTCTATGTCTAAGTAGCTCATACCTAATCACAACCTAAAAGACCCACTAAATGGCCAAGGAAGAGTCAAAGTATGAGGACCTAAACACAAGGTTGTCATGGATCCTCAGGTTAAAGGACTATTTATATATACTAGCGTAAGCTAGAGAACTTGCCACTACCGACTTGCCACTATGGTTATCTAGTGGATTCTCCAAGTGGGCCTTCAGTGAATTTGTTCTCTAATAAGCACACACTAACATGCACCCATATCTCATATGGATTGCTCATGAAATGGAGCAATATACAACCCTTGGATTTATGCATCATTAGTGCAAGTCTATCCGGATCATAGATGCCCTGTCTCATAAGATCCTATGACTTGAAAGATTTAAGATCACGACTGTGTAAGAATTATTTCATAATCACCACCTAGTGAAGTAACCAAGTCCCTAGTCATGTGTGATCTAAAGGCTTCAACTAAATGCCAATGAAGTAATTTAAGCATAAGAAGAAGATGGCCATTTATAATGAATATCATTCAATCAAGATTGTATCATAAGTGAAATAGTTTATATGCCAATTCAATTGGCTTGCAGGGTACTATTCCAACATAGAAGACTAGAAAGAAGAACCACCAAGAGGAGGAGATGTTTAAGCAGGGAGAATAAGGCTAGGGTAAGAACGCAGCAGAGAAGAAGAAGAATGAAAATGAGGAGACTGCAAAGAAGAAAGAGCAGGTGGTGGAAGGGACGTGCTATATCAACATATAACATCATCTAATGCTATTTAACATCATATGACTTGAATTAAAACTCATGCCAACATATGTAATTCACAATTAAGCACATATTAATATATTTCAATTCAACACATCAAGAGCCACATGCATTATCTCCAAACTCTCAAATTCATCAATTAAATCAAGAATTTGGAGAGTTATAATCAATCCATCACATGAATTAATTCAACAAAAATCCTAATTAGATATGAAGATGGCTCCGATACAACTTGAATAGAGACGATGTTCAAGGATCCATAATTAAAACAAAAAACAAGGCAAAATTAACTTGCAATTCCCTATCCAAGGATCAATCATCATATCATAAACTAGGAATTGGAAGCAAGAAGATTACCTTTGAAGAAAAATCAAGGTAACAAAGTAGATCTTCCTTTTGGACTCTTCCAAAGCAAGATCAACACTCTCTTCTTCTTGGATCCTCTTCACCACATCAAAAGCTCCGTGTGCCAGCAATATTTGCTCACCAAAAGACATCCAAAATAGCCTTAAGATGGCCAAAAAATAGGAGGAAAAACAGCCCCAAAAATTGGTCCAAAACTCATCCAAAATCGGCCACCAAACAATGGATCAAACTCCAAACCTAGAATTCTCTCAATTCCTCACAATCTAAGCTAGAACAGAATGGAGAAACAAGATGATAGGGGGGACAGAGAGAGGGGGGAAGGTGATTTTTGTGATGAGAGATAAGGGAAAGAATATTGTGAGGTAGTTACTCAACACATGAGATTTGCTACTTTTTTAGGGAAAATGGAAGCATGAATTATTCCAAGCATGGTCGGCAACTATGGATATATGTATAGTGTGATTGGAAGCTCCTGGAAGCTTCCTTCACACCATGCCCACATATGCCACCTAGCTAGATTTAATTCTAGCTTGAATTGGATTTTAATTTCATAAATTAAAATTGTCAACTCAATAAATTCAAATGGACTCCATTTTATTTTCCCTCCAAAACTAAAAATCCCTAGCTAATTAAATTAAATTTTTAATTTAATTAGTCTAACGTAACTCCTCAAGTTAATTAAATCAACTTAACTCTTTAAGTTGACTTTAACTAATTAAATTGCCACATGGCACCAATTATATTAACTACTTAATTTAATTAGCCTAATTTAAATATTTAAATTATTTTGATTAATATAATACTTAAATTAATCAAGCCAAAGTGATCAATTGATAATTAACCAACTTGCTCTCTTTCCCTAAGGCAAAAATGCCCATATATATTTTCTATCTCTTTAGAAAAATCCTCCTATCAAATAAGAGTATTCTTAGGTTTTTGTGTGCGACACATTAAGTTCACCAATTCATTAGACATGGGTTCACAACTCTTTGTAGTATTTTGAATATTAAAAAATATTCCAATTAGTTTAAACTCATTTAAACTAATAATTCTTATCAATTAATCTCGATTAATTGAGGAGTGCCTAATCTCCATAGTCGATGTCTAGCAATAAGGCCATAGAGCCCAACAAATTGGATGGATGAATTATTTTGAGGTGAACCATTACCGCTTACGATTGTCGTGCAAATACGGTCCTTTCATTTTTCATCTCCCAAAAGAGGCCTAGGGTAAGATATTTGTCGGCTTCTTAGTAGCCTCGATAACTATGTATCTATTATTGATGTTTGATTCCTGGTTATGATCTCAACTTTATAAAATCCCTTTTCCAAATTGTAATATCACCCTGCTCAAGGATTTCTTGGAATAAATCATCTTAAAATACATAGGAGATCAATCCCTTTTTTATTGACGGGTGAAACAGATCCCATCTTAGAACTTACCAACCTCCATACTTAGGTAGCTTGTGCCCAACCTAAGCCTTAGGTGACCCGCCACATAGTCGAAGCAAAATCAAAGCACAAGAACCTAAATGCAAGATTATTGTGGAACCTCAAGTTAAACGACTAATTATATATACTATCGTAAGCTAGAGAACTTGTCATTACTGACTTGCCACTATGGCTATCTAGTGGATTCTCTAAGCAGGCCTTCAATGAACTTATTCTCTAACAAGCACCCACTACAAGCATCCATATCTAACATGCCCATGAAACGGGGCAATATCCAATTTCTTGGAATATGTATTGTTAGTGCAAGTATATCTGAATCTTATATGCCCTGTCTCATAAGATTCCATGACTTGGAATATTTAAAATCATGACCATAGAGACTTATTTCATGATCACCATCATATGTATGACCAAGTCTCACAGTCTTGTAAAAAATTAAGGGCTTCAACCAAATACATGTGAAGAAAACATAAACACATAAGATGAGGATGGTTATTTCATTGAATATTATTCAATCAAGACTATTACATGGAGTAGTTATACATGTCAATCTAATTGGCTTATGGGGCACTATTCCAACATGATCCACCTTATGCAAATTTGTAGAATGCCTTAGAGAGTCTTTAAGTTACTACTTCTATGATCTTTCAAAATAAAATGTGTTTTTTTTAAGGAATGCCAACTTTTTGGAAAAAGAGTTTCTATTAAATAGAAAAGAAATTATAGTTGAACTTTGTGAAGTTCAAGAAGATCATAGCATGCAACAAAAAAGTAAAATAATTACACAAGAGCCATCTACTATGTACATTCTAAGAAGGTCTGATTAGGTGAGGAAACAAGCCAAAAGGTATGGTTTCATCCACAAAACCTTTCAATTGGATAGTTATTTGAGGACCTTTGAGGAAGTCATGTTGGACATGGATTTGGGAAAATGGAAAAAAGTTATGAGATCCGAAATAAATTCCATGTATTCTAACAAATTATTGACCATGGTAGATCCACTAGAAGATATAGTACCTATTGGTTGCAAATAGATCTATAAGCGAAAGCTTGGATTAAAAGGAGAAATAGTGACCCATAAGGCTAGACTAGTGACGAAGGGTTACACTCAAAGACTAGAGATTAAATTTGAGGAGACCTTCTCACCCGTGGCGATGCCTAAATCAATTAGAATTTTTCTCGTTATAGCATCATATTATGACTATAAGATATGGCAAATGGATGTAAAACCTACATTTCTTAATAGAAACAATGATAAGAAAATCTATATGGAGCAACCAAAAGGTATCCAAATAGTGTAAGCAAAAGGTTTGAAAACTCCAAAAGTCCATTTATGGACTTAAGCAAGTATCTCAAAGTTAGAATTTATGTTTTGATGTAATAGTCAAAGAGTTTGGCTTCATAAAAAACATGTACGAGCCATGAGTGTATAAAAAGACTAGTGGAAGTTTACTCCAGCCCTTGGTGCTTTATGTCGAAGATATCTTTCTCATTAAGAATGATAAACGGATGTTAGAGTGTACTAAAGCATAGTTACCTATATAATTCTCCATGAAAAGACTTGGAAGAAGCATCCTTTGTATTAGAAATATGAATCTATAGGGATAGATCTCAGAGAAAGTTGGGCCTCTCCCAATCATTGTACATAGACAAAATAGTAAAGTGGTTTAGTATGGAGGAATCCAAGAAAGGATGCCTCCCCATGAGATACAACTTTCATCTCTCTAAGTCAATGGCCCCGAAGACTAAGGAAAAGAGAAGAAGAATGGCTTTTATATACCCTATGCATCCACTATAAGAAGCATAATATATGCTATTTATGTACAAGATTGGTTGCAGCTCATGCTCCAAGTATTATGTGTTGTTACCAATTCAATCCTAGTTAAGGCTACTGGGGTAGCAGAAAGGTAATTCTAAAGTCCATGGGAAGAACTAAAGAATTATTTAGAGTATACGGTTGTGGAGAATTGAAACTCGAGGAGTTTTCGAATTCTAGTTTTCAATACAATGTAGATGACTCTAAATCCATATTAAGATTTATATTTTATCTTAATGGCAGCATGGTTAGCTAGAAAAGTTTCAAACCAAAAACTACTGCTGACTTGACCACTGAGACAGAGTATATTGAGCATCGAATGCCATAAAGAAAGATGTTTTTATCAAAAACTTCATCCAAGAGTTGGATATAGTGCCTAGTATTACAGAGCCAATTATCTTTTATTATGACAGCAATAAAGCTATTGCGCAAGCGAAAGTGCCAAGATCTCATCAAAGATCCAAGCACATTTGAGGTGACATCACTTGATCCAAGAGATTACTAATATATGAAACATTATAGTGGAGAGAGTTAACTCAGAAGAAAATATAACAGATCTACCTACTAAACCCCTTTCACAAAAGCCCTTCATGGGACATCTTAGGAATATAAGCTATATGATTATAGGCAATTGACTTTAAGGCAAATGGAGATTGTAAGAGTAGTGATCGAAAAGCCAATTAGATTAGCATGTAACTACTCTTATAATACATTCTTGTTTGATCAATATAATTATTTTATTGGCAATCTTCATCTTATTTTCCTTTGTTATGCATCTAGTTGAAGCCCGCAAGGCCACGCATGACTATGAGACATGATGTAGGTCAATGATTAGCTACATTATGAAATGTGTTTCTATTATTGTGATCTTAAAATCACTCCAAGTCATAGAATTGATGAGATAAAGGCATCATATATTTGGATAGATTTGTATTAGAGATATATGCTCCAAAGGTTGGACAATGACCTGTTTCAAGGGCATTTGTGTAGTGAATAGATACAAGTTAATGGGTGCTTGTTACAAAATAAGTTCATTGAGGACTCAGCGTAAAGAAATCCTTGAAGCAGCCAAAGTGACATATCGAAGAGGATGATTCTCTAAGCTTGCGATAGTGCATATTATTAGTCCTTTAACTTAAGGTTCCATGGTGATCTCATATATCGGCGCTTGTGCTTCAATTCATACATCAAACTCTTAGCAGGTCACAAGGCGAATGTTTTAGGTTGGAGTTACTTATATTATAAGGTTTGTGAGAACTAATAAAGAATCTATTTTACTCACCTTATTGAATGAGCTGATCTCATACATTTTCTATGATGTTCGATTCAAGAAACTCTTACACTAGGCATTTTGACAATTTAGAAAGGAGTTTCCAAAAACAAGGTCATAAAAGAAACGATCACCAAAGATAGATGCATAGTTAGTGGGGTTTGACGAATATCTTGTCTTTAGGCCTCAATCGAGAGATAGAAAATGGAAAGACTATATTTACATGTTACTGAAAGATGGAGATGGATTACGATCCAAAAAATTAAACTAAAAAGAGGCAAAATAAAACTAATCATCTCCTTCTCAAGGATCAAACTACATGCCAAAAATTAGGATTAGAAGGCTGAAAGTTACTTTTGCGCATGAAAACAAAGGAGTCAATTTGATCTCTCCAAGGAATCCTCCAATGGAAGATCTACAAGCTCCAACATCTTAATCCAGTTGCACCACTTAAAAGCATCCAAAAATTAGCAAAATTGGCACACCTTTTCATTACTAGTACAGCGAGTAACTAGCCAAAAATCACTAGGAAGCAAAGCTCCTTAGTTGCCCAAACAAAGCTTCAAAATCAGCCATAAAATGGTTCACTAACGAACTCTAAGTTCCCTAAGTGTTGAACCTCTAATGATTAGTCCATACACCTAGGATTGGCTCTCAATTAACCGCACTTTGCTAGAGAAAAGAGGATGAAGGTGATGAGGTCAGCAGTTTTTGAAGAATGAGGGAGGGAGGAGGGAATCTAAGATGTGGTTATTCAACACATGAATTATACCACCTTTTGGAGGGCAAATGTGAAAGCTCCAATCAAAGCTCCAAGTGGCCAGCCACATGTATCTATAGGAGATGATGGAAGCTTTTCCATCACACTCTCCATGCATGTGTGCCAACTTGCCAACTTGAATTTGCATTTAGATTTAATGTGCACTTGTATTTGCATTTATATTTTATCGCATGAAATGAAATGCCAACTTGCATAATTCAAATGAACTCTTCCATTTGATTTCCCTCCAAAACTTAAATTCCCAATTTAATTAAATTAACTCTTTAATTTAATTAATTTAGCTTAATTCCTTAAGTTAACTTGACTAATTAATTATCATATAGCACCAATTAAATTAACACCTTAATTTAATTGGCTTAATTTAACTCCTTAAATTTTTTTGATTAATTAAACACTTGAATTAATCTAGCCACAATGACCAATTAAATTAGTCAAACCATTTTTCTCTCCTTAGGAAAAAACGCCTAGTATATGAGTTTCTAACTCCTTAGAAAATCCCTCCTATCAAATAAGAGTTTCCTTAGGCTTTTGTGTGTGACCCATTAGATTCATCTATTTATTGGATATGGGCTCACAACTCATTGTGATATTTTGAATATTAAAATATTCATATTAGTTTAAACTCATTTAAACGAATAACTTTTTCAATTAATCTCTATTAATTGAAGAGCATTCAATCTCTATGGTCAATGTCTAGCAACAAGCCCATGGAACCCAACTAATTAGATGAATGAATTATATCTTGATGAATCATTATAGCTTATGCCTACCATGCAAATACAGTTATTTCATCTCCTATCTCCCAAAAAGGGCCTAGGATAAGATATTTGTCAGCTCCCTAATAGCCTTGATAACTATGTCTCTATATCTAATGTTCGATTCTCCTTTATGACCTCAACTTTGAAAAACACCTTTTTTCAAATTTTCATACTACCTTACGCAAGGATTTGTTGGAATCGACCATTATAGAATAAATAGGAGATGTACTCATTTTTCACAACAATGAGGAAACGGATCCCTTCTTGGATCTTAAAAACCTCCATGTTTAAATAGCTCATGCCCAATCTCAACCCTGGATGACCCGTTATATGGTCAGGAAAAAGTCAAAACATAAGGACCTAAACACAAGGTTACTATGGATCCTCACGTCAAAGGACTAATTATATACACTATCGTAAGCTTGAGAACTTGCCACTACAGGTGTGCCACTATAGCTATCTAGTGGATTCTCTAGACGGGCCTTTAGAGAATTTCTTCTCTATTAAGCACCCAATAATATACATCCATGTCTAACATAGATTGCCCATGAAATGGGGAATTATCCAACCCTCTTGAAGTATGCATCATTAGTGCAAGTCTATCCAAATATTAAATGCCCCTTCTCTTAAGATTCTATAAATTAGAATGTTGAAAATATGACCTTAGAGACTGAAGCTATGTGCGGCACTAAGATCCAAATATTTTTCAAAAAAACTGAATAAAACTAGTCCACACACATCCACAAGGATCTAGACATGTATAGGATTCGGATTTAGGAAGGGAAACACCTTAATGAAACCGAAAATCAAGGAACAAAAGAAAACACCCTTCAACTCTTGAAGTAGCTTCTTTACTGGCACAGTAGAAACACTAACCAATTTTCCCAAGTTAAACTCCTTCTTTTGAGCCAAAAATTGTACTGCACACTCTCAACACCTTAAAGATGCCACAGCCAAAATTTTAGCTCAATTAGAATAAAATACGTACTCCTAAAACTCAACGCAAGTGGCTGCCAGAAACTACTTCAACAAGAGTAATAGCAACCCAAACATATTGCCTCTAACGAGATAGTCCACACACCAAATGGAGTGACCCTTTCTCTACAAAGATAGCAGGAGATAATTGTAGAGAAACGGAGGAAAGAAGGCCAAGTATGGATGGGGAAGATGAAAGAGGTGGGAGAGTTGTTGGAGAATCTAACTATTAGATGCCCACTAATAAAGTTTGTTGTTGGGAGAATAATGCACACCTTGCATGATATTCACCATGTAGCCACTCCCTCCTATATCTATATATAAGAGGAGGATGGTGTGTGGTCACACACTATCTTCAAGGAGGGGATGTCACATATCCATGCCAAGGTGACCACTAACAATTAGTATGGTATGAATTTGAATGTCATTTGAAATTTACATTTCATCTCATGAAATGTCTTTCAAATAAATTCTAATTCCATAGTAAATGAACCCTTTATTCAATAATACTCTCCAAAATTAACTCTCCAATTTAATTAAATTAAACACTTTAATTTAATTAATAATCCTTTGACTTAAAAGTCAAAAATGCCTAACTCTTTAAGCTAGTCAAAATTAATTTAACTTTTAAATTAATTTGACCAATTGATAGTCACGTGGCATCAATTAATTAACTCTTAATTAATTGATCTTAATTTAACTATTGTTAAATTAAATTGACCAATTTAATTCTTAAAATGATTAAACCAAAAATGACTCCAATTTTCACTTCCTTCAAAATCGATCAAGAGTGAATTTTCTAACACTTAGAAAATCTCATTTCTTCAATAGGTCATTCAATTTGGCTTTTGTGTGTGACCTATTAGGTTTTACCATTCATTGGACATGGGCTTACAATTCCTTATGACTTATGGAATACCAAAATATTCACATTAGTTTAAACTCTTTTAAACTAAGCAACTCAATCCAATTAATCTCATTAATTAAAGAGTACTTAATCTCCATGGTCGATGTCCAACCTCAAGCCTATGGAGCCCAACTAATTGGTCGAAATAAATGCTCTTGGAGAACTATTCCAGCATTACCGTACCATGCAAATATGGTTCCTTCCGTCTCCTATCTCCATGAAAGAGGCCTGGGGCAAGATATTAGTCAGCTCCCTAATAGCCTTAATATTATGTTTCTATTCTCAATATTCGATTCCCTTAGTGACCTCATCTTTGGAAATACTTTTCCAAATTGTCACATCACCTTGTGCAAGGATTTCTTGGAATCAATCATTATAGAATGCATAGGAGATGCACTCGCCCTTTACAAAAGCAAGGAGTCAGATTCCATCTTAAATCTCACAAACCTCTATGTCTAGTAACTCATGTCCAATCTCAACCCGAGTGACCCGCTAAGTGACCAAGGAAAAGCCAAAGCATAAGGACCTAACACAAGGTTACCATGGATCCTCAAGTCAAATGATTAATAATATGCACTAGCGTAAACTGGAGAACTTGCCACTTCGGCTATCTAATGAATTCTCCAAGCGGGCCTTCAGTACCTTGTTCTCTAATAAGCACCCACTAACATACATCCCTATCTCATATGGGATTGCTTATGGAATGGAGTAATATCCAACTCTTGGATTTATGCATCGATAGTGCAAGTCTGTCTGGATCTTAGATGCCCTATCTCGTAAGATCCTATGACTTTAAAGATTTAAGATTTCAATCGTGTAAGACTTATTCCATGATCGCCATCTAATGCATGATCAAGTCCTGTAATCTTATGTGATATAAGGGCTTCATCCAAATGCGAGTGAAGTAAACAATGAGCATAAGATGAAGATAGCCATATAATGAATATCATTCAATCAATATTATCTTACAAGGAAATAGTTTACAAGGCCAATCTAATTGGCTTGTGGGGCACTATTCTAACAATCTTCCATTTCCCTTGAGCCAATGCCTCATGACCTTAAGACCTATCTTCTCAAGATGTCATTCAAATACCTTTTGCAATAGGGGTTTAGTTAGTGGATCTGCTATATTCGCTTCGAG
This sequence comes from Jacaranda mimosifolia, assembly GCA_018894105.1. NCBI lineage: Eukaryota > Viridiplantae > Streptophyta > Magnoliopsida > Lamiales > Bignoniaceae > Jacaranda > Jacaranda mimosifolia. Next base: position 22,141,056 of record CM032126.1, read on the forward strand.
GTAACTCTCTCCACTCGGACGTCGCCTCTATCAATGATCGCTTGGATCAAGTGATGTCGCCTCAAAATGTACTTAGATCGCTGATGAGATATTGGCTCTCTAGCTTGCGCTGCCGCCCCACTATTGTCATAAAAGATAACTACTGGCTCAGTAATGCTAGGCACTATATTCAACTCTTGAATGAAGTTTTTCATCCAAACACCTTCCTTTGCAGCTTTTGAAGCTACAATATATTCTACCTCTGTGGTAGAATTGATCGCGGTGTCTTGTTTAGAACTCTTCCAACTCACCGCGCCGCCATTGAGGTAAAATATAAATCCAAAAGTAAATTTAGGTCATCTACATCGGATTGGAAACTAGAATCTGAAAACCCCTCGAATTTCAATTCTCCATTTTTGTATACCAAGAACATGTCCTTTGTCCTTCTCAAGTACTTAAGGATTGCTTTTATGGTCGTCCAATGGCTCTCACCGAGATCGAATTGGAAACAACTCGTAACATTTAGAGCGTGTGCTACATATGGTCTTACATATTGAACTACATATATTATGCTCCTAATAGCAGAGGCATAAGGTATGTCATCCTATGTCTCCCGTCTTTAGTCTTGGGGGCCATAGACTTGGAGAGACAAATGTCATGTCCCATGGGAAGAAATCCCCTCTTGGATTCTTCCATACTAAACCTCTTTAATATTTTGTCAATGTACGGGGTTTAGGAAAGTCCCTATCATCCTCCTCAATCTATCTCTATAGATACATATTCTTAATACGTAGCATGCCTCTTACAAATCCTTCATGGAGAATTGTGTAGATAACCATGCTTTTGTATACTCTAACATTCCTACCTTATTCCCAATGAGAAGGATGTCATCGACATAAAGCATAATAAATAATACACTACTCCCACTAGCTGTCATATACACACATGGTTCATGAACACTTTTTGATAAAGCCAAACGATTTGACTGTCCTGTCAAAACGTATGTTCCAACTTCAGGATACTTGTTTGTGTCCATAAATGGATCTCTGGAGTTTGCAAACCTTTTTCCACTCCCCTTGGATGTAAAACCTTGTGGTTGTTCTATATAGATTTCTTATTTAATGTCTCCATTGAGGAAAGTAGTTTTCACATCCATTTACTATATCTCATAGTCATAATATGCGGCTATGGTAAGTAGAATCCAAATAGACTTAGGGATAGCTACCAGTGAAAAGGTTTCCTCAAAATCTATACCAGATCTTTGAGTGTAACCCTTTGCCACTAGTCGTGCCTTAAAGGTCGCTATCTCTCCATTTATTCCTAGCTTTTGCTTATAGATCCACTTGGAACCAATGGGAACTATTCCCTTTAGTGATCTACCTAAGACCATACTTTGTTGAAGTACATGGAGTCCATTTCGAATCTCATGACATTAAGCCAATGTCCCGAGTCTATGTCTAACATAGCTTTCTCATAGGCCTTCAGATCAATATCCGATTGGCCCGTCTCATAAAGGAATCCGAACCTTTTAGGGTTACTTCTTGATTCAGTCCGACCTTCTCAGAGGTTGTGTGTGAGGCTCTTATTGCTCGCTTATTTCCTTGACCTATGGGATTTGATAATTATCTTGAACCTCATCAAGTTCAAGAATAATGTCATTTCTATCCAATAGAAAATTCTTTTCCAAAAAGGTGATGATCCTCGAAACAAACACCCTTTGTTCCAAGGGATCATAAACGTAATAACCCATAGACTCTCTTGGGTATCCCACAAACTTGCACAAGGTGGATCTCCCATTCAACTTGTCTCCCACTGTTCGCCTCACAAAAGCAGGAGACCCTCAAACCCTATAGTAATAGTAAGAGGGTGCTTTGTCATGCCACATCTCATGCGGCATTTTTGGCACCGACTTTGAAGGTACTATATTTAGCAATTTTGCTGCTGTTTCTAAAGTGTATCCCCAAAAGGATATGTGCACATCGAAAAAGTACATCATGGAATGTACCATGTCCAACAAGGTACAATTTCTCCTCTCGGCTACACCATTATGTTAGGGTGTGTCGGGCGGAGTCCATTGTGAGAGAATCACATTCTCTTTTAGATAATCCAAGAATTCAGTACTTAAGTATTCTCCCCCTCGATCCAATCGAAGAGCTTTAACACTAAATCTTAATTGCTTTTCCACTTCATTCCAATACTCTTTGAACTTTTCAAAGGCTTCAAACTTGTACTTCATAAGATACATGTGTCTGAACTGACTATAATCATTTGTGAAGATGATAAAGTAAAAACAGCCATTTCTCATACTAACTCTTAGAGGGTCACAAACATCCATATGGATCAAATTCAAAGGACTTGTGGAGTGCACTGATTGTCCTACAAAAAGAGCTTTGGTCATTTTTCCCTTCAAACAAGATTCACAAATAGGAAGGTCCTCAATGCCACTAACTTTTAGTGCTTTGAAAGCTTCTATCTTGCTCATCCTATTATTAGAGATATGCCCAAATCTTGCATGCCAAAGGATGGCATCTTCTTGGTTATCTAATTTCCTTTTACTTGATTGAATGTGCATTAATGAAGGTTGAGATTCAAATACGTATAATCCATTAATCAATGTACCCTGAGTAATTAAAGAACTATTCTTCAATGCCTTCAATGTCCCATTCGATATAGAAAAATCATATCCTTCATAATCAAGAATAGGAATTGATATAATGTTCCTAACAAGATTCGATACATAATAAACTGGATTAAGTACAATACTAGAATTTCCCAAGTCTAACTTGATAATGTCTTGGACCATGGCCACAACTCTTGCTTCATTTCCTGGGTAGAGGATCATATCCCCTTCATGCGGACTCTTTCTTCTTTCTATCCCCTATAATGAATTACAAAGGTAAGAACCACATGTGGTATCAAATACATATGAGGAAGAATTGGTCATTAAATACACTTCAATAACGTATATACCCTTCTCAAGTTGCAAGGTAAGCCTTGCAGTTTCTCTTTTAATGCCCCTTTTCACCACAGTGGAAACAACTTGCATCAATTTAAGCCTTTTTCTTGACCCCCTGGAATATTTCACGAGTTGTTTCCCTTTTGAAGAATAACCCTTCTTCCTCTTACCTCATTTTCTTGGGCCCCTAAGACCTTTCGACTTGGAAGAAGAAGCTAGCATAAGAGGTTTCTCTTTTTTCATAGTCACTTCAACGGTCAAAAGCATGTTCACCAATTCGTTAATTGTAAGTTAAAGTTCATAACAAATTGATCGAATGATGGTGGTAATGACTGGAGGATCAAATCTACATAAAGATCATTATCCATAATCACGTCAAGTTGTCCAAGCTTCTCAATAAGTCCTATCATCTAAAGCCCATGATCATGGACATTTGTCCCCTCACTTATCCTTGACCTAAAGAGCTCCCTGGATAAAGCAAACCTTTCATGTTTAGTTTTTACACCATACAACTCTTGCAAGTGTAAGTAGACCTCTCTAGCATATTTCATATGCTTGTGAATCTTTTGGAGCTCCTTGGTCATGGAAGCCAACATGAGGTATCTAACTTGCAGATCATTATCTACAAATTTTGTGAACCTTTAACGGTCCTCATTGGTGGTGTCATCACCCATTGTGTCCGTAGGACTTTGATCTAGGACATAAGTCCTCTTATCAGAGTCAATAATTATCTTAAGGTTTCTCAACCAATTGTGGAAGTTTGGCCTTGTTAGCTTATGGTTTCCAAAATGCTAGCGAGTGGATTTTTAGCCTCTTTTTTTGAAGATTTCAAAAATCTACAAGAGATGAAAAAAGAGTATAAGCATGTGATTGAATATAGATATTGAAAACATGTTCATGGTCTTTCAAGCATGTTTTTCTCCCACTATTTTATCAAATCTTTCATGCCCTAGAAGAATTTAGGAAATCTTATTTCCTAGTGATAATCAAGATACGAAGGACTTGCAAGTGACCCTATGACTCATGAGACATCCACAAACAATCCAAAGGTAAGCAACCTTTACTAATTGTATCTCATACAACTCTTGATATATTTTGCCTCACTTTTCATGTAGACTCACGACTTGGGAGACATCCACATTACTAGGTGTCAAGTCGAACCTACCAATCATTCTTCAATTTGGGACAGGCCCACGACATCCCACGACTCGTGCGCCAATGCATGGGCATTCTCAAATCAAAGGTGCATCTCATGCTAAGTATATGGTCACAGTTTTCCACTATAAGTGTGACCTACAACTCATGAAACATCACACAAATAATGGTAGCATCGTCATACCACATACTATTGGTAGAAGGCATGGATTAATTAAACTTTTTTAATTTGTATCCATTTTGACTTGATATTTGAAAGCACTTAGACATTCCAAGTGGAGGATTTTTACTTGCAAAGATCTCATCATTTTATCTTCTTATTTAAGTTTTCTATATCCCAATCATGCATTTCATACATCAATAAGATATGAAAAGCATAAATAAGTAAATACGCATAGCATGCTCCTAGGGTGGGATGACCATAAACCTAACCAAGTGGTGCACTTAGAGCCATAGGTTCACCACTTAGTTGATTTTAAGTGGGTTGATTAAATTTAGCTATTACATGAGTGTATCTCGTACATTCATGAGTCTTCATACCTCCAATGGTCTTCTTTGCTCTTTGTAACGTTTAAATTAGAAAGAAATCCTCACTCCTAGTGATTCTACTTTCATAACATTTACAAAATATAAATCAAAAGGTATGCAAGCCCCAATTTAATACAACTCTTTTCAACAACTTGAAATAAATAAAAACAATAGTAAAGGCTCATGATCATCCCCATTCATTCATTCATCATATATTCAACATTTAAATGAACAATAAATAAATTAAGAATTGACATTCAATTCCATCAATTAAATGCTAATCATATTAATAAATAATTGGTCATGCAAAAACTAGCATAACATTTATGCATCATATTTTTGCCACAATTGAAAATCTACTTTAACAAGTTTTAAAAGAAATTAAAAGAGGCCAACGCATTTTTGAGGCCTTGCACAACAGTTGTGCATCCATTGTGTGTGTTTCAAAATAAGTTTGGTCATTAAAGGAACTAAAAGAAAAGCTCAAAATTTGTTCCAAACCCAATCGAGCGTTGCTAGCCGAGGCTTGCACATGGCTATGCAGTAGCTCTAAGCAACTGCACTGCTATGTGCTGCCAACTGCCAGCAGCTCCCCTGTTTTGGGGTCATGAGCGAGTCAAGCCATATTTTTGGCTCAACTTTTATGCATAAAGAATTTTAGAACAACTTCTAAACATCAAAAGACACAATATGGATGAAAATTTCAAATTAAAACACCTTTTAAAAACTGAAATCTCAAGAGCTCAATGATGATTGAAAAATAAGTTTAAGCACAAATCATATTCTTCAAAAATCTCCAATTATATCCAATCTTATTAGATCCAAAATGACCAAAACAACTCAAGGTCATTCACAACATGCTATATCAACATATAACACCCACCAATGCCAAATCAAAATTCAACATTAGCAAAAATGAATTAAAATATACCCATCACATAATTTAATATTTAAAGCACACAATAGCATGATTTAATCCACTAATTAGGAGCCACAAACAAGGTCATCCATACACTCCAACCCATCATATGGATTGAGTACATGGTGATATTGATCAATTCTTCACAAGAACCAATCAACCAAGCAAAATCCAAATCTATGCATAAATAAGGCTCCGATACCACTTGAAGGTATATGTGGCACTATGATCCAAATATTTTTCAAAAAAAATGAATAAAACTAGTCCATATACATCCACAAGGATCTAGACATTCATAGGATTCAGATTTAGAGAGGGAACTACCTTGATGAAACCAAAAAATAAGGAACAAGAGAAAACACCCTTCAACTCTTGAAGTAGCTTCCTCATTGGAGCAACAAAACACCAACCAATTTCCCCAAGTTAAACTCCTTCTTTTGAGCCAAAAATTTTACTGTACACTCTCGACACCTTGAAGATGCTACAGCCAAAATTTTAGCTCAATCAAAATAAAATAATTCCTCCCATAACTCAGCGCAAGCGGTTGCCAAAAACTGCTTCAACAAGAGCAACAGCAACCCAAACATATTGGTTCTAACGAGATAGTCCACACACCAAATGGAGTGACCCTTTCTCTACAAAGATAGCTAGAGATAATTGCAAAGAAATAGAGGAAAGAAGGCCAAGTATGGATAGGATGGATGAGGGAGGTGGGAGAGTTGTTGGAGAATCTAACTATTAGATACCCACTAATAAAGTTTGTTGTTGAGAGAATAATGCACGCCTTGCATGATAATAACCTTGTGGCCGACCCCTTCTATATCTATATATAGGATGAGGATGGTGTGTGATCACACACTATCTTCAAGGAGGAGATGCCACATGTCTATGCCAAGGTGGCCACTAACAATCTGTGTTGTATGAATTTGAATGTCATTTGAAATTTACATTTCATCTCATGAAATGCCTTCCAAATGAATTCTAATTCTATATTAAATGAATCATTCATTTAATAATACTCTCCAATTTAATTAAATTAAACACTTTAATTTAATTAATAATCATTTGACTTAACTCTTAAGTCAAAGTGCTTAACTCTTTAAGCTAGTCAAAATTAATTTAACTCTTAAATTAATTTGACCAATTGATAGTCACGTGGCATCAATTAATTGCTTAACTCTTTAAGCTAGTCAAAATTAATTTAACTCTTAAATTAATTTGACCAATTGATAGTCACGTGGCATCAATTAATTAACTCTTAATTAATTGATCTTAATTTAACTACTCTTAAATTAAATTGACCAATTTAATTCTTAAATTGATCAAGTCAAAAATGACTCCAATTTTCACCTCCTTCAAAATCTGTCAAGAGTGAATTTTCTAACACTCAGAAAATTCTCATTCCTTGAATAGGTCATTCAATTTGGCTTTTGTGTGTGACCTATTAGATTCTACCATTCATTAGACATGGACTCACAACTCCTTGTGAATTATGGAATATCATATATTTACATTAGTTTAAACTCTTTTAAACTAAGCAACTCAATTCTATTAATCTCATTAATTAAAGAGTAACCAATCTCCATGGTTGATGTCCAACCTCAAGCCCATGGAGCCCAACTAATTAGTCGAATAAATGCTTTTGGAGAACCATTCTAGCATTACGCGTACCATGCAATTACAATCCTTTCCATCTCGTATCTCCATGAAAGAGGCCTAAAGCAAGATATTAGTCAGCTCCCTAATAGCCTCAATACTATGCTTTCATTCTCAATGTTCAATTCCCTTAGTGACTTCATCTTTGGAAACATCTGTCCAAAGTGGTTTTGGCCTTTTTTTTGTTCCATTTTTATCTCAACCTTTTGTGAAACAAACTTTTGAACAACTTCTAAACATCATTTCCACACAATTAAGATCAAAATTTCAGATTCAAAACCTTTTTAAATCTGAAAAATAAGAACTCAAAAAATGCTTCAAAAATCAAGTTTAAGTGAGAATCACATTCTTCCAAAAAATATGCAATTAAATTTAATCCAGTTGGATCCAAAAATGACCAAAATAATTTAAGGCTAAATATAACATGCTATATCAACATATAACATCATCCAATGCTAAATCAAAATTTAACATTAGCTAAACTTGAATGAGATTATACTAACATATGAATTTAACAATTAAAAACACATATTAGAATAATATCTATTCCTCATCAAAAGGAGCTAAAAACATCATCTACGAAACACTCCAATCCATGACTTGGATCAAGTGTTTGAAGATATAGATCAATCCATCACATGAATCAATCAAAAGAAAATCCAAAATATAGCATGAAATTAGGCTCTGATACAACTTGAAAGAGGTGTGAGGCTAAGGATCCAATTTAGAATATTTAAAAACTGAAATCTAACTTATCCTACACCACCACAAGGATCTAAATCATGCATATATAGTGGATTAAGGTTAGATTGTTACCTCTTGAGCAAAATCCAACCAAAGGTAGAAGAAGAGCTTCCTTTCCCAAGAGGAAACTGCTCTGGCGCAGCAAGATGTGATCAACTTTTGATCAAACAAATCAACTTGGAATTCAATAAAATCTAGACCAAATGAAAGATGACTCAAAGAGGAGCGTCCAGATATAAAATTCACCACCAAAATCCTTCGGCAAGACCTCAAACAGAGACATCAAAGTTTCTGCTGAAACAGGGGATCACCAAAGCAAGTAATCCAAAATTCGTCTTGCCTCTAATGTCAAAGTCCACGCACCTTTGGACAATCCTTTCCTTCTCAACTTAGCTGTAAAAATCAAGGAGGAAGAGAGCTAGGTTGAAGGCCAAAAATGGAGGGGAGGAAAAAGAGAGTGAAGCCTCAACTCATGAGAGAATCACTTTTGGAGGGATTTTTTTTTTATCTAACAATTAGATGCAAAAAATGTGATCTATTCTTTTTGTTGGCCGCACCCCCCCTCCCGCCCCGTGATGCCAAGGTGGAATCACACCTTCGTCAAGGGAGGGTTTCCAACTAAGCATGCCAACTTGCAAGCTTAATTTGAAGTTTCCGTCCAAAACTCATTCTTCCATTTAATTAAATATTGACTTAAAATTTAAGTCACTAAACTTAACTCTTTAAGTTTGACTTGACCAATTGATAATCATGTGGTACCAAATTAAATTAATTGGATCAATTTAACAATTAAATTGATGAAATCGAATGACTAAAAATTGCATCAAGATTTCTTCCTCACATTTTCAGTCATCTTGGAACTTTTCTAACACTTAGAAAATTCCTCCTCATTATTTAGGATTTCCAATAAGCTTTTGCGTGTGACCCATTAGGTTCTACCACTCATTGGACATGGGCTCACAACAATTGTGACTTTAGAATATCATATATTCATGTTAGTTTAAAACTCCTTTTAAACTAACCGACTCATATCAATTAATCTCTATTAATTGAAGAGTACCCAATCTCTATGGTCAATATCCAACCTCAAGACCATGGAGCCCAACAATTGGCCGAATGAATGCTTATGGTGAACTATTCTAGCTTTACGCGTACCATGCAAATATAGTCTTTCCGCCTCATACCTCCATGTCTTAATCCCAGATAACCTACTACGTGGTCGGGGAAAAGTCAAAGCATAAGGGCATAAACATAAGATTACTATGGATCCTCAAGTCAAAGAACTAATTATATGCACTATTGTAAGCTTGAGAACTTGCCACTACAACTATCTAGTGGATTCTCTTGGAGGGCCTTTAGTGAACTTGTTCTCTAACAAGCACCTACTAACATGCATCTATGTATGACATAGATTGCCCATGAAATGGGGCAATATCCAACCCTTTGAAGTATGCATCGTTAGTGTAAGGCTATCCAAATCTTAGTTGCCCATTCTCTTAAGATTATATGACTTGGAATATTTAAAATCATGACCTTAGAGACTTATTTCATGATCACCATCATATATGTGACCAAGTTCCATAGTATTGTATAATTTAAGGGCTTCAACCAAATTCAAGTGAAGTATAAAAAACATAAGATAAAGACGGCCATTTTATAAAAATATCATTTAATCAAGATTATATCACAATTGGAGTAGTATATACACGCCAATTCTAATTAGTTGTGGGACACTATTCCAATGGTTACTCATTAGCGGAGGGTTCAGTTGAATTAATTTCACCCATTAATTGAGCTTCATAGACTTGTGGCTAGACATCGACCATGAAACTGGGTACTCTTAAATTAATAAAGATTTATTCAAAAGTAGTCGATTAAATAAGTTTAACTGATCGAAATATTATTATTCACAACTAAATAGCAAGGAGTTGCAGTCCCATATCTAATTAATTGGTGAACCCAATGGGTCATACATAAAATCGATAATGTCTTCACAATGGATATTATCTAAGTGTTAGATAATATTGTCCAACGAGTTAGATAGAGAAGAAGGAATAAATTGGTTTAATTAATTTAAGGAGTTAAATTAATTAAATTGATAATTTGATTATTTAATTGAGCCAATTATAATTAATTCAAATATTAAATTAATTCAATTAAATAATATGATTATTTAATTAAGAGAAAAAATTGTAGAGGCAAACTGATGGACCATAAATTGGCATTGAAATTTAATTTTAATTAGGATCAATTTATGGACCATCATGACTAGAGGAGCATCATCTAGTGTGATGGGATCACACTAGACCATACCTAGGTGGAACAATAAGATCATTTTCACATAATGGAAAGTGTAATATATATTGTGTATAGAATATTCGATAAGATGAAAAATATGAGTCTTATATATAGTGTATATATATAAGATTCCATGAGATCGGAAGTGTGACACATTAGAAAGTTTCTAGTGTAGTGGTGCACACTACACCACCTCAATTAGACCACCTAGATTCCACCTTTGAGAATATTCCATGATAATGGAAGATGTGATCACTATATATATAGATAAACATATATGTGAATCACATTTTTGGAGTCAGGTTTTGCCTATATATCCCCTAGTAGAAGCCCCTTCTCCCTTGTCACTTTCGCCATGTTGGCAAAATTACTAGTTTCAAAAATCCTCTCCTCTAGTCTTCTTCTCCCTCCAAAAATCTCTCAAGCACCTTTTTCTTTCTTCATACTTTAAAGATATTCTTTAGCTACTATCTTCAAGGTTATGAAGATCACTTGGAATGTGCATACCTTTAGGCAAAGAGCAATTGTTCTTCTAATTGGTGTGGTGCCTCTCCATTGCCAAGATGTTGGCAATTTTCATTGAAAATGTTGATCCTTTTTGGAATGGAATACTAGCAAAGTTCAAAGAGTGTGATTTAGATCATACTTCAAGCCAACATTTTCTTCAAAGGAGTGCTAGGCAAAGGTATGGTTTTCTAGCCAAATCCATTCATGAAGCATGAGATGAACCTTGGGAAGAGATTTTAATATGACTAAATACTTAGCTTTCTATGCTCTAGTTGAATTTTTAAAATTCATGCTTCTCCTTCTCTCTATTTTTTCCTTCAAATGGGGCATCAATCACCAGGTATTCACTGATATTGTAAGGCTTTTCAATGTTGTGCCAAGTGAGGTAGTAAGTTCAATTGATCTAAATGGTACAATCTTCGAGCCGCCAAAACCAATCAACAACATCTTTATTAGGGAAAAAACCAACTTTTCTAGGTCTATCTTCATCAGAGCTGAGTGATAAATCACGTTAGCTAAACTCTCATTGTCGGCCAGGACTTTCCACACCGTGTGATTGGTGATCTCTATTAGGATTACTATAGAGTAGTTAGGCTTGTTCTCGATGTTGAGGATCAAAACATAGTTCAGGTCCTCATCCCCAACATAATTATCTCTGCATTAGTTCAGACATGGAAGAACGATTTAACTTGGTGGTAACTTTGCAATGTGCGCTCAAACTTCTAGTCTTCTAGCAATGGTATCAATCACTTATAGATGGGTGGAGTATCTTCATCAAGATGAGGTCAAGGGTTGGCCTAATGCAATGGGGATCGGGATCTTTCTCTCCTTGGAGGTCGATCGTTAGCATAACTCATCTTTGATCTTTCGCTCAACAATGAACTTCTTAAGGTATCCTTGTTGTATCAAATGCTCAATTTCATCGTGCATGTTAGGATAATGGTTTTGATGAATGACGATGAAATACCCATCTTCTTAATTTAAGCAATTCATGATTTGTTACCTTTCTTAAGTCATTGAATTATTTGAATAAAATATTGTTAATTTCTCTCATGTAAAAAGAGTGATTTGGAGATACTAATGAAGGCTAAAATATCTCCTTTGATTGAAGAATAACATTCAAACTTGGTAAGTTACCATTGTAGCCCATATATGGAAAGTTACTGATCAAACATCCTGCAAGAGCAAAGACTCACTATTTAATCCTAAAGAAATACATTCAGAAAAATAAGCCTTTGCTTACGAAAATATTCAACTTTCCCTCTTAGCTTTCTTAAGGTACCATTATTAGAGAAAAGAAAGCAGTGTGTTGTGTCCTTCCAGCTTGAACTTTCGTCTGCCATACAATCCTATGTGTTAGGGATTCTAAAATATTCTTCTCTCATATTTTATTGGTTTGTTTAGTGTAGTTGCAGTTTATTTAGCTTGCTTGTTCATTTTATTGAACTTATTTATACTAATACTCTTTGAAATTATCAGTGGAATTTGGAAATTAAAATCCTAAGTAAAGAACTTAGGTAGTGGATGTAGGCTTGCCGAACCACTATAAACCCGCTATGTCATTTACTCTATTACTTATTGCTTTTTGATATCTCTAGAACTTCAGTTATATCTGGAAGTTATAGTTCACTAATTTACTAAATTATCTTATTATAAATCAGAAGAATCCCTTGAGTCAATTACCCTTTTGTGACCTTATAAACTTTCAATTGGTACCAGAGCAGAGGGTTTATATATATAAGTTCTAATGAACTGAGTCAAAAGATCCTAATGGCTTCTTCTAGTTTTGATATGTATATAGAATGTCAATCTCATACTCATCCCCCTCTATTTGATGGGACCAACTTTTCAACGTTGAAGAACGTGATTGAGGAATTTTTCATAGCCCTAGATTATGATCTATGGAGCATCATCGTCGATGAACCTCTTATTCCAACTAACAAAGATATGTCCCTGAAAAGTAGACTAGGACTTACCACTGAAAATAAGAAAATGCTTCCAATGAATGCTAAGGTGAAAAGTATCCTTTCTTGTGCACTTGTGAAAGAAGAATACAATCGAGTTAGCACTTGCACCTCTGCAAAAGATATCTGGGAAATGTTTCAAATCTTTATGAATGAACCTCCTAGGTAAAATTAGAACTAATTTCTTTGCTTACTCACCAATATGAAATATTTTCTATGAAGATAGGTGAAACAACAAGCCAAATATATGCTCGCTTCATAGAAATAGTGAATCCTATGTTTGCGTTTGGAAAAATAGTGTCTGAAGTGAATAGGTGTAGAAGATCCTAAGACGTTTACAAAAGGAACGGACCCCTCAAGGTCACTGCAATTCATGAGGCTAAAATGGAAAAATTGATCGGCTCGCTCACCTCTCACGAGAGATCCTCCTCAGCAAAGAAAAATGTTCCAACAACAAACCTAAGGAAAACATTACTTTAAATACATAACAGAGAGACTGAAATAAGGATACGGGTGAATTAAATGAAAAAAGGATCAATGATGAAATTGACATGATCTCTAGATGATTGAGACAACTTACCCAAACAAAACGTCATTTTAGAAAAGATACGAGATCAAATTCCAGAAGGAATAATGGAGAATTTTAAAGAATCAAACAAATCATATGCCATTAGTGTCATAAAGTGGGACATAAAAGACCCAACGGTCCAGAAACTAAAAGAAGTTATAAATCAAGAGCCATAATCATCACTTGAGATGACTCAGATGAAGAGCAATTTGACAATGAAGATAATTGTCTCATCCTAGATAGACAAGTAACTTTACGATCTAAGTTAAGTTCTAGTAGTTTTTAGTTTGATCATGATTTTGGCAAAGAACTTGATATTCACATAGAGTGTCATAACCAACGAATTGAACTTCAGGTAGAAATAAATCTTCTTAAAAAACAACTAGAGATCACTCTAAATGAAATAGAAGAACTAGTTCACTACTATGACAGAGCCATAAAGAAAAACTTGGAAGAAAGAAATAGACTAATTGAGAAAAATCAATACTTGAAAAGAAAATTCAAAATTTACTAGAAAGTAACTATAATATGAAAAGAACAATTAAAGGGAAGAGCAAAATGGAACCTAGGAATCATACTACAAAAATATTTAGAAAAAGAATATGTCACTCCTGCACTAAAACCAAGCATACAGCCTATAAATGTCCAATAAAGAGACAGATTGGGACTAAATATATATGGGTACCTAAATCAAAAAATCCAGGACCTAGAAATAGAGGGGTACCAAAAAATACCAAACCTTGTGATGTAGGATCCTATCAAGAAAGCAGTTGAAATAGACAAATACCATATGCGCAATAGATGTTCCAGATGCTTGACAGGAAACAAATCATTTTTTCTGAGCTACACAGTACAATGGAGGTAACATACATCATTAGCAAAGGAATAGTTGGTAAAAAAAGGATCAAAAATGGAACTTCCATTGAAAACGTCTAGCTGGTAGATGGGTTAAAACACAATCTTCTCAACATAAGCCAACTATCGACAGTGGTATCACGTACAATTTCAACTATCTCAATGTGTGGTATCTAAGCATGAAGAAATTGTTTTTACTATGATAAGAGAAAGGAATACATTTTGCATAAATTGTTTATGATGTATGTATGAAAAGCAAACAAATAAAAACCTCTTTCAAGCTAATGAATAATATTGCATCTTCCAAACCTCTAGAACTTCTCCATCTTGATCTCTTTGGATCTATGAAAACCACATCACTTGGAGGAAGTAAATATGTGTCTTCTCTCTTTACCTTTTGCGATATCTCTCTCATAAAAATGAAGCTTTAAATTATTTATCACTTTCACAAGAATATTCAAAATGAAAAATGCTCCATGATTAAAACCATCAAAAGCAATCATGGAATGGAACTTGACGATCATAGCTTTGGAACTTTCTTTGGTGAATTTGGTTGTTCTCACAATTTCTCTACTCTAAAAACACCCTAACAAAATGGGGTAGTTGAAAGAAAGAACATGGTACAATGAACTTGGTATGCTATGTGATCAGCAGAGTCTTCCTAAACCCCTTTTATTAAAAAGATTCCCTATGAACTCTGAAAGGATAAGATACTAAATATCTCTTACTTCCGTGTGTTTGGATGTAAGTGTCACATTCTAGATGATATGAAGCATCTTGCGAAGTTTGATTCTAAGTCTGATGAAGGCATATTTGCTGGCTAGTCAACTCATAGTACATTTTACAGAGTATTTAATAAAAGAAAAAGAACTATCCAAGAATCCAATACATGTTGACTTAGATAAATCTAACCCCTTACTAGCCAAGGATACCTTAAGCATAGAAATTGTAGGTTTTGACAAAGTTATAGAACTACTCTAGCAGGAAAAAGAATCAGAAAATGGGGAATCTCAAAGTATTGTTGAGTTAGTCGCAAATGCCAATAGGACTTCCAACAACGAAAATAATGAACATGTCAAAAAACTCAATATGCATCAAGTCATGCAACAAACAACATTATTGGAGATCCAGCAGCAAGAATAACCACGTAGTCAAAATCCAAAATGATGATTGAAAACATTATAACCTTATGCTTTTGTCTTTTTGGAGAATCAGATAATATAAATGAAGCTCTAAGTAACGAATCTTGGGTTAATACAATGAAAGAAGAGTATCTTAAATTTGAGAAAAGCAAGAAAAATACACTTAAAAGTTATTAAAGAAGTTTGGAATGAAAAATTGCAAAGAGTCCACTATTTCTATGGCACCAAATACCGAATTGGAACTTGACCTTAAAGGAAACAACACTGATGAATCAATATACTAAGGCATGATTGGAAATTTGTCCTACCTCACGACCAGTAATCCAACATTCTGTTTGCAACTTGTCTCTATTCAAGATTTTAACAAAATTTCAACAAATCCTATCTCAAAGCTGTTAAGTGAATTCTGCGATACCTTAAAGGAACTTCCAAGCAAGGTATCTTGGATCCTCGCTCTAAAACTTTCTCATTGGTTGGTTTTTCTAATGTTGACTGTGTGGGGTACAAAATTGACCGTCAAAGTACCTCAGAAACTTGCCAACTTCTTGGATGATGCCTTGTAAGCTGGTGTAGCAAAAAATAAACAAAATGTAGTGTCCTTGTCTACTACTAAAGCAGAATATTTGGCATTAGGTAACAATTGTGATAACATAAGTACTCATAGGTATTGCAGATTAAGCAAACTCTATGTGATTTTGGGTTGAATTTTTTGTGCATTCCTATCAATTGTGATAACACAAGTGCTATTAGAATTACCAAAAATACGGTGAATCACTCTTGCATAAAGCATATAGAGATTAGTTTTTTTAATTTCCTTAAAAACCTATTTGGGATCCAAAAGTCTCCCTCCTAAATCTTTCAACTCTCTTGTTTTTTGATGATGAAGGGGGAGATGTTTCATGTTTCTATTTCTATCTATCATGTTTTGTTTTGATATGCCAGCACTTTTTTTGTGTACTACCTAATATATAATAATCTGGTAGTTCATGTGGTATACTCTATGTGTGGCCCTCCATGCTTTGAAATATTAATAATCTACAATAGATAATTGCATACTTTCTTTGAATAACATTATCTATCTTAACAAATGATATTCACACATTCAAAGGGAGCTATGAATTAATTACACTTTCACGTTCTTTGCTGCTTCTAGAGGAACTTGATAAATTTATTACTTATTGATTATCTTGAAAATGATGCAATTTTTTCTCTGCATTAAGCACAAAAAAATGGGAGTCACTTACTCAAATAATTGTCATCATCAAAAAGAGGAAGCTTGTTAGGATTATGGTTTTGATGAATGACAATGAAATATTTATCTTCTTAATTTAAGCAATTCATGATTTTTTACCTTTCTTAAGTCATTCTATTATTAGAACAAAATATTGTTGATTTCTTTCATACGGAAAGTGTAATTTTGAGATACTAATGAAGGATGAAAAATCTTCTTTGATTGAAGAATGACATCCAAACTTGGTAAGTTACCGTTGTAGCCCAATATGGAAAACTACCGTTGGAACATCTTGCAAGATCAAAGACTCACTATTTAATCCTAAAGGTATACATTTAGAAAAAATAAGTCTTTGCTTATAAAAATATTCAGCTTTTGCTTGTAGCTTTATTGATGTAACATTGTTGGAGAAAAGAAAGCAACGTAATACAATCCTATGTGTTAGGGATTCTAGAATATTCTTCCCTCATTACTATAGCGGTTTGTTTAGTGTAGTTGCAATTTGTTTAGCTTGCTTGTTCATTTTGTTGAACTTATTTATACTAATACTCTTTGGAATTATTAGTAGAATTTGCAAATTAAAATCCTAAATGAAGAACTTAGGTAATGGATGTAGGCTTGCCGAACTACTATAAATTCACTATGTCATTTACTTTATTGCTTATTACTTTTTGTTATCTCTAGAACTTTAGTTATATCTAGAACTTTTGATTAGTTGTTTTACTAAATTATCTTGTTATAAATCAAAAGACTCATTTCAGTCAATTTCCCTTTGGGACCTTATAAACTTTCAATGAAGTTGAAAACAATCCTCTATACCATGTCCTTCTATTTATGGAACATACAATATTTCTTCGAATTTTTCATATCGGGTCTCTTAGGGCAACCTTCTCGACTTCTTTAAGAGATCTTCATGCTGGATGGCCATCAAGTTCTCCTTCCCTAATGTGTTGAGGGTTATGTAGCAAGGCATGTATCTAATCGAAGATTGATGGCCATCTTAGTCTGACTTGTCTTCCCTTACTTTCTTCTTCTTCTTCTTCTTCTTCTTCTTGTGCTTCTTGTTGAGGTTAGGTTGTCTGTATTTAAGGCAACCCATGTCCTTTTATGTCATGTATCGATCTGCTAGGTTGATAAAGGCCGCAAGGTTGTTCATAGGCTAGAGTATTGGCACATTCCTTGTGGCGCAAACCCAAAAGGAGGACGTCGATATGGGATTATCAATTTTTATAACCTCATTCTTGAACTTCATGAAGAAGTCCCTCAACGACTTTCCTTCGCTTTATTTGACTGAATAGAGGTGGGTACGTAGGAGCTTACTCTTGCACTTACTGGAAAACTAATGGAGAAATTTATCACATAGGTAGTCATAAGACTCAATTGAGCAGGGCTCAAGCTTCACGAAGCAATCTAAAGAAATTCCTTGAAAGGTAGTCACGAGAAAATTGGCATGGATATGATCATTGTGGTCATGTAATTACATAATATATTCGAAATGTAAAATGTGTTCATTAGGGTCGACTAACTCGTCATATCTGGGTAACCTTATGGGCACTTTACATCAATGGCAACTCTTTTATCAATGATTTCTTAGATAAATTGTGACTCCCTTTCTCGATGTTTGTGCTGTGGTAAGTTGATGCCCTAGGATGTGTGGTTAGACTGCCACCCAAAAAGGTCCTCCAATTGGTGATTGAGCTGATAAACCTGATGTGAGATCTTTTCCCACTCATTAGGCTCAAATTTGCCTAGTTGAGGAGCATTCATTCGTGCATGGTTGACCCTTTCATTGCGAGGTTAGTATGGGTGGACCTCTCCAATAGAGTCTCCAACCTTTTCCTCTTGTTGGCAATTAACATCTTGGGACTCGATATGAGGAGCCTGTTGTTAGGCTTGAGGCTCTGGATAGCCCATGTTCTACTATGGGGTTCAATCTGGCCTAGGTCAGGCTTATGGGTAGTACTTATCGCTACGACCGATTATTGTTCCTTCTACTATTAAAGGACTCTTTCAACTTAACGATCGATAAGTTGGTTTAGCTGCTCCAAGGAAATAGTGATGACTTGTTAGGGTCGACCCTAGGAGATCATGAGGTTGAGGTGGAGGTGGTGGTGGTGGGGTTGGAGGTGGAACATTTCAGGCTTTGGTGTTTCCTTCTCTATTTATCTTTCGGATTGAGCTTTTCTAGTGTGAACTTATTTTCACATTGCTGATCTGAGAATTTCCACAGACGACGCCAAATGATAAAGCAATTTTTGTAGTTGGGTGTAATTGGGAAACTAAGCTGGTGAGATTGGGTCGGCTGGAGTTGAGCTGGCTAGGTCGATATGCAGCACAAGGTATACGTTATAGGCTTTTGAGGTTGCCTTCGGCTAAGATCCTCCGATGTTTAAGTCAATACTAATATGATATGAAAGTGAAAGTTAGCGGAAAGGGCAAATAAAAGTCTTTTAGGTGCGTACTTGGAGCCAACTTCTGATTCAGCTATTTATAGGTGCCAAATTTGGGGTCGAAATAACCCTTCTGGCCCAACCACAAATAGCTTATCTGTCCCTATCTAAAGGAAAAAATATGTCTTTTTGTCTCCGAACCGGATTGACGTAAGCTAGATGAATAGTACCTTGGGGCTGCAGGGGGTGACACTGCATGCACTAATGCATTAAATGCGAAATAGACTCTATCTCACCTGACGTTAGCTTTGCGCTATATTTATTGTGGGTGTTTACCATCGATCACTGACTTCCAAATAGGATCATCACCGGCCTCCAAACAGGATCATGATATGCTTATTTACTTCCTTCAAGATTTGTTGGTTCACGTGGGCCAGCTTGTGATGAGTGCTTTTGGTTCAGATCGAGAGGTTGGGGTCGAAGTGCACCTCTTGAGAGTTTAGCATTATCACTAAGGTTGATTGGTAGGGTCGAAGTCTCTTGTGCACATCTAACTCTTTGAATTATTCAGAATTTCATTCAAAAGGAGTTGAAATTGGTATGCTTATGTTACATATGAAAGGGGAAGAATTGGCAAACTATATTATGTTAAATTAAAATTTGACATAATATTCAAATATATAAATAATTTTTTAATTTCATCTTAATTTCTATTTATTTTTTTTAAGTTAGAAGATTCTTTAGTTTTTTTGTAGAAATGAAAATGTATTTGAATTATAAGTTGTAGTATTTGATAATTAATTCGGCACACTGACGAAAGTTTATTTTGGAAAAAAATGATTTACTTGTCATGTAAATATGTGTTAAGTGTCCTTGATGATATGTGTAAGTACTTTTGAAAATACACTCATAAAATATGTATTGTTTTCTAAAATTGTTGTAATAAAAGTCTCAAAAATTGATGAACAAGCCATATTTTCAGTTTGAAAAGTAAACTAAAGAATCCGAACTTGCCCATTAGTTTACGTTATCTGCCACTGATTTTAAATATTGATTTTCATGGACATAATACTTACAATTAATCCAATTAGAGTATGCAAACTGCATATACACTCCAAACTAAACATGCTAAAATACATTTTAAAATAAAATTAATTTAAACTTGAGTTGATTTTGGAAAAGAAAAAATATTATGATTTTCATGCAATTGATTATTTTCATATTTGAAATTTAATTTTGCCCCATGTCAATATACAGTTTTGACTTCTAGATATAATTTATTTTGATCTATGATTTGATGAAGCAAATTAAAGACTAGGATTTATGGTGCGGCAAATTTAAAAGGAATAAACCAATCAAATAAACTTTTTTTGCAGCTTTTGTTAGAACTAATAATCGTAGTGCATTGTTTCTACATGCATAAATTTAGATTATTATAATATTAATTTTAATTATATTAATAAATAATGAAATATTTAATATTATAATGAAAGAATAATTGATGAATCGATTTTGGATTAATATTAAAAAAAAAAATGGTCCATTTGTGAATTGTGGGAGAAGAAAGTAGAGTAATAAAGAAAAAATCCATGATTTTAAGGATATAATGGATATATTAAATTAAGTGATTTTAAGAGTATAATGGATATATTAAATTTTAGTATAGCACAGTAAAAATCATCATGCATACGTATAAAGGGGCTTTTCTTATATAGAATTGAAGTATTGTTAAGCATTAATTCTATTTATTTTGCTAAAATTATTAGAATAACCATAGAAAAATTGCTAAAATTAATTGCTCTCTCAGAGTCTTAAGTCACAAGTAGGCTTGTAAATAGATATTCGAAAATTCGTTTACCGTTTGCATTCGTATCCATTTATACAAAATTTATCCGCATCCGTTTAAAACGGATATTATCCGTATTCGATTAGTAGATATCCGACTATAAACGGATACGAATATGGTAAATACAAATTCGATCCGTTTAATATTCGATCCGAATATATATTTATTAAATAATATATTATTTATATTTTTAATAAAAATCTCATAATCCATATGTGTGTGTATATATATAAAATATAACTGAAGAACTTGGAAGAAAAAAGAATAAATTTAAAAAATTATTATAATATAGAGAAAAAATTGAAGAATAAAGTTAACCAACATAATTATTGTTCGTTAACTTTATAATTAATACACTTAAATGTCATTATTAATATTAATTAGTATTAATAATCAATTATAAAGTCAATTATTAATTAGAAATTATGTTATTTGTTTGATTGCTTTTTTTTTTTTAATGAAATTGTATAGTTCTTTCTATTAATTAAAATATGTATTTGTTATAAATTCATAAATTCACGTATTTGAATATTCACAAATAAATATATAAATAATTATCATGGAATATAAATATCAAGTTTAATCAATATGAATGCATTTGAATAATTATAATCGAATACGAATATATTTAAATTCGATCGATATTCAATATATACGAATTTAAATATTATTTTTAAATATTAATTAAATCTATATTCATATTTGAATATTAAAAAAACTAAATGCGTATAAATATATAAATAATATATTCAATCCATTTAATATCCGTCGACAACATTAGCTACAAGGGATGGAAGGAAAAGGGACTAAAGATCAACTCGTAAAACATTCCAACGATTCATCTCTTTCCTCCCACAGAACGCACGACCTCTATCTACGACCAAAGAAAGAGAGCTATGGTCCATAGTTTTCTGGCGATAACATCCCCAAAATTAACATGTTCTTTTCCATCTACTTCCACCTCCGACTCCCATCGTTCTTACTTCTCCTCCACAACGAGAAGCCTCAGGCTTTCAAGATTCAAGATTTTGTCCAAGATTGATGATGGGTCTGCGGAGCAGTTTCTGCAGAACAATTCCATTGCTGATTTCATGAGGTTCAAGAGGGACAATCATGCCCAGTTGCAGACTGCTGTTGTGAGCTACCGGAAGAAGTTCCCCTGGTCCCTTTTACAACCCTTTCTGCAGGTAAAGTTTCCATTTTTCAACTTTGCTTTTGGTTTATAAACTAAGCGGGTTTTCTTTTTTGTTTGTCTTTCCCTCTAGTGCTGAACTGTTTTCTTGTTTCTGTTGCCTGTGTAGGTGGATTTGGTCTCGACGATTCACATTGCGGATAAGGAGTAAGTCTTTCTGAAGATTTTGTTGGATATACTGCCTGTTTGGACTTGGAGATGACATGATTCCTGTTTAATGGTGTATTTTCTGAAATATAATTTGTTATGTATATGGATTGAGTGAAGAAAAGAGATTAAGCCAAGAGCTTGAATTCCAAGTCCTCCAAACCAATGTTGAAGAGGGAATGAAGCAACTAAATTCGAGCTCACATGGACTACTTGTATGGTGTTCTCCTAATTTAACTGTTAGGCCTGGCTTATCAATATCTGGGTCTTCATAAGGATTGCCTTGTTCAAAGGAATTTGTTTAGTTGAATGCCATCTTCTACATATTTTGGTCTATAAATTTACTCCTTGACAATCATAAAAGGACTTGAGTGAAGGTTGTATTTCTTTTGTGCCAACTGATGAGAGTATTTAGGTTTCCGTTGCTTGCTTACTTTTGGTTGAGAGTTGTAGCTTCTATTTTCTCCACTTTTTTTTCAAATCAAACATGAATGACCAATTATAAACTGAAGCTATTATTCATGAGCAAAGACATTGACAGTGAAATGTCTTGCCTCAATGTATAAAACCTAGTGACTCATGTCATCCATTTATGTTGCAAAATTGGTTCTATCTTAGTGTGCTCTTCATGTCATTTCATTCCAGTATAATAAAATATAGAAGCTTGACAGGAGAATTTTTTATGCCATAGTTGACATTTTAAACTGTCAGGCTTTTTATCATTCTCTTAATATGTTTACCCTTTTCTATGTGTGTATGTGTGTGTTTTTGCATCCATGCCCGTGCATGTGCTTCTCCTTTCCGTGCAGATTCGGCTCAATAACTGTTAGCATGTGGTGAATCGTACATTGATTAAAGTTTACTATGTTGGCCAAATTAATGATATGGTTTATGATGTGTTTCTGTATTGTCTCTGTTGAGTTAAAAGTGCTAGAATATGTTTGTATTCATCATTTTAAAATGTTTGCTTGCTTTTTCAGGTGTAAAAGTTTTATGTTTTTCTCATTTTAAGATTATTATTGAAATGATTTTCAAAAGAGAACATCTACTTTTAGCAATATTTTCAATACCTACATCCCTATTTTTTTCCCACAATAAGGCTACACTTTCAGGAAACACTTTTTAATACAGACTTGAAAGCAGGTAACCGATCATGCTTTATTAGAAGGAAATGTTATATCTACCTTTCAACACTATTGTCGATTCTTTACAACTGTAAGAGCATTTTCATAAAACATTTCCTGAAAATGTATAAAAAATGGATCCAAGCTTACCCTAGTGATTCATCTCATTCAATTTACCATACTATTCTTACATTTCTGGTTGAGACCAAAAATAAAATATTTATTGCAAAAGAATTTTACTAGTTCCTATCCCATGGATGGCTGAGTGTTGGCACTGCTGACATCAAGTTGACTATATTCTTTTCTTCACTTTATGGATTGATGCTATATGAATTTTGCTTCATGCTACTAGCGAATGTTTGGATTTTGCTTCATGTTAAGCTACATGAAAAAAATACTACATGTGAAAGTTAAACAAAACAGCAAAAGTTATTCAATTGAAAATTAATTAACAACATTTGTATGGACAACTGATATGTAGAGCCTTTCTTTGAACCTTGGTCTCTCTGAATCAGCAAATGGAATATATGCATATATGCACTAATGTACATGCGCAATGCATTTTTCTGTTTCATCATTGCACCATACTATTGGCAATAGTTGTGTATCGAACTAGATGCAGTGAAATTAAGATTTTTCTTTATTGTACTCAGTACACTGTAGGCACTTGGATATAGTTTGTGCTGTTCACAGTGTACTGAGCTAGATGGAATGAAATTGTAATATAAGCTGGGTTTTGCTGATTGATATCATTTTTGTTGTTCACTCTCCTCTCTTAAGATTTTGTGGCTGGGAACTGATCCTTTGTTTCCTTTTGTTTGATTTGATGATGGTGAGTTAATTAGAATTAATAACTAATGCAGGTGGTTGTGGTTTCACAGGATAATGTTTTTTGACTCGTCGGCATACATTTCTCTTATCATGTATCCATGTTGATTGCTTGAAAAGTAATTTTTCCTTAGCTATTATAATATTTTTGCTTAATTTAAAATGAAATTTTGTGTTTACGGAGTACTTTACTTTAGAAGAAAGACCCCTTGCTGATAAAATGTATGGTCATAAGCTAGTGACATATCAATTCCCAAGGATTCATCTGTGAGTGTTTAAGTAATTAATGTCAAAAGTTTTTCTGATCATTGTTTGAGTAAATCTAGAAATTGGAATGAGAAAGAATGTAGACGTGGGGTCAGTGAGATGAGGGAGATGTGTGTTAGTGTGTAGTTTTCATTCTCTTGCCATTGCACTTGCGCATTTTACCTGTTAGAAAATCTCTGAAGGGCATGCTTTTTCAGGTACTTCGCAACACTGCAGAAAATACTTGAGCCTTATGATTGTGTTCTTTATGAGATGGTTGCTAGCAGAGAAAGTTTAGAAAGCAGAAGAAACCCTGAGGCTAAAAAGAAAATTAAGGGTTCATACTTCCGGGGATTTAATGTTCTTGGTTGCATTCAGCGGCAGATGGCTAAACTGCTTATGCTTGATTTTCAACTAGATTGTCTTGACTACCAAGCTGAGAATTGGTATCATGCAGACCTTGATTTTGAAACTTTCAAATTACTTCAGGTACCTCTGCATCAGCATATCTTGAAGTAAATTGTGTTCTCATAACCAAAGTTATTCATTAGCAAAATGACAACAATACAACATCAAATAAAATAATAACCAAAGCCAAGGACGGATTTACGGGGGGGCAAGCAGGGGCCACTGCCCCCCAACCTTGTGTGTGTGAGTGTGCATATCTGTGTATATACATACATATGTATATTAAAAAGTTTTAATAATAGTTAATTTAAATTTAGATTTTAAAAGAATACATTATTTAATATTAATTAAAATATTAATTTTTAATTCACATTCATTAATTTTAAAAGATTTAACTTTTCTTGTTGGGCTTTAATTAAAAAAAATTAATTATTTACATTTGTTAAATTAAATCAATTAATTTTTAATTAATTATAAAAATAAATTTAATTTTATAAATTCAAAATAAATTTTTAAGTCTATATTCACAATCAAGTAATCAAATGAAGAGTATAATTAGGTTAGACCCATTAGAGTATTTTCATTTTATTCGTGTGAGAAAAAAGGTATATGACTTCAGTTAAAAAGAGCCTTAAGAACTTGCAAAACAACTAAAAAATTCATCTTTTTGACTTTAACAAGATTGAGGTAAAGAGACAGAAGTAAGTGAATATTTTAAAAAGACTTTTTGAATTTTCTTTGTCTTTTAGCAGTTACAAGTAAGAAAATTTTTCAAACTATAAATATTATGAAAAAAAAGGCTTAAAAATAAAATAAAAATAATTTTTTAACCAGTTGCTTAGTTAATTATATTGAGAATGATATTACAAATTTTTTTGATAATGATTCAATTACTAATGGAATTTATGGTATAAAAGATCATTGTGCTCAACTTCGATGTAAATTATATAATATAAGTTCATAAAATGTAAAATTTATATTTAAACTTTATATTTTTATATCTTTTGGCCCCTCCATACTTTCATTTTTGGATCCATCACCGACAAAAGCTATATCATATGAACACTTTCCTTGGGTTGTAATTGCTGGATACATCATGTGCTAGATTCCTTTCCTATAGATAAAGGAACAACTTCAATTAAACTTTAAGATTGACATATTCTATTTGGAAAAATAGACTAATGAGATGTTGTGTTCTGTAAAATTTACTGTTAGTGCTATGCATTTCTGGAATTTTTTTGTTTTCTTTCTTCTTCACTATGTCGATGTTTCCATGTGGTGATTTTGAAATTTGTTACCTGCATAATTTCAGCTTGAAAAAGGTGAGAGCTTCTTCACATTTGCTAGAGATATGACACTTAGGTCCACTAAAGCTATGGTGCTGCCTACTCCTGTACGAGAAGATCTTGATCCTTGGAGATCTAAACTTTTATGGGCCTCCCGTGTTGTACCAATGCCTCTTGTTGGTCTTCTCATCATTGGAAGTGTTTGTGCGGATGTGGGAAGCCCAGCGGAGTATCCTGAATTAGAAGCCTTGTCCAGGCTCGATTTTGGTGCCGCAATGAAAGTTTTCCTAGCAAAGAGGCTAACATCTGAGTAAGTGCTAAAACCTTAGAGAAATAGACATACTTTCTGTTTTTCATTGGTGAGTATCTTGAATCTTCCTAGCTCTTGAGGAAAATCTTTTTAGCACTTTTTTCTGTTTTATTAGATAATTAATACTCTGTGCAAGTTAAAACATCCTATCTAACTTCACCCTTGTCCCATCTGCCAAAAAATTTATGCTTACCTTCCCTAATGTCTATCAGCACACCATTGTTTTACTGATACTATCATTTAATTATTAACCTGTCTTGGCCTATCGTATTGTTTACTGATGCTATCATTTAATTATTTACCTGTCTTGGCCTATCATATTGTTTTTTTCCTCATTTGTTATCAAAGTAGATCAGGAATTACATAAACAAATCATAACATATCAGACTCAATTGTGGACTGCTATTTTATTAAATATACTTTCAAGAGGTCTTTCTGATTTGAAAACCTAAAGCGGATGTTTATGTAGTTTTGACAGACAGATGGAGCTTGCCATTAGTTATCTTTATGCTTACCCTTATATAGGGTCTGGCTTTTGGTTGATCCACCTGCTTCCTGGGTAAGCTGAACTTCTTGATGTTGGTTAATTGAAAACCACTTTAGTGATGTAGGATGTGAAAAATTGGTGGCTTAAAACTGAATGCTGATGAAACGTATGAGAAGAGTGACTTCAGCTTGCATTTGGATTAAAGATTTGAATTTAGTGAAGGGATTTGCAGTATTAAAGCTAGCTGACTAAGTATTCCAAACCTTAAAGGTAAAAGTAAATCTTAAAGAAAAAGAGAAGTAAATATTAAAGAACCTTAAAGGTCAAAAATTGTTTGAAATCTAGTAAATCACTACCACATGCATGACCTAGATATGAAAAGATTTACACAAATACATACACTAAAGTTGATTCAATTGTGCACTACTTTGGGTTATATATCTTGAAAGAAGCCCCTTTTGGTGCTGAATTTATTTCCTCTTAAATGTCTTATTGAGCATTTGTTGTCTTTCATTTTCCCTGATTTGAAAAGAAATTGTCCTTTGAGTTTTGAATTGTGGAGGAATTACCATCTTACAAGTCATGTACAAGTACAACCATTGCATGAATGAGACACTTAAAGTCAGCAGCATTTCTTTTTAATGGTGAGAGATCAACTTTAGGGTAGTAGTTTCTCTTATATACCTTGAAACTTTTCGGGAGAATAAGAACACCAATTTTGAGTCCTGTGTTCTGCATGGTTGCAGAAAACATACTTGTCCAAAATGTTCACATCTCATCCTTTTTGTGCTAGATTGCTGGACCATTTTCAAGTTTCCCACTGCTCCTAGAATTATAATTTCCATGTCTTTCTTCTGATATTCACTGTTGTAAACCCTCATTTTGAGTATCTTCTTCCATCACAAGATCTTTGCAAAGCTGTAACCTAAAGAAACCTCTAGCAGAGTTGAGTCTGTGCTGCTTCTTAAGCTTGGGCATGCATACATAAGTTGCCTCTCACTTCTGCTTTGCTCATCAAAGAAATAGCATTACTTATTCCATTCATCTTTGATCTCTTCTTAAGAATAAACGTAGTGCCTCTTGATAAGTTACTAAGCTGCATCATTTTATGTTCCTAGGTCACAAATCTGTGTAGTAAATACTAGATTTCAGGTCAGCAGCCAGTTCTTAGAGTTACTAGGTAATGCAAGTGATGCGACTTGGATCTTCATATCTTTCTATTTCAACAATGTTCAAATGTTCCAAGGAGTTTATGCCGTCTCAATCCAAACTATGTATTTTTGACACCATCCTGCCTCACATAAATAGAAGACATCCAAAATTTATGGAGAAAGATATATATTATCATTGAGCATCAGCACCATGTTTGATCAACTATATGAAGAGGTGAGACAAATTATGATGAACTACTGTGAAGGTACTGTCAGGCTTCGATCTGAGCCACTTTAATGTTTAGGAGAAGTTTTCATACTTTAACACCAAATTCATAGAACTCGCACTATCAACAATTAGTTTTCTGCTTGATGTACAAAAGTAAGCAATCTTGTAAATAAAAATTATTCTGTATCTTCATCTTTGAGGCTGCTTTCATGTGGTTAGTTCATGAAAAGGTGAATTAGCTTGATCTTTTATAAACTTTGGTATGAAAGAGTTGTTAGTACTGCTTGACATCATTGATTTCCTGTTGATAGCTCCACATTTATGCAGTCAAACTTGGATCACTGTTACTTATGACGTACTAGAGGCTAGGGCCCATTTGGTTTTATTTTCATTTCCATCCTTTTCAAAATGTTGGAAAGTAGTTAGTGGAAATGAGTTGAAAATGAGTTTGTATTTGGATAAATTGTTTGGAAAAGTAATAATTATGTTGGTTTTAATAGGTTGTAGGTTGAGAGAGATAGAAATAATGGAATAGAGAGAGAATATATATTTGTTATTGGGAGAAGATATATAGGATATTGGAGAATTGTTTTGAAAATGAAAACGAAAATGATGTTGGATGACAATGTGTAAAAAGTGGTGTTTTATTTTTGGAATAGTAGAAAATGTGAAAATGGGTTTTGAAAACGAAACCAAACGGACCCTAAGTCTGTGGCTGGAAACTGGAGAAATAAAATTTGTTGTGGTTGAAATGAACAGTACCAGAATATATATCATGAGAAAGCTATTGCAGTAATATGATACTGATATTGCTATTGAGCTCAACACTGATAAAGAAAAAGGAAAATTAGTCTAAGATTGCTGTAATTTCAGAACTCTGCAGGAACAGACAAGACAAGAAAGGGGAGAGTGATTTACCAGAGTGAGGTCAAATAGCACAATTTTTTTTTTCCCTCCAACAATGACCGATTGAATAGGATGAAGGGATAACACGAGTCTTCACATCTTAGTTCTAAATGATGATTAAGGGCTCCTAATAAATAAACAGAGTATTAGTTTGTATCAAGTCCAAATTATTTAAACCTAGAAAGTTATTGAAAAACTTCTTACTGGAAAAGCACTTAAATGAACAGATTGATAGACAGACTCTTTTAAATGCTATTTGGTATAAATGAACCTAAAGGGAGCTTTCCTGAGAGTACTTCGCAATTTGTTACTTGAAAATAAATTTAGAGGTTGCAATGATATTGTAGATTTTGATTCTTTAGCACCCCTCTAGCTATCCGTGTTTTGCTCTTTGGTACTTTAAAGTAATCAATCGATAATTTTGTTTTTCCATTTGATATTCAATTGCTATCATTCTTTCTGAATGCATTTCAATAGATCCTATTCGTACTACTTATTAATGTGCAAATCAAAATAAGGTGTCCATTTAATAAAAAAATTATATTATGGATAAAATATATTATATATGTATATATTATATGCTTGAGGCCAAAGAAAAGGGTGACCAGCTTTGGATTTGGACCACTATGAAGGCAATAGCTAAATTGTTGAAGAGGATAGCAGGCTTGGTCCATTGCTGATTGCAAGTAATAATGTTGCAAGGTGATTCTGGTGATGTCAGTTTTCAGTTGTCTGAGCTGTCTCGGGGGATTTGTGAATTTAGCATGATGGTAGGTGGCTGGTAGTTGGTGCTGAATGGGTGGTGGAAGGCAAGGTTCCTTTGGATTTTCACTAGAAATATTGTATTTAATTATGCTTTTTTTTTATGCTAAAGGGAGGGAGTTGTTCAGAATTAGGTGATGTAGGACACATGGGTAAAATACTTGGAATCTGCAACACGGTGTGCCTGGCCAAACCTATAGTTCGCCTGTGCTAGTTCACATAGTCCGCTACTGAACATTTCCTTTTCCCCTACGGTTGTGCCCCTACTGCAGCCTCCTTGGTTCTAGAGAAGGAAGGGAAATAACTTGCATGGGTTTCTAGAAATATTGCTACTAGGATTGTTAAGCGCAACTGGGCAAGTCAGATTGAGGTTAAATTAGGAGTCCAACTGCTTGTGGGGTCTTACCGTGGAGTGTAAACATACACAGGCAGACATATATACTGAGCTACCCTTGTTGTTTGGTTGATTGTAGATGCATTTATGCAAGAGCAAGTTGCTGATAGCACTCAGGCACCTGTTGATGGCAGTTCAAAGAATGGATGTGAGGGTCATGTTTTGCTCATTTCAGATCATCTACAACGAATTGAAGCATGGTCATGTGTGTAATAAGGTACAACAAATACGTGCATATTAGGCCAATCAACATAGAATTTGAGAAATAATAGAAAAAGCAAACTATAGCAATAGGTGGTCATCAGGCTGAAATTAAAGTGTAATTGATGTCACAGTATCACCAATTTCTCTTCCAACAGAGTATTGGAATGTGAAGTTGAACTAGTCTTAATATACTTAAGACAGTAATCCACAAAGCATGGCAATTAATTCCTACCCTTAACTGAGTTAAAAGAAAAGAAAGAACTGCTTGATATAGATGATAAATAGGGGGAAAATACAAACTCAGAACGAGAATTACTTAGTACAGAGTAAAAAGTCTACAAACATGTGATGAAACAAAGAAGTAATGAAACATGCAAGAAGCTATGTCAAGTTAAACGTATCTAAGACTAATTGCTCTGTTTGCACAAAGCTAATGTCAAGGTGTGTAAGGAGGTGGGCCATGTAGAAGCCACTCCTCTCTCTCTCCTCCTTCCTTTTTCAGATTCTGCCTGTTTCTTTTCCGTCTCATTTTTTGCTGTCTCTTGTATTGTCTAGCTCTAATAACCTTTTACATGATAAAAGAATCTTTCTTGAGTTGAACTCACAGGCCTCGCCACCAACATTCTTCATCAACAGCAAGATTTATTAACCATCAGGGATGGACCCAAAATTGGAGTATTGGGGGATCAAAGTTCAGTAGTTATGAAAAAGTTCTGTGCGATTTTGACAGCTGTAAAAATTAAAGAAATAATAAATTTACCTGAAGATATGAATTATGCAATGCAAGATGATATGACATAGTAATCACATTAGAACTAATCTAGTCAAAATGTACAATAAATTCACCTTGATGTTACAATTATAATATTGGTGTTACCTATTCATTTCCATTGAAAAGTTACAATTTAAATATATATGGAAAAAAAAAAAATAGTTGGCCTCAAGTCGTGAGTTTTCCCAATCCTCTGTTTGTTTTAGTTGGTGTCTGGTATAGGCTTTACCAAGGCCTCAATTATCTAAACCCTCATTTTTTTTGTTTGTCTAATTTTTCAAGGAAAGAAGAAAGAAAAAAAAACTTCGGTTTTCATGATTTAGTATAATTTCATCGTGATTTCTTTTTGGTTGTCATCTCTACAATGTGAACTCTATTTGATTATTTGATTGTCATCACTATGTTAGACCTTGCCGTGACCTAGAGCCTACATGCTCGTGTAAATTTTATACTCTCTTAGTCATTTTCTGTTTCTCGTTGTTAAATTGATATATGTTCTCTATATTCCAAGGATGCACACCTAGAGAAGAGTGTTACAATAGTTTAATGTATCAGTCATTATTTTTGTGTTTGTATTTTTGTAATAACAAGTTGAGCATGATTTATGGATATGTTCAACTTTAGGGGGAGGTGTTAGAATATTTTTAATATTATTTTATTTAGTATTATTTTAGGTAATTGACCATATATGTGTTCATGCTATTCATTGTACTCCAAACTCTTTAGCAGATTGTGTGGATATGATTCTCTCTTGTAACAGTACACAAAGATAGTAGAAAAATTCTTTTAAGCGTAAAAAACTTGAAAGTTACATATTCATGTAAAATCAAATCAAAGAATTTATGGTGTTATTATTATATATCAAATGTAGTGCTCTTGAGTTTTGAAGATACTAAATGTGTCAAGTCATGAGGAAGAAGACGAGGATGTCTCGATGGAAAAACATTCCTCTTAAGAAGATGCGTATGTCTCAATAACAAAACAGTATTTTAAATCATTGCTATTGTTTGCAGGTTCACACAGGTGACAGCTGATGTGGAAGAGAAATCTGTTATTATTGGCGAGAGAAATAGGGCTGCCATGGAAGCTTTACGTAGAGCAATTGATGGTGGGAACAATAAGATTGCGATCCTATATGGGGGTGGGCATATGCCAGATTTGGGACGGCGGCTGCGAGAGGAATTTGACCTTGTTCCCTGCCTGGTGCAATGGATAACGGCATGGTCCATCAGAAATAAGAATGTTACAGCTACTTCTTTTCCATTTCTTAAAAGATTAGCACAAGTGTTTGGCTGGCCCTTAAACCGTTACCAAACTGTTGCATTGCTGATATTTTCTTCAGTCCTTGCATTGGATCTCTGGTTTTGGGAACTATTTTTTGGTACCACAGTAAATTGGGTGTCCAATGTAGCTTCAGACTTATTTCATTATGTTGATAGCACTCAAGTAATGTGATTGAATATGGCTGCGCTACGCTTGTAAAAATTGTCATCAAGTTAGTAATTTATTATGGAACACTGTTAATTTGTTGTTGGCGACTGGCGTTGCAGGTCACATGAGGCAAATTGCCATGGCCATTGCATTTTGTAATAGATTATTGCTGGAGTTAGTCTTAAGAAAGCTGATGTAATAGCTAGCTAGCTTATTAATTATTATTAGGTTCCAACTCATTCAATAAATATTATTAAATATTAAATAATAGGAAACTTGTGTTTCATATTTCCTATTTATATTAGCCTCATTAATAAGATTTAATTTCTATTAGTGGTCAAAGTTTACATAATGTTTGTTGAGTATACTGAAGTATTTTTCAAATTTTGTGTCTCTCTTGTGGTTGATTTGAATTTATAAGTTATTAATTTAATTTTAAAATAAAATTTTGAAGTGTTGATCATAAAATATCACATTATTTTTTATAATTTTAAAGCTTTGTAACATTACATGATTTTTTTTTTTATATTTACTTATGTTGTCTTATAATTTCATAAATAACTTCATCCATTTCACTTTTTCAAGTGAAGCATTTAATTAAATCATTACAAGAAAATATTAATAAGTAAATTAAATAAAAAGTGAGGTTGTGCACGCATCTGATGAATCTACTTAATAAACAATAACTATTTATACAAAATCTCATAATTCATCAATTCCAATAATTTGTTTTTTTTTTTTTAAAGAAATTTTTTTTTGTCATATATATTAGGATTAAGCAGAGTATAATTATAGGGTTAAATTCACTTTACCCCCCTATACCATGGGGTATGTATCAAATACTCCCCTCTACTTTCAAAACCTTCAAATACCTTTCTCAAAGGTGTCAAATGCCCCCTGTACTACCAAAAATATTCAAATACCCCCCTCAAAGTCATCTATCGTTAGTACAATAGTTGGCGGTGTCAAAACTCTACCGTAAATTACTGATTCAACCTAAAAAAAAACTAAATAGCACAAAAATCTAGGATATGTGACTTTTTTTTTTTTTCTATGTAGACAAATCTATTCTTGACACCCGTACTACAAAAACCTTTAAATACCCCACTCAAACTTCTTTGCCGTTAAAATGTAATGGTTGTTTGACTGATGTAGTACTAAAATTATCTTCCGTTTACGCATATGATCATTGAAAATTTTTATATCCAAAATACCATTGTAATTTACTATAAAATGCTCAAGTTTCTTACTTCAATTTTGTTACTTTCATTTTAGGATTTAAAGTATCATCTAACTCCTAATCCAATAAAAATATTAAATCATTTTATTTTTTTAAAAGAACATTAAACAACTTCATTTTAATATAGAACATACAAGACTAAAAAAACAAAGGTTGCTTGTGTGGAAAAAATACATGGGACCATTATACGTATTTCTATTTCATAACTGTTTGTCTAAAATTTTTCAAATCTGCATTCGTTTTGGGATATAAAAAATGAATAATAATATGTAAGATTTTGTTATATTATACTTATAATTTATCGTTACTTTGTAAAAAAATGCCACGTATCCTAGGTTTTTATGCTATTTAGTTATTTTCTGAGATTAAATCAGTAATTTACTGTAGAGTTTTGACACTGTTAGCTATTTTACTAACGGCAGCTAACTTTGAGGGAGGTATTTGAAAATTTTGAAAGTAGAGGGAGTATTTAAAACACACCCCATAGTAAAAGGGGTAAAATGAATTTAACCCTATAACTATGGGGTGAATAGTATTTTACCACCCCGTGTTATATTAAATGATCGATTTACCCCTTTGTGAAGAAAAAAGGGGTCCTTATGTTTATAAAAATTAGATCACTGCCTTCTCCTGTGTACTTCTGTTCAATTTTGAGATGGG
The DNA here is from genome assembly GCA_018894105.1 of Jacaranda mimosifolia. Lineage (NCBI taxonomy): Eukaryota > Viridiplantae > Streptophyta > Magnoliopsida > Lamiales > Bignoniaceae > Jacaranda > Jacaranda mimosifolia. The sequence goes on from CM032126.1 coordinate 22,175,571, forward strand.
TAGACAAAAATGCCCTCAGATAAATAAGAGCCCCTCATCTCTCCAATTAGCAACTCAAATTTCCCATTCTGCAAAACTCAAATTTGAAAACGATTCCGCGAACTCTAGTTCTTCGACAGATTCGAAGTTTTTTCTACAATCCTTAGAGCATAAGTTAAAATACAAATGAGACAAGGAATTCCCAATCACTGAAGGAGGGATTTACAAAGCTTTTGAATGGAAGAGAGACTGAGGTGGGCGACGATTTTGGACGGAGAGGGGCAGTTGTCAAATAAGCTTTACACGGGGAAGTTGGCCAAGGTATGTGTTTGCAACACCTAAAACTATGAATAATGTGTTGACTTAATATTTATTTATTCTTTATTTGAAGCGACAACTGAGTGTATGGTATGGTTGTAAATATATCTAGCAAGTGTCTGTGAGATTCTTCTCGAGTTTGGGTAAAAGATTCAATTTTGTTCGCTTTTGTCATCCATGTGATGTGTATGTGGGGTGTATGTCTGATATTAATATTTGTTGGTGTGAGGTTGGTGGTCCCTTATGAGAGGAAAGAAGTAATACCCCACACTCGGGGACAAAAACTTGAACAGTATTTGGGGCCCTTTTTTTTAATTTTTTAATTTTTTGGTGAATTTTTTCCTTATGAGATGAAATTTTGTTGACTTTATTTTTTTTTCCTTTTCCATGAATTAGTTGCTGATGTGTTTGCTCATGTAGTTGTTAGTGAATTTTATGCTTAATTCTTGATGAGTTATTTGTTGATTACTTGTTGATGTATTAGGTGAATTATTATGTTAATTATTGCTGAGTTATTTTTTGTAAATGTAGATACAATGTTGCATGAGGTCCACATATAAGTGGGGAGGAGTTTGTATACCTGGAGAGCAAAGTTGAATACAAGGGAGGTGAGAAGCATCTATTTAGCAAAGATGACTTGGATTTCATTGGGATGGAAGAATTGTATGGCATGCTTACAAGCATCATTGGAAGTGAGAGTTGTAGTTGCCTTTTCTACTACTGTGTGCCTGGTCTTCCACTGTACATAGGACTGAGGAATATTAGTTTGAACACAACTATGGAAATTGTAGGCATGGTTTCATATTATGAACATGTAAACATACCTATTATGATCTATGTAGAGAATGTGCCCCTTCCAATGGTTGTGATAGAGATTCCAGGATTTGTGGCACCTGATGAGGACATGATAGTTCCATATATACCAGCAGAAGAATCTCCATATGAGTTGGTAGATGAATAGGTAGGGAATAAACAAGCACATGAGACTGTAGAAGAACATGAGCATGCAACAAAAGTGCAAGTACCTGAGGTAGAAGAAGTACATGAGTCTGTAGAAACTAATGAGCATGAAGCACAAGAGCCAGCAGATGATTATATAGCACAAGAGGCAGCAGTTGAGGCATGCAATGAAGGATTTGGGGCAGCTTCTGAGGTACAACAACAACAAGCACATGAGTTCACTAATGAGCATATAGTAGAAGAGGCATCACATGGGCCAGCAGTTGAGGCAGGCATCGGGCAAGAATGTGGGTCAGGTTCTGGGGTAGTAAATGAAGGATTTGAGATAGCATCTGAGGTGCAGCAACAACAAGCACAAGATTTCACTAATTAGAATGTAGCAGTTGAGGCAGGCATTGGGCAAGAATGTGGTTTAGTTCCTAGGCAATAAATGAAGGAGTTGGGGCAGCTGCTGAGGCAGTAGTTGATCATGTACATGAGGTACTTTTAAACAACATGTATTTTTACTAAACATTAGTTTACCCCTTTGTATTTTATGTTTGAGTGATTTACCCCTTTGTATTTTATGGTTAAGTGATTTACCCCCTTATGTTACTTAAAATAGGGTAATAAGGAAGCAAATGAACTACCAGCTATACAAGTTGAGCAACAATCAGTTGTACAAGTTGAGGAATCAAATGAATCTGTGGTTAAGACAACACTTGATCATTAGAGGCAATCACCAAGAAAACAAAGCAAATAGCTTGTGAGCTACCATGTAAGGAGACAGTTGAAAAGGAACCAACAGTTGTTCATGTTGAGAATCCATCAACACAAGAGGGAGCACCATCATTAGCAGACTTAGGTTTAGAGGGGATAGAAGTAGACCTTGACTTGTTATGGCAAGATGATAATGTACAACACAGTCAGCCCAGTTAGCCAACATTTAATAAGGATGCCACACAGGACAAAGGAAAAAGGCCAATAAGTGAAATTGGGCAAGATGATAATGTATCAACCGATGATGATTACATACAACCTAATGAAGCAGATGATGAGTCTGGTGAGAATGATTATTCAGACACACCAAGCTATGCTTTGGAAGATGTTGAAAGGTCTACTGATGATGACATATGAACTGAGAGAAGGCACATAAAAAAAATGAAGATGAGTTGATTAGCTTGTCTAGTTTAGATGGTGATGCACCTAAGCATTATTCTAATAGAGAATGAGAGGATTTGAAGAACATACAAATGGTTGTTGGTATAAAATTCCCAAGTGTTCAAGTCTTCAGAGAGGTGCTCAGACACTACTGTATTAGGGAAGAGTTTCAGTTGGAGTTCATGAAAAATGAGAATGCCAGAATCACTGCAAAGCGTGCCCATGAACAATGCACATGGAAGATTCATGCTTCACCAATAATGGGGGACAAAGTCTTTTAAATAAAGACTATTAAAGGGGAGCATGTGTGCACAAGAAACTATGAAAATAAACTAGCTAAGTGTGGCCACTTAGCTAAGAGGTTGGAGAACACAATTAGAGATAATCCACAAATTCTAATAGAGAAATTGCAAGCTATTATTAACAGAAAAATAGGGCTTCAAGTCAACAAATGGAAAATAATTGCTGCAAAGAAAAAGGTTTTGGCAAACATAACGGGGAAGGATTGGATACAATATAGAAGGTTGTGGGATTATTGTGAAACTGTGAGGCACAAGAATCCTGGCGGCAAAATTATCCTTAGAAAGGTTGATGGAAGTGATCCCCCTATGTTTGAGAGAATGTATTTTAGTCTTGATGCCATGAAGAAGGGATTTTTAGCTAGTTGTAGGCCTATTATAGGCCTTGATGGTTGCTTTTTGAAGACTTCTTTTGAGGGACAACTTCTAGTGGCTGTTGGTAGAGATGGCAATGACAACTTCTGGTCTATTGCCATAGCATTGGTCTTTATGGAGAATAGAGAGACCTAGACTTGGTTTGTTCAAGAACTTTTGGATGATATTGGGGGTCTTGGGGAGTCCAAATGGGTGTTTATATCTGACAGGCAGAAGGGTTTAATGGAGGCCTTAAAAGACTTGGTCCCTGAAAGTGAGCACACGTTTTGCATTAGACATGTGTATGAAAATTTCAAGAAAAAATTCAAGGGAAAAGAGCTTAAACAACTATTCTTGAAGGCTACCTCTACAGCAATCAAGACACATTTTGAAGACTGCATGAAGGATATTGAGAAAGTTGATCCTAAGTTGGATCAAGAGAAAGAAACTGCTGCTGAGTGGTTGAGAAACATCCCTTCCCAGCATTGGAGTAGATCCCATTTTCAAACTTATTGTAAGTCTGATATTTTGGTGAATAATTTGTGCGAGTCTTTCAATAATTACATTCTTGAGGCTAGAGATAAGCCAATCATCACGATGTTTGAATGGGTAAGAACTAAACTTATGACAAGAATCCAGTGTAAAAGGGAAGGTATTGAAAAATATGCTAGCTCAATTTGTCCTACCATATTGAAAAAGTTCAACAAGCAGCACAAACTAGTTAAGAATTGGACAAGATGGCGTAGAGGAGATGAATTTGAAGTGGACAACTTTATTGATAAGTATGTTGTTGACCTGGCTAATGACACTTGCACATGTAGTATGTTCTATTTGAGTGGATACCCATGTTGTTATGTATATGCTGCCATTTCTAAGAAGCGAGGCAAGATTGAGGCTCATGCCAATGCTTATTACAGTGTGGAGTTGTATAAAAAAGTTTATCAATTTAGGATCCATGGTGTTCCTAGCCAGAAGCATTAAATCAAGATATTTTTTTAGCCATTGAGGCCCCCATCCTTGAAAAAGAAAATGGGAAGACCTAAAAGGTTGAGGAGGAGAGGACTAGATGAGGTGCAGCCGCCGTGCAGAGGAGCACTTCAATAAGAAAAGGCTTGACTCATACCTATAAGAGATGCTTGCAAAAGTTACTTGCAAGAATCTTGTGCATCCTAATTCTAAACTATATAAGGTATGTCATTATATACATGTTCATTTATTACTATTTTAATTTCTTTCCTTCCTTTTTAATGTTCTAATTCTCTTTACAGGGGGACCTTCCAACAGAGATGAATACTGAAAGTTCAAGTGTCCCTCCTGCCAATCAAGCTTATCCAACTAATGTCCAGCCTCCTCCTAGCTCTATTCCTCAACCAAGAACAACAAGGGTAAGTAATTCTTATTTATTTTTCATATAGTATGAATTGCTAGTAATTTACTAACTTTTATATTTAAAAACTTTACAAACAGTCAACTTCTAGAGGTGGAGGAACATACCAAAGCTTCAGGAACGAAGCATTGCTTGGTAGACAACCCAACATAAGAAAGTCAAATAGATCAGGGCCACATTCAAGAGCAGCTACATCAGGAGCAACTCCAAGTGCATCAGCTCCAGCTCCTAGTGGATCAGATCCAAGTGGGTCAGATCCAACTGCTTCTGCTCCAATAAGTGCAACAATGGGTTATGGATCCAAAGTTGGAAATGTGCAAAGAAAAAGGAAAGCAGCTGCACCTGATGTATTGGAAGGCCTTAGGGCAAGGGCATTGCAAAGGAGAAAAAAGAATTAGGAGATGTAACGTTGTAATGTCTTGAGTTTTTTTGAAGCCAAATGTAGTATTGAAGCTGTAGTATTCTTCAACATTGATGCTTGCAGTATTCTGGAACATTTAGTATTGAAGTTGAATTTGTTGGATCTTTTTGGAAGGTTTTAGGGCAGTAAAACTCCTTATATATGAAGTTTGTTTATGATAACTTTATGTTGGCAATGTTATATTTGAGAATGTGTAAATGTTATTATAGTTATATTTCATAGTTGTTTAGTTCCTTGGTTTTGCTTGGTTATGGATTGCTTATTAGTTGGTTTTTGATTGGATTTGGATTGCTTTTTGGTTGGTTGTGGATTGCTTTTTGGCTGCCTTTGGATTGTTGATTGGTTGGTTGCCTTTGGATTGCTTTTATGTTGGTTAGGGATTACTTTTGTGCAGTGGACCTACTTTTGCAGTTTCCTACAAAAATATAAGTCTTTCATCACATTCTATTTTTTAAAGAAGCGTTTAGCCCCCTTATGTTTTTTAAAAGAAGTGTTTAACCCCCTTATATTTTTTAAAAGAAGTGTTCAACCCCCTTTATGTTATATAACGCGAAGAATACACCCCCCCCTGGGTTGCTGATTTTTTCAACAATGACCATCAAAGGTACAAGCAAATCAATAAATTCTTACTAGAATGAAGAAATTCAAAGTTCCATATTAATAGAAACATAATATTATATTGAAAGTACATTAAACTTACTAGAAATACATTGAAAATAGATAAACTACTTCATGAAGATGTTGAAAATTAACATTGTTAACAAAACACCACATACAACCCAAGAAAAATGAACTTAATTTTTAGGCATCTCGGACTCTATGTGTGTAGACACCCTTGACACAACTTTAGCAATGTCAAGAACATTGCTTTCTTCTATTACTGCACTTCTGTCCACTGTCACTAGTGGGCTTATTGGAAGGCCATTTGTTGCCCACATAGCTTGCTATGGATTACACCAATGAAAGAAGTTACATTGGTGCTTCGAACAAGAGTAGCACAACGTCCCCTTTGAAGGCTTCGTCTCAGACTCCACCACTCGAATTTTGGCTCGTATATTGCATCCACATTCTGGAGTTTTCCCATACCTCAAGTCAAGGGTGATTTGCTTATGTCATTCTTTACTTTTATTTTTCACTCTTGAATTAGATGAGGACATTCTGCAGATTTTTAGGGTTTGATGGAGGGATAAAGAATGAATGAAGAAGACGATGGAAATTAAAGGAATGAAACAGGCAAAGTGGAGAAAACCAAAAAAAATATGGGAAAATATAATGGAGGGATAAAAATATAATTTCAATTGATAAAAGTTAGGAAAAACAATATCCTACTTGCACAACAGTGCGTGTAAACATCACCTACAACCTCAAGGTGGCGGGACAATCCATAAAAATCATTTCTTTTAACAAGGGGGTAAACCACCAAAATGTATTTTTCGATGAGGCTACAAATACATTTTCCCTATAACTATATATTATTTGCAATGATTATAGATTAAGATGACGTCATCTTGTTTTCTTCAGTTCCGAAGACCGCACTTGTGACTGCAGAGGACAGATCAGGCAGCCGATTCCACAAGGATTTTAACAAAATGACAAAAGAAAAAAAGATTAAGGAAAAAAAAGAAATAAATGTGATGATAACCACGAAAGGATATGAACAAATCGGTGCAGTGAAAAACAAAAGCTTTTATACTCGAAGATGAAATCAATGGGAAAAAATGTGTTTGGAAAGCATATGGTTTTGATGCACCCAACTCAACTCAAACTGATGATGGCAACCACTTCTTCCACATCTTCACTTCAATTTCCATTATTGGCAAGTAAAAATTCTTCTTCAATCATAAATTCATAATCTTGTGGGTATTGGGAGATATATATATATATATATATATCGCATTTTCTAACATCCAATTAATCAAGATTTAATTAATTTGATATATAAATTTATGTGCAGGAATTCAGTGGTATGATGATTCACAGAGAGCCATTTTGTCAGATAATTGGTTGGATTGGCCGGAAGGGGTAACACTAATACATCTCCAAATATGTATAAGATTTTAGAATTATAAATTTTAAATTCCAAGTATTAATTTATTGTCCCCACACTAAGCATGGATTTTCACCAAATGTAATGTTAAATAAATTAATATAACTGTAAACGATCTGTACGATATAATAAATATAAGAAAATTTTAGGTTTCACACGTATCAAAAGTTTTTGAGCCAAGTCTAAGGCTCCAAGTATAATAGCATTGAATTTTAGATAATTAAGATTGTCAAACCTCTACAATGGCTACATATAGGTACATATGATCTTGTTTTAAGAGATCTTTGAACGAATTCTTGGATTTAGAATTGTAATTTGGTTCCAATTAAACCATAATTCTTGTTTTTTGTCACGAAAAAAGAAAAAGAAAAAAAAAGGAAAGACAAAAAAAGACATTATAGTTGCCCAACAATCTTTTAAACCATTTGAAACAATTAACATTAAATTTTTATTCAAGAATGTAGAGATTTTATTTGCATTTGTAAGTATACGAAATAGAAAGATTTCATATTCTTTCTATAACATATCCATATAATTCTACATTATTGCATTTTTTGATTTTTTGTTTCTTTCTCCCTAAATTCGATTTCAATGGTAGCCCCTTGTTGGATTGGCTAGTTTTGTATTATTATATAATCCTCTTTAATTTCTACAATAAATACCATGTTAGGCAATAGATAGAATAAAGATTTCATGGTAGATAAGTTTTTGTTTTATTATATGCGATAACTGTGAGAGTTCTTATAGATTTTGAAATATTATCTTTTTCAAGAACACCTTATTTTCACTGTAGCACCTGATCTGTACTAGATCAATTTAAATATACCGCATAAATTATGTACAGATTGGGCAAGTGTAATGAAAACTAGAAGGAATTTATTAATTATGAGTCACAAATAAGCAGGTTGGGTTTGATTTCATTTAATTTCGACTAGGTTGTATTTAAAGTGAATTGGATCTATTATAGAATTAGGTAGGTTTAGGATTATTAACTGATCGAATCCCACTTGATACCCTATAGAATTTATATATGCAACTAATACCATATATGAGTTTGATGACTATATTTCTTTTGTCCCCCCCCCCTCCCCTTTTAGACAATATATAATTAGGGGTGGTAATTTTGACACGACATGATAACATGATATGAATTAACACGATATTATTGAGTTTGAGTTGGGGGTTATCGGATTGGATCGATATCGAATCGACTTGATAAGCAGCACAAAAATTGTACGTTGGTTCGGATTACTTAATAAGCACGATAATTTTATTAAATTTGTGACTTGGTTCGGGTTACTGATAAACGAGAAAATTTTATTAGTTAACCCACCAATTCAATATAACCTAGCTTAATCCAACCTAATCTAAATTTTAAAAAAAAGGGATAAAAGTATATATGCATGCATATTTTTTATGAATTAATACTTATGTGCACTTATTCTTTGCACCAAACATGAATTAGACGAAGAGATAGCAATGAAGATATACAATTGAAATTAAAAGCTGGAATATGCTATGCTTTTTGTATTTTTAATTAATGATTTGATGTTAGTTATGAACAAGTTAACATTAGGTTGGTTTGTAATGAATTAAGATTACAATTTACTATTTAGTACTTTTAGGGTTCGTTTGCTTGCCAGGATTGTATATGATAGATGTGTAATCCAATATAATTGAATGTTTGGTTGGTATATTTGAAGCCCATGATTAATAAAAAAAGCCCAGTATTTTATTCTAAAGTGTTGGGATTATGTATCCCACTCCCCTTGGCTTGATTAATAATCCTAATATTAGAAGCATTGGGATTAATATATTAAATGATGAAATTATCCTTACATAATTTTATACACCAATATTTTTGTATATATTCATACATTGTTATATATGATTAGTTAACAAATATATATATATATATGTATCACTAAACCTTGATTTATATGACTACATTTGTTTTATGAAAATACTAAATTATATCCATAATCAAACCTATTTTTATGATATTTTTATAAAAATTTATCTAAGAAATATAAAACTTTTTATATAAAAACTATTTCTTCCATAATAATAAGATTTCATAATCAAATTTTTTCCTATAAATTTAAAAATGAATAATATTATTTTAAATATAGATCTGCATTTAATATAAAAATATTGTTGTAAAATTAAAAGCTAATATCCATAAGCACATCAAACATAAATTGTTTAATTTTTCAAAAAATTGTAAAATTTTATAATAAAATTTGAAATCTAATTATTTTCTCTTTTCTAGGTAATAATAAATTATAAATGGTTGAGAAAAAAAATAAAAAAGAGACTTAGTCACCACATATACAACACATATTTAAACCCTTTCAATGAAGATATTTGAGCTATTAAAAGAAGTTGAGGGATAAATTTGATATTTTATATTTGTCATAAGTTACAATCCTAAGCATCCAAATAACTGATTCTATTATAATTAGGATATCCAAACTATAATTTAAACAAACAAGTAAGACATTATATGATAAGGACATATTTTCTAGATTATGAATCTTACACTTATCAATCTCATCCAATCCTATCATTGCAAGCAAACGAGTCCTATATGATTATTAATGATTGAATGGGATGAATTGTATTGCTTTGCTGGGATTCGGTTTAATGGTTGTTAAAATTGAGTTGTCATGAACTTTTGGTTTAACATTGAAATTTCTATACTATTGATGTTGTATGGGGAATTGTATAAAGTCTAATTATCAAATTGCTCCATGATACGAGATATGGGCCACCAAAGTATAAGGTTGCCTTTTTTCTAAATTTTGGATAAGTTGATTTTTTTCCAAAATCTTGGTATAAAGTTTCTTTATTAAAATTTTAGTTTAATAGAAAATATTGTAGGTTTTTTTAGATGAATTATTAATGAAGAATAATCACAAGTTGAAATGGGTTAGGTTTGGGTAGACACCAAAACTTTTAGATTTCATTTGAATTGATACTTATTGGCTTGAGTATCTTTTGGGTTGGACAAAATTTTCTAATATTCCCACTTCAACCCAACACAACATGATTGTCACCCCTATACATAATAACTTTCACAAAGTAATTTGCGTTAAATTTGAGTTTTGATAATTTTTTTATTATATTTACTCATGTAGTTAAATATTTGGTTCTTAAGTACTTGTTTTACAGTATAGATTTACTTATAAGTAAATTAGTGGACATTGTTACGTTCCACTCTTTTTTCCTTTTAGTACCCCTCTTAGTTTTGCACTAGTACTTCTAAGGTCAAGGACTCAAGGCCCAATATCAATGGCAAAGTATGTACATTAGGGCTACACAGTATATTTATGTTTTATTTAATTAGTTATATTATATTTATATATATTATTAATTTAATAAAAAATATTATTCAAATTCATATTCAAATTTTTTACTACTTCATTCCATATTCAATCCACTTATTTCATACTACGAATATTTATTCATCAAATTTGATTTATCGAATATTTTAATCAATCAAAAACCTTAAATTCTAATAGATTTTGAATTAAAAGACTACTTATTGACAGCTCTAGGCAACCAAATTGAAAATGACTTAGGTCCAAAATGGGTTGGATATGATATAGTCGGGTCCAATGCCAAAAAAAATATTTTAGTTCATTTTGTTTATTTAGAAAAATTAATTTGAAAAATAATAGTAATGTCAATATGCATTTAACATGTTATTCAGTATACAATTTTGTAACACCCCTGAAATTCGGTATTTCAGAAGAAAAAAAATTCTAGAAATTTAGATTTTAATTGGTATGATTTTAGGGTTCGAAAAAGAGATAAAAAGGACTTAATTGCAAATTTTTTGAAAGTTTTAGGGTCAAAATAGAATTTTGGAAGACTTGATTTGACTACATGTTGAGAATTTTGTGGGTTTGCATGGAATTTCTTTCGGTCAAAGGGGCCTAAATGAAGCACTATATTAATATGGAACCAAAAATAGAAGCTTTGAAGTGTTAGAGGACCTAACTGAAGATCTGATTTAAGTTTTGGGGTAAAACTGCAATTTTCAAAAATTGCATTTTAAAGTCTTGGCCAACTTCTCCTTTTTCCTCATTTTTCATTTTTCTCCCACATGCATCACCTCTTCCCCACCTCCGATGACTTTCTCCGACAGGCGACGAAACCTTGCAAATTACCTACCGTTGTGTTCCTCTCTGAACAAGGAACATAACGATACCACTTTCATCCAAAACCCACAGGCGTAGTAGCCAAAATTTGAGCTCGAAAATTCGGGCTCGATGGAGGTTGATGGGTTTCCCATTCCGACAACGGAAGTTGAGTTTTGAGTGGTGGGTTTTGTAGCTCTCAGCTCAAGGAGCAAGCTAATAGCTTCAGATTTCAGAACAGACCACTGGAGGCGACGAATTTTGGAGAAAACCACGCGGTGACGTGAGGTGGCGCAGGTTGATTGGAGCTCAGATTGAAGGGCAAATCGGCGGCGATTGGTGAAATTGATCGAGGGGTTGTGTTTATTGAACTAAAAGGCTTCTATTGGCGGTGGGTTGAGTCAATTCCAATGGTGGAACACGCCGGCGTCTGGTGGCCTGCAACGGCGATCAGAATACAGTTTTCTCCCGTCGACGCGACGATCGCAATGGTGTAATTGGTTTGTGACTCTGACGCCTCGATACTAGGATCTTGGGTAAAGGAAAGGGAGTTGGATTTATATGTTTATATATATGTATATATATGCAATGTACTTTTCTTTCCATTGGATGTTGTAATATGCCAAGAATGAAGAGTTAAGCTATGATATGGAATATTTTTTCCCCATGCATGGACTAGTGTGTAGCTAGTGGGCCCCGATGTGTATTATTTTAGGTAATGTTAGGATTAATAGAGTTGATTAAGTGATTGATCTATGATTTAATGAAATTGGGACTCGAGAAATGATAATTGGGTAATTTGAGATGATATGGGACGAGGACTTGGTATATGCATGTGCTAGTATAAATTTGGTAAACTTGGGTTTTATTATTTTTTTTTATGAAATGTTGGGAATTATCAAGATAATTGGAAGAGAAAACTCCAATTTTATAATTTTGGGACCTAAATAGCAATAATTGGGTTATTAAGCTAATTGACCTGTTATTGTTGATTTAGGAGATGATACGAGGTTAATTATATAAATAAGGACCGAATTATGCCTTCTATTAGTATCATGTTAATATTGGATAATAGCTCTCGATTTTAGAACAGTTAATAGTAAGATTGTAGTTATTGAAAGTTATCGAGGTTGAATAAAGATTTGATTGCGAATTTATTCCTTTTGTTAGGTGACGAAGGAGTAGATCCCACAGATCAGTAGACTGCTGGTTGTGGTTGTAGTTTTCTAAGGTTACGGAGATGAGGGTCTGCCAATCTAGCACCTTTTGTATCTATCGTTTTGTTAATAAACCCCTGTGAGGGTTGGAATTGTTTGCTTACCATACTCTATAAGTTATTACTTTCCCATGTGTGGGATCTACCGATTAGTTCTTGCTTGTATGTGTTATTCCATGATATCGTTGAACCCAATAGGTTATGCTGATTTGATATTTGTTCAAATTGTTGTTATTGTTGTTAATTGTTGAACCCTGTGAGGTTCTTCTGATTTGAAACTGCCAAACATGTACCGTTTCTTGAAAATAATCTTGATATTTATGAAAATGATATTTGAAATAGTCTGGTAGACCTAATTTTGTCAAAAGCCTTCTTAATCTGTTCGTGTACCTTGTTTATTGGAATAGGCCTTGCCAGTCGTTATTGGAAAATGTTTGGCCTTTCAAATTGCAAATCTTGTAAAGTTCCGAAATGTTCATGTTATTGCTTGAAAAGTTGAATTGATATCTGTTGGCATTATATCATTCAACCCACATGGACGACCTTGGGAAGTTCAATTCGGAGGTATGCCACGGGAAGTTGGGCCCAGGGCTAGGTCCTAAAAGACGGCTAGGTGGTATGGACCGACGGTGATAGATCTCCCGGCTAGTACCCATCTACGATCCTGACTTACAAGTAGTTGGAGATAGCAAATTATGAGTGACAAGATCGGGCATGCTGTCGACCATGCCATAAAAGCAAGTTGTTAAATTTCGAGCTATATGCTTGAGCAAATGGAGAGATAAGGAGAAATTTTTCATGTTCAAGTTAAATGCTATTGTAAAGTTATAGATAAAGAGAAATTTCTCATGTTCAAGTTAAGTGTTAATGAAAAGTTATCCTGTATTCATCAAGGAGCAATAAGGATGGATGCCAATAGGCCAACTAAATGTTTACATGTTTCAAGGTTTTTTTATGAGTCTAAATCTAATTTTCGTCAATCATAAACTGATTATCTTATTATTATCAATAACCTTGTTTATTGCCGTTGAAATTCAATATTTTCCTCTATTTCCTGTTATGTGTTTCCCTCACTGAGTCCTTAAGACTCATCCTCTTTGCTATTCTTTATTCTTTTTTGAGACAGGTACAAGTGAGAAGCAGGAGCTTATGGAGGTCTAGAAACTGTATTTTGTAATAGATTAGGTATTATGATCGTACATATAGTCTATATCTGATGGAGATAACTAAGAGATGTTATGAAGATGTTTGTATGAACTTAAGATACTTAGTTGTACATATTATGCAGTAATCATATTGTGCCTTGGTGCAAGTTGTCTCTCCTTGAGATTGGTTAAATTCTTGGAACCCCAAGTTATTATTTGATCTAGATTTCAAGCTTGAATTGGTGGCACCTCTGCTAGGGGTCATCTCGAGTGGGGGCATTACAAATTTTGTATTATATTGAAATAATTTATTAATTTATATGTTTACTTTATTATTTATTTTTTTCATAATATTGCAATTGCATTAGAATTTAAAACATTATAATTAGTACTTATTCGGAAAACTGAAGTTGAAATTTTCAAAGGAAATAGTGTAATTAGTGTATTAATAAGTATATAACAAACTGTCAATCATAAATCTTTTAGCAAATTCAAAAAATAATTCAAATTAATGGGCGTTATATTTGTTCTTAAGACTCATATGCTAAGCTTTAGTATCCTGAAACATACTAGGCAATTAATTTGGTAATAGGTTCAAAGTTCAAAATGCCTATTTCAATAGAAAAAAATTACTAATAATTAGGGAAAATTACTAATAATTAGGGATGAGAATAGGCAAAACTACTCATCAGAGGCCCATGGCCTATCCTATTTATGGCATAGTTTGGCCTAGCCTATTTAATAAAAATGCTAGATGATCAAGACTTAAAAAATGGCATTTTAACTAAATAGGCTAAATTTAGGTTCTTCGAAAAGCTCACAAAGCCTAACAGGCCGATCCGTTTATTCTTGTTCACATAAAAGTACAAAAATAGTGATATAATATTAAATGGCTAATTGTATTTGATTTCTTTAATTAGTCTTTTATGGAATTCATTGTGTTATTTAGTATTATTTTTTGTTGAAATGATAATATTTTATACTTAGATTTGAAGTTTTATAATTATGTATTTGTTATTTATTATTTTGATTATTTGTTATTAAGGTCTATTACAAATTTAAGCATATTAAAATTTTCAATTTATGTGATGTTTAAACTTAATCAAAGTCTTAGTAGAAAATAAACTTTTAGGTTGGCTTTCAGGCCAAGCTAAGGTTTTAAAATTTATTAAAAAAGTTAGGCTTAATTTTAGAAAAAAGCATACAATAGATAATAGGTTAGATTTAGGCTCGTCATTTGCATAACAGGCTTGACATATTTAAGTCAAAGTTTAGCCTAACCTAACCTATTTTCATGCCTACTAATAATATGAATCTACAAGACTTGGACACAAATGGAATTGGGCTGTAATATAATTTGTGATTATTAATTCAAACTCAGGTATTTTAGATTTATTAAATTTTAATTAACGGTTATCTCATTTTTGCACCTAAATGAACCAATTTTGTATCAAAATTTAACAGAATAAACCTAAACTCAATTAAAATCTTCATTTACCCCCTTGTACTGAATAATTGATATTTATTATCCACTATGAAGATAAATCTTCATTTACCCCCTTGATATTACAAAATACCAATGTGTGGACAAAAAAATACTTCTAAGTTTTGACAAAAGAAAACGCAGTTTACCACATGATATGGTCTATATATATATATATATATATATTAACATGTGTCCCGTGTTATGCACGAATTAAATTAATTATAATAAGAAATATAATTTATATACTTTATTTTAGTTTCATGTCAAAGTAAATTTAATTCACGATATATTTTTAAAATGCATGATACAGAATTAAAATTTTTTTCTACAAAATCACAATATATAAATGTCAAAGACAATGAAAAGTCATGCTTGTCACAACATCATCACATTTATAAAGACACAATATAAAAATATAAAATTACTTATATTTTTTCATAACAAAAATACAACTCAATAAATTTAAGGCAACTCAAACAAAATAAAATAAAAAAATGCTTGAAAAATTAAAAAATAATTAATAATATTGAAAACATAAAAACTTAATGAATGATAGGTAATCAACTCACACAAAAGGTGAAAAATTGTATTAAATTATTTTAAAAATTAAACATTATATAAAATAAAAATTAATTTATATATACAGGAAAAAGTAGTCATAGAGTATCAAGAGTTGCTACTTTTAGATTTATAAATTATACATAAATTTTTAAAATTGTTAATTTTTTTTAAAAATATTAATAAGAAAAAGGTAATAAACAATTAATTTTATATGATATTTAAGCAAACTATTTTTTTATTTTTTTAAAATATAAGAAATCTTTAGTATGATCTAGTTAATAACGTAAAGGCCATAGAAACAATTTTTATAACACTTGAGGATTTAAAATAATTATTTGTCAATATGTTAAGTTTATTTACTTTTATTTGGGGATTTTCTTTATCACTTTAAGATTATCAAATAACATGTTTTACATATTATGTGAATTATTATAAAATAATATTGATTTTTTTAATATTTAACTTAATACATAATACAAATCAAGATGTTAAATACAAAATGTACAAATAATAGTTTGAATAAAAATTTGTTGATCTAACACCATTCCTACCAAATATGTATATATAAAATATTGTGTCATAAATTCTTATTAAACAAAATGTGAAAAAATATGACCTAAATAGTAACACATTTGCAAATAAATGTAATCAAATATAAAGACTGACATAATTGGCTATTTTAAGTGTTTATTCATTAAACTTTTGAAAATTTCACATACACCAATAATATATCTATGTATCCTAAAAGAAATTTGATTCAGATATTTGAGCATGAGTTTTTTATTATTGTGTTAACTGTTTAAAACTTCTTAAGTTGAAAATGTTGATAATATAAAAATAAAAATTAAGAGATCATAGAAGTTGTAGAAAGTAGCTCCTCATGATATTTATGGTATACTTTAAATTCAAATTAGAATATTAGTTAATATTCTAGATATATGATTTTATCTACAAATATTTAGTATTTTTGTAAGAGATTATCCTGAAAATAATTAAATTTGAAAACTTTTATAAGTTTAGAATTTACATATCAACTAATGTAAAATTATTCATTTATTAAATTTTAAACTCTTTATTACAAACATAATAATTTGGTAGGTATATTATTCTTCTTATAAGAAATTGGTAAGTTGTAAAGTGTTTTAAGCGAATTATAGTATGTAAAAAGTAATCATGATTGCAAAGTCATTTTTTTTCGTTTGTGAGATATACATTTAATATAATTTATTTTACAAATTATATGCATATTTAAAATTTTAAGGTGTTATAAGGAGACAATTGTTTAATTAAGATATAGATACAATTCAAGAATGTATTCTTCAACTTAAAATAATGTGATTATAATTTTAAAATATAAAAAAAATTATTTGATATGAAAGATTAATTTCATTGTTTCGAAATAGCTTAAATAATCAACTATCTTATTTAGATAAATTTGAAATTATTCTTGAAATAAAAATGTATAGCTATATTAAAAAATAAAATATTTAACCTTTTTTGACCTTAATATTTTTGTTTAATTAAATCATTCAACTTTAAACATACACTTATTATACTTTCAATGTGTCTACTGTGTGTATTATTTTTCAGCATGCCAACTCATGAACAATTATTTTAATTGTTAAAATTATCAAAGTAGAAGTTATCAAAATATGGAATATACACATATCATATAAAAGAGTATTTTATTTAGCAATGAATTTTAAGTTTCTAAGTATATATAAGTATGTCTCTATAGATAATTTATATATACTGATAGAGAAATGAAATATTTTTATAAAAGTATTATAAATATAAGTAAATATTGAGTTAAATTGAAATATAAATACCAAATATAATTAAGTAAATTCCACAAAAAAAATGCATACTTATGTAATTGTAATATTATATATTTTTATTAAATCTAATTAAGTAAATTCCCTATAAAAATATTTTTTTTTCTTCATTCATTTGATAGAAAAAATGAATTAATTTCAACTACTTAGTAAAATGATATACTTCATAAAGCCACATTATTCTAGATACATTATTCAAATATAAAATCGAAACAAATAATTTTCCTTTTTAACTAGAGAAATCAAGAGAACTGCAGTAAAAAGATAGTAAAATACAAATACAATAATCAAATATATTATGAATTAAATTTATATGATGAGATAAAATATTAAATCTATGGTTATGGATATTCTGAACTTTTATGATGAAAGAAAAATATATCATTATGAATGTTTGAAGTTATCCCCCGAGATCAGAATTAATATTGTAATTTTGGATAAATACAATATGAACTTTTAGTTATAATAGATAAGATAGCTGCATTAAAATAAAATTGGTTAAAAATAAATTAGCAACCAATGAAATTTTTTTAATTTAATTAAAAAAACTTAAAATTATGAGAATTCAGAATTTGACTAAAATTATTCAATTATGGATCTCATACCATTATACTATATATAATAGTATAGATATATCATCTTTTTATGATCAAAATAGCAAACAGTATACCCCACAGTTTTTCCCAACGTGAGAAAACTAATTGAACAAGGCGTAGCTCTTGTTTTATATAAGTTTAAATAAATGCATACGATAACAGTAACTTAGCGTATTAACAAATTACAACATAAATGTTTGTTTTTAAAAATAAATATAAACAAGAATATTTTAAAATTAAAATATACATAAAATAGAAAGAAAACTTTAATTTATTAAGTCTTAAAGAAAGGCAAAAATTTTAGAAAAAGGGATTCTTAAGAAAACAACTCTGCAATAAAGATTTCAAATAATTTGGCCCCCAAAAATTTTATTACTTAGCTAAGGTATCACTTTGGCTTTACATTCGTTTAAATAAATGGGTTAAATGTCATATTAACAAGTAACAAATTAGACAGATATAAACGTATATTGAAAATAAGAATGAAGAAGAAATATTACAGAAGACGAAAAGTTTAAAGAAATGAAAATATGCAAGAAACGAATTCCCAAGAACACCACTATAACGAAATATATCAACTTATTTGACTCCTAATTTATTACATGAAATGGAAAAAATATTTAAACAAGATGTTATTTTTGGGGTTATCTAAGTTTAAATAAACACAAAATATTATCAAAATATCAAACTTATAAATTAAAATAAACATAATTTTTATATTAAAAATTAAATGCACGTAAAAAATATTTAGAAGAAAATCTTACAGAAAAGACATTGAATTGTCAAAAAATAGAAAGGGAATTCTATCCTGTTTTTCAGCTATGTTTTCTTTTATAAAACCAATCCAATTTGCATTTGTTACATTGTGTTTTCACATATTTTGTTTGAATTACAGTAAGATTTGCAATTCAAAAGATTAAACAAAAACAAGAAATACAAAAGAATTTGTTGACGCAGAAATGACATATTTAAATTTCAATAAAAGTTTACTACAACATTAAAATTACATCCTAGCCGAGTGCACAATTGGCCTGATAATATTATTTTTACACATATAAGTGTGATGTTATCGGTTCAAATCATAATATATATATATATTTGGTGTATATATGTGCAAATATATATGTATAAAAAAAACTCTCCTCCTATTTGCTTATTAAATTAAATTTGGTGTCAAATTAATAATTTATTTGATGCTATAGGATGAAAGTGCTAGCTACCGAGTTCATAGCAGATGGAGCAACGTGATTTTATTTTATTTCTTTGGTGAAATGGAGCATCGTGAATTTACTATTTCATTAAGGCTAGGGGTATCTTATACATTTAAACTAGATTTTTAATATCAAAGATATTTGATATTAATTCTTTGATAAATAATAAAGTGAATTTAGATATTTGATATCAATTCTCTGATAAATAATAAAGTAAATTTAATTTTAGCCCCCTTCTTAAAATAAATAAATAAAATGGAGTATTATAAAGTGGATAAATGCATTTATTCAAACCTACTGAGTAATCAGCTCTGAAAAATATAATATTTTAACATCAAAATTAAGGATAATCTTATATTGAGATGGTGTAATATTAATATAATTGTTTTTTTGGATATTGGCTGTAGCCCATAGGAGATCTGGTTGAGAGTACTCACATTCCAGAAATCTTTTAAGGAAAATCTTTTGTTTCGCATCCGAATGCATATCCTTTTTCATCTCTATTTAACTTATAAAAGTACGTGGCACTGTGCCCTTCAATACTGCCAGCTTTTTAGCTATCATACTCCTTTCAATGCTCAACTTACTCTCTTCTGAAAATCAAACAAATCTCACCTCACTAATCCTCATTCGTTTCATTTTATTTTAATTTTAGCCCTAATTAAGATTGATAGATATACACAGAATTCCAATGGATCCCCAGCAGAGGCCGCAAAGGCCTCCCCTCAACCAGTACGCCCTCGCTTGCGCCCTTTTGGCTTCCACCAATTCAATTCTCTTGGGCTATGATATTGGTGTGATGAGTGGAGCTGTTCTTTTCATCAAAGAAAACCTCAAGATTTCATCAGTTGAGGAGGAGGTTTTGGTGGGTTCCTTGAATGTTTTCTCGTTGATCGGTTCATTAGCCTCTGGGAAGACTTCCGATTGGATTGGCCGCCGCTACACCATTGTTTTGGCCGCAATAACCTTCTTCATCGGCGCTCTCCTGATGGGCCTCGCCCCATCTTTCTCCTTCCTCATCGCCGGAAGAATTGTAGCCGGCATCGGGGTCGGCTACTCTCTCATGATTGCCCCAGTTTACACGGCGGAGGTTTCTCCCGCCGTCACACGCGGCTTCCTCACCTCCCTCCCGGAAGTATTCATCAATGTGGGGATTCTATTGGGCTACCTCGTTAACTACGCATTCTCTGGTCTTTCCCCACGCATCAACTGGCGGCTGATGCTCGGCCTCGCCACCGTCCCGGCCGTCGCCATTGGCCTGGGAGTCATGTTCATGCCGGAGTCGCCGCGGTGGCTGATAATGAAAGGTAGGACTGGAGAAGCCAAAAGGGTGCTGCGGAGGACCTCCGAGAGCGAAGAAGAGGCGGAGAGGAGACTCGAAGAAATAACCAACGCCGCCGCGTCGAAAAACCCAGAAAATTTAGCTTCAAGCAATTGGCATGGGCAAGGTGTTTGGAAGGAGCTCCTGAGACCCTCGAGACCGCTCCGCCGGATTCTGGTGGCAGCGATAGGGATCAACTTCTTCATGCAGGCTTCCGGCAACGACGCGGTGATTTACTACACGCCGGAGGTGTTCAAAGCCGCCGGAATTCATAGCCGGAGAGGCCTTGTGGGAGTGACGGTAATAATGGGAATGGCCAAGACTTCTTTTGTTCTGATATCTGCACTTTTCTTGGACCACTACGGAAGGAGGCCGTTATTGTTATTGGGCTCAATGGGGATGGCATTTTCTCTTGCTGGGCTGGGCCTTGGATCAAAATTTCTCGAAAAACGGGCCCACAAACCCACTTGGGCCATAGCCTTGTGCTTGGTGACAGTTTGCGCGGACGTTTCATTTTTCTCAATTGGGCTTGGGCCCATCACGTGGGTGTACTCGTCGGAGATATTTTCGATGAGATTGAGGGCTCAAGGCAATGCATTGGCGGTGTCGGTGAACCGGTTAGTGAGTGGGGTTGTGTCGATGACATTTCTTAGCGTTTCGAAGAAGATAAGTTTTGGGGGAACTTTTTTTGTTCTTGCTGGAATAATGGTGGTGGGGACAATTTTCTTTTACTTTTTTTTGCCTGAGACCAAAGGCAAGAGCTTGGAGGAGATTGGGGAGTTGTTTGAGGATAAAGATCCACAGAGTTGCAAGATGAGGGAAATGACCTGAAAGAAGAAGATCAGAGTGGTAATGACAAGTTTTACTTCTTTATAGAATTGGAAGAAAATGAGAAAAAGTTTTAGCCTTGTACCTAGCAATTTATCTTTAATCAATAACTTTAAATTCTGCTCATTTCTTAATTTTTCGAAATGGTACTTTTTACTTTCACGTATTCTGATTTTTGAAAATATTCCCAGGTACAGTTAATATTCGGATATCACTAGAAAGATTAAGAAAATAATTTCTAGGAAGTTCGGAAAATGAAATAATTGAATTTATGTTTAACAGATCGCATCTAATGAGAAAAAGTAATATATTTTGGTTCAGTCAGATTTCACGTATAAAACGGTGGATGACATAACTTTAGCAAGAAAAAGTGATATATTTTTATTCAGCCAGACTTCATATATAAAATGGTGAATGCTATAAGGATAAATTAGAGTTAAATCCCTAAATCTAATTCTAAATTTGTTTTTTTTTTGGTATGCACTCCCCACTTCAAGTCACATTAAATTTAAGATTTACTCCCCCTCTCCATTTGTGTTAAAAATATTAGAATGTTATTACACTACAAGAATAATTACATTTAGTGGCATTAAAAAACATCACTTGTAGCGATATAGCTAAAGGTATAAATATTATTAATTTATCTCTATCATGACATTAATAAAATGCAAAAAAAAAAAAAAATGTATTAGATGATATATTAAAATGTCATAAAAAATACATTAAATAACATGTCAAATTGCCACTAAAGATACTTTTAAATGGCATGTTAATATGCCGCTAAAAATGTATGTAGTGGCATTTTAAATGCCACCAAAATATCTTTAAATGACAATGTAATACACCACAAAATGATGCAATAAATGATATGTTAAAATGTCACAAAAATAATTTTAAATGGCATGCTAACTTGGCACAAAAAGTACATATAATGATGTTAAAATGCCACAAAAAAATTCTTTAGATGACATATTAACATGCCATAAGAAATTAATTAACATGCTAAATTAAATGCCACAAAAGATTATTTTGAACGAAATGTTAATCCACATCTAGCATTCTATATATGAGACTCCAACATGCCCCAATTGTCCTATATAAGACTCGGACATAAAACCATCTATTTGCAAAGATATGAGTTTATTATCAAGCTATCATTCAAATGTTCAAAAAGTAAAAAATATTAATTTATTTTTATACTTTGAAAGTATATTATTTCAATAATTTGCTTTTAATTATTTAATATATGCTCAAAATTATTATATTAAATAATGAATTTGAAAAGATGTGAGAGATTAAATTTAGAGATAGAAAATATTTAAAACAAAACATAATGTATAGGCGAAGAGAGAAAAATAGGCAAAAACTTAAATTTTTATACTTTTTTAAAAATATGGTTAATTTAGTTGATCTATTAAAAGTGTATCAAGTAATTAATTTAATCAATACATTGTGATAAAATATAAATTTATAAATTTTACAATTATTAATATACATATACTTTATCTAATTTTATAATATTTATTTCATGTCACGTCATAACTAAATTATAAGAGGTATTCTTTTTCCAAAAAAAGAAAAAAAACAGTGATACTAGTTAAATGCCCTTAACATATATTTATGTTAGTATCTTTAAGAAATTATATATTTATAATATCTATCAATCAATTGCCACTAAGTATTGTATTATAGTGACATTTTTTTTATTACTATCACTATATTATTTTAATGTGTCACTTTACTTTAAAATGACATTAAATTAGTGTTACTAAATAATTTGCGGCATCTTTTACAAATGGCGCCATAAATAAATATGAAAGACATTTTTGAGGAAATAATTAGTGGCACTACTTAAATGCCTTGCAAATACATTTATATTAGCATCTTCAATCGAATAACACTTTTTTTATGTGTTATTTATTAATCAAGCGTCACTAAATATTGTATTATAGTGACTTTCTACAATTATCACCATATTATCTTCTGTGTCGTTATACTATAGAATGTCACTTAATTAATGCCACTAAATATTTTGTGGTATTTTTCCTAGATGACACCATAAATAAATATGAGTGGCATTTTTTAAGAAAAAATTAATGGAACTAATTAAACGTCTTCAAAGTATATTTTATTTGACATTTTGTAATCAAATGCCACTATTTTATATATCATTCAATAATCAAATTCCACTAAATATTTTATTATAGTGATATTTGTTTATGTTGGAATAGTTCCCTACAACCAATTATATTGACATGTAATACTATTTCACTTGTGATATAATCTTGATTGAATAATATTCTTATTAAATGACTATCTTCATCTTATACTTATTATACTTCACTTGCATTTGGTTGAAGCTCCTAAATCATACAAGACTATAAGACTTGGTCACACATATGATGGTGATCATGAAACTAGTCTCTACGGTCATAATTTTAAATATTCCAAGTGATAGAATCTTATGAGATGGGGCATCAAAGATTTGGATAGACTTACATTGACGATGCATATTTTAAGGAGTTGGTATGTGAGACATGGATACATGTTAGTGGGTGCTTGTTACAGAACAAGTTCACTGAGGCGAGTTGGTAGTGGCAAGTTCTTCAACTTATGATAGTGCATATAATTAGTCATTGGACCTGAGGATCCATGGTAACCTTGTGTTTAGGTCTTTATGCTTTGACTCTTCTCCGACCACATAGCGGGTCATCTAGAGTTGAGATTGGGCATGAGCTACTTAAGTATGGAGGTTTATGAGATCCAATATAGGATCTATCTCCTTGTTGTTGTGAAGGACGAGTGCATTTCCTTTGTATTTTATAATGATTGATTCTAAGAAATCCTTGCGCAAGGTAATATGACAATTTGGAAAAGGAGTTTTCCAAACTGAGGTCATAAAGGAGGACCGAACATTGGATATAGAGACATAGATATTGAGACTATTAGGCAGCCGAAAAATATCTTGCCTTAGGCCTCTTTCAGGAGATAGGAGATGAAAGGACTGTATTTGCATGGTATGCGTAAGCTATAATGGTTCATCAAGACATAATTCATTCATCTATTAGTTGGGCTCCATGGGCTTGTTGCTAGACATTGATAGACATCGACCATGGAGATTGGGTACACTTCGATTAATGAAGATTAATTGAAAGAGTTATTAGTTTAAAGGAGGTTAAACTAATGTGAATATTTCGATATTCAAAATACAATGAGTTGTGAGCCCATGTCTAATGAATGAATGAATGTAATGGGTCACACACAAAAGCCTATAGGAAGCTCTTATTTGATAGGAGAAATTTTATTTTCTAAGGAGTTAGAAAATTCAAGCCTTCGCGATTGGAGAAAGGGACGAGTGGCTATTTTAATTGGCCATCTTGGATTGATTACTTTAAATGTTAAATTAATTAAAATAATTTAAGGAGTTAAATTAGGCTAATTAAATTAAGGAGTTAATTTAATTAGAGCCATGTGACAATTAATTAGTCAAGTTAACTTAAGGAGTTAAGTTAACCCTAATTAACTTAAAGAGTCAAGTTAATTGACCTAATGAGCTAAGTCAAATTAGTTAAATTAAAAAGTTAATTTAATTAAAAAAAGAACTTGGATTTTGGAGGGAATTCAAATGAAAGAGTCCATTTGAATTTGAATTAGAGTTAACTAGCATTTCATTTCAAGAGATGAAATGAAAATGTTAATTAAATGCAAATGCATGTGAAATTCAAATTCACATGCAAGTTGGCAAGTTGGCCAACTAGCATGGGAGGTGTGATACCAGCTTGCATCCTCTCTCATTTATAAGTAGACATATGGCCAGCCACACTGTGATAGTTGGCTCATTCTTTATTTCCCTCCAAAAGTGTGACATTCATATGTTAAAGATTCACACTAAATTCTCTCCTCTCCCTTTCTCCTCCATAGCAACCTCCTTTCACCTTCTTCCTCACTTGTTCTAGCACAAGCTAGGTTGATTTAGTGCTTGCCTAAGGTGAGTGGACTTTGTCATTAGATGTCCTACAATTGGAGGATTTAGAATTCCTTGGTGAATCATTGTTGTCCAGTAGTTTCGAGAGTTGATTTGAAGGACCAAGGAGTTTTTGATTGGAGAGAAATTTTGGCAGCAACTACCTGGATTTGTGGTGGAGGAGCCTGATAAATTTGCCAATTTTTGGGGATTGGGAAGGGGTCCAACCATTGGCATCTTCTGCTGCGTGTAGTTCTTCCATTGAAGTGTTCATTGGAATGATCTTCTTTCTTCCTTTGTGTTGACCTACAAAGGTAATTTTTCTGCAACTAAATCCTTATTTTGATCATGAATAAGATCCTTGGAGTGGAGTAGCATGGTTGTACTTTGCCTACTTTTGGCATTATATTTTGGATCCCAATCTTACTCCTACTTTAAAGTGGTATCGGAGCTTAATTCATGCCTTAATTTAGATTTTGGTGAATGAATTCATGTGATGAATTGATTCTAAATCTCCAATGTTTGATTCCATTGATGAATTTAAGTGTTTGGGTGATTTTGCATGTGGCTTTCTTTGTGTTGAATTGAAATATGCCAATATGTGTTTTAAGTGTTATTCATGTGTTGGCATGATTTTGATTCTAGTTAGACAATATTAAATGTTGCTTTTGCATTGGATGATATTATATGTTGATACAACATGTTAAATGTGGCCTTAAGGTGTTTTGGCTTTTTTCGGATCCAGTTGGATTAGTGTTAATTGGACATTTTTGGAAAATGTTGGTTCTCACTTAAACTTGATTTCTGAAGCATCTTTGAGCACTTTAATTTCCAGTTTTTAGAATGTTTAGAATCTGGAAATTTACCAAAATGTGTGTGGAATTATGATATGGAGGTGTCCTAGTGATTGGACAAGGCAAAAACTTGAAAATGCACAAAATAGGTCCAAGGCGCCTAGCCGCCAGGACCGCTGCTAGGCTGCCTGGGTGCGGGCACACAGTCCGTCAAATTGGCTGCCTAGGACTAGTTTTGTTGCTATTTTGAGTTTTTTACCTATCTAGTCTTCATTATTCCATGATATTTTAGTGCACAAAAGTTGGGTAAGTGTTTTAAAATTATGTTGGATGTTTTTGTATGCCTTTAAAGTCTAGTTCAAGTTAATCCTCAATTTGGTGCAAAAATGAGATGCATAAAGAGTTATGCTTATTTTTTCCAATTGATTAATTGTTTATGATTTAAGCATTTAATTTGATGAATTGAATGCCAATTCTTATTTATTGTTCATTTAAATGTTGAATAGATGATGAGTGTATGGGGATGGACGTGAGCCTTTAAATTGGTTTTTTTTGTTTCAAGTTGTTGAAAAGGGTTGTATTAAATAGGGGCTTGCATGCCTCTTGATTTTCTACCTTATAAATGTTATGAGAATAGAACTCTAGGAGTGAGGATTTCTTTTCTCTAGTAAATGTTGCAAGAAGACAAAGAAGTCCAAGAAGATCAAGGAAGCTTGAAGACCCAGGA
Organism: Jacaranda mimosifolia; assembly: GCA_018894105.1. Classification (NCBI taxonomy): domain Eukaryota; kingdom Viridiplantae; phylum Streptophyta; class Magnoliopsida; order Lamiales; family Bignoniaceae; genus Jacaranda; species Jacaranda mimosifolia. The sequence goes on from CM032126.1 coordinate 22,202,305, forward strand.
ATATATGAGATACATTTATGTAACAGATAGTATTTAATCAACCTACTTAAAATTAACTAAGTAGTGCACCTATGGATCTAAGTGCACTACTTGATTAAGGTTCATGGTCATCCCACCCTAGGAGCATGCTAGGCGCATTTACTTATTTTTGCTTTCTTTATCCTATGGATGTATGAGATGCATGGTTAAGATATAGAAACCCTAACTAAAAGAAGATAAAGTTGATGAGATCTTTCAGAGCAAGAAAATCCCTCAACTTAGAGGAGTCTAAGTTTTTCAAAATATTAAATTAATTTGGACACAAATTACAAGGAGTTTTAATTAATCCAAGCCTTCTACCAATAGTTTGTGACATGAGATGCTACCACATTTATGTGTTGTCTCACGAGTCGTGGGACACATTTATGGAGGAAAGCTATGTTCACTTACTTGGCATATGATGCACTTTAATTTAAAACTCACAATGGCATTGTCTCATGAGTCGTGGAATGATTTAGTGGAGTTTATAATTAAAGATTGATTGGTAGGTTCGACTTAACACCTAGTAGTGTAGATGTCGCACGAGTCGTGGGTCTACATGAAAAGTGAGACAAAATACATCAAGGGTTGCATTGAGATGCAATTAGCAAAAGTTGCTCACCATAGGATTATTTGTAGATGTCTCACGAGTCGTGGGTCCACGAATGATGCCTTTGGACCTTGATTCTCACTAGGAAATGAGATTTCCTGAATTCCTTTAGGGGGTGAGGAGTTTGATAAAATAGTGGGAGAAAAACATGCTTGAAAGTTCATAAACATGTTTTCTAATATCAAAATTCAATCACATGCTTATATTTTCCTTTTCACCTTTGTAGATTTGTGAAATCTCAAGTCAAATGGCTAAGAATCCACTCAATGTGATTTTGGAAACCAGTAAACTCACTAGGCCTAACTTCCGCGATTGGCTTAGAAACATCAAGATAATTCTTGACTCCAAAAAGAGAACATATGTTCTAACTCAAAGTCCATCGGATACTATTGGTGATGATGTCAATGATGAGGCACGTAAAATGGTCCCTAAATGGGTAGAAGATGATCCCCATTACTTTATGATGGCTTTTATGTCCAACGAGCTCAAAAAATCTCATGAACACATAAAAATCGCTTCTGAGATTCATTTGCACCTACAAGAGTTATATGGCGTGTAAACTAGACATGAGCACTATTCATTATCTATGGAGCTCTTTGGGACTAGAAAAGTTGAGGTTGCAAGTGTCCATGATCACGACCTTAAGATGATTAGTCTAATTAAGAAGCTTGCTCAATTGGACGTGACCTTTATGTGGATTTGATTTTCCAATCATTAACAAGTTCATTTGACCAATTTGTTATGACCTTGAACATGACAAGCAAGAGGTCACAATTAATGAATTGGTCAATATGTTGGTGACCGCTGAGTTGACAATGAAAAAGGACAAACCATTAATGCTTACATCCTCTTCTAAGTCTAAGGGCCCTAGAGGTGCTAAGAAGGGAGGTAAAAAGAAGAAGAGTTCTTCTTCGAAAGGGAAGCAACTATTAAAATCCTCTGGAGGAGTTAAGAAAAGAAAAGAGGATAAAGTCGATGCTACTTGTTTCTATTGTGATGAGAAAGGCCATTGGAAGTGGAATTGCAAGGAATACCTTGCTACCCTTGGGAAGGATATGTATTTTATTGAAGTGCGCTTAACAACAAATTCTTCCTCATGGGTATTTGATACTGCATGTGGTTCTCACATTTGTAATTCATTAGTCTAAGTGATAGGGATTTGATCCTATGCCTTGGTAATGGAGCAAAAGTTGCGGTCAAAGTTGAAGGTGTCATGATGTTAGACTTAGGGAACTCCTTACTTGTATTGGATCCTTGTTATTTTGTACCGAATCTTGTTAACATGATTTCAATTCCCTTTTTGGATAGTGAAGGATATTAATTTTCAATATCAAATGGAAAATTGAAGGCAATAAAGAATGGTTCTTTAGTTGTTATAGGTATACTAAACAATAAATTATACATTTTGGATTCTCAACCATCACTTATGCACATTCAACAAAGTAAAAGAAAAATAAATAACTAAGATGATGCCATTTTGTGGCATGCAAGACTTGGACATATTTTCAAAAATAGGACGAACAAGATAGAAGCCCTCAAAGCACTAAATGTTAGTGGCATAGATGATATTCCTATTTGTGAATCTTATTTAAAAGGAAAAATGACCAAAGCTCATTTTGTCGAATAAATGGTGCGAACTAAAAGTCCTTTGAATTTGATCCATATGGACGTTTGTGGACCATTAAGAGTTAGTGCAAGAAGAGGCTATTCTTACTTCATTACCTTCACCAGTGATCATACTTGGTTCGGACATGTGTATTTTATGAAGCACAAGTCCGAAACTTTTGAAAGGTTAAAAGAGTATATGAATGAAGTAGAGAAGCAACAAGGACTTAGTATTGAAGCTCTTCGATCGGATTAAGGAAGGGAATACTAAAGTACCGAATTCTTGGATTATCTAAAAGAGAATGAGATTCTCTCACAATGAACTCCACCCGGCACGCCCCAACATAATGGAGTAGCTGAGAGGAGAAATCATACCTTTTTGGACATGGTACGTTCCATGATGAACTTTACCAATATGCCTATATCCTTTTAGGAATACGCTTTAGAGACGGTGGCGAGACTACTAAATGTAGTACCCTCAAAGTTGTTCTAAAGACACCACATGAGATGTAAAATGGCAGAGCACCTTCTTACTCATATTTAAGAGTTTAGGGGTCTCCCATATATGTCAAGAGGATAATGGGAGACAAGTTGAATGTGAGATCCACTTTGTGCAAGTTTGTGGGATACCAAAGAGAGTCTTTGAGTTATTATTTCTATGATCCCTTGGAACAAAAAGATGTTTGTTTCGAGGAATGTCACATTTTTGGAAAAGAAATTTATATTAGACAAAAATAGCATTATCGTTGAACTTGTGAAGTCTAAGATGATCATACAGTCCCACAAGCGGTAGAAATAAGAGAACATCAAGAGCCTAGCACATAACCTCTAAAAAGATCGGACTGAATTAAGAAGCAACCCGAAAGGTTAGGATTTCTTTATGAAATAGGCTAAGCGGGTAGTGATTCGAAGACCTATAAGGAAGCCATGTTAGATATAGATTTGAGACTTTGGCTTGAGGCTTTGAAATCTGAAATGGAATCCATGCACTCAAACAGAGCATAGATTTTGGTAGATCTACTAGAGGACAACTTTTAAGGTTAGACTAGTGGCAAAATGTTGCACTCGAAGGCCCAGTGTTGCTTTTGAGGAAACCTTTTCACTAGTCACTATGCCAAAGTCCATTAGGATTATGCTTGCCATAGCCACATATTATGACTATGAGATATGACAAATGCATATAAAGATCGCTTTCCTTAATGGAAACATTGAAGAAGAAATCTATATGGAGTAACCACAAGGTTATACATCCAAAGGGAGTGAGCAAAAGGTTTGCAAGCTCCAAAGGTCCATTTATGGACTAAAACAAGCATCCCGAAGTTGGAATATACATTTTGATAAGACAGTCAAGTCATTTGGCTTTATTAAAAATGTGTATGAACTTTGTGTGTACAAAAAGGCTAGTAGGAGTTCCATATAGTTTATTGTGCTTTATGTCGATGACATTACTCTCATTGGGAATGAGAAAGAAGTGCTAAAGCGTACTAAAGCATGGTTATCTTTGCAATTCTCCATGAAGGATTTTGGAGAAGCATCCTTCGTATTGGGAATACGGATTTATATAGATAGATCAAAAAGGATGTTGAGGCTTTCCCAAACCCCGTACACTGACAAGATACTAAAGAGGTTTAGTATGGAATAATCCAATAAGGAATTCCTTCCCTAAGACATGGTCTTTGTCTCTCCAAATCTATGGCCCCTAAGACTAAAGACGAGAGAGAAAAAGATGTCCCACATACCTTATACGTCCACAATAGAGACCATAATGTATTTTGTTCAATGTATTAGGCTGGATGTAGAACACGCTCTAAGCATTATGAGCCGTTTTCAATCCGACCCCAGTGAAAGTCACTAGAAAGCTGTAAAAGTAATCCTAAAGTATTTGAGAAGAACTAAGAATTTGTTCTTGGTTTACAGCAATGGAGAACTGAAATTTGAAGGGTTTTCGGATTCCAGTTTCCAATTCGATGAAGATGACCTTAAGTCTACTTTAGAATTTGTATTTTACCTCAATAGTGGCATGGTGAGTTAGAAGAGTTCCAAGCAAGATACAACGGCAGATTCTACTATCGAGGTAGAATATATTGCGGCTTCAGAATCCACAAAGGAGGGTGTTCGGATGAAAAACTTCATCTAAGAGTTGGATGCAGTGCCTAACATTGCAGAGCCGGTTGTTATCTTTTGTGACAATAACGGAACGATTGTGCAAGCAAAAGAGCTAAGATCTCATCAACGATCCAAGCATATTTTGAGGCATCATCATTTGGTCCATGAGATTATTGATAGAGGCGACATCCGAGCGGAGAAGGTAGCCCTAGAAGAGAATATAATAGATCTACTGACTAAACCCCCAATGCGAAAGGTCTTTGAAGGACATCTTGAGAAGATGGGCCTTAAGACTATGGTAAATTAGCTTTAGAGCAAGTGGGAGATTGTTAGAATAGTGCCCTACAGCCAATAAGATTGGCGTGTAATACTATTTCACTTATGACACAATCTTGATTGAATGATATTCTTATTAAATGGCCATCCTCATCTTATACTTATTATACTTCACTTGCATTTTGTTAGAGCCCCTAAATCATACAAGTCTATAGGACTTGGTCACGCATATGAGGTGATCATGAAACAAGTCTCTATGGTCATGATTTTAAATATTTCAAGTCATAGAATCTTATGAGATGGGACATCAAAGATTCGAATAAACTTTCACTAACAATGCATATTCCAGGGAGTTGGATATTGCTCAATTTCATGAGTAATTTATGTGGGACATGGATGCATGTTAATGGGAGCTTGTTAGAGAACAAGTTCACTGAAGAGTCGCCTAGAGAATCCACTAAATAACCTTAGTGGCAAGTCAGTTGTAGCAAGTTCTCCAGTTTATGATAGTACATATAATTAGTTCTTGGACTTGAGGATCCATGGAAACCTTGTGTTTAGGTCCTTATGCTTTGACTCTTCTCCAACCATGTGGTGGGTCATCCGGAGTTGAGATTGGGCATGAGCTACTTAAGCATATAGGTTTGTGAGATCCAAGATGGGATCCATCTCCTCGTTGTTGTGAAGGAAAAATGCATCTCCTTTGTATTTTATAATGATTGATTCCAAGAAATCCTTACGCAAGGTAGTATGACTATTTGGGAAAAGAGTTTTCCAAAGTTGAGGTCATAAAGGGGAATTGAATATTGGATATAGAGACATAATTATTGAGGCTATTAGGCAGCCGACAAATATCTTGCCCTAGGCCTCTTTCGGGAGATAGGAGATGGAAGGACCATATTTGCATGGTAGGCGTAAGCTATAATGGTTCATCAAGACATAATTCATTCATCTGTTAGTTGGGCTCCATGGCTTGTTGCTAGATATCGACCATGGAGATTGGGTATTCTTCAATTAATGGAGATTAATTGAAAAAGTTATTAGTTTAAAGGAGCTTAAACTAATATGAATATTTCGATATTCAAAATATCACAAATGAGCTCTGAGCCCATGTCCAATGAATGGATGAATGTAATGGGTCACACATAAAAGCCTATAGGAAGCTCTTATTTGATAGGAGGAATTTTATTTTCTAAGGAGTTAGAAAATTCAAGCCTTGGCAATTTGAGAAAGGGACGAGTGGCTATTTTAATTGGCCATCTTGGCTTGATTAATTTAAATGTTAAATTAATTAAAATAATTTAAGGAGTTAATTTAGGTAAATTAAATTAAAGAGTTAATTTAATTAGAGCCATGTGACAATTAATTAATCAAGTTAACTTAAGGAGTTAAGTTAACCCTAATTAACTTAAAGAGTCAAGTTAATTGACCTAATGAGCCAAGTCAAATTAATTAAATTAAAAAGTTAATTTAATTAAAAAAACGAATTTGGATTTTGGAGGGAATTCAAATGGAAGAGTCCATTTGAATTTGAATTAGAGTTAACTAGCATTTCATTTCAAGAGATGAAATGAAAATGTTAATTAAATGCAAATGCATGTGAAATTCAAATTCACATGCAAGTTGGCAAGTTGGCCAACTAGCATGGGAGGTATGATACCAGCTTGCATCCTCTCTCATCTATAAATAGACATATGGCCGACCACACTGTGATAGTTGGCTCATTCTTTATTTCTCTCCAAAAGTGTGATATTCATATGTTAAAGATTCACACTAAATTCTCTCCTCTCCCTTTCTCCTTCGTAGCAACCTCCTTTCACCTTCTTCCTCACTTGTTCTAGCACAAGCTAGGTTGATTTAGTGCTTGCCTAAGGTGAGTGGACTTTGTCATTAGAGGTCCTACACTTGGAGGATTTAGAATTCCTTGGTGAATCATTGTTGTCCAGTAGTTTCGGGAGTTGATTTGAAGGATCAAGGAGTTTTTGATTGGAGAGAAATTTTGGCAGCAACTACCTTGATTTGTGATGGAGAAGCCTGATAAATTTGCCAATTTTTGGGGATTGGGAAGGGGTCCAACCATTGGTATCTTCTACTGCGTGTAGATGTTCCATTGAAGTATTTATTGGAATGATCTTTTCTCTTCCTTTATGTTGATCTACAAAGGTAATTTTTTTGCAACTAAATCCCTATTTTGAGCATGAATAAGATCCTTGGAGTAGAGTAGCTTGGTTATATTTTGCCTACTTTTGGTTTTATATTTTGGATCCCAATCCTACTCCTACTTTCATTTTCAACTATCACTATATTACTTTTGTGTGTCATTACAATATAAAATTCCACTTTGTCAATGCCACTAAATCCTTTATGAATTTTTATTTTTGAAATGACGCCATAACTACATATTAATGACATTATTTTATGAAAAATTAATAGCAATAATTAAATGTCTTTGAAATACATTTATCTCAGCATTTTTAATCAAATGTCACTAATTTGTTTGTCATATAATAATTAAATGCCACTAAATATTAAATTGTAGTGGCATTCTTTCACGATTATTACTATATTATTTTTTTGTGTCATTATATCACAAAATTTCACTAAATTAGTGCCACTATATGTAAATTTTCTTGTAGTGATAACTTCAATTTAAAACCACAAGACTAAACATTGTCGCCTTCATTTTGATCTCTCTTTCACTTCTTTCTCTCTTCATTTACGTTTTCTCTTCTCATTTCCCTCTATTCCTGAATCTGTCATCTCTGTTATTCTCAATCTTTTTCAAGTATTGCTCTCTCTCATTTCTCTAACTTGTCCGTTATTTTTGTGTTGCCCAAGAAAAGAAGACTTTCATTTTCACCCATATTTTTAGATATTAGATAAGGTATTTCACTTTTGCAACAAGAAATTTTATTTTCATCAATATTTCCTAATTGTGAGGTTAAAAAAATTCCTTAAATTGGTTTATTTTGCCTCTTGTTTAAGTTAATATATATTTTGATTTTGTTTATTAGGAACTCTAATTTGGTTATCATATACTTAATTTCACCCATTTTTAGATTTTAGAAGAAAATCACAATATAGATTATTTCATATTTGAATTGCGACAATTATCCAATATTTGTTTTTTAATATTTGTTCTGATTAAATATATATTTTATTTTAGTTATTGAGTATTTAATTTAGTAACTATATCCTTAACCTACAGTAGAATCAATTTTAGAATTTTGTAAATTAAATTCAAGGATACTATTTAAATTATGATATGTATGAAGGGGTTAAAGCATTTTTAATCATTTTTTATTGTTGATCAAACAAATGTATCATTAGCATGTTCAATATTTTGTAAATTAATTTTAGTAACAAAATTTAAAATTTATGTATTTCAAATCATGATTGCAATACCAGAACCTTGGTTTAGTATTGTATGCAATTAATTGTTGTACCAAGATGAAAAATCTCATTGCTTTTAATTGTGTTTGTCGTGCCTGAACCTTAATTATGTATGTTCAAATGTTTCACATCTTCTTATTTATATTTATTTCTTTATTTGCAAAAATGATTAGGAGAGAATTTGAATTATACTCTCATTACTCCCCATAATATTTTCAAATCGCTATGGAGGAGTTGAAGCCCCAAATTGGGTTTCGACACAAATAAGCAATAAAGAGAACCCATTTCTATCATATTTTGACATGCCAAATTTGAAAACTTCAATCATATTGAAGCAATCTTAAGGAGATTTCAAGTATGGACTCTTGCATTTATCTTCGATGAAGTCATTAGGACTCCTGTATTTATCTTCGATGAAGGCATTATGGTTCTTTTTAGGGATTTGGAGTTCTTTCTTGTCTTAGGGTTGCATTATGTGAGGGAAATCAGTAGATTTAGGATTAAAGATGGAGCCAAATATAATTGAACACTTAATTTTATAAAAATTAAAAAAATATTAGCGTGTAGAGATATTTAATAAGTGAAAAAAGTTGGTTGAGGGCAAAGTGATCAGAATATAAAGTATGTATATACTCTTTACTTTTAACGATATTTTTTTTCTAATGGGCAACTGTTTAGGGGAAACCAAGCATCAATCATGAATTTTAGGTGACTAACTTTAGTAATAATAAATCTAGTCCGTGTGATATGTTTCAGTAGATTTACACTGTCAATTTATTGTAACTGGTCATTGCTAAATAGGTTTCATAGACCTGCTTCCTGTACAACCCTTATGTATGATCAATGCGTAGTCCTTGTTTAATTTAGTGTGTAAATGTAGGGAAAAATTGCATTTTTAGCCCATAATTCAACTTTGTATGCTTTACTAGTCCCAAGCTAATGGAATTGAACATTTTTAGTCCAAATTTCATAACTTTTTTAACACTTCTGGTCCTCATCCCAATTTTCCATTAAAATTTGGATGAAAACTATTATCTATTTATGAACAGATGCACAAAATATACCATTTAACCCTCATTTGGGGTAGTATAAATGATCAAGGGGTAGTAACTCATATCACGGGAGGAAACTTCACGCAGAGTTCTATTACAATTAATGGGTGGCTCCGGCATTTCTTATGGGCACAGGCACTTTTCGAATGGGAATTCGTTTTCCGAAAGATCCTAGCTTTCGTACTTTGGTGGGTCTTCGAGATCCTTTTGATGACCTATGTTGTGTTGAAGGGATATCTATTTAATCCAATAGATTGCATTGCACCGGGTGCTAAAGTGTAGGTGTTTTGTATCCATTGAGCAAAAATGGGTTGTAATTGTATAAAAAAAATTAAAAATTAAGTAACACAAAAAGTCTCTAAAAATATATTTTAAAATAATATATATTTTTATATATGTAGATATATATACACATCTATATTATATATCTACATATATTTAAACACACACAGAGACACATATATGTAAATACATACATATATGGAAAAAATTACCTTTTTGGTTCCATAGTTTAATTGTGTATGCACTGTTGGTCCCAAACTTACGTCGTTGAACACTTTTGGTCATCCTCCCAATTTGAACGGAAACTGTTATCTATTTATGAAAACCTTCCTAAAATTTTATCCATTTATAAAAAGACCCACAAAATATACAATTTAACCATCACTAAAAAAATTAAAAAATAAATATCACAAAAACTCTTCAATTTTTTTAAGAATAATATATATTTATATATGTGGATATATATATACACATACACATCTATATTATGTATACATATTTAAACACACACAAATGCACATATATTTAGCTACATATATATATATATATATATTATATAAACCTCCACCGACTGCTGTCGACCAGAGGTTGCCACCGGCCATGGCCAGCCTGACTATGGGATGGCGGGGCTTGGAGGAGGGTGTGGTGGGCAGGTGAGGGGTGTTGGGCATTTGCCTAACTGGGGTGGGGGGTAGGGGGAAAGAGATATGGAGTGTTGGTGGTGGAAGGACAGGTATGGCTAACCCAATTATGGGCTGGTAAGGGTTGGGGGGAGGGGGCAACATATGGGTGCCAGGGGCTGGCGGATTTGAGGGGTGTGGCGGGGGTGGAGTGGAGGCAAGGGAGAAAAAGATACATTTTCTATTTTATTTTATTTGCTTCGGAATTGTTACTTATTTATGTTTTAACTAATTTATTAAGTATTAATTTAACATTACTCAAAATAATTAATTCTTTACTTATTTTTATTATTTAAAATTATTAAATTATATTGTTCAAAATTATTTAAATTATATTAAAATTATTAAAGTTATCAAATTATGTATTTAAAATTATTAAAATTATTATTGTTAGTTTTAAATTATTAAGTTACTTAGTTTCAAAATTATTAAAATTATATTGCAAATTTTAAATTATCAAATTATTTTAAATATATTTATTATATAAATACTATGGAGTATGTAATTTAAAATTATAAAATTATATCTTTTAAGAGATTGATTTATTTTTATTTTTAATTTTTATATTTTTTACTTCTTTTATTTTTAATTAATAAATAAGTTTAATTAAATTTGATTAAATTATTTATGTATGTTTATATTTTTAATTTTTAATTCTATTTGAATTTGAAGATTATTCAATATTTAAATAATTTTATTCATAAGATAAGGATAATTTTGTAGTTAATGATCCATTATTTAAGAGATGATGAGGGCCAAGTCAGAGGAAAAAACACTTCAATACTGCGCCTGTTAGTACTTATATCAAAATAATATTACATAAGTGATTATGAATACTAGATTTATGTATAAAGATATTGCATGATATTATTTCCTACACTTTATTATTTTTCTTTACTTATTTATTATGAATTATATATGTCGTAGGAAAGAAGTGCATGCTATGATTGTCTATGATCATGTTCAAGTTGAAGGTGGTGTTAAGCCCCTCATTAAGTTTTGAGAGAGAACAAATTATAGAGAGTACAACAACATACCTGATAGATTCTAGGCCATAAGCATGGGTTGCTACGTTGTGATGCAATGTTATGATGTACAAATGAAAGATTTCTTATTTTTGGAGGGTTGGTGATATTGATAGTTTATGGATGAATGTTACTAGGTGTAGATGAGGATGAGTAATATGTTTTGTTATGCTGGATGTGGATGGTTCTAGTTAGTGTAAAGTAATTTGGGTTATGGTGGATCAATATCTAAGATTTGTATATTATGTTATGAATATGGATATGAACATTATTTCTAAAGTATATGTTATAGGTTATTCAAACCATAGTATCTTTTAAGGCATATATATCTAGACATGCCCAATGTTAGCCCCAAAGATGGTGAATGCAATTGGCAAGGCAGGATGGGCTTGACGGTGTGCGTAAGTGCCAACATAGTCGATGCAAGACCTTTACTAAGCGTTGGACTTGACGGACATTAAGAATGTGGGTAGATTATTGCTACTTGTGGGCAAAGTTGTGCACAAGTGTTGGGCATTGACAGTTGGTGAGTAGAGTTGTACGGAGCTGGGCGCATGCTTGCACTACACTTAGACGGGTAAAGTCATAATAACCCTATAGCATGTGGAAACAGAGATAGTCATATAGCAGGCCTTGGCATAGCTAAGTAGACCAGCGTGCACAAAAGTTAAGGCTAGAGGGCACAGTGAGCACAAGTGTGCGCAGCAACTGGCCGACATGATTGGACTTACAGCGCACATGACGGTTTTCCCTAACGGACAGGTTGGCATATGTTAGATAGACATGGGGCATAGTTGGCTAACAGTTAGTAGTCTTGGATGGTCAAGGAGGGATAATTTATGTGGGCATGTTGGTGGACGGTTATGGACATAGGTAGAGATGGTGGTTGAGTTTTGCTTATTCACAGTAACTGCTTGGACACTTTGCAGTGTACATGCTATCGGGTAACTGCTCAGCATACATGGTGGCTTGTTAACTTAGTGTTTGCCACATGTTGGCTTATGATAGGCTTGACTTCTAGCAGTTGGAGGTGTTAACGAAAATGGCCTAGTAGTAGGGGATGTCCACTAGACGATTTGAAGTCAAGTGTAGCACTAGGATCTAATTATCAAAGCATAAAAATGCCAAAATCACTAGGCTACACATGAATCCAAGGATCTAAACATACCTTAGATTCAGATTTGGTATGAGGAATACTTTGAATAACTCAAAATCCAAGGAAACAAGGAAGAAGATCTCAACACCCTGAATATGTCTCCCAGTGGCGCAGCAGGTTCACGACAACTTTTGCCCAACCAAATGAACTCGAAATTGAGTGAAACTTAGACCAAAACACCTTGATGATTCTCTAGTAAGAATTTCACTTAAAAATGTTACAGAAAGACCTCCAATGGATGCTCCAAAGTTTCTGCCCAAACATAGGATCTCCAAAAGGCTAGCAATCCAATTGTTTTGCCTCTTATGATAAGATTCACACACCAATGCACAATATAATTCTCCCTTATGTTAGCTTGAAGGAAAAGGAGAGAATAGCAAGGATGAAGGCCAAAAATGGAGGTAGGAGATGAAGAAAATGTGAAGGCTCAACACATGAGGCAATACATGCAAAATTGGAGGGACTTAAGAGAATCTAACATTTAGATCTAACTTTTCTTGTAATCATATGTAAGTGACTGACCACACCTTCTATATCTATATATAGATAGAGGAAGGTGTGATGCCAATGTGGCATCACATTTTCCTTAAGGTTGGAGCCAACTTGCAAGCAAGTTGCATGTGAATTAAATCTAAATTTGAATTTAATTTGGAATCTTCATTTCATCTAATGAAATGTCAACCAAATAAATTCTAATTCACACCAAATGAACATTTCATTTGAAATTTTCTTCCAAAATTGATTCTTAATTTTAATTAAATTAAACACTTTAATTTAACTAATTAACATTTAACTTAACTCTTAAGCCATTTAGCTTAACTCTTTAAGCTAGCCAATGTTAACTTAACTCCTTTAGTTAAGTTGACCAATTGACAGACATGTGGCACCAATTAAATTAATTTTTTAATTTAACTGATCTAATTTAACTCCTTAAATTATTCAGATTAATTTAACAATTAAATTGATCAAGCGAAGATGACTAAAAATTGTGTCAACCGACTATCTCCAAAAATCAATCATGAAGAAATCTTTCTAAATCTTAAAAAAATTCCTCTTCATCAAGTAGGATTGCAAATTGGCTTTTGTGTGTGACCTATTAGATTCTACCATTCATTGAACATGAGCTCACAACTCTTGTGATTTATTAAATATCAAATATTCACATTAGTCTAAACTCCTTTAAACTAATTACTCAATTCAATTAATCTCATTAATTGAAGAATATCCAATCTCCATGGTTGATATCCAACCTCGAGCCCATGGAGTGCAACTAATTTTCCGAAATAAATGCTTTTGGAGAACCATTCTAGCACTGCGCTTACCATGCAAATACAGTCCTTTCGTCTCCTATTTCCTAAAAGAGGCCTAGGGCAAGATATTTTTCAGCTCCCTCATAGCCTCAATACTATGCTTTTATTCCCAATATTCAATTCTGGTTTATGTTGGAAAACTTTTTTTCCAAATTTTCATACTGCCTTACGCAAGGATTTTATGGAATTGATCATTATAGAATACATAGGAGATGCATTCGCCCTTCACAACGACGTGGAGTTGGATCCCATCTTGGATCTCACAAACCTCTACGTCTAAGTAACTCATACCTAACCTCAACTCAAAAGACCCGCTAAGTGGTCAAGGAAAAGTCAAAGTATGAGGACCTAAACATAAGGTTACCATGGATCCTAAGATCAAAGGACTAATTATATGCACTAGCGTAAACTGGAGAACTTAACACTATTGACTTGCCCCTACAGCTATTTAGTAGATTCTTCAGGCGGGCCTACAGTGAACTTGTTCTCTAGCAAGCACCCACTAGCATGCAACCATATCTCATATAATTTGCTCATGAAATGGAGCAATATCCAACCCTTAGATTTATGCATCGTTAGTGCAAGTCTATCCAGATCTTAGATGTCCTGTCTCATAAGATCCAATGACTTGAAATATTTAAGATCATGATCATGTAAAACTTGTTTCATGATCACTACCTAGTGCGTGACCAAGTCCCATAGTCTTGTGTGATCTAAGGGCTTCAACCAAATGCCAGTGAAGTAATAATAGCATAAGATGAAAGTGGCTATGTGAAATTAATATCATTCAATCAAGATTGTGTCACAAGTGATATAGTATACATGCCAATCTAATTGGCTTGCGGAGCACTATTCGAACAATCTCTCACTTGCCCTAAAGCCAATTCCCCATAGTTTTAAGACATATCTTCTCAAGATGTCCTTCAAAGACCTTTCGCGATAGGGTTTAGTTAGTTGATCTGCTATATTCTTTTTCGAGGCATCTCTTTTCGCTCAAATATTGCCTCTATCAATGATCACCCAGATCAAATGATATTGCCTTAAAATATGCTTAGATCGCTGATGAGATCTTGGCTCCTTAGCTTGTGCAACCGCACCGTTGTTGTCACAGAAGACAACTACAAGCTTGGACATGCTGGGCACTATATCCAACTCTCGGATGAAGTTTTTGGTCTAAACTCCCTACTTTGCAGCTTTCAAAATCGCAATATATTCTGCATCTATGGTTGAATCGGCCGTGGTGTCTTGTTTGGAACTCTTCCAACTCACTGCACAATCATTGAAGCAAAATATAAATCCTGAAGTGAATTTTAGGTTATCTACATCGGATTGTAAACTAGAATCCAAAAATCCCTTGGGTTTTAATTTTTCATTATCGTATGCCAAAAAAAAGTCCTTAGTCCTTCTCAAGTACTTAAGGATTGCTTTAACGGCATCCAGTGACTCTCACTGGGGTTGGATTAGAAACGGCTTGTAACACTTAGAGCATGTGCCACATCCAGTCTTGTACATTAAACGACATACGTTATGCTCCCAATGGCAAATGCATAAGGTATGTGGGATATCTTCTGAGAGATGAAGACCATGTCCCATAGGGAGGAATCCCTTTTTGGATTCATCCATATTAAACCTCTTTAGTATCTTGTCAATGTACTAGATTTGGGAAAGCCCTAGCTTCCTCCTCGATCTATCTCTATAGATATGTATTCCTAATACGTATGATGCTTTTCCCAAATCCTTCATGGAGAATTGAGTAGATAACTATGCTTTAGTGTACTCTAACTTTTCTTTCTCATTCCTAATGAGAAGAATGTAATCGACATAAAATACAATAAACTGTATGCTATTCCCACTAGCCTTCTTGTACACACATGGTTCATACATATTTTTGACAAAGCCAAACGATTTGACTGTTTTATCAAAATATATGTTTCAACTTCGGGATACTTGTTTGAGTCCATAAATGGATCTCTAGAGTTTTCAAACATTTTGTTCACTCCTTTTGATTTAAAATCTTGTGGTTACTCCTTATAGATTTCTTCTTCAATGTTACCATTGAGGAAAACGATTTTCATAATAGTGTGGGGCTGGACGTCTCATTCATTTTGGTGCCAAAAGTTGCTGGCTTGTAGAAGTAATTAGTTTGCATTAGACAGAACTAATGCTAAGTGCGCAATGAATCAGCAATAATTTATTAAGGGTGTGAGACTTTATTGAAAACCTTAAGTTTGGAAATGATGAATCTAAACAGATATTGAACATGAAATCCATTGGAAAAGAGTTAGATGGGTTAGAAATATCTGAGTACAATGGTCCTTAGCAGTGATTTTTGGTTACTTTAAATGGCTAAGGCGCTGGGAATCTTTTGAGCAGTATGTGTAGGCTACTTTTATGTGCATGGATCAATAGATTGTATGGTCAAATTTCATAGAGAAGCTGTACATTTTGTAGGGAACACAACACGAATACATACTAAAATGGCATGTGTTGTTGCAAAATAGGCGTGAGGATAATATTTGCCAAGTGAAATGGTAAAGAGATCGGTTTACTTCATTAGTGTAGCGAAGTTCAAAGATGCGGGTTCAGTAATTTAGAAATTGTGGCCCAAAACATTTGACGAATTTTGGGAACTGGTCAGGTGCAAAGAGTCTTGAACAAAGGTGTTTAGACTCATGTTGGTCGGAGTAGTATAAACAGGCAGTAGGCAATAACACTTTAAGTTTTATTGCATACTGATGCTATTTATTTTGTGCAACTCATATGTTAGACATGTTTCCAAGTAGGTGTGTGTCTCCTTTTATCTGAAGAGGGTAGTGGACTTTCAAGTGAGGGTAGTTTGTTAGCCCCTAAAGTAATGAATGCAACCAGGATGGGCTTGATGATGCGCATAAGTGCCAGCATGTTGCAGCACAAGACCTTATTAAGTGTTGGACTTGACAAAAGTTAAGTATATGAGCAGATTGTGTTAATATGTTGGCAAAGTTGTGCACAAGTATTGGGCATTGAGTTGGTGTGCGGAGCTAGCCACACATTTGCACAACACTTAGATAGGTAAAGGCAGAATGGCCTGGCAACATGCAGGAACAGAGATAGGCATGCACGGGTGACTAATAGCTAAGTAGAGCAAAGTGTTCACAAATATAGACTGGCGTGCATAGTGAGCATGGGCGTGCGCAACAATTGGCCAACATGACGGGACTTGCGGCACACATGAAAGTCTTACTTAGTGGATAGGTTGGTGCACACGATGGGTAGACATGGAGCACAATTTGGTAATAGTTGGCAATCTTAGATGGTTAACAAAGGACGATTTCTGTGGGTAGTTGGTAGTTGGTTATAGCATGGGTAGAGATAGTGTGTCGTTGAGTCTAACTTACTCATAGTAACTATTGGGACACTTGGTAGTGTAGCATGCTATCCGGGTAACTGCTCAGCAAATGTGGCAGTTTGTTAACTTAGTGTTTGCCACACGTTGGCTTATGATAGACTTGACTTCTAGTTATTGGGGATGCCAATGGAAATGGCTTAGTGGTGGGTTATTTCCACCACATGATTTTGTAGTTTAGGCTATATTTAACCAAGGGACCTTGAAACTCTCATTAGCATGGGTTAGGATAGATCAGTGCGAGCTCGCATAAAAGCTTTGTGTGATGGCCAAGGAAAAACTCTTGTGTATTGTATTGGTTGAGGGAATAATAAGAATACAAGGTTGGGCAAGGCCTATAAATGTTATTGCCTTTACTTTGATGCATTAGACGCATGCTTGATCTTGTGCGGGACTTGTAATTTTGCATGCATGTGAATGCTTGTGGGTGAATGAGCTAGACAATTCTCTCAAATTATATCTAAGGCACTTGTGTGGGTGCCGAGCAAGAAGGTTGACTAGGTTCTTAGTGGGTCTAGGCACCATAGTAGGTGTGCTCAACTATGAAAAATTAGGGTCCAGAAACGCCACTGTGACACCTTTCTGGTGCTAATAATTACTAATGTAGTAATAAAAAATTACTTACATATATGAAAATTTTGAGAACATATAAGAGTTGGATGTGAGTAGTTTTCTCGCAACTATTTGAATGCATGCTTATCCAACCATTACTAGAAGAAAACACGATTTGATTATTTGGGATGTTCTTATTTATTGTTTCAACAATAAATTGAGGCAAATTTGGCCATACAATAAATAACTATTAAATCACTCTATTGCAATTCTAATTTCTTAAAATGAAGTATTACTTATCATTAAATAAGTATTAACCACCAAATTAGGATATTATTTTTTTGAAATATGGCATTATTCTTAATATGTTTCAAATTATGTCAAATTTAACTATTTTAGTCCTTATTTGACTATTATAGTATGAATTCTTAGTTCTATGATAGGTATAGTGATGAGATGTTATTTGTGCTACTATGTTGCGTTAAAATGATACATTTAGCATACACAACGAGTGGTCAATTAAAGAATTTAAATGAATTGAAAATATTAAGTCAATTAATTATTCATAAATTAAATCGCAAGGAGTAGCAAGCTCATGACTAACTGATTGGTGAATTTAAAGGATAGTACATAAATACTCAAGCACCCATATGTATAGAGTACTATTTATATGTAAGATAATATCATCTAAAAAGTTAGGCGAGATGAATTAATTAATTATATTAATTAATACATTGGCTTGATTAATCTAATGAGCTAAAAACTACAATTTAAATAAATAATTTATTTAATTGAATTTTGGAGAATTAATTAATTAGTAGAGACTAATTAATTTAGACTTAGTAGGTAGACCACTTGGATTAAAAGTGGATCTTAATTTGAGACCAATTTAATTGACCTATACCATTAGGAACACATAAGCAAGTGTATTAGGAATACACTTGAATATGCCACTTGGATGAATAAAATGGGAGTGTGTGTGCCACAATGCTAGAAAGTGCAAGGTTGACATATATAGGTATATCTATATGCTATTCCCCCATCAATCAATATGTTTGGTGGTTGAAATATTTATTAGCTATACATATATGAATATACCTCACACCACTTGCTAGAATCTTTATATAGATATGGAGTGCACTAAGGGCCTCCCACTTGACAATTTTGCAAGTGTAGAAGCATTTTGCTTTCTCTCTTTTAGTAGCAAAAATTCTCTCAGTACTTATCTCTCTATCTCTTGTATACATATTCGAGTTCTATACTTGCGAAAAAAATTCTCCTAGTATGGGCTTAGTTCTGTTATACTATTAGAGGGGAAAGACTTGGGTCCCTAAAAGAGTGTGGGGTCTTCTCCTTAGTGTAAGGAGAAAAAAGATCTTCAATTGGTGCTTGCAAGGAGAAGAAGGAAAAAAGACCACTTATTTTGGAAAAGAATACTTCAAGATTTGAAAGGTTGCTTGGGTAAGCAACTTTTTCCACATCTTCTACAAAAAAAAAGCTTAAGGTTATTAAGAATTCCCTTTTTTTTTCTAATCTATTTCAAATGTATGAGGCCTTGTTGGTTTTGAGGATGATTTTTGCATTGAATATTTCAATCTTGTAATATTACATTAATGACATTTTTTTGTTACGATTTGTTGTGTTTTGCCTTCATCATCTTGGTTATATGGTTATAACTCATATTTTGCCTACATGATAGATAATAATTAGAACGTTCTTACTAATGGACTTCTTTTTCGGATTTCATACCCCTAATTGTAGGCTTCGAGACAACAGTTACATCAAAATGAAAAGTCTGATATATCCACAAGTATTTATTTCAATTTGATCTTGAAAGATTTTTTTGCAATAATATATGATTCATCCTGACACATTCACTAACTAACTAATTTGCATATTTGTTACTTTAATGACTTACCCTCCAAATTACACTCTTGCACAAGTACAAAAATTGTAATTTTAGGCTACTGAGTAATTTGAACTCGTCCCTTCTTTATATGTACTTCAGACGAGGTTGGAATGCTAAGCTAGAGGTTTAAATTTGAGAGTAGAGGAGCGAAGAAATTATCTTTTGTTAAGTCATGTGTACCTAGTCTATTAGTCTTTATTTTATACATATATTATAAACATAAAAATGATGTTGATTTGAAATTGCAAATATACTTTTTTTTTAATTTTGGGAATATTCAAACTCTTGTAAGATCATGACGATATTTGACTTATTATTTTTATATAATATGGAAATATTACATTCTATTCACTACAAGGAAAACATGCCATTGTGACACAGAATAGCGCCATAATAACTATATTATAGTGGTGCTTTGCAGTTGCGTCTCTAAAAATGCCATTGCAATAGTCTTTGTGACATTCAAATGTGTTATAGAAAACAATATTATAATGATTTTGTATAGTATACCAATAACAATACAAAAGTGACACTTTTAAATGATGCAACAAACTTTTAGTTGTAACTATGATGACACTATTAAGTGAGACAATATGAAGAATTTACCAGACTTAAATCTATCACCAGAAATGCTTTTTGTAGCTTCTAAAAGTGTTAGAAAGCTATATTTTGAGACAATGGTAACCATCATGATTTGGAGGGTGTTGGATGAGCTTATAAGCTCTCAACAAAACATCTTATAAGATGTTTGAGAGCTTATAAGATGTCAAAAAGTGTTTGGTAATTTTTTTTAGAAAAAAGCTTATAACCTCCCAAAATAAGATGCTAGGAGCTTATAAGATCTTTTTAAAAAAGTAAGAAGTTTCTAATTTATTTTTAAGATATTAACAAGATCCCTTAACTTTAATCATATTAATTACCAAATTGACATTACTAACATTTTATAAGCTCTAAGATCTTATTTTATCCAAATACTTTAAAAACTTATTTTTAAAAAAAGATCTAACATCAAATAAGCTCCAAAAATATCTTATAAGATAAATATCTTATAAAATGTAAGAGCTTATAAGATATTTTAAATAAACTTAGCCAAACACCCTCTTAGTCTTATTACTACAGGTAAATGCTAAATGTATCGCAAGAAATGCTTATGTGCAACATTTAAAAGTGTCATGATTCCATTTATTGTGACAAAATTAAGCATCACAATTTCAACTATTCCCCCCCCCCCCTTATGTCATGCTAAATGCTTAATGTGACATTTACAAATGTAGTGAAATCATATATTAAACAATACTAAGTGTCACAAAATGAAAAACCTGCATCCTCATTTGTGTCACTATACAAGCCTATCTCACCATAACAAGAAACTCCCTCTGTTTATCCTCATATCAGCAAGGCCATAAACTAACAAGAAATATAGAGTTTCGAAAGAAAATTTTAATTGAACCAAAGCTTCAATATAAAATAAAAAGTTATATATATATATATAAGTCTCAAATAACTAATCATTCATTGCAACAAAAAGTATGTGAGTTTAATAAGTCACGAAGTGGGTAATGTATATTCTTCTTGAATTGATAAGCTCCATTACAAGTCAAAAAAGCTGATTTATAAGTTTGAGCTTGTACATAATGCATTTAGTTGAATGATAGTCATTTGAGAATACGTCAAGCAGTGCAAAAGGCATCCAAGAAACTTCACTCTTCCTCTTCTCGTACCACCTATATAAATGAAATGAAAAACTCTCTTTATATAAATTTCACAAGTGTGTACATATAAACAACACTACAACACTTTACCAGGTTGCAAGACCAGACAATTGTTACTCCATATGCATCTCCAAGAGTTTTCATTATAGAATAAGGTTTAAGCAATTTTCATCCCATTCAATAACAACTTGAACATGAACTTCACACCAATTTAGTCCAAGGCATTGCTTGCCAACTACTTGGTTAAGGTCTAAGCTGGAAATATTTCCAGTTGCCACAATTTTTGCAGAATCCAACTTACTGCTAATAGAAACTGTAGCTCCAAGCTATATATTAACAATATTATTTATCAAATCAATACAATTAAATAACACTCAATTTTCATCAACTTTTGAACAGATTAAGAAGAAACTAGAAATAACATAACAACAATAGACAACAAATTAAGAATCAAAGATTGAAAGAGAAACCAACAATAACAAAGTAAAAACATGAACAAAGTCCTAAGTATAAATATGACCAAATGAATCAGATTATCTTTAATAGTGTGCTTATATCTACATTTCCTCAACCATAATCAATCAAAACTCATTTACTAATCATCATTAACATCTAACAATAACAAATTAATTCATCAAATACTATTCTATAGGCATGATGAACATTAGACACTAATCAACACTTATATTGAAAATTTCTTATTTGCAATGTGGAATATAACTTACTGTTGGAATAGTGCCCCACAGCCAATTAGATTGGCATGTAAACTATTTCATTTGTAATACAATCTTGATTGAATGATATTCAAATAAAATGGTCATCTTCATCTTATGCTTATTTTACTTCACTAGCATTTGGTTGAAGCCCCTAGATCACACAAGACTATGAGACTTGGTCACACACTTAAAATATTCCAAGTCATAGAATCTTAAGAGATGGGCATCTAAGATTTGGATAAACTTGCACTAACAATGCATAAATCCAAGGAGTTGGATATTGCTTTGTTTCATGAGCAATCTATGTCAGACATAGGTGCATGTTAGTAGGTGCTTGTTAGAGAACAAGTTCACTGAAGACCTGCTCAAAGAATCCCCTAGACAACCAGAGTGACAAGTTAGTAGTAGCAAATTCTCTAGCTTATGCTAGTGCATATAATTAGTCATTAGACCTGAGGATCTATGGTAACCTTGTATTTACGTCCTCATACTTTGACTTTTCACCGACCACGTAGTAGGTCATCCGAGTTGAGATTGGGTATGAGCTACTTAGACATGGAGATTTGTGAGATACAAGATAGGATCCGTTTCCTCAATGACAATTTGGAAAAAGAGTTTTTTAAAGATAAGGTCATAAAGGAAAATCGAACATTGAGATTAGAAACATAGTTACCGAATCTATTGGAGAGTCGACAAATATCTTGCCCTAGGACTCTTTCGAGAGATATGACATGGAAAGACCGTATTTGCATGATAAGCATAGAGCTAGAATGGTTCATCAAAAGCATATTCATTTTGTCCAATTAGTTGGGCTCCATGGACTTGTTGCTAGACATTGACCATGGAGATTGGGTACCTTTCAATTAATGGAGATTAATTGAAATAGTTATTAGTTTAAAGGAGTTTAAACTAACGTGAATAATATAATATTCAAAGTATCACAATTGGTTGTGAGCCCATGTCCAATGAATGGATGAACCTAAGGGATCACACACAAAAGCCTAAAGGAAGTGCTACTTGATGGGAGGAATTTTCTAAGGAGTTAGAAAATTATCCTAGGCATTTCTGGAGAGTATTTGGTTGACTAATTTTTGGTCATTTTGGTTTGATTAATTTAATTGTTAAATTAATCAAAGTAATTTAAGGAGTTAAATTAGACCAATGAAATTAAGAAGTTAATTTAATTGGTGCCATGTGAAATTTAATTAGTCAACTTAAAGAGTTAAGTTGACACATTTTTACTTAAGGAGTTAAGTCAAAATAATTAATTAAATTAAAGAGTTAATTTAATTAAAATGAAAATTTGGTTTTGGAGGAAAATTGAAATGAAAGAGTTCATTTGAAATTAATTTAGGATTAATTTGCATTATATCTCATGAGATAAAATGTAGATACAAATTAAATCTAAATATATGTGATAGTCACATGCAAGCAAGTTGGCAAGTTGGTTGCCAAGTTGGCAACTACCTCATGGGAGGTGTGATGCCAACTAGCATCACACCATCCTCTCTATATATAGATGTGACCGGCCATGAGGGAAGCTAGCTAAGCAAGATTTCCATTTTCTCTCCAAAAGTGTGATTCACTCATGTGTTGAAGTTTCACGCTCTCAAAATCTTGTTCCTTTCCAATACTCTCCATAACCGCCCCTCCCTCTCCTTCTCCCTCTGATTTTCTAGCATATTAAAGGTAGATTACTGCTCTCCTTGGGTTTTTGGATTAATACATTAGAGGCTCAACATTTGGGAAGCTTGTGTTCTTGAAGATCCATTGATGTCCTCTATTTTCGATGGCTGATTTGGAGGACTTCCAGAGATCTGATCGGGCTGAAATTTTTACAGCGACTTTTTAGCCAATTTGGAGTTGATCAAGGCAGTCAATTATTGGCGAGATTTTGCTGTGCGCGGATTGAACTGATGAAGAGTTCATTAGTGTCATTCTTATTCTATCTTTGGATTTTTGCATTCAATGTATTTTTCCTGAATTAAATCCTCATTAATAGCATGATTAGATCCTTGGATGTCAAGTAGACAAGTTTTATTTAGCCTTTTTATGGTTTTATAATTGGATCCTTGGCCTACTCCTACCTTCACTTACGTGCAATGATTGAGAGTTAGTTTGGGCAAAGCATCCATTAGATGATGATATGACTCCATGTCTCATTGATTGCACTCTAATTGGTTCTGGTGAAGTATTATCACACCCTATTAATTGAACTACAGACACTTTTGATGAAGTACTAACATGACACATTTTCTCCTTTCTTGTTAACTTTACCTTCAATTGTGATATTTTGTTTGCTTGATTTTCCACAAGTTCTTGCATTTTAGCCATATTCTCTTCATAATGCACAATTTTGCTAGCTTGGGCTTCTAATAGGTATTGTGTTATCCCACACATCACTTTAGGTAGCGCCAAAGCTAACCATAAGTACCCTTCCACCAGTCCTTTCCCCAGTGACTTGTCTAAACACATCATTAGGACTATGAATGTCCTCTAAACCTTTAGGAAGACGACTATCTCAATATTTCACTTTAGTCTGTAAGTATATTACTTAATACATGTAATTACTTCATATAAAAATATTCAGAATTTTTAAGAATGAAAACAACTTTTAACGACCATCTAAAAAAAATCAGTCCATAAAAGTCGTTGTAAATAACAAATTTTTAATTATTTACCAATGCTTCTCCAACTTCTAGACCCAATAGAACTCCATTTTTTGAAAAGCATTTCTCAAACAATTCCTCTCTTGAAGGTACTTCATTTTTTCCCTTTATCTGTAAATAGAGGCTAGAGCTAGTAGAAAATTAGTACAACTGACAATTAATAAAATAACTAACATTAATCTCTATTTTTATCTTCTCCATAAAGATAAAAATACCATTTCATCTTCAAGATTAGTAAAACCTCTTTGACCTGTAACATGATTCATCTTTTCCTTTTTTTTTTTTTTTTTCAACATTTTTCTTGCTGCAAAACTAAATAAAAAAAAATTAAAACGATAATCATATATTAGAAATTGCTATTTGTTTTCAACATATACCTTATCATATTCTTCATCCCATCGCAGCAATAACTTCTTATATTAATCTACTAAAACATGCTTATCTGAAGGCTCTTCAATTGGTATATTAGGATCATAAAATTTTTCCTTCACTCTGGATTTCCAACATCTCCATTTCTTCCCATATTTCGCAAGCTATATGCATCACATGCTATTGAAAATATAAACTTTGAGTGCTTCTTCGACTTTATGACGACCCATTTCCCCCTTTACCTTTCCGTAAACCCTCACAACCTTCTCACCTCTTTTCATCTCCGATTCAAGCGCCTTCTTCACCTCACTGCTCCACCCATTTTTCTTCATCCTTGCAACCTTTTAGTGTTCGGCCTATTAACCCTTGCTCTCCGCCTCCTCTCTCAGCTCCTCCCTCTTTTTGCGATGCAGTTGTTGGTAATCGACTTGAGCCCCTGTCTTTCGACCCAGCCTTCTCTCCAGTTTTTCTTGATGGGTCCTCTTCAAAATATGGGTCAATCTCGTTTGTTGATGGTAAACCCAAGGTTTCATTTTCCTTGGAAGTGTAGACATATCAATTTTGTCCAATTGGAGAGTGACATGTATAAAATAATATGCTAGTTATTAATTCAAAATTTTCTATTTATCTTGAAATTTATTAAATTTAATTCCAAAAGATAAATAGTTAATTTGAATTAATTCTCTAGTATTTATTTTATGCTCAAATCAAATATTGACAAGTGTCAAAAGTGTCTACATCTATGGACCAATTAAATCAAAGATATTTGATATTATCTTATCAAAGAGATAACTATCAAAGAAGTTCAAGTCAATATGGAAGTCTCCCATCAAACATCTATATAAAGGGGGTGACCAAAGCTCATTCAACACACAACACAAATTCCAGCAAGTGAGAGAAACTTTGAAGGAGTCCAACAATTCTCTCAATAAAATTTAAAGAGGTCCACAACATTCTTTGCGAAGCTCATCATATTCTTGAGTTTGATTTGGGATTAAGGTGAGGAGCCCTTGAATTGGCGTTATTTTATTCAAATTAAATTTAAGGAGATCCACGACGTTCAAGGCATTCCTCACGGAGCTCATATATTTTGGCGTTTGATTTGAGATTCAAGTGCGGAGCCCTCGAATTGGTGTTATTTCTTCAAATCAAATTTAAAGAGATCCAAGACGTTCAAGGTATTCTTTGCGGAGCTCGTTAAATTCAAGATCATATTTGGAAGGGAAGAATTAGAAGATTAGATTAGAGATTGAATCTACAGTTGATTGATAAGTTTCAATTTAATTTTATTTGTATAATTTTTCTTGCTTGTAATTTTAATTTTGTAGACAAAGAAATTTGTGATTACAAATTTTGGCATGGCCAGTGGGACTATCTCTAGCTCTCATCTCTTTCCTTCATCAAGATTGAAGTATCAAATAGCCAATAATAAGATTGCTACATTGAAAATTACTACCTCAAATTACTTAAGTGCTGGAGTAAAAAGTGTTGGCGTCATCACAAGAAGTATGTCAAAGAAGTTGCAATCATCTTTGGAGGTGACTCCTTTGCTTGCTCTGAAAAAGGTGTTGTCGCATTTTATTAATATAAATGAAGATGGTGGAGACTCAAAGGAAGAATTTGCATCATCCATTTCCCACTCAACATCAAATTCTTCAAACATAACGACAGTGATGGCGACAAGTGCTACAACTTTGGAGAAACAAATTACAACTTTGACGAAGGCTATTGAAGGACTCATGAAGTATGTCCAAGAGTGAGACTTTCAAATCTCCAAATTGATGAGCAAAGTGGATAATCTAGATGCAAGTTGCATGATGGAAAAACAAATTAAGGCCCGGGATGAAGGCAAAACATCCACAAAGAAACAGTTAGCTGAAAATGAAAAGACTGCAAATAAAGAACTACAAGTTTTCACTAATGAACTAGTTCCTATTAACCCATTGAAGGAGTTTATCATGGAGACTATCAAATACAAGCTTGATGGAAGTTATAAGTTATCTATGACTTACTCCAACCATATACTCAAAGGATTGACAACTTAAAGATGTCAATTGGTTACCAGCCCCCAAAGTTTCAGCAATTCGATGGCAATAGGAACCCAAAGCAGCGTGTGGTTCATTTCATTGAGACTTGTAATAATGCTAGGACATATGGAGATCATCTACTCAAGCAATTTGTTCGATCATTAAAAGACGATGCTTTTGATTGGTACATTGACTTAGAGGTAGGCTCTTTTGATAGTTGGGGGCAACTAGAACAAGAATTCCTCAACCGTTTCTATAGCACTCAAAGGGCAGTCAACATGATTGAACTCACGAACTCTCGCCAGTAGAAAGAAGAACCTGTTATTGACTATATCAATCATCGGAGAAATTTGAGCCCTAACTGCAAGAAACAATTATTGGAGGCTTCAGCAATTGAGATGTGCATCCAAGGAATGCATTAGAGTCCTTGCTACATACTTAAAGGAATTGAACCAAAAACGTTTGAAGATTTGGCAACTCGTGCACATAATATTGAAATAAGAATGAATTTTGATGAACAAGAAGACTCAAGTGATGCCGATGATGATGAAGATATTGGGGGTAATTAATTTTTCCCTTCAAATTATAAATGCTCCTTGATATGTGCCTAAACTGTCAATAATGCTCATAGATAAGAGCATAAACTATTTAAAATTCTCAAGTCTACATGTCTCCAAATCTATGACTCAAGTCTCCATGTCTTCAAATCCATGACTCAAGTCTCCAAGTCTTCAAATTCAAGACTCAAATATTCAAGTCTCCAAATTAAAACTCAAGTTTTCAAGTCTTCAAATACAAACTCAAGTCTCCAAGTCTTTAAAATCCACGACTCAAGTCTTCAAGACTTCAAGTCAAGGCTCAAGTCTCTAAGTCTCTAAGTCTTCAAATTCAAGATCATGTTTCAAGTCTCCAGGTATTCAAGTCAAGGCTCAAGTTTTGAAGTCTTCAAATTCAAAACTCAACTATACAAATCTCTAAATCCACGACTCAAGTCTTCAAGTCTTTAAATTCAAGACTCAAGTCTCCAGGTGTCCAAATTTAAGACTACTTCAAAATTTCAAGTCAAGGCTCAAATCTTCAAGTCCAAAGTTCAAGTCTTCAAATTCCAAATGCTCCTAGATACGAGCATAAACTATATGAAATTTTTTCCATGTGCTCCCTGATAAGAGCTAAAACTATCAATAAAGCTCCTAGATACGATCATAAACTATCTAAATATTCAAAGTCTCCCCATATACTCCTTAATAAGAGCTTAAACTTTTAATAAGCTCCTAGGTACAAGCATAAATTATCTAAATATTCAAATTCTCCCCATGTATTCCTTGATAAAAGTGTAAACTGTCTGTTAAGCCAAACTCAAGTAAACTCCTTGCCATGAGTAGAAATTCTCTTAATCAAATTCAAGTGAACTCCTTGACACGAGTATAAAATGTCTATTCAAGTTAAATATGCTCTTTGACACACGAGTCTAAACTGTATATTACTCCTAGCCCGCATGAGTATAAACTGTGTATGGCACCCCTTTAAAAGGATATTTACTTTGAATTATGTTATGACTTGATCATTTTATTGGACACCACAACTTAAGGAACGCTTGGAGGATTTCTTGTCCTAGACATATTTCTAAAAATGGAGAGAAAAAGAAAAAAAATTCTCAAATACTTCAAGTCTTGCCTTTTTCGTGGATGGTTGACATATCTTTCACCAAGCCTTGAAGTGGGGGCATTTGTAGACATATTAATTTTGTTCAATTGGAGAGTGACACGTATAAAATAATATGCTAATTATTAACTCAAAATTTTCTATTTATCTTGGAATTTGTTAAATTTAATTTCAAAAGATAAATAGTTACTTTCAATTAATACTCTACTATTTATTTTATGCTCAAATCAAATATTGGCAAGTGTCAAAAGTGTCTACGTCTATGGACCAATTAAATCAAAGATATTTGATATTATTTGTTGATATATGATATTATCTTATCAAAAAGATAACTATCAAATAAGTTCAAGTTAATATGAAAGTCTCCCATAAAGCGTCTATATAAAGGGGGTGACCAAAGCTCATTCAACACACGACACAAATTCCAGCAAGTGAGAAAACCTTTGAAGGAGTCTAGCAATTCTCTCAATCAAATTTAAGGAGATCCACGGCGTTCTTTGCGGAGCTTATCATATTCTAGCGTTTGATTCAGGATTAAGGTGTGGAACCCTCGAATTGGCGTTATTTTATTCAAATTAAATTCAAGGAGATCCACGATATTCAAGGCGTTCCTCATAGAGCTCAGAGCTCTTATATTTTGGTGTTTGATTCAAGATTAAGGTTCGAAGCACTTGAATTGGTGTTATTTTTCAAATCAAATTTAAGGAGATCTACGACGTTCAAGGCATTCTTTGTGGAGCTCATTAAATTTAAGATCATATTTAGAAGGGAAGAATTAAAGGATTAGATTAAAGATTGAATTCACAGTTGATTGATAAGTTTTAATTTAATTTTATTTGTATGATTTTTCTTGTCTTGTAATTTTAATTTTACAAACAAAGAAATTTACACTTACAGGAAGAAATTTTAGAGTTCACTCAGAATTTCAGTTTGCTCTGATAGGCAAATTCCATTTTGGGCTTCCTAAATTCAATTTCTAAAATCTCAAAAACTTGTAGGTGGGTTCTCTGTTAGATTCTTATATAAAAAACATGTTCTCCTTATTCTTAACAATACGGAGGATTACTCCTCGATTCGGCTCCGACGGGAGTGGTTCATCGACGAGTTACTAATGAGGACCTTCAAGTACTCTCTGGAGTTTAATCTTCACCATGAACTATCAATTGCTCCTATTTGGGTTCGTCTTCAGGAGCTTCCCCCTATTTCTTCAACCACAAAGCCCTTTTGGCCCTCGCTAAATCCATCGGAACCCCTATTTGTATGGATGAGTAAACTTTGAAAAAAGAGAGAATTAGCTGTGGGAAAATCTGTGTTGAAGTTAGGGGTGGCAATCATGTCGTGTTGGGTTGTTTCGTGTCAAGTTGAGGGGGGGATATCACAAAATTTTGCTCAACTCGAACCCAGTCCAATAAGCACTCAACCCAATAAGCCTCAACCCGAACCCTACTTGAAAGTTTTCGTGTCAACCCGAACTCAACCCGTTTCAACATATGATTATTTTTCCTTAATAATTCATCTAAAAAACTTATACATTTTATGTTCAACTAGAATCTTAATAAAATAATCAATTTATACCAAAAATTTGAGAAAAGTCAACTTATGCCAATTTTTAAAAAAAAAAAGGTTAACATTATATTCTAGCAGCTCAACTTTTATACTATATAACAATTTGATAATTGGATTTCATTTAATTTTCTCTACAACATCAATAATATACAAATTTTCATGTTAAACCAAAAGTTTTGCACAACTTAATTTTAACAACAATGAAGTCGAATTACAGCAAAGAAATATAATTTATCCCATTCAATGATTAATAATCATCCCAACATCATCAAATAGTCAAGATTTACGTAGTAAATAATAATCATTAATTCTTACAAATCAATCTAGAGTTAAATTGTTCAAAAATAACAAGTCATTGCTTAAAAATGCAAAAAATATAGGATTATTATCATGTAACCCGAAACCCAACCCAAACCAACCCATAATTTTCGTGTTGTTTATCAGGTCGACCCAAAATTGACCCAACCCAATAGCCCCCAATCCAAACCCAACAATATCGTGTCGGTTCGTGTCGTTTCGAAAATTGCCACCCCTAGTTGAAGTTGACCTATTGAAACCCCAACCGGATGAGATTCTATTGCAGCAAGGCCCAATTTCCTCTTCTACCAAATTGATTTTTGAGAATCTCGCCAAGTATTATGCCCATTGCAAGCAATTTGGGCCATGATATGAATTCCTGTTACATCAGCGGAAAGGCTCCGAGACCT
The DNA here is from genome assembly GCA_018894105.1 of Jacaranda mimosifolia. Lineage (NCBI taxonomy): Eukaryota > Viridiplantae > Streptophyta > Magnoliopsida > Lamiales > Bignoniaceae > Jacaranda > Jacaranda mimosifolia. The sequence continues at coordinate 22,233,092 of CM032126.1, forward strand.
GCCGAACGGATGAATTTCAAGAGAAAGAAACCAGTTGATGAGGTTGAAAAGGGCAAAGAAGTGGAGTGTCCATCCAGGAAAGACATCGGCGAATCCAGTGAAACTCCACAATTGGAGAAACAATACATTACAACTGTCCCGAACCTTATTCAGGTGAGTAATTCCTTTGCAACCTTGGATAATTGTAATGAGGAGACTATTGCTGGGACTAACTGCCAGGTTTTTAATACTAAATCTTTGAGCATTGAAGTGAATGTTCGGTCGAAATGTGTTGTACCTGATGAATCTTTGATGGATAAAAACTGTTATGATGCTACTGTTTGTAAAAAGTTTAAACAGTTTGAAAGATATGACTAAGTTAGTTGGGGATGCAAATGTTGATAGTGCTCATTCTGAGATTAATTCTATTGAATATGAGGGCTTTAGAGATTCTGTGTTGTGGGATGATTGTATGGCTTTAATGGCTGCTGAAGTTCTCATCCATCGTATGGCTCAAAATGATTTTAATGTTCCTATGATTATTGATACAAATGGAAGAATTGTGAATGACTTGAATGAACAATCGAATTTGGATAAGTATGCCTCTGTGGGTGTGAGTTCTTACAGTCTCAACAGATTATTTGATGAGGATGTGGAACCATCAGTTATTACCACGCCTTCTCCAAATGTTGCTTCATCATCTACACTTCAGCCTCTTTCTAAACACTCCGCCTTCACCCCCACCCCCCCCCCCCCCACACTTCTATCCTGCTGCAAAATCAAAACCCCATATCACCCCTGCTACATCCCACAACCTCCAGATAGCCTATCCCCTTCAAATCCTCCCTCCGATCTCCTTTACCAAAACTAATCAGGCTAATTGTGATGTGAACTTGGGTAGTGATCGCACAAGATAACTGTCAACTGAGGAAAATTTCTCAGAAGGCCCAAAATATTGAAAGAGCGAAATCTGAGGACGAGTGGATGCATTGTGAAATAGAAACTCATAGCAAGAAGAGATCTAAACATTTGAGAGGCAAAGGACAAAGGTCTTAATGTATCTGATATCAGTTTTCAGTTGTTTGGTTTTGGTGGAGAAAATTAGAAATTTTACGTTGGATTGGAAAAAAGAATGGGGTTGAGCATGATCAGGACAACACCATAGCTGGGGAATGCGTTTGTTGGTGTTAATTTTCAGTGGTTAACAGTTTTTTTAATTCAATAATTGGGAAAATGGATGCAAATTGCTAGCAGCTTTTCAGTCATTTTATTCTCTGTTGCTGCCTTTTGACAGAAGATAATTATTTTTTCAGAAATTTGGTGATTTGATGTTCTGGTGCCTGATGCTTTCTAGAGTCCAGATTATGTACAGGTGTTTAATGTGGCCCTACTGGAGTATTTCAATGCCCAGAGGGTAATTTTTGCAGCAGTTGATCTTGCACTTACTTCTGTTTGTTCTTTGATTGTTGAATGCTCCTGGGTTTGGTTTGGTAATGCTGGTTTTCATTTTGAACTATGTTTTTTATTCTGCTGGAAGAGAGATGCAACTTTGAACTGTGCAAAATTTTATTGCTTGGACAGTCTGTTCAGGTTTAAGCCTAATCGCTTGGCTTCTTTGGATGCTCAAAGATTTGTATTTTCAGCTTGGATTAGTTGTATTAAGCTGCTGCTACTTTGGTGGGGCTCAATTTCAGAATCTTGCTGCAAATTTGATGTCATCTTGTAGTTAGTAGTTGTTTTTGAATGGGATGGAGAATTTCGCTCAATAATTTCCGGATTTTGAAATGCATCAGTTTATGTTGCAGGAATTCACTTGGATGCCTAAATTACTTGCTTCTATTGGAATAGAGATTCTAATTATACTTGCACTCTGGTTGAATGTATAGTTTTTGGGTCCTTTGAATTTGGGAACTGAATTATATTGCAACTTTGAGAAAATCTGATTCTGGAGCCTTAATTATCAACTTGGTTGTGGATGCATTATTAAAATCTTTTGCTTGTTCTGTGGGCATATTTGGCTTCGGTTTCATGCCACAAATGTTGCTGTTGAGAGCCTGATTTTGTTACTACAATCTGTGGGCATTGGGCTTTTGATTCCTGCTTCAACCTTTGCAGTAGTTGTTACGAACAAAATTCTGTTTTAGTGCTGCTGAATCTGTTGCATTTATGGAGCCTCGAGTTTGCTGCAAATTTGGATATTGGGCTACTGAAATGTGAGGATTCTGATTGAATCCAAACTTGCTAGAATGCCAAACCTGGTCTTTGAAGAATATTTTTCTATTTTGCTTGAAGAGGGATTCGAACTTGAGTTGTTGTTGGGCCTTTAATGAAAATACATTGTAAAGAGGTCTTGAACCCTATTCTTTTTATTGGAAATAATTCCTACTAATCTTTTTTATTTTTTTTATTTTTATTTATACACACGCACATCAGGAGTCCGTTAGGGTTCGAACTCTTGACCTCCCACATTATGTGGGAGACTTGTGCCGCTGGGCTACAGGCCACTCGGCTTCCTACTGATCTTACGGCCAGGTGGATTCGAATTGTGACATGGCAGCTGGGAATGGGGCTAGAAGGCGGAAATGCTTTGAAATTTTATTTTTCACTTTAATGCAACTTTTGCTGGTAAGAGGAATCGAACTCAGCACTGTCTTGGAGTGCAGTAATTTGATTTCATTTGAAACCATAAATTGGGCCATTGGTTGCAGCTTAATAATCAATTTTCTTTGATGGGCTACTGTGCATCTTGGATGATCGAATACGGGCCTCTTGGAGACTTGTTTGCTGAATTTTATTTAACTTAAAGTATCGTAGTAATTTTCTATTTTCAAAGCATTGTAAGAGAAGCAAGTACTTATTTCAATTCCGATCAAACACTCTTATCATGTAATTTCCTTTGGCATTTAATACATCATGAACCTATTCCAAGTAAAGAGATATATATATATATATATATATAAACTTTGACTACAATAAAAGTAATAATTTTAGATTTTAAAAGAATAAGTATTCACATAATTTTACAATAAAAGAAAGTTAAAGTGATCAACAAACTTAATAGATAGTATGATAAAAATAATGATAAGATTATTTAATTAGAAATATTTTGCTTACATTTACCAAATTGAGAAGCACTTTTTGTTTTTCAAGTGGCAACTTGTGCCAATCTCTAATGTGAAGAGGTGCTAGTTTTCCATTTTTAACTAATGCACCAACAAACTGCTATATTATTTTCTTGTTTCACCAATTGGTTGTCTTTTTCTATTGAAATTATCACTAGCATCACCATCTATTGGTATAACATTTTCAACCCAAATATCTCTTGCTTGAGTTGCTTCTCTAGTTCTTTTTTTTCTCTAACTCATTGTTATGCCTAAGCAAAAAACTCAAACTTTAACTTAAATGAACAAATAATTTTAAAAATTAGATTATTACCATAGATTAAAAAAGATAGAGACAACTCATAAGAATCAAATTATAAGTTACTTATTCTAACCTTGATGCTGACTGTCCAAGGTTGGTTCATGTGGTTGGCTTGTAGAGGTATTGCCATCATAACTTCTTTTTTGCGTAATAGGAGCCATCGGTATAAATAATTTCCTGCATTTAAAAAAGCACAACTAATGTTTGCATTTTTCAAGTGAAAGCATGTAATTATTAATCTACCAATAAATAGAATAATAATTTTAAAAAATAATAAAATAATAAACACAAGACATTTCTAGATGCTTAACTAACATAAAATGTCAACACATTTTCTTAAGTATATAGAAAATCAATATTAGTTAAAAGAGAGAAAAATCTTCGGATCTTGCATCTACTGCAACACGCCACCCCTTTTCAGTAGGAACATCTACATAAAAAACTTGCTTAACTTGGGAAGCAAGTACAAAGGGCTCATTGTGATGCCTAATATTTGTGAAGTTAGCTAAGGTGAAGCCATCATCATCTTTCTTGAGTCATTTGCTTTTAGAAACCCAATCACATTCAAATAACACGACCTTCCTCCCTCCCATGTAATATAATTCAATAATGTCTTTTAAGATCCCATAATAAACCAAATCACTTGAGATGGGATTGTCATCTTTAACACTTGCAAAGCTGGATGCTGTTGCATTAACAACTATCCTACTATTCTGTCTCTTTCTTTTCCCCTCCCATTTTTTTATGTGATATCTATAACAATTTACTATAAATCTCTCATATCCAGTCCTTAACATAATGAGGACGCCTAGCTAAAAACTTGATGTCGTTTATAATTGGCTCATCTTCTACTGAAGGTAATTCTTCAACCTAATAACAAAAAGAAGTGAATAGTTATGATATATTCAAGAGAAAAATTAGTTAATTTCCTATTTTGTTTTCGTTTTGACTTACATGTTCTACAAACTAAGTTGCAAATGTTTCACTGTGAACACATTTTCTTTGATGTTTTGTAGATTGAAAATGTTGATCTTAATAATTTCATTGTGTTTCCTGCAATTATGCTTTAGATTAATAGCTAATTGAACTTTTATTTATTCAAATAAATAATTAAAAAATTTACTGAATATATGGCAAAATTGCATCGCAATTGAAAAGTATGTAATGATGTGCCTTTTCTATGGATTTTTCATTGAATTCCCTAGCAATCGCTTTGCCCAAAGGCCATCCTATTGTGGAAAAGATGTCTAGGCCTTCTCTAGAACCACCACCAACATCTTCATTTCTACCCACTTTATTAAATCTTGTTTCCACTTGATCAAACAAGTACATGGAACAAAAGTCCAAGCATTCATGTGCTAAGTAACCTAATGCTATTGAACCTTCTGGCTGGCTTCTATTACGAATATAAGATTTCAATGTACACAAGTACCTAGAATAGTTATGTCTTATTAATATTTAGAGTTGAATTATAAATGTTAAAAGTTGCATATCAAGTAAATGCGAAACATACTAATCTTTCGACATGATATATCCATCGATAATGGACTGGACCTGCAATTTTAGCCTCTGTTTCCAAATGGATTAGAAAATGCACCATTACATAAAAAAAAAAAGAGTAGAAAAATCTTTTCAAACTCATAAAGTATTATTGCTATCTCTCTTTCAAGTCGTATCAATTCATGAGGACAAAGTTCTTTAGAGCATAAATATCTAAAATACCGGCACAAGTTGATCAAAAGAGATTGAACATTCTTTGGTAGTGTTTTACGTATACACAATGGGAACAATTGTTCCATCAAATTATGACTATCATGACTCTTAAGACCAAAAATTGTAGGTGGCTTAACCTGCACACACCTAGAAATGCTAGGTGCATGACCATATGGAAGTTTCACATTCTTCAAGATGTAGAATCTTTTTTTTCTTTCATTATTTAAGGAAAATGAAGCTTCTGGCAAACTACCATCTTCATTAGGGTGGAATTCTAGTCTTACCCCTTTTAATTTGCAATCAAAGCTTTCTTCTCTGTGATCTTTTGTTTTCCCACTAATCTCTAATAAAGTACCAAGAATGTTGGCACAAATATTTTTTTTTCAATATGCATGGCATCAAGATAGTAGCGCAATGAATTTTTTTCCCAATATGGCAATTCAAAGAATATGCTCCATTTTTTCCAACTATTCGGTAAGTTTGAATTATCTTTAACACCCTTTCCAAATTTTATATGATACCCCGCTAAATCAGCCATGATCATAGACCTTGTAAGTTCTGGAGATGGGGTTCCATGTTCTTCTTCTCCATTAAAATTCTTATTTGTTCGATAATCCTCTTCCAGGAACCTTCTATGGCCTAAATAAACAGTCTTATGTGAGTTGACTAAATATCTAGAGCATGTAAATTTATGACACACATGGCATGCTAAATATCCTTTACAACTCCAACTTGACACAACAGTATAACTTGGAAGATCACTAATTATCCATATAAGTACTGCATGCATGTTAAAAGTTTGATTAGTTGAAGCATAAACCATCATACCAGAATTCTTTTAACTCTGCAATCAAAGGTTGGAGATGAAAATCAAGCTCTTTACCAGGTTCATTAGACTAAGTACCAATAAAGACAACGTAAAGAATGATTTTTTCATACACATCTCTGGTGGTAAATTATATGGCATCATGATAATTGGCTATGCAAAATTATTAGTACTCACATTTTTCAACGGATTAAACCCATCAATTGCTAAACCCAATCTTACATTTCTAGGATCTTTTGCAAACTCTGAATTTTGGAAATCAAAAGCCTTCCAAACTAGTGAATCTACAAGGTATCTCATTTTAGCATCTTTGATACGACCTTCAACATGCCATCTCATTGAAGATGTTATTTTTGATGAAGTAAACAATCGTTGCAACCTAGATTTTATGGGAAAATGCCACACAACCTTAGCAGCAACTTCTTTATCTTTCTTACCTGCCCTATATAAATTTCCAACTGACCCATTTTCATCTAAAGTCTTTGATACTGGTTCTATCTACCGAGATTCTTTACAATAGTCACACTGCTCCTTTTCTTTGTTCACTCTCCAATAAAGCATGCAATCATTTCAACAAGCACCATATTTTTGACAACAAAACCCCATTTTCTTAATGAAATTTTTGGTATCATAATATGATTAGGTAATTCTACACCACCTAGAAAGGCTTTCCTCAACAAGTTTAATACTTTTGTAAAACGTAATATCGCTCATGTCACCCATACACTTAATATGAAGCCAGTGGACAAGAAATGAAAGTTTGTGAAGTTTTCACATCAAAGGTATAGTGGTTGTTGAAAGTCACCTATTAAAGAACAAAATCTTTTAGCCTCTTCATTAGACATTTTCTCTCTAGCATCAGATGTATCTTCCATAACATGATCCAAATGCATCATGCAATAATCCTTCCATGTCATCAAATGCATTTTGATCCCCTGGTGGATTAGAATTAGATTTTGTTCTTTGTGAAGTTTCACCATGCGCTACCCATTTAGTGTAACCTTTAACAAAACCATCACAAATCATTCCATATTCCATTACCACAGTTTTTACGTGGGCATAATATCATCCCTTCCATACTTTCATAAGCAAAAGCAAACTCAAGGAATAAAGTCACCCCATTCTTATACAATTTGTTTGTCCTTGGCAGATTCATCCAACTTTTATCCATATTTATCACACACTGTATTAATAAAAATTAAGTCCGAACAAAAAGTTTTAGGCAATCAATCAATTAATAAAATAGAACAATTTAAATGATCAGTTTATGTGATTTTATGCAACTTCAATGGTTGTGATCAAGTCTTGCATCTAAATTTCATGTATCTAGTAATATAATGAATATACAAAAAGAAAACCTATTAAACTAGGAAGTAAAAATTACTTTAATAACCAAGGCCATAAAATTTTATGGAAGATCAAGTGTTTAAGAAAACTCTAAAAAATCCTATATATATATATGTCAAAAATGACCTACCAAGCATGATTATCATAAATGAATACAAAGAGGCTAAAAAACTATAAATATATAGAAATAGAAAACATGCCTTTAGCAATGTCTAAGTTTGAAGTAACGACTTGATTTGCTCATGTACACTAAATATCCAGGCATGCAAAGTAGATAACCAAAATCTGTGTGGAGTGCAAACATTTAACCAAAATACAATCAATACACAATGAAAAGCATTTATTGAATGAGATTCTATAAGACCTTAGATGCTAAGATATAAATGAAGGTTATAGCTAATATTCATATTATAACTAGAGTTCCTTTATGTTGTGCCGAATGTTACTTCCAAGCTCAATTATGAATACTATAATATGTGTAGCAATGATAATTATAATCTAATACTACTATAGAAGGCTGATAAATAAGATGTTGACAAATCAACAATAATAAAATAATAATCTAATATGTAATATTATAAAAAAAATTGATAGCTTGTATGCAAAAATTCTAGCTCATAAAGCCCTAGAAAACAATTAAGTTATTCAAGTCAAAATATCCATTCATTATATTGCACTAGGTGGTCTTGTTATCTAAAATTATTCAGGTCAAAAGGTGGTCTTTTTGTGATTCATGCTTTTATTTCATATTTTTATAGAAACTCATCATTATATTAATATAAATACACTAAATATACAAGCTGGTAGCAGAACAAGCTTATAATAGAGTTCAAAAAATTATATTAAATCATAAATTGAAATGCTAGTAGTTCTATCATAAATTGAAATATTTATTTACCTTTGCAAAAATAAAATAACTGGTTAAAGAAAATAAAGTAATTGTTTAAAAAAAATAGTTGAAATGCTTCAAATGGACTAACTAAACTAAAACACATGCTTCAGATTATACATAATTAATGTCAGTAAAACTAAAATGAATAAATATCTCTAAGTAATGACAAGCATTGATTCATCACCAATTTTCCTACCAAGAGAGAACTATAAGCAAGTTAGGAACAAACTATATCATTACAAAATATGATAAAATGAAAATAGAATTACAATAACATTTGATCTTAGCCCACTCATTTATTTTGATTACTATTAGTTGATAAATGCAACATGTGATTGGTCGGGTAGAAGATTGTTTTTAACCTTTTCCTGCCAAAGATAAAGAAGTGGAGATATAACAGAACGTCCTAAGAGCCATTCTTCTCAACTTGACTCCAAAAATACCTATTTTTGCTAGGAAAAACTTACAACTTGAAAATCCATTGAAAAATGTAGCCATGAGCAGCAAAAGGAAAGAACAATAATTATATAGGGACATTTCCCTAGAATAATCTTATGAGCATCACAATGGTGCATTTCAAATAATGCAAGAAGTTTCATGCTTGATTAATTGCTATCTTCGCATGATATGGTAGAAAACTTATGACAGACGTGAAGCTAAAGTCTCTTTTCTGAAAAATCATTGGCACATAATCCATTATATTTAAGGAAATTTTGTTGGCAAAGCAAAAATAAAATTCCTAACTAGTGCAGCTAATCATTCATGTCAGAAGAAAACTAATTAAACGGCCCTTCTAAACATATTAATAGTATGCTAGTTGTAGTTCCTAATGGTGAAGCCTAAAACTGAAGATATATTAAAAAAATTTAAGTCTTCCTTAAGAAGTTGAATAGGATAGGTATTCTTTAAAGATAGGATAGGACTTCTAATTTTATTTAACAAGCCTTGGGTTGAGAAATTTATATGATAGGCCTCACCAAAGTTTTTCTTTAGAGAAAAGAACTGATTGTAATATATATATATATATATATGAACATGCTACTAGAAATAGTTTCTGTTGGAAAACTTTCTTATGCTTTCATATTGTAACATCTTCTATAAGACACTATATCTGAACTTGATTGAGCACCTTCTAAAGGAGGGTATGAAAAGTTAGATAAATACGTCCCAAAGGAAATAGGAAGAATTCCACACTATTTTCTATGACAATAAAGGATATTATCACCAACTATGGTTAATCAAAAAAAGGGCAGTGAAGTTTTCATACAAATCAACAGGTTTGCCCTATCTTGCTTGTTTGCCCCAACTTCAGTGACTTTTTATCCTGAAAGATAATGTGAATAAGGTAAGTTTCAGAGGGTTTGCCACATTAGGTAAGCCAACAAACTAACATCATTACAAAATCACTACAAAATGTGCCGACACTCCAAACAAAATAATGAAAACAATGTCATGAACTAGAATTTGGCACTGCACAAAGTTGAACTACTTTGCTAAATAATTAGAATTTAGCAAGCACCAAGCTAATAGCAACAAAGTTTGCCAAAAACACATAGAAACAGCAGCAAAAAGAAAATGACAGAAACATCTTGCAGTTGAACTTCTATCAAATTATCAAAAGAAAAAAAAAAACTGCATAAACAAGTTCTCATTCCATTATTATAGCATTGAAGCAATGAGAGTTGTCTTCCCAATCACAATCTCTTGATATCTAGAAAAAGAAAAAGTTTTTCTAGCCCTCAAAACATGAACGAAAACTGTTAATTACTATTTTAAATGTCAAATTCATGGCACAATGTGATATCTTTTTTGTTTATTTCCAAAAAAATAATATCAATAAGTAGTAAGAATAGAAGATCATTTCTTTGATTTTCATGCTTAGTCAGATTTTATGAACTCAAATAATTTTTATTGCTATCAACTTTTATGTTGTGACTCAAAACCTAATTACTTGAAACTTTTTTCACTTCAAAGTCAAAATCAAATTTCATTAACTTCAGCCTGCCAACAGAACCAACCACCCCTTGCCCCGACCACATACACATATACTCAATATTTAGTACACAACTAAAGAAAAGAAAATCCAAAATATTCTATAATTTCAAGCATAAAACCTATCACATCTTTCTTTGTACACATCAAACGAAAAGCAAACCATTAAAATTCGAGCTTCCAGTAGAACCCATACCATTACCAAACCAAAAACTAAACAAATCAAGTAACTGAATAAAAATAGTATGCATATAAAATCACAAGTATACCTCTTGGCAGCAATCCTAGATGAAGGGTAAAAAATCAATCTGGTGGCAATTATCAGGGCTCCAATGTTACCCAAGACTTGGGAACACAAAATTGCTAGAGAAGAGGCCACACAAGGCCTCCAAGTGAGTGTATTAACCTTGAAAGAAATAGAAAAAATATTATGTCAATCAAACAAAAAAAAACTCCACAAATAAAGAAAAATTGAAGGGATATATGAGTAAATCCCTCACCACAACAAAACCAAAAACTACATAAATAAAAAAATAAAATAAATAAGAATGTTTTAGGTGCACAGAAGCAAAGGAGAATGGGAAAAGAAATGGGTACAAGAAAACTATTAAATAGTAACTACCTGAAGATGGGTAGTGTAAATTATAGAAAATTGTGAGCAAAAATAACAGCTATAATCTCTAGTTCTAGGAAGGTTGTGAGAAACTACGAAAGAAAAGAGGAAAAGATGAAGCGGGAGTAGGAGGGTTGCGAGAGAAAAAAAGGGGGCAAGGAAGAATTCCTATGTACCACAAATTGGGCCTCTATTGAAACGGTACCGTTTATATCAATTTTATTTTCATTTCTAAATAAATTTAATAAGAAAAAAAATTAGCCCTTTAAAAAGCTCAAATTGTGGCGCTTCCTATTAAACATCTCATTAAATGCGTCACAATAGTTTATATTTGTTGTAGTGATTGATCTAATTGAATAGTTTTGGTTTTATTTCAAGCTTGGCCTTGACTCTTAAAGAGAGGTTTTCTTAGACGGGGTTGCATCATGGTGTGGCTTCTTTAGGGGCTTCAAATGCTATACTATGAATATAATTTTGATTATATTTTGTTTTCACATTCATGAACTATATCTATTCTTGTAGGATTATGATAAAACCTAGTACGCAATTCAGGTTTCTCTTTTGATTATTTCTCTATTTATATGAGTGCATGAATTATTTACCTGATTCTTATTCATTGTTTCTTACTTAATTAATCACCAATTAGTTATATTAGGAAAGTCTAGAAGATCCTTGACAATGAAAGTTTAACGTTAGACTAGAATTTGGTGTTGGTAATTCAGGATATTTAATCGATTGATTAATAACTTAATTCACTTTTATGATAGACATATACCAAAAGTCGTACAAAAGCGTATTAGAGATAAAATTGAAGCATCATTTTTCACTTAATTTTTTTGAGAATGGGTTTATAAACAACTTAGGAGATACTCATAAACACACTTTGGCTCTAGGTTAATAATTCAATTAAAAAAATAGAGTAAGAAAGGGCACAACAAATTAGGATTAACTAATAGGGCATATCATAATCCTAGACCTTTTATCAATACAAAAAATTATCAATTTTCATATGGTTTTATTTAATTCAAAGTATTCAATTACACACATATTTAATTCTCCGAATAAGGTTAGGATGTGTCAAGCTGTTTATTAGAAATATTTTAGCCCAAATTATTTGTTGGGTGATGCTTTAATCATAACTTTATTACTCGTTGCGATAATGTGCATCTGCATAGAAAAATCTACAACAAGTTTTTGTCATTATTGTTGGTAATTCATTTGCTAAAATCAATTTTTTAAATATTGATACTAATAATCTATAATTTTACTGCAGACTTGTTCTCAATCTTTCTTTCTTTCTTTTTCTTTTTCTTTTTGCAAATAGTTCAAGATTGAGAGGCTCTATCAATTGATTTCAAAATCATAAAAACCATTTGTCAAGCTTTAGCAAAGATTGTGGGAACACCCACAACACCAGGAGGACAAGAATGCCAATTCCGCTACCAATTCCAATAATAGAAATAATAATTGATGATAATGATCGAGAAATACGTGTTTGTAAAGTTAATACCGGATGGACTGCACCAAGTCGTCATTAGGCCACCAATCCAAGGAAACAATTTCATATAGAGCATGTGTCATTCAAATGATTCATATAATGAGACAACATCCCCACATGCACTTGATAAAGTTCTTGCAAAGATGTATTTCATATAAGTAGGATTATTCCTATTTTCATTCCGAGATAATGCTAAGCATGGTTGTGGTGACTTCAAGTGGGACCCATCATCACATGGAATCACCTAGCCATGAAGTTCTCTCCAAATATTTTCCACTAGGTAAGATGACAAAGTTGAGGAATGACATCACGTCCTTCATACAATTACAAAGACTAATAACCAAGGCTCAACTTCAACGCCAATACTCACTCAATCTTCTAGCTTTTAAAATAACCAAGACCATGTGTGGAGGACAAAAATTAGGTTAAGAAGAGATGCTCTTGAAATATATGGCATAGAATAGATGTTATCATCTAAAACCAACAAACATAGTTGATAAAGTTGCAAAATAGTTGGGGGAAATTGATTTCTACTATCAATATGTTGTAAGAACCCTCCTTGGCAACATACTTCTTCCATAGAAAGTATAGGAGGGAATCACATTGAGAAATGGTCATGAGATTGAAAGAAGCAAGTAGAGATTGAAGCTCAAGAGCAACCAATTTTTGAGGAAAAAAAATAAAAATAAGAATGGTGAAAAATCTTAGGAGGTGAAAGAGAAGGAATTCATCATACACAACCATTATTATTTCCTCACTAATTCTAGAAGCAAAATTAGACAAGTAATAGCAATTTTTTTCGAAGGTATTTGTTGGAATAGTGCCATGCAAGCCAATTAGATTGGTCTTGTAAACCATTTCCTTGTAAGACAATCTTGATTGAATGATATTCATTATATGTCCATCTTCATCTTATGCTCATTATTACTTCACTGGCATTTGGTTAAAGACCTTAGATCACACAAGACTGTGTGAATTGGTCACGCACTGGGTGGTGATCATGGAATAAGTCTTACACTATCGTGATCCTTAATCTTCCAAGTCATAGGATCTTATGAGATCGGGCATCTTAGATCTAGATAAACTTGCACTACCGATGCATAAATCTAAGGGTTGGATGTTACTCCATTCCATGAGCAATCCCATATGAGATATGGATGCATGTTAGTGGATGCTTGTTAGAGAACAAGGCACTAAAGGCCCACTCGGAGAATCCACTAGATAGTCGAAGTGGCAAGTCAGTGATGGAAAATTCTCCAGCTTACGCTAGTGCATATAATTAGTCACTTGACCTGAGGATCCATGGTAACCTTATGTTTAGGTCCTCATGCTTTGATTCCTCCTAGTCACTTAGTGGGCTATTCAAGTGGTGATTGGGCATGAGCTACTTAGACATAGAGGTTTGTAAGATCCAAGATGAAATCTAACTCCTCGTCTTTGTGAAGGGCGAGTACATCTGCTATGTATTCTATAATGATCGATTCAAAGGAATCCTTGTGCAAGGTAGTATGACAATTTGAAAAAGAAGTTTTTCAAAGATTAGGTCATAAAGTGGAATCGAACATTGGGAATAGTGACATAATATCGAGGCTATTAGGGAACCGATAAATATCTTGCCATAGGCCTCTTTCGGGTGATAGGAAATCGAAGGACTGTATTTGCATGGTACGCATGGAGCTATAATGGTTCTCCAAAAGTATTCATTTCGGCCAATTAGTTGAGTTCCATGGGCTTGAGGTTGGACATTGACCATGGAGATTGGGTACTCTTCAATTAGTGGAGATTAATTGAATAAGGTCGATTAGTTTAAAGGAGTTTAAACTAAAATGAATATCTGATATTCAAAAGTCACAAAGAGTTGTGAGCCCATGTCTAATGAATGGTAGAACCTATCGGGTCACACACAAAAGCCAATTGCATTTCCTAATTGATGGAGGAATTTTTCTAAGTGTTTGGAAATTCACTTCAAGTGACCGATTTTGGGGTGACCGAAAATTGGGGTCAACGTTGGCTTGATTAATTTAATTGTTAAATTGATTAACTAATTTAAGGATTTAAATTAGACCAATAATTAAAGAGTTAATTATTTGGTGCCATATGACCACCAATTGGTTAGGTTAACTTAAATAGTTAAGTTAACAATTTTTAGCTTAAAGAGTTAAGCTAATTGCCTAAAAGTTAAGTCAAAGATTAATTAACTAAATTAAAGTGTTTAATTTAATTAATGAGAGAAATCTATTTTGGATGAAAAATTCAAATGAAATGTTCATTTGGTGTGGAATTTTAATTAATTTGAAATTTGATTCCAAATGTAATTAAAATGCACACAATATTCAAATTTGATTTGAATTTGCCAACTAGCAAGCAAGTGGGTGGTCCCCCACCTTGAGGAAGATTTGATGCCACCTTGGCATCACACCATCCTCCCTCTATATATAGATATAGAGGTGAGGGTGGGTGGCATAATGATTTTCCATGTAAAGAATTAGATTCTCACATTTTTCCCTCCTTCAAGTGTTGCCTCATAAGTTGAAGCTCCACTTCTCATATGGTTTGCTCATCGAATAGAGCAACATCCAACCCTTGGATTATGCATCATGGTGCCAAAATGGGAGCGATCAGTTCGAATCAAGACACGTTTAAAAGAACAAACCCTTACAGAGGTATACAAAATAATTAACCGATACAATTCACAAGTTCAAACAAGATTCACCCTCATAGGGGTGCACAAACGATTACCAAATCGGAAGAACCTCACAGGGTTTCAACAATTAATAGATAACTACAATTGAATCAAGTACCAGATTGGTGGAACCTCATAGGGTTTAACAATTGACAGATAGTGATAATCAAGTCAAATACCAGAGCGATAGGCCCTCTTAAAGGTACAACAAATATCAGATAGTTGGTTACACAAAACAAGTACCAGGTTGGTAGAACCTCACAGGATTTTCGAAACGAATAACAGACAGGTTCAATCAATACAAGTACCAAAGCGGAAGGCCCTCACTAGGGTACAACAAATAACAATAGGCTCATATAAGTCAAATACCAAAGCAGGCCCTCACAATGGTACAATAATTAACACAATATTCAAATTTGATTTGAATTTGCCAACTAGCAAGCAAGTGGGTGGTCCCCCACCTTGAGGAAGATTTGATGCCACCTTGGCATCACACCATCCTCCCTCTATATATAGATATAGAGGTGAGGGTGGGTGGCATAATGATTTTCCATGTAAAGAATTAGATTCTCACATTTTTCCCTCCTTCAAGTGTTGCCTCATAAGTTGAAGCTCCACTTCTCTCTTCTTCTCCAACCCCTAAATCGGCCATCTACTACTCATTTATCCTCTATATCTCCAGATAATATTGAAGAGAAATAGGAAATTGCATTGATGTGTGGATCATATTGATAGAGGCAAGACAATAGGATTGCTAGTCTTTGGAGATCCACTAGTCAGGGTGGTAACTTCGCAATTTTATTTCAGGAGATCCCGAATGATTTTTGGTCTGAAATTTTTACAGTAGATTCATCAAAGAGTTTATAAGCTACTGGAATTGTTTCAGAATTTTTGGAGGAGTTTGGATTGGGAAAAAGTTGCTCTAAATCCGCTGCGCCGTTGTTTGACAGTCTCTGGATTGAAGAAGTGTTCTTCATCTTTCCTTTGGATTTTGCTAATTAAGGTCATTCTCCATCCAAATCTGAATCATAAGCAAGTTTAGATTCTTGTTTGCTTGTGAAGCACCAGTTAATTTCAACTTTTGAAGTTTCAATTATTGGATCCTAGTGCCTCACTTGCCTTCAATATTTAAATAGCTTTTGAAAAAGGTGTAAGATTAAGGTTCCAATTTAAAGGCTCATGATCATCCCCATTCATTCATCATCTATTCAACAATTATATGAACAATAACTCAAGAATTGAAATTCAATTCCAACAATTAAATGCTTATCATATAAACAATTAATTGGCCAAGCAAAAGCAAGCATAACATTTATGCATCCAATTTTTGCAACAATTGGAGATTAACAAGATTTAAGAAAGCATAAAAAATGTCAAACATAATTTTAAGAATTTCCACAACACTTGTGCATCTATTATATGTGAAACAATACACTTTTGGTCACAAAAAGGGAGCCAAAAATAAGCCAAACCCGTGACTAGCACACTGCTTGCCCATGCTAGGAACACAGCCGCACAGCAGGCCCATTGCCAGCCAGCGCTTGGCTAGGCTGGGTGGTTGCTCAGTCACATGGTTCAAGGCATTTTGCTCTATTTTGCTCAGCCATTTTGTGCACCAAACATTTAGAACAACTTCTAAACATCATTTCCACGTACTATAGATGAAATTTTAGATCTAAAACACCTTTTAAAACTAAAAATTCAAGTGCTCAAAACATGCTTCAAAAATCAAGTTTAAGTGAGAAACACTTTCTTCTAAAAATCTCCAATTAAATCCAATCCAATTGAATCAAAAAATGACTAAAACATCTTAAGGACAAATATAACATGCTATATCAACATATAACATCATCCAATGCAAAATCAATAATTAACATTAGCTAATCATGAATCAAATTACACTAACATATGAATTAACAATTAAAACACATATTAGCATAATATCTATTCATCATCAAAGGAGCCACAAGCATCACCATCTAAACACTTCAATCCATGATTCGGATCAAGTGTTTGAAGATCTAGATCAATTCATCACATGAATCAATCAAAAGAGAATAAAAAATACAGCATGAAATTAAGCTCCGATACCACTTGAAAAAGGTGTAAGACTAGGGATGCAATTTAAAACATTTAAAAACTGAAATCTAACTTAGTTTACACCACCAAAAGGATATAAATCATGCCAATATAATGGATCAAGGTCATATTGTTACCTCTCAAGCAAAATCCAAAAAAAACATTAAGTTGTGCTTCCTTTTTTGAAAGCAGACAGCTTCTGGCGCGGAAACATGTGATCAAATTTTGATTGGGAAAATCACCTTGGATTCAAGCCAAATCTTGACAAAAAATTTTCCATCCCAATGGAGAATGTCCAGTAAAAAATTCAGCTGAAAAACCTCTGGAAAGAACACGAACAGAGTCTAGAAAGTCACTGCTGGAATAGAGGATCACCAAAGTCAAGCAATCTGAAATCGTCTGGCCTCTATTGCCAAAGTACACACACTAATGGACAATCCTTTTTCTCCTTAATTCAGCTGAAAAAAATAAGAAGAAAGAGAACTTGGTTGGAGGCCAAAAATAGTGAGGGAGGTGAACAAGAGAGTGAAACATCAACTCATGAGAGAATCACCATTTAGGAGGGAAATTTTGGATCTAACTCTTAGATGCACAAAATGTGTGATTTCTATTAGCTTGTGGCCGCCTTCATTCTATATCTACATATAGAGGGAGGGTGGTGTGATGCCAAGGTGGCATCACACCTTCCTCAAGCAGGGGCGCCACCTAAGCATGCCAACTTGCAAGTATCTTAAAAGTTGCATGTGAATTTGTGTTGAATTTGAATTTCAATTGGAATCTAAATTTTATCTTATGAAATGTCTACCAAATAAATTCTAATTCCACACCAAATGAACATTTCATTTGAATATTCCCTCCAAAATTATTTCTTCACTTTAATTAAATTAAACAATTTAATTTAATTAAACTTTGACCTAATCGTTAAGTTAACCAACTTAACTATTTAAGCTAGTTTTAGTTAACTTAACTCTTTAAGTTAACTTGACCAATTGATAGTCATGTGGCACCAACTTAAATTAGCACTTAATTTAATTGGTCTTAATTTAACTCCTTAAATTAATTAGATCAATTTAACAATTAAATTGATCAAGCCCAATGACTAAAAATTGTGTCAACCGAATCCCTCAATTTTCGTTCACCTGGGAATTATTCTGACACTTAGAAAATTCCCTTCATCATGTAGGATTTCCAATTGGCTTTTGTGTGTGATCTATTAGGTTCTACTGCTCATTGGACATGGGCTTATAACCTTTGTGACTTTAGAATATCATATATTCATGTTAGTTTAAACTCATTTAAACTAACCGACTCAATTCGATTAATCTGTATTCATTAAAGAGTACCCAATCTCCATAGTCGATATCCAACCTCAAGCCCATAGAGCTCAACAATTGGCCGAATGAATGCTTTTGGTGAACCATTCTGGCTCTACGCCTACCATGCAAATACTATCATTCCGTCTCCTATTTCCATGAAAGAGGCCTAGGACAAGATATTTGTCGGTTCCCTCATAGCTTCAATACTTAGCATTGATTCTCATTGTTCGATTCTAGTTTGTGACCTCATCTTTGGAAAACCTTTTTTGCAAATTGTCACAATGCCTTGGCCAAGGACTCATTGGAATCGATCATTATAGAATGCATAGGAGATGCACTCGCTTTTTACAAAGTCGAGGAGTCGTATCCCATCTTGGATCTCATAAACCTCGATGTCTAAATAGCTCATACTCAAGCATAAACCGAACGGCCCACTTGGTGACCAGGGTTACATTAAAGTATGAGGACCTAAACACAAGTTCACAATGGATGCTCAGGTCAAAGGACTAATTATATGCACTAGTGTAAGCTGGAGAACTTGCCACTATCGACTTGCCACTACGGCTACCTAGTAGATTCTCCGGGTAGGTCTCCAGTGCCTTGTTCTATAACAAGCACTCACTAAAATGCACCCATATCTCATATGGTTTGCTCATCGAATAGAGCAACATCCAACCCTTGGATTATGCATCATTAGTGCAAGTCTATTCGAATCCTAGATGCTCTATCTCATAAGTTTCTATGACTTGGGATGTTTAAGATCACGATAGTGTGAGACTTATTCCATTAACACCACCTAGTATGTGACCAAGTCCTGTAGTCTTGTGTGATCTAAGGGCTTCAACCAAATGCCAGTGAAGTAATACAAGCATAAGATGAAGATAGCCATTTATAAAGAATATCATTCAATCAAAATTGTATCATAAGTAAAATAGTTTACATGTCAATCTTATTGGCTTGTGGGGCACTATTCCAATAATCTCCCACTTGACCTAAAGCTAATTCCCCATAGTCTTAAGACCCATATTCTCAAAATGTCCTTCAAAGACCTTTTGCGATAGGGGTTTTGTCAATGGATCTGCTATATTCTCTTCTGAGGCAACTCTTTCTACTTGAATGTCGCCTCGACCTATGATCTCCTGGATCAAATGGTATCGCCTCAAAATGTTCTTGGACCGCTGATAAAATCTTGGCTCCTTAGCTTGTGCAACCGCAATATTGTTGTCACAGAAGACAACTACAAGCTCTAACATACTAGGCAATACATCCAAGTCTTAGACGAAGTTTTTTATCTAAATACTTTCTTTTGTAGCTTTCGAAGTCGCAATATATTTTTCCTCAGTAGTTGAGTCAGATGTGGTGTCTTGTTTGGAACTCTTCCAACTCACCGCACCATCATTAAGGTAAAATATAAATCCAAAGGTGGATTTTAGGTCATATACATTGGATTGGAAACTTGAATCTAAAAACCCCTTGGGTTTTAATTCTCTATTGCTGTAAACTAAAAACAAGTCCTTAGTCCTTCTCAAGTACTTAAGGATCATTTTAATGGCAATCTAGTGACATTGACGGGGATTGGATTGAAAGTGGCTCGTGACACTTAGAGCATGCACTACATCTGGTCTTGTACAGTGAACTGCATACGTTATGCTCCCTACAGCAGATGCATAAGGTATCCGGGACATCTTTTGTCTCTCAGCTTTAGTCTCAGGGGCCATAGACTTAGAGAGACAAATACCATGTCCCATGGGAAGGAATCCCTTATTAGATTCTTCCATTTTAAATTGCTTTAGTATTTTGTCAATGTACGGGGTTTAGGATAGCCCCAGCATCTTCTTCGATCTATCTCTATAGATGCATATTCTAATACGTACGATGCCTCTCCCAAATCCTTCATGAAGAATTGAGTAGATAACCACACTTTAGTACACTATAACATACCTACCTCATTCCCAATGAGAAGGATGTCATCGATATAAAGCACAACAAATTGTACACTCTTTCCACTTGCCTTCTTATACATAAAAAGTTCATATACATTTTTGAGAAAGCTAAATGATTTGACTGCATTATCAAAACATATGTTCCAACTTCGGGACACTTGCTTGAGTCCATAAATGGATCTTTGGAGTTTGCAAACCTTTTGCTCACTCTCTTTAAATGTAAAACCTTGTGGTTGCTCCATATAAATTTCTTCTTCAATGTTGCCATTGAGGAAAGCGGTTTTCACATCCATTTTTCATATCTCATAGTCATAATATGTGGCTATGAAAAGTAGAATCTGATTGGACTTAGGCATTACAACCGGTGAAAAGGTTTCCTCGAAATCAATACCGAGTCTTTGAGTATAACCTTTTGACACTAGTCGCACTTTAAAGGTCATTACCTCTCCATCGACTCCTAGCTTTCGCTTATAGATCCACTTGCAACCAATAGGTACAATACTCTCCAATGGATCTACCAAAGTCCATACTTTGTTGGAGTACATGAAGTCCATTTTAGATCTCATAGCATCAAGCTAATGTCCTGAGTCTATGTCTAACATAGCTTCGTTGTAGGTCTTCGGATCTATAAACACCTTTTGCTCCAAAGGATCATAAAAATAATAATCCATAGACTCTCTAGGGTATCCCACAAACATGCACAAGAAGGATTGATTATCTAACTTGTCTCCTACTAGTCTCTTCATGTAGGCAGGAGACCCCTAAACCTTGAGATAATGGTAAAATGGTGCTTTGCCATACCACATCTCGTGTGGTGTCTTTGGCATGTCCTTTGAGGGTGCTACATTCAGTAGTCTAGTTGACGCTTCTAAGACGTATCCCCAAAAGGATATAGGCACATCGGAGAAGCTCATCATGGAACATACCATGTCCAACAAAGTACAGTTTCTCCTCTCAACTACGCCATTATATTAGGGTGTGCTGGGTGGAGTCCATTAAGAGAGAATATCATTCTCTTTTAGATAATCTGAGAACTTGATACTTAAGTATTCTCCTCATTAATCTGATGGAAGAGCTAATACTAAGTCCCTATTGCTTTTCTACTTCACACCTATACTCTTTGAACCTTTAAAGGCTTTGGACTTGTACTTCATAAGATACACATGTTCGAATCGAGTGTGATCATCGGTGAAGGTAATGAAGTAAGAATAGCCTCATTGCGCACTAACTCTTAGTGGGCCACGCACATCTATATAGATCAAATTCAAAGGACTTGTGCTTTGCTCCGATTGTCCTAAAAATGAGCCTTGGTAATTTTTCCCTTCAAACAAAACTCACAAATCGGAAGTTCCTCAATGCCACTAACATTTAGTGCATTGAGAGTTTCTATCTTGTTCATCCTACTTTTACAGATATGGCCAAGTCTTGTATGCCATAGAATAGGATCTTATTGGGTATCTAACTTTCTTTTATTTGATTGAATATGCGTTAATGAGTTTTGAGAATCTAATACATACAACCTATTATTCAATGTACCTTGAACAATTAAAGAACCATTCTTTAATGCCTTCAATTTCCCATTAGATATAGAAAAATCATATTCTTCATTATCCAAAATGGGAATTGAAATTATATTCTTCATAAGATTTGGTACATAAAAACAAGGATCAAGTACAATCATAGAATCTCCTAAGTCCAACTTGATTGTGCCTTGGATTGTGCCAGCAACTCTTGCTCTATTTTCAAGGCGGAGGATCATATCCCCCTTCATTAAGAATCTTTCTTCTTTCTATCTCCTGTAATGATTTACAAAAATGAGAACCACATACGGTATCAAATACCCATGAAAAAGAACTAGTCATTCAATACACTTTACTAAAGTACATACCCTTCTCAAGAATTGCAAGATAAGCTTTGCAATTCCTTCTCCAATGCCCTTTTTCTCCACAGTGGAAACATATAGCATCAATTTTAGCATATTTCTTCTTCTTAGCTCTCCATAAACCTTTCAAGGATTGCTTTCCTTTCGATGAAGAACTTTTCTTCTTCTTACCCCATTTCCTAGGACCCTATGGGCCTTTGGACTTGGAGGGGGATGCAACCATAAGGGGCTTTTCCTTTTTCATAGTCGCCTCGGCGATAACCAACATGCTCACCAATTAATTAATCATCATTTCTTTCTTGGACATATTAAAGTTCATAACGGATTGATCGAACGAACATGGCAGTGACTGTAGGATCAAATCCACATAGAGGACATTGTCAATTATCACATCAAGTTGTCCAAGTTTTTAATGAGTCCAATCATTTTAAGCCCGTGATCATGGACAGCCATGCCCTCAATCATTATTTTTCTAAAGAGCTCCCTAGACAAAGTGAAATGTTCTTGTCTAGTTTAGACACTATACAACTCTTGTAGGTGTTCATAGATCTCACTTGTATGCCTTATATGCTCATGAGTCTTTTGCAACTCATTAGACATCATTGCCATCATGAGACACCTAGTTTGTAGATCATCATCCACAAACCTCGTGAACAATTCATGGGCCTCATTGGTGGCGTCATTGCCAATGGTTTTCGGCGGACTTTGATCAAGTACACAAGTCCTCTTTTCGAAGTCAAGCACTATTTTGAGGTTTCTCAATGAATCACAGAAATTGGGCTCAATTAGTTTATTAGTTTCCAAAATCGTTGTGAGTGGATTCTTAGCCATTTTGAGTTTAAAGATTTCACAAATCTACAAAAAGTGACAAAAGAGAATATAAGCATATGATTGAATATTGATATTTTGAAAACATGTTTATGGCCTTTCAAGCATGTTTTTCTCCCACTATGTTATCAAATCCTTCACCCCATAGAAGAATTCGGGAAATTATATTTCCTAGTGAGAATTAAGACTCCAAACACTTGCAAGTGGACCCCCGTTACCAAGTGTCATCCACAAACAATCTAAAGATAAACAACATTTGCTAATTGCATCATATGCAACTCTTGATATATTTTGCCTCACTTTTCATGTAGACCCACGACTTGTGCGACATCTACACTACTACGTCTCGTGCGACATCTACACTACTACATCTCGTGCGACATCTACACTACTAAGTGTTAAGTTAGACCTACCAATTAAACTTTGATTTAAGACCGCTCCACACCATCCCCCGTGACTGAGTGCCAATGTGTGGGAAGCCTCAAATTAAAGGTGCATCGTATGCTAATTATATGCTCACACCTTTCCTCCTAAGTGTGACCCCCATGACCGAGTGCCATCACACAAAATCGGTAGCATCATCATGGCATATACTATTGGTAGAAGGCATGGATTAATTAAAACTCCTTTTAATTTATATCCATTTTGACTTAATATTTGAAAGCACTTAGATATTCTAAGTGGGGGGATTTTTAACTTGCTTGCCAAGATCTCATCAATTTTTATCCTCTTATTTAGGTTTTCTATATCCTAATCCATGCATCACATATGTCAATAGGATATGGAAAGCATAAATAAGTAAATGCGCCTAGCATGCTCCTAGGGTGGGATGACCATGAGCCTAACCAAGTGATGCACTTTAGAGCCATAGGTGCATCACTTGGTTGATTTTAAGTGGGTTGATTAAATCTAGCTATTACAAAAATATATCCCATACATTCATCGGTCTTCATGTCTCCAATGGTCTTATTTTCTCCTTGCAACAATTACATGAGAAATAAAACCTCACTTCTAGTGATTCTATTCTCATAACATTTACAATATAGAAATAAAAAGGCATGCAAGCCCCAATTTAATACAACCTATTTCAACAACTTGGAACAAATAATATCAATATTAAAGGCTCATGATCATCCCTATCCATTCATCATCCATTCAACAATTAAATGAACAATAAATAAATCAAGAATTAACATTCAATTTCAACAATTAAATGCTTATCATATAAACAATTAATTGGCCAAGCAAAAACAAGCATAACATTTATGCATCCTATTTTTGCAACAATTGGAGATTAACTTTAACAAGATTTAAGAAAACATAAAAAATGTCAAACATAATTTTGAGAACTTGCACAACACTTGCGCATCTATTATATGTGAAACAATACACTTTTGATCACAAAAGGGAACCAAAGTCAAGCCAAAAACAAGCCAAACTCGTGACTAGCACACTGCCTACCTGTGCTGGATGCACATCTGCATGGCACACCCGCTACCGGCCACTGCCAAGCTAGGCTGGGTGGTTGCTTAGTCACATGGTTCAAGGCGTTTTACTCTATTTTGCTCAACCATTTTTTTCACCAAACATTTAGAACAACTTCTAAACATCATTTTCACATAATATAGATGAAATTTAATATCTAAAACTCCTTTTAAAATTGAAAATTCAAGTGCTCAAACATGCTTCAAAAATCAAGTTTAAGTGAGAAATACTTCTTCTAAAAATCTCCAATTAAATCCAATCCAATTAGATCCAAAAAATGATCAAAACATCTTAAGGCCAAATAAAACATGCTATATCAACATATAACATCATCCAATGCTAAATCAAAATTTAACATTAGCTAATCATGAATCAAATTACACTAATATATGAATTAACAATTAAAACACATATTAGCGCAATATCTATTCATCATCAAAGGAACCACAAGCATCATCATCAAAACACTCCAATACATGATTTGGATCAAGTGTTTGAAGATCTAGATCAATTCATCACATGAATTAATCAAAAGAAAATCCAAAATATAGCATGAAATTAGGCTCCAATACCACTTGAGAGAGGTGTAAGACTAAGGATCCAATTTTAAACATTTAAAAACTCAAATCTAACTTAGTTTACACCACCACAAGGATCTAAATCATGCCAATATAATGGATCAAGTTCAGATTGTTACCTTTCAAGCAAAATCCAACCAAAACTTGAAGTTGTGCTTCCTTTTCCGAAAGCAGATAGCTTCTGGAGTAGCTATGTGTGATCAACTTTTGATTGGGCAAATCACCTCGGATTCAAGCCAAATCTAGTAAAAAATTCAGCCCAAAAAACATCTAGAAAGACCATGAACGGAGTCCAGAAAGTCACTGCTGGAATAGAGGATCACCAAAGTCAAGCAATCCGAAATCGTCTTACCTCTAATGCCAAAGTCCACACACCAATGGACAATCCTTTTTCTCCTTAATTTAGCTAAAAAAAACTAAGAAGAAAGAGAGCTTGGTTGGAGGCCAAAAATGGTGAGAGAGGTGAAGAAGAGAGTGAAACCTGAACTCATGAGAGAATCACAATTTAGGAGGGAAATTTTAGATCTAACTCTTAGATGCACAAAATGTGTGATTTCAATTAGCTTGTGGCTACCCCCATTCTATATCTATATATAGAGGGAGGATGGTGTGATGCCAAGGTGGCATCACACCTCCCTCAAGGAGGGGCGCCACCTAAGCATGCCAACTTGCAAGCATCTTGAAAGTTGCATGTGAATTTATGTTGAATTTGAATTTCAATTGGAATCTAATTTTTATCTTACGAAATGTCTACCAAATAAATTCTACTTCCACACCAAATGAACATTTCATTTGAATATTCCCTCCAAAATTATTTCTTCACTTTAATTAAATTAAACAATTTAATTTAATTAAACTTTGACTTAACCGTTAAGTCAACTAACTTAACTATTTAAGCTAGTTTTAGTTAACTTAACTCTTTAAGTTCACTTGACCAATTGATAGTCATGTGGCACCAACTTAAATAAACACTTAATTTAATTGGTCTTAATTTAACTCCTTAAATTAATTAGATCAATTTAACAATTAAATTGATTAAGCCGAATGACTAAAAATTGTGTCAATCGAATCCCTCAATTTTCGATCACCTGGGAATTATTCTAACACTTAGAAAATTCCCCTCATCATGTAGGATTTCCAATTGGCTTTTTTGTGTGACCCATTAGGTTCTACCGCTCATTGGACATGGGCTCACAACCTTTGTGACTTTAGAATATCATATGTTCACGTTAGTTTAAACTCTTTCAAACTAACCGAAAAAATTCGATTAATTTCTATTAATTAAAGAGCACCCAATCTCCATAGTCGATATCCAACCTCAAGCCCATGGAGCTCAACAATTGGCCAAATGAATGCTTTTGGTGAACCATTCTAGCTCAACGCCTACCATGTAAATACTATCATTCCGTCTCCTATTTCCATGAAAGAGGCCTAGGACAAGATATTTGTCAGCTCCTTAATAGCCTCAATACTTAGCATTGATTCTCATTGTTCGATTCTAGTTTGTAACCTCATCTTTGGAAAACCTTTTTGCAAATTGTCACACTGCCTTGTCTAAGGACTCGTTGGAATCAATCATTATAGAATGCATAGAAGATGCACTCGCCCTTCACAAAGGCGAAGAGTCGTATCCCATCTTGGTTCTCATAAACCTCGATGTCTAAATAGCTCATACTCAAGCACAACCGAACGGCCCACTAGGTGACTAGGGTTACATTAAAGTATGAGGACCTAAACACAAGTTTACAATGGATGCTCAGGTCAAAGGACTAATTATATGCACTAGTGTAAGCTGGAGAACTTGCCACTATCGACTTGCCACTACGACTACCTAGTGGATTCTCCAGGTAGGTCTTCAGTGCCTTGTTCTATAACGAGCACTCACTAACATGCACCCATATCTCATATGGTTTGCTCATGGAACGGAGCAACATCCAACCCTTCGATTATGCATCGTTAGTGCAAGTCTATTCGAATCCTAGATGCCCTGTCTCATAAGATTCTATGACTTGGGATGTTTAAGATCACGATTGTGTAAGACTTATTCCATGATCACTACCTAGTGCGTGACCAAGTCCAATAGTCTTGTGTGATCTAAGGGCTTCAACCAAATGCCAGTCAAGTAATATAAGCATAAGATGATGATGACCATTTATAAAGAATATCATTCAATTAAGATTGTATCACAAGTGAAATAGTTTACATGCCATTCTTGTTGGCTTGCGGGGCACTATTCCAATAGCTTAAGTTAATTTTATATTTTATAAAGAGTTGAAAAAATATTTAGTTATCTGAAGTTCATGAAGGATGCTCTCACAAAGGATAACACAATCCTTTAAAACAAGTTGCTAACAATATTGATGGATTCTAGAAGTTTTACCATTCCATGCACAATAGGTAATATTACTTTGGTAAAATTTTATGTCACATTTGCACTAGTATCAGTTTGATGCCGTCTCTAAATTTTTAAGAGACTTGGATTGAGAGAAGCAAGACAAACCACTTTATGCGATAGTTAGCAAGCATAATAATAATAGTTTACCTCGAGGGTAAAATTGAAGTTGTTTTCACTAAAATGGATAAATTTTCTTTTCTTTCCTTATTCTAGATTATGAGAAGCATATAGAGGCCCTATTTATACTTGGGAGACTATTTTTGGCTACTGGGAGGACCTTTGTTGATATGTTGCAAAGAGAGTTAACAATGAGGGTTCAAGATGAGCAAGTTACCTTTGAAGTGTTAAAGCCTTGAAATTCACATATGAGCATGTAGAATGCTCTATAACTAATTTGGTGAATGATCTTATGGATAGATTAAAAAAAAAGCATACATGTGAGTTATCTATTTGATCCACCTAAAGCTTCTTTACTGGTATCTAAAAGAGATAATGTCGATTATGTTAAATGCATTAACCTGTTGGGATCACCCTATATAAAGATAAACAATCATCTCTTCTATATGAGTCCTTGGAGTTAGCCTTGAAAGCATTTTCAC
This sequence comes from Jacaranda mimosifolia, assembly GCA_018894105.1. Lineage (NCBI taxonomy): Eukaryota > Viridiplantae > Streptophyta > Magnoliopsida > Lamiales > Bignoniaceae > Jacaranda > Jacaranda mimosifolia. The sequence goes on from CM032126.1 coordinate 22,261,163, forward strand.
CAACTAAGTTGTACTTCAAGGAGCAACCTTCACTCGAGTCATTTCTATCTCAATTGAGAGAATTCAAATAGGCATTTAGATGGACAATAACTGATCTTGAAGATATTAGTCCATTGTTCTACATACACAAAGTCTTTATTTCAGATAATCAAAAGGCCAACATTGATCTTTAATTGTTGGAATTTGGAGAGTATGGTCACACTCTTTGTTCTCTTTTATTTTTTATCTCTCAACACTCAAACTCTCTTTAGAGGAGTGAAGAAATATTTTCCAAACATTGATTTTATTTATTACTCATGAGCTTGTTACGGAGATCACTCCTACTTATAGGTGTACAAAGAAATTTCTAAGCTCACAATTTAACTCTTCCTACTAATTTCAAGTCTATTAAATATAATATATTTCTAATATTTGACTATTTAGGAAATACTCATTCTTCATCTTGATTTTACCGTGGTTAAAAACTCTTTCCAAGACTTGAATTGTAACACCCTAGAATTCAGTATTTTTAAGAAATAAGGATCTGAAATTTAAGATATTGGTTGATCGAATTTTAGGGCTCAGAATAAATAAAAAGGACTTAATTGCAGCAAAATTGAAAGTTTTGGGGACTAAATTGCAAAAATAAAAATTTTGATTTTTAAAAACAGGCAGCATGATTCCTTCTCCATTTTCCTTTCATTCTTCTTCTTTCTTCCTTCTCCTTTTTCTTTCACTTATTCACCACGGCAAATTCCCCGACGACCTTCTCACCGGCAACAGTTCACACCACACCACATCGTTTAAACATCTCCCCTCTCACTCCGGCCACACTTATACACACATGCATCATTGAATGGGAATCTCTCCACTAGTAGCAAGAAGGTGGAAAAAACCCACCTTACGAGTTTCGCGGTAGCCGATGGTAGGGTAAACTGATCGGGATTCTGGGTGGACATTTGGAGAGCTCTCAGCACGGAGAACTCATTGGTGGTCTTGCATGATAATTTTGCATGGAGGCAGTGACGAGAGAGACTGATCGGAGCTTGGTGGCAGAAGTGATTTTCATGGCTGTTGAAGCTCGATTCCAGTAGCTACAGGCCATGGAATTTAGAACTAAGGGCGGTGTTGGATAGCTTTCGTCAAGAGGAGAAATTCTGTGGTGGTTGCTAGTTTTTTGGCGGCGGGCAGCAGCGACGGCGATTTCGAGATAGAATCCTTATCTCGTCGTGAGAATCATAGTGATGTCGTTGGTTCATGGTTTTGAGGTTTAGTTAAACGGATTGTGGGTAAAAAGTTGGGAAATGGGTTTGGTTATATATATATATATTGTACCGTATTGCTTCAAATGTTGTACTATGTTGTGAAAATTGATTAAGTTAAAGTATGGTGCTATCTCTGATAAATCTTGTTGAGGTTACTTAATTTGAATTCTGCTGCTATTTCTGATAAGTTTGAAATGTTTTGATGGCCTATTACTCGCTAGGAATTTTCAATTTTAAGATTGAATTGAGTGGCACCTCAGCTTAGGTACTATCCCAAGTGGGGGCGCTACATGAATATTCTCAAGTAGTTTGAAAATCAAGTTTATTAGTCCACACCCCCTCCCTGGTAAACTTGATTCCATGACTCAAAAAGTGATCCTCATCTTTTTGAACAAACCAATTTTAATAGCTTGTTGAAAATGTCCGCCATTTGTTCTTGTAACTTAACAAACTCGAGCTTGACCACTTTTCGTGAGATGCTTTCTCTAATAAAATGATGCTTCATATTGATTGGCTTGCTTTTGTCATGGAGCGCCGAGTTCTTGGCTAATGCAATTGTGGACTCGTTATCAATAAATATCTTCAATGAATTTTCTTGTGGTCAATGGAGTTCCTTCATTGAACTTCTAATCTAAATTCGTGATAAACACAAGAAGTGGCAGTAACATATTTAGCTTCACATGAAGAAAGTGTCACACTTGGTTGCTTCTTGGAATTCCAAGTAAATACCAAATTTTCGACAAAGAATAAATTTGGTAGTGCTTTTTCGGTCAGCAGTATCACTAGCCCAATCACTATTATAATAGCAATAAGCTTAAATTCTTGAGAAGATGAATAATAATTCCAAGGACAATAATATCTTTAAGGTATCGAAGTATTCTTTTGGCCACCTTCAAGTGAGAAGTAGTAGAAATTTCTCTGTATCAACTTATTAATCCAACACCTCGTAAGTACCTCAAGCTTCCAACAAGACTCTTGAAAAATGTAGGATTAATTTTCTCTCCATCACCGTGCTTAGATGATTTAACTTCACAGTCCATGGGGGTGTTTATGGCTTGCAATTGTCCAGCTCAAATTTATTAAGAATGTCTTTGGCATGCGATTCTTGAGAGATGAATATGTCATCCTCTCTTTGTTTGACATCAATTTCGAGATAATAGGACATTGAACCAATGTCCATCATCTCAAATTCCTAGCAACCACAAAAATATTAATTTTTTGTGATGAAAATTTTCATGGGAAAAAGTAAAAATTTCATCACAATAGGTTATTTTGATGAAAAAAGTTCATTACAATTTTCTCACGATTTTCCCCTCACATTAGGTTATTGTGAGGAAGGTTTAGTTTCCTCAACAAAATGCTTATGTGACGATACATGTGTCCTCATAATGGTTCATTATATGTGATGAATTTCTACTCACATAATCTAATAATTTTTTCACATTAACCTTATTTCCTCACAGCAGAGGCATTCGAAGGCTAGGGAAAGATACTTTTATGACAAATAATTTTGTAGCATTAAAGATCTATTCCTTGCAAAAATTTGCTAACAAATGTGACAAAGTATTTTTCTCACATAACCTTTTTCAATCGAAAATATAAAATTTTGAAAATTTACTTGTGAGGAATATTTCATTATAAATTTCTCATTTTATCATTAAAGAAACAATTCTCATAGCTCAAAATTAAAACCGAACCAAATAGCAAATCAAACATTCATAGCAACAACATCTTTTGGTAGAAAATCCATATATCATTGCCCAAATCTCCAAATACAAATGCTAAGATAACAAAAATATGCTTAAACACTTGATTAATGCCACCAAAGCAATCACCGACTAACAAAAGGTTAAAGTCCACACAACTCATCAAAATAAAACTAAAGTTAAATGAGTTGTAGTTCTTTGTATACATATCTAGTCAAAAAAGCGGCAAGCTCTTCATCTCAATGATACAACTCTAGCTTTCATTAACAGTATCACTCTCTCCCACGACCAAGTCTATAGACAACTATAGAAAAGGAGAATAAATTATTAACACATGAAAACAAAGTGACAAGAACTTAAAATTTGTGTAAAAAGTAAGACTCCTATCATGAAATATATTTGAAGGCATGCCTTAAATCCTTACAAACGTTGTTGCATCTTTGACATTTGAATCTTTAAAGTGTCAATCATTTCTAAGTTTATCATGTTCTTCTCTTCACAAGCCTCTAATACCACTCTCTGATTTTCAAAAGTTTTGCTTTGCTACTCATGAGCTTCAATAAGATTGATAATCTTTTCTTTGGCATTATCTAACTCTATTAATTTTGCTTTCAAATCAGTGCCAGCTACCACATTAGAAGAGCTACTACCATGAAGCACTTCTACACTATGTCCCAGTCACTTCACATATCCTAAACTATGGCCCAACTTAGACTTCACTATTTCAGCTTCAAAAGTTGGTTCTCCACCATTATTCGTAGCTTGATTTTGCATTTCAACCATCTCATCCTATAAATCACATATATAAAGAACTTTAATATATTTTACGCCACAAGGTTCAAACTGTACCTAAAATATGTGTGTATAGTATCAACATGTTGTCCTATAATTTTCATTCCATATAAAGCTGAAATCAACATTCAAAATCATAAATTTATATATTATGATACAATAAGAAAAAAAACATTTATAGAAACAAAGGAAATGTTCGATTATGTTTTGTAGGTGATTATGATATATGTTTTGGGAAATGATTTTTGGGAATGAGATTGTGGAATGTGAAACTGGTATTGGGCAATATAATGGATGTTTGTTTATACTTTGGGGAATAGTTAGAAATTTGTTTTGGAAAGTATTGGTATCTTTGTTTATGTTTTGGCGGGGGGGGGGGAGACATTTTTCATTGTAGCAATGAAATCAATATTTTTTTGTTGGGTTTTTGGGTTGAAAATGAAATTGACTACTTTTTTATTGTAAGAATACTAACAAAATATATTTGATATACGTACGTATATGAAAAATTAGGAAATTTTGGGGATAATGAAAGACATAAGAGGGCATTTTGGAAAAAAAAAATGCAATCTATTTCATAAACTAAGTGCATATAGCATGAAAAAACTACACTTAGTTTATGCATAAAAGAGTGCATATTGCAGTTTCTGCACTCTGAAATCTGCATAAGCAGAGTACAGTTTTTGCATTCTGTTTGTGCATAATGAGTTTAGAAACTGCACTTAATTTATGCATAAACAAAATGTAGTTTCTGCACTCTATTTTCCCTATTTTTGAATAAGTTTACGTAGAAAAGAGAGAAACTTTGTATTATGTTTTTGCATGAAGAAAATGCAAAAATTGCACTAAAAATCCATAAACGTCAATGTAAAAATCGTACATATAGCATAAAATCAAATAGTCAGAATTATTTTCAATTAGACTACTAACACATACAAAGAATGCATAGGCCTAATATAAATCCATCACCACCAACATAAAGAAATGCACAAATTTGCCTTAGAATTATTTTCAATTAGACCATTAACACATATATCATGTATATAATCTACATTATATATCCTAGGATTATCAATAAACCAATCTAAAACTCCATTCCACAGCCAATTCTCAAGAAGGCCCCAACAAGAACATGATTCCAGTTTAAAATAAATAGAAATTGTACAACTATAAATTCCATAAATACAATTCAACGACTAAAATACCAAAAGAACTAAAAATAGGGACCTCACTACTAATTTAGTAAAAATGGAGTTGAGACTCTTACATATAAAGACTTTGCAAGTGGATTTACAAATTCACCTTCTCTTTTCTTGCTCACATGAGTATTCTTGAAGAGCTCAATCTCACTTTTTTGCTCCTTCAAGTAGAAAAATGATGTGAAAATTAAAATAATAATGTTTTGCTTCATAATTGAAGTAACTTACACGTGGATCAGTTCAACAACTATAATATCGTTATTAAGCTTATTAACTAAGAAAAACACTCATAAAAGCCAAAATAAAACATCATACCATGTTCTTATAGCAACAAATTGGTATCTTTCCTAATGTGTAGTTAAATGGCATTTTTGCATGATTTTCTGAAATGATGTGCAATCTTTTCTGCATTACGAGAAAAATGTAAGTGTTCATAATACAAATATAAACTTTTAGTCCACTTCAAGTATATGATTAAATGTTTTGATCTAATACTCCTCTTCTTCTAAAAGTCACATGTAGATTTTCACTTTGCCATAGTCAAGTATTTTGTCGGACATACTTCCCTCATATTTAAGCCTTTCTCTACATCAATAATTTTTCGAACTCACTCTGTTAATGAATCCAAAATATCAAACCATTGCTATAAAGAAATATATATAAATAAATAATTATAAAAAATACATAATGTAAAGTAATCTCAATAAGCTTATTGTTAGTAAATTAACCATTTACTTATAGATAATCTAACATAACAAAACTCTTTGTTAGCATCCGAAACTTCTCCCCAATGAGACACTCCTTCAATTTCAGCACTTGTTCTAACCAGTGTTCGAAAAATCAGACCTTTCATTGAACCAAAAAATTTACCGATTTACGGTTCACTGGTTCAATCATTGGTCGGACTGTAATTGAACCGCAATTGAATCGTGATATCATAATTATGAATATATGTATTTATATTATATATATTACTTAAAAATTAATAAAATGTCAAAATGTAAAACATTAAGAGCTTAAATGGTATTGTCTAACATCACAATCCAAATTTCACAATTCATATTATAAATTAGCACAACAATTTAAAAAACTGAAGTTTAAAGTTTAAAGTTGAGAGTGTGAGTTAATTCTAATGTCTAAACTCTAAAACAAGGCTTTTTTGATTTTTAGATAGCTTGTGAGGTGTACCTTAGCCTTCAAACTTTGTACTTAGACAAAAAAATTAAATAAGAAATTAATTTCATTAAAAATTAAATGGAAAAGCCGCTCGAATTCAATTGAACCGTGAGCGGTTCACCGGTGCGACAGGCTGGTCTAAATAGTTTTAACAAAATAGGTTGTTTTTTTTATTTTTTTGATTTTTTGAGAAAATCATATTGGTTCGCCAGCCGATTGATGGTCCAACCGGTCAGTCCGATCCGATTTTTTAAACCATGGTTCTAACAACTACGCTAAGACTAGTAATAAGATCTGAATTATACTCCATCGCCACAGTTTCTCCAGGTAGAAACACAATTTTAGACTTTCCATGTTGTTTTGACATAATATAAAGAAAGAAGGTTAAATTAATCAAAACTAACTTCTCAACTATTTACTAACTTTTCAACATCATAAGTTGCCTTGTTCACTTCTTTGTTAAGTTTATCACCTCTAGTAGGACCACGACGTTGCTTTTTGTTTTTGAGCCCTAATAATCATAAAGATGCAAAATGGATATATACATGAAAATCTACATATATTTTACTGTTAAATATTTATGCATGTATGGATCATTTTAATTTACATGTCTGAGCTTGTGGTGTTATGATTAGGTGAAGTTTCAAGTCCTTGAGTTGAATTACTAGCTATAGTTTCAAGTAACAAATTAAAACATATTAAATCATTATATTTAATACACTGTGTTTTTCTTATGTAACTATCAGTATTCTTGTGAGCTCACCTAAATTTATGATATTTGCCTTTCAAAATTTTCAAGCTAATCATGTGTAGGGCCTACTTTTATGGGAATAGTATGATGAGAAACTGAACTTTGTTCATGTCTTGTGCCCCTAGGTGCTACTAAAAGACATATAAAATGCATAAATTAAAATTAACTATATATAAAATTAAGAGTTAGGAATTTGAATAAAGTGCAAATCATTTTATTAAAGCCTTGCACCTAAATTTTTTGTACTAGCTGTCAGTTTTTACCTAGCTTTGTATCATTAATGCAAAATACCTGCCTCACTTGAATAAGTAGTACAAAGAAATCATTTTTATACCATCATGAGCTCACATCTATTCTTATGAACTATTTACCAACATGTAATGTTTTTTTACTCCCAGTGTCAAACTATTCACATTGAAACAGAACTACCTTACAAATACCAAGATATGTCAACTCAATAACTTTACTTAAAATCCAAACAAATTCAATTGTACAATTCTTATAATTTCCCTCAACAACCAATCTACTATTTTGACTTGTACGGCATGAATTAAGATCCCTAGTATGAAAACGAACTTCATCCACCATACACCCAGAATAATATTTTGAATCTAATGTGAAAGGACTGTTTGCAAAAGCCCATAATTTGTCAGTAGCCTCAACAACTCTTTGGTAGTGTAAGAAATTTATATACAATGCACACACAATTTATATTACATTAGTAAAGAGAATGTGGTCATTTTATCTAGGATGAAGAATACTACACAACTTGAAATCAATTTCTTATATGTTCTTTAAACTAATCTAGAAATTGTTTCATCTGACTCTCGTCGATATCTAAGTCACCGACATTTTTTAATGTAGTGCCAAGTATTTCAGTCATGTATTTTCTAGCACATGCATAGACTTGCATATCATATCATTGTCAATGTAAAAGTAAAATGAAAAGAATTACTCATAACTAACTGACATTGAAAGATATATTACTTTATGTACTTGTTTAATTTCTTCACAATTGCTCAAAATGAATTAGTGAACTTTCTACAACTCCTCATCTGTCAAAATAGATCCAAACTTCATGATCCCGAATGGACACATTTTTATTGAAAAAATGGATAAACCTTCCTCTTCTCTATCTTGAACCCCATCAAAGTTTCTCCTTTGTTGACTAAATCTAGTTTCAATTCCATGAAGATACATTGACGTAAAAGTTAAGCTTTCTTTCACAATGTATCCTTTTGCAATTGAACCTTCAGAACAAGCTCTATTGTGCACAAATCCTTTTAGGGTGCCCAAGTACCTATAATAAATTAAAATCATTTTAAGCAATCATGAATCATTACATTTATATAGCATTTAACTACATTTTTACAACATTTTTTTTTTACTTTCCAATTGGATACATCTAACTACATTCCATTGGTACAATCTTAGCCTCCCGAGGCAAGTGGATAGCCAAATCTACCATGATAGTGAAGAATGTAGGTGGGAATGTCTAGTCCAATTTACACAAAAATAGAGGTATATTCTTTTCTAATTTTTTTATATCCTCCACTTTTAATATCTTAGAGCATAATTCTGTAAAAAATCACCCAACTCATACAAAGCTTCATTTACTTCCTTACTTAAGTAGCCACGTATTATTCCTACTAGAATCAACCTTTGAAGGAGAACATGGCAATCATGTGATTTTAGACTAGATATCTTTGAAGGTAGAGGTGAGGCAAAGATCCATTCACGATGGGAAATTAAAACATAAAATGTAACTTACATCACCTCACCCCAAGGATCTAGATTATGCCTTAATTAAGAATTTAAGGTGAAGAAGTATCTTATTTGATTTCTTAAATCAACTTTGTAGATCCTTCAGTAGAGAGCTCACTAGTGAAGATCTTCACCACCGATTTGTGATTTCTTCTTCCCATTCCAAAGGCTTCAAGTCCATAAAATTTTGGCCTTAAAAGCTCCTCCAAATGGTGAAAAAATGGCAGCAAAAAAAATCATGCAAAGAAGCACCAAGGCCGCCAGTTAAATTTTTCCTTGAAATTTCTCTTCAATATTTGAAGAACTCTTCTCCAAGTGCTAGATTTTGTTCACCAACAACAAGCACTCCAATTGTAGTGCCTCTAAAGGTATCCACACACCTATCACACTCTAGATCCTCACTCTTTTGCTAGAATTAGAATGAGGAAGAAGAAGGAAAAAAGTTGAGATGGTGTGAGGGAGTTTGGAAGAGAGATAGAGGTTCGAGAGAATTGAGGAAGGGTGGGGTTTTTTTTTCAACATGTGAGACAAATTTTGGGATAGAAATTGAAGGTGATGACTAGCCATATGGTGTGAGGGTGAGCTATTTACAGAGTGTGATGGGTGCATCTAGAAGTACCCTTCACATGCTCCACACACCTTGCCAACTTGCATGCTTAGTTAGATTTTAATTTTCACCTATTAAAATCTATTTTTAATTGAGAAATTAAAATGCTACATTATTTCAAATGGACTCTTCCATTTTGATTTGCCCTCCAAAATTAGATTTTTCAATTAAATAAATTAACTCTTTAATTTAATTAAATCAATTTAACGCCTTAAATTACTTGATTTATTTAACACTTTACATTAATCAAGCCATTGTGACCAACTCTTAATTAGTCAACTTGGTCTCTTCCAAACTTGATCAATTAAATTATCTAACTCTTTAGCTAATTTCTCCAATTTTCAGTTGGAGTGCTCTAGGCTTTTGTGTATAACCCTTTAGGTTCACTAATTAATTAAACATGGATTCACAAATCTTTGTGATTTATTGAATATCATATATCCCAATTAGTCTAAACTCTTTTAAACTAATCACTCTATCAATTAATCTCTATTAATTAAAGAGTACCTAATCTCCATTTTCAATATCTAGCACAAGCCCATGGAGCTCCACTAATTGAATGAATTAATTTTTAGGTGAACTTTTTTTTGCTTACGATTGCCATGCAAATATAGTCCTTCCATTTTCTATCTCCCGAAAGAGGCCTAAGACAAGATATTTATCAGTTCCCTAATAGCTTCGATAACTATGCATCTATTCTCAATGTTCGATTCCTAATTATGACCTCAACTTTGGAAAACTCCTTTTCCAAATTGCCATATCATCTTGTGCAATGATTTTTTAGAATTGGTCATGATAGAATACATAGGAGATCAATCCTTTCTTCATAGACGGGCGAAACGGATCCCTTCTTGGAACTCACCAACCTCTATCCTTAGGTAGCTTGTGCCCAACCTAAGCCCTGGGCAACCCACTACATGGTTGGAGCAAAATCAAAGCATAAGAACCTAAATACAAAGTTACTGTGGAACCTGAAGTCAAAGGACTAATTACATGTACTATTATAAGGTAGAGAATTTTCCACTACCAACATGCCACTCCGGCTACCTTGTGGATTCTCTAGGAGAGTCTTTAGTGAACTTGTTCTCTAACAAGCACCCACCAATGTGCTTCCATGTCTTATATGGATTGCCCATGAAATGGGACAATATCCAACTCCTTAGAGTATGCATCGTTAGTATAAGTCTATCCAAATCTCAAATTCCATATCTCTTAAGATTCTATGACTTAGAATATTTTAAAATCATGACTATAGAGACTTGTTTCATGTTCACCGTCATATGCATGACCAAGTCCCATAGTCTTGTATGATTTAAGGACTTCAACCAAATGCATGTGAAGAATATCATAAATGCATGGGTAAATAGTAGAAACCCCCCAACGTATAGGGTCATGTGCATTTTGCCCCCCAATTGTTACAAATGTGCGAAATGATTACCTAACTTTTGCTACATGTGCTTGAATATCCCCTTGTTTCATTTTTCGGTATAATATTCCGCCGGTATAATATGCTGCACTTTACCTCTTCAACTTTAACAAAATGTGCATTTAACAACCTAATCATTCTAAAGTGTTGCACTTTTATCGTTAAATTTGTATTTTTGTGGAATAAAGTGAAACACTTTGTAGATATTATCACACACTAGTCATTTGCCAATATTTGGACAATTAAATCAGTTTGAGCTATCATATAATTTTAAATTTATTTTGTGATTACATTTTACTTAGTTTATATGCATGAGATAATCAAAATTAATTTTAATATTATACCCTAACTGATTTTTATATCAATATAACATTATGCATATTTGTTAGCAAATGATATTTAAATATGTTTAATTTAAATGGAGCAATAAATGAGAGAGATAATGTGGATACTAGATTTACATTATTTATTGCCAATATTTGTCCAACTAGCGTCACCTATCTTTTTCTTATTCAAATTAAAATCCTAAACCATGTACCCTGTTAATTAAACAAATAAGCACAAATTTATAAGTATGCCATAACAATCATTTGGTTACAGAACTCCAAAATTAATTTTTAATTATCTTACACACATCAATTTAGGAAATTTTTACCATTAAGTCGGATTATACATTTCAGATAACTCAAATTAACTGAACTTGTGATATATTGATAATTAAGTAATATATGGTAATACTTTTTGGTGAAATATTTTACTTTATTCCAACCAAAAAAGAATTTAATACTAAGAATAATATTTTAAAGTACTTTAGGTGGCTAAATATAAATTTTTCAAAACATTAGGTGGCAAAGTGCAACAACTTTTAAATATATCACCGAAAAGTTAGAACATAGGGTATTTAAGTACATTTAACAAAGGGTAGGTAATCGTTTCACTCACTTGCAATGACTGGGGAGCAAAGTGCAAATGACCATATACGTTGCGGGGTTGTCTGCTATTTACCCTAAATGCATAAGATAAGGATAGCCATTTATAGAATATCATTCAATGAAGATTGTATTACAAAAGGAGTAGTGGCACATGCCAATCTAATTAGTTGTGGGGCACTATTCCAACAATCTTCCACTTGCCCTAAAGCTAATTCACCAAAGTCTTTAAGCCCATATTCTCAATATGCTTTAAAGATCTTTTACATTTAGGGGTTTAGATAGTAGATTTGCTATATTTTCTTCTGAGGCAAGTCTATCCACTCGAATGGCATGTATCAATGATCTCACGAATCAAATGATAATGCATTTATTTGTGTTTGGATCACTGATGAGATCTTAGCTCCATTGTTGTCACAAAAGATAACAACCGGCTCTTTGCAATGCTAGGCACTACATCCAACTCTTGGATAAAGTTTTTCACCAAAACTCCTGCCTTTTGCAGTGTCCAACGCCGCAATATACTTCGCCTTAATGGTTGAATCGACTGTGGTTTCTTGCTTGCAACTCTTCCAACTCACCATGCCACCTATTAAAGAAAAATATAAATCCAATGATGGATTTAAGGTCATCTTCATCAGATTGAGAACATGAATTTGAAAACCCTTCGAGTTTCAGTTTCTCCCTTGACCAGAACTAGATTAATAGCAGCTCATAATACTTAGAGCGTGTGCTACATTCAGTCTCGTATATAGCATAGCATACGTTATGTTTCTAATAGCAAATGTATAAGGTATGTGGGATATTCTTTTTCTCTCCTCCTCGGTCTTTGGAGAGATGAACGCCATATTCCATGGGAAGGTATCCCTTTTTGGATTCGTTCATACTAAACCTCTTTAGTATCTTATCTATGTACATGGATTAGGAGAGCCCCAACATCTTCTTTGATCTGTCTCCATAGATTTGTATTCCTAATACGTGGGATGCTTCTCACAAATTCTTCATGGAGAATTGTGAAGATAATCATACTTTAGTACACTCTAACGTCTCTTTCTCATTCCCAATGAGAAAGATGTCATTGACATAAAGTACAATAAACTGTGTCAAACTCCTACTAGCCTTTTTGTGCACATGATGGCTCATACACATTGTTGATGAAGCCAAACAATTTGACTCTCTCATCAAAATATATGTTGCAACTTTGGGATGCTTGCTTGAGTCCATAAATGGACCTTTAGATTTTGCAAACCTTTTGCTCACTCTATTTGGATAAAAAAATCTTGTGGTTGCTCTATCTAGATTTTCGTATCAATCTTTCCATTGAGAATGACGGTTTTTACATCCATTTGCCAAATTTCATAGTCGTGGTAAGCGGCTATGGGAAAAATAATCCTTATGGACTTAGGCTAGTTACCAGTGAAAAGATTTTCTCAAAGTCTATACCAGGTCTTTAAGGATAACCTTTTAGCTAGCCACTAGTTTAGCCTTAAAGGTAATCATCTCTCTATCAACTCCAAGCTTACGTTTATAGATCCACTTGCAACCAATAGGTTCTATACCCTCCGGTGGATATAACAAAGTCCATACTTTATTAGAGTACATAGAGTCTATATCAAATTTCATAGCCTCAAGCCAACGATCCATGTCTGACATGGCTTCCTTATAGATCCTTGGATCACTATCCATTTGACCCGTCTCATGAAGAAATTCAAACCTTTCGCGTTGTTTCTTGATCCGGCCTGATCTTCTACAAAGATGTGTGCTAGGCTCGAGATGCTCTTTTGTTTCTATCACTTGTGGAATAAGATGATCATCTTAAACTTTACAAGCTCAATGATAATACCTTTTCTATCTAACAGAAACTCCTTTTCTAAAAAGGTGGCATTTCTCGAAACAGACACCTTTTGTTTTGAAGGATCATAGAAATAATAACCCAAAGACTCATTTTGGTATCCCATAAACTTCCATAAGGAGGATCTTGTATCCAACTTGTCTCCCATTAGTCTCTTGACATAGATGGGAGACCTCCAAAGTCTTAAATAAGAGTAATAGGGTTCTTTGCGATACCATATCTCATGTGACGTCTTTGGCATTAAATTTAAGGTACTATGTTTAGCAGCCTCGCTACCATATCTAAGGTGTATCCTCAAAAGGAGATAGGAACATCGATAAACCTCATCATGGAACCGTACAATGTCTAACAATGTATGGTTTCTCCTCTCGGCTATTCTGTTAGTTGGGGTGTGCGGGGTGGAGTTCATCATGGAAGAATCCCATTTTCTTTTAGATAATCCAAGAATTTGGCACTCAAGTATTCTCTTCCTCGATCTAATTGAAGAGCCTTAATACTAAGTCCTAATTGGTTTACTACTTCATTCCTACAGTCTTTGAACCTTTCAAAGGCTTCGAACTTTATACTTCATAAGATACATATGTCCGAATTAAGTATGATCATTGGTAAAGGTGATAAAGTAAGAATAGCCTTCTGTTTAGCTCACTCTTAGTGGCCCACATACGTCTGTGTGGATTAAGTCCAAAAGGCTTGTGGAATGCTTCATTTTTCCTACAAAATGAGCCTTGGTCATTTTTCCTTTTAAACAAGACTCACAAGTAGGTAAGCCCTCTAATCCACTAACATTTAGTGATTTGAGAGCTACTAACTTCTTTATCCTATTCTTAGAAATATGTCCAAGTCTAGCATGCCGAAGATATGCATTTTCTTAGTTATCTATTTTTTTTTTTTTCTGTTGAATGTGCTCTAGTGATGGTGGAGAATCTAAAATGTATAATCCTTTATACATTATACCAATGGCACTAAGTTACATAGTAACAAGAATTTAGTACAAGCTTTAGAATCTCTTAAGCCTAACTTAACTTATTGCCTTCAACTTTGGCTGCAACTCTTGCTCGCTTGCCAAGGCCGTGGACCCCATCACTAAGATTTATTATTCTTTCTATCCTTTGCAACAAGTTATAAAGATAAGAACCACATGCGGTATCAAATACCCATAAGGAAAAATTTATCCATAGATGCACTTCGATAAAGAACTTATCCTTCCCTAAGGTTACATGGCATTCCTTGCACTTGAGCTTTTAGTGACCCAGTTCGCCACAATAGATACAAGTTGCATCCTTATTATCCTCTATTATTTTTTAATTCCATTGTACACCTTCAATGCTTGTTTCTTTTTTGAAAAAAAAAAACCTTTTTCTTCTTCCCCCTTTCTACTTGCCTTTTGAGCTTTTAGAGTGGAAAGAGAAAGCAATCACTAGAGGTTTGCCCTTTTTTTGGTTGTCTCTGCCATAACTAGTACTTTGATCAAATAAACTCAACAAGGATGGAGGATCAAATCCCCATATAGATCATTGTCCATCACCATGTCTAAGTTGAAGAGTTTCTCAACAAGCCTACTCGTCTTTAAACCGTAGTCGAGGACACATGACCCCTCAACTATCCTAGCTTTTAAAAAAAAATCTCCTTTGACTACATGAAACACTCATGCCTTGTTTGCTCACTATACAAGTCTTGTAAATACAAGTAATTAACCGAGGCATGTTTCATGTGTTCATGAGACTTTTGAAATTCATAGATGCCATCATGAGACTGTGGCCTAAGAGATGATCCATAGCCCAATTTGTGAACATTTAACATGTCTCTTAATCCGCATTGATCCCTATGGGATTTGGAGCACCTTGACATAGAACATATGTCCATTTCTCGGAATCTAGAATGATTTTGAGGATTAGTTAATCACGGTTGTTCGACCAGGTTAATTTATTGGTTTCCAAGATAATGCTTAGTGGATTTTAGCAATTCTTGATATTTCACAAATCTACTCGAGTGATGAAGAGAATATAAGCATTTAATTGAATTTTGACATTGAAAAAATGATTATGGTCTTTCAAGTATGTTTTGCTCCTACTATTTTATCAAAGTTTTTACCATCATGAGCAATTCAGAAAATCATATTTCCTACTGTAATTAAGGCCCAAAGGCATGACTCATGCACCCACGACTCGTAAGACATCCACTAATGACCCTAAGGTAGGTAATTTTTATCAATTACATCTCTATGCAACTCTTAATATGTTTTGCCTCACTTTTCATATAGACGACTCATGCGACATCTATATTACGAAGTGTTAAGTCGAACCTACCAATCCTCTTTAATTGTGCACCCAACCATGAACATTCCATAACTTGTGAGACAATATCATAGTAAGGTCTCATTAAAATGCATCTGATGCTAAGGTAGTGATCATAGCTTTCCACCAAAAATGGGTTCCACGACTCATGAGACAACATATAATTGTGGTCGTGTCTCATGTGACACACATATTGGTAGAAAGCATGGATTATTAAATTCCATTTAATTTTATCCATTTTGACTTATTATTAATTGAACTTAGACTCTTCTAAGTGAGAGATTTTTGCTTGGAAGATCTCATCATTTTATCTTTGCTTATTTAGGTTCTTTACCCTAAGCATGGATCACCATACATCAAGGGATAAAGAAATCATAAATAAGTAAATAAGCATAACATGCATCTATATTTGGAATGAGCATGAGCCTTAACTAAGTGATGCACTTAGAGTTATAGGTGCACCACTTAGTTGATTTAGGTGGATTGATTAAATTAATAGATCATATCTATTACATGAATATATCTCATACATTCATGGGTCTTCTAGCC
Organism: Jacaranda mimosifolia; assembly: GCA_018894105.1. Taxonomy (NCBI): domain Eukaryota; kingdom Viridiplantae; phylum Streptophyta; class Magnoliopsida; order Lamiales; family Bignoniaceae; genus Jacaranda; species Jacaranda mimosifolia. Next base: position 22,277,452 of record CM032126.1, read on the forward strand.
TTTTGGATCCTCTAGGCCTCATTTGCCTCCTTGCGCTAGTTACAATAATAAGGAAATCCTTACCACCTAAGAGGTCTACTCTCATAACCATTACAAGATAGAAAATCAAGAAGTATGCAAGGCCCATTTAATACAACACATTCAATCAACATTGAATTTTAATTAAACCAAATTAAAGGCTCGTGTTCATCCACATCATCTATTATTCATTCAACAATTAAATGAACAATAACAAGAATTGACATTGAATCCAACAATTAAATGCTTATCACATAAATAATTAATTATAGGAAAAATTTAGCATAATACTTACGCATTTTAATTTTGTGCAAGACTTGAAGAGCAACTTAAACTTAATCTTAAAAGCATGCAAAAATGTCCAACATTTATTTGAGGTATTGCATAACACTTATGCATCAAAATTAAATGAAAAAATGAAGTTTAGCAAGCAAAAACGCACCAAAATGGCAAGACAGTGCCAGCTTGTGGGAGGGGTCATTGCCCTGCCAACCACCCAAGCAGGTTGCCAAGGCATGCACAGTGCTATAATTTTTCTGTTGTAGTATAAAATTTCAAATGTGTGGTAAAATTCATGTAAAATACTACATTTCATCTTATCATAGTAAAAGATATATTTATTCACTATAATTTTAACATGTGGTGAATAATATATTACATTTACTATAATTTTAAATAAACCATGGCAAAAAGGTGATAATTTACCATACTTTTTTATCAATGAAGTAAAAACAATGAAACTCATGAAAGTTTGGTAAAAAAAATAGAAGGTAAAATATGTTGAAAGAAAGCTATGTTTAATCAATAATAGTTAAGGTAAAAAAAAATTGCTTCCAATTTTTATTATTAAAAAATTATTTTAATTAATTAATTGAATTTTAAATTAACAAATAAAACCCTCCAAAAAATTCTTAATTACTCATGGTTTTAATTATTACAATTAGATGCAAAATAAAAATTTTACTGGAATTAAAAAATATTTGATTAATCAATCAGATATTTAATTTAGCTAGTTAGCAAAGTCCCTTAAAGTAGTAGGAAAACCCAAGTTTGGAGGTAAAATAAAAATTTGCCTTCAATAATTTTTAATATCAAAAAATTGATTAATTAATCAAATATATTTAAATTAGTTAATTGGCAACAAAGTGGCGATCAACTTAGTGGCATCATCTTCATATACATAAATGTAAGGCCAAGAGCTCGAGTCTTAATGAACTCATGGGGTGTGAGGGGTGTGTGTGTATAAATAAAAGAAGTAGCTAATTAGAAAATTTTCTCAAATGCCCCCAAAATAATTTTATTTTTACTACATTTTATTGTGGTGAAAAATTATTTAAATATTTACTACATTTTTCAAAGTGTGGTGATTAACTACTATATACTACACCTTTTTAAGTGTGGTAAATAATAGTGGTGTAATTGATAGCTTTCTTTACTACACATTAAATTTGTAGTAATTGAAGATAATTTCGTGGCAAAAGACAATTAACACGGTTGAAAAAGTGTAACTTAGCTTTTACCTCGCTTGCAATGTCTACGACTAGAAAAGTGCAACACAAGCATAGTTAATAACTTTTTACTATACTTAATTACTATTTGCTATACATATTTAACTGTAGTAAAATCATATTTTTATTTTTATTTTTATTTTGTAGTGAAAAATCATGCAAAGAAGCACTAAGGCCGCCATTGAATTTCTCCTTCAAACTCCTCTTCAATCTTCGAAGAACTCTTCTCCAAGTGATAGATCTTGTTCACCAACAACAAGCACTCCAATTGTAGTGCCTTTGAAGGTATCCACACACTTATCACACTCTAAATCCTCACTCTTTTGCTAGAATTAAGATGAGGAAGAAGAAGGAAGAAAATGGAGATGGTATGATGGAGTCTAGAAGAGAGGGAGAGAGAGAGGGGGAGGGAGGGAGGTTGGAGAGAATCTAGGAGGGGTAATTAGTTTCCTCAGCACATGAGATAAATTTTGGGAGGGAAATTAAAGGTGATGGCTAGCCATATGGTATGAGGATGAGCTATTTATAGAGTGTGATGAGTGCATCTAAGCCAACTAGCATGCTTAGTTGGACTTTAATTTCCGCCTATTAAAATTCAATTTGATTCGGAAATTAAAATGCCACATTATTTCAAATGGACTCTTCCATTTTAATTTTTCCTCAAAAATTAGATTCTCCAATCAATTAAATTAACTCCTTCATTTAATTGGTTTAATTTAACTCCTTAAATTATTTGATTAATTTAGCACTTTAAATTAATCAAGCCATTGTGACCAACTCTTAATTAGTCAACTTGGTCTCTTCCAAACTTGACCAATTAAATTATCTAACTCCTTATATAATTTCTCCAATTTCCAATTAGAGCACTCTAGGATTTTATGTGTGACCCTTTAGGTTCACCAATTAATTAGACATGGGCTCACAACTTTTTGTGATTTAATAAATATCAAATATTCCGATTACTCTAAACTCTTTTAAACTACTCATTCTATCATTAATCTTTATTAATTGAAGAGTACCCAATCTCCATGATCGATGTCTAGAACAAGCCCATGGAGCCTAACTAATTGGATGAATTAATTTTTAGGTGAAGATTTTTTCGCTTATGATTACCATGCAAATAGATGTTCGATTCCTAATTATGACCTCAATTTTGGAAAAGTCATTTCCAAATTGTCATTTTACCTTGCACAAGGATTTCTTGAAATCGATCACCATAGAATATACAGGATATCAAATCGTTCTTCACAGACAGGTGAAATAGATCCCTTCTTGGAACTCAGCAACCTCCACATTTAGGTAGCTATGTGGTTGGAGCAAAATCAAATCACGAGACCTAAATACAAGGTTATTGTAGAACCTTAAGTTAAAGGAATAATTATATTCACTATCATAAGCTAGAGAATTTCGCACTACCGACGTGCCACTTCGGCTACCTTGTGGATTTTCTAGATGAGTTTTCAATGAACTTGTTCTCTAACAAGCACCCACCAACGTGTTTCCATGTCTTATATGGATTGTCCATGAAATAGGGCAATATCCAACTCCTTTGAGTGTGCATCGTTAGTGCAAGTCAATATAAATCTTAGATGCCCTGTCTCTTAAAATTCTATGACTTGGAATATTTTAAATCATGACTATAGAGACTTGTTTCATGAACAACATCATATGCATGACCAAGTTATGTAGTCTTGTATGATTTAGGGCTTCAACCAATTGCATGTGAAGAATATCATAAATGCATAAGATGAAGATGACTATTTACAGAATATCATTCGATCATGATTGTATCACAAAAGGAGTAGTTATACACACCAATCTAATTAGTTGTGAAACACTATTCCAACAATCTTTTTGTCTTTTATGCACCTTCTAATATTTGCAGCATAACCATTAGGAAACTTTATTGATTTCAAAAATTCATAGAATCCATCCTTTTCACTTGAGATAGGGTATAACATGCTATTGACTTTACACATTTGTCATCACTAGTATGCCTTTTGATATACAACTCTTCTCTTATTCCCTAATCATGCAAATCTTCAAGTGCATTTTCTATATGTTTTGTTTTTCCTCTAATATCAAGCAATGTTCCAACATATTATCAAATATATTTTTTTCAATATGCAAAACACATCAAGGTTATGTATAATCATTAATTTATGCTAATAAGTCAACTAAGAAAAATGCTCTTCTTAACCAAGTTAGCTTGATGATCTACGCTTTGTTTTCTTTTTCAATTCAATGCTAGATCCAGATTTGTCAAGCCCATCAGCCAAACCTTTCCCTCAATTTTGATTAGCGTTCTTCCTTACCATTAAAAGCATTTTTTACTCTTGTGCCAAGAATGATTTTTGGCCAGAAAATAGCAATGTCCTATCTAACAAATTTTTTATCTTATTCTTGTAGAGAAGTTTGGTCAAAACAGCAAGGACTTGCCAGTAACCACTTGTTACCCATCCCGAAATAGCACCATACCCCAAACTTGTTCTTGGCTATAGACATCATAAGTTTCAATGCCTATATCTCACAATTCTCTTAATTCATCAAACAAAGGACTTAAATAGACATCAATATTTTTCCTAGAAGACCATGTACCAGGTATAGGCAAGGACATTGTAAGAAATTCCTCTTTCATACACTGATAAGGTGCTAAATTATAATAGGCCACATGTTATATGAGTTGCCCAAATATGAGCAAGGGCATAGCCATCATTTGCTAATCCTAGTTTGATATTGTGAGGATTTTGAGCAAAATGAAGATATTGCACATGAAAATGCTTCCATGCCTGAGAATTGGCTGGATGCCTCGTAGTTCCTTCCTCATCCATTCATCTATCTTTATGCCACCTTATATTTGAGTTGTTTGTTTTGACATAAAAAGACTTTGTAATCTTGGCTTTAAAGGAAAGTACCTCAATTTTTTGTGAGGAATTTGATTTTCCATTCCATCATCAATCTTCCATCTTGATTCATCACAAATAGGGCATTTTTCTTTTCATTCTCTTTGTAGGTGATGAATCATGCATCACAATGATACATCAAAAAAACTCTTTGTTCTCTTTTATCTTTTATCTCACAACACTCAAACTCAATTTAGAAGAGTGGAGAAGTTTTTTCCAAACACTCAATTTTATTTCTTACCTCTTGAGCTTGTTAAAAAAAAACTAGGAGATCACTTCTATTTATAGGTTCACAAAGAAATCTCTAGGCTCACAATTTAATTCTTCCTAAGAATACTAAGTCTATTAAATATTACATATTTCCAATATTTGCCTATTTAGAAAATATATATTCTTCACCTTGATTTCACCATGGTCAAAAACTCTTTTTGAGACTTGAATATTCTCAAATAGTTTGAAAATCAAGTTTATTAATCCATATAAATATTCAAACCCAGTTATGGAAGGGATAATGAAGAATGAAATCAACAAGTGGCTAGATGCATGTTGACAGACACAAAGAAATCTGGCTTATGAGTATGACTTAAGCACTTATTGAGAGAAACCCAAGCTTCTAAACTTTTACCTTCTTATTTTCATCAAAAAATTGCAATTTTAGTCTCCCAACTATTGCATATTTCGATTTCACTCTATTTTGATATAGGGTTAGCACATTTAGTCCAAGTTTTCACATATTTGGTCCATCGAGCCGAAATTTTTTTAATTGAGCCCAATAATTGCCTAGTCCGCATCAATTAGGCCTAATTTTTAGGAATTTTATGACATTTGTCACCCAAGTCCACATCACCATCCCTGTCATCCGCCACATCACCCAAATGGCTGAAACCAAAATTAAAAAAAAATTGAGGAAAAAATATAAAAAAAAATCCAAAAACTAAAAAATGTGCCCCAAAAAAAAACAAAAAATGCATTGAAACCAAAAACGAAAACATAATATATATATACACACACACGCACATATACACATATAAACACACACAAAATAGAACCATCCCACCCCTCTCAATTGCCCACCAATCTGGTGGCAAACGCATCATCTCATGGCAATGGATGCCATGGCCGCCGCCGCAGTTTATTGCTAGGGTGGGATTGGGGGTTTGGAGGGGAATGGGGGAGGTGTGGGGCGAGGGGCCGAATGAAGTATGGTCATAACAGTAGCAGCAGGGGGTGGGGAGTGGGGCGCGGGATGAGGCAAGCGGCTGCCCATAGCCGGCGATGTTATGTGGGTAGATGGGTAGGGCTGTGGGGGTGTTAGGTAGGAAGGAGATAACTTTTTTAGTGTATTTTTTAACATTATTAAATATATTAATATTATTACATTTAATTATTTAAATAAATTATCTATGTATATAATATATTATTAATGAAAATATTTTAAATAATGCTTATTGTTTAATATAACCGAATACAATATAATCTTAATTTTTTCTAGTTTATAAATTATTTAATTATTTTATTTTCTATTAGTAAATAAGGTAATTAAATTTAATTAAATAATTGATATATATTTATTATTTTAAAATTATTAATTATGTAACTTAATCAATAAATATATTTAATATTTAACATTATTAAATAATTAATTACTTAAATAAATTATTATATATAATATTATATATCAAATAGAATATTTTAAGTATTTAATAATATTGAATAGATAATACTATTTTAGATTTTTATTATTCTTAATTATTTATTTATTTTGTTTATTGATTAATTTTTATTTATTCATTTTTTATATGTATATGTGAAATGTTTATATATCTATATATATGATATATTATGCATGCATGTATATATAAAGATATCTAATTTTAAATAATGTTTATTGTTTATATTATATAATGCAATATAATTTTAATTTTTAATTTTTACATTTTTTATTTATTTGTTTTGATTAGTAAATGATTCAATTAAAATTTAATTAAATTATTGAGATATGTTTATTATTTTAAAATTATTAAATGTAACTTAATTAATAAATATATTTAGTATTTAACATTATTAAATAAATTTAGTTACTTAGATAAATCATTTTAGATATGTAGTATTATATATTAAATAGAATATTTTAAATGTGTAACAATATTGAATAGATAATATTATTTTAGATTTTCATTATTCTGAATTATTTATTTATTTTATTTATTAATTAACTTTTATTTATTCATTTTTTATATGTATATATGATATGTTTATATATATATCTATATATATACGATATTTTATACATGCATGTATATATATATTTAATATTTTTAGTTATATTTTTAATTGATAAGCTTTAGTACATTTTTTATTAATGGGTTAAAGTGACTTGGCAACACATATGGCAGGTGACATGGACCAGCATGACAAGTGGCAAGAAATCCCCAAATTTTAGGCCCAATTGAAGCTGATTGGGCATTGTGCAAGCTTAATTGAAAATTTTCAGCCTGATGGACCAAATCTGCAAAAAAATGGACTAAATGTGCTAAAATTTTATGCAAAATGGACTAAAGTACTAATCCCAATATCATAATGGACTAAAATCAAAGTAGGCAATAGTTGAGGGACTAAAATTGCATTTTCCCCTATTTTCTTCATAAGTTAACTTAGACTATTTTCATATTTACAAAAATTATAAAAAGAAAACATATCAGCAACAAATTTCCAGTGATTTGATTTTGAGAACTAGGCCTTCCCACATTCTTCCTTGAGCAAAATGATCAAAACGAGGAGGAAGATGATTAAAGATTGTATATATTAGTTAAAAAACTCTCAAACCCTAAGGTTATGGTGAGATGTAAAAGGAGTTGTGTTTGGGGGTGTCAATTTGGGTGGATTCGGGTTGGGTTGAAATAAGGGTATAATATAAAAATACCAAATCTAAACTCAACCCAACCCGATATTAAACTCAAAAGGCACAATCCTAACATGATCAACAAAAGATCGTGTCAAGTTCGAGTTGACATGATTTTTAGTCAGATCACCCAACAATCTGATAAACCAGACCCAACCCAACATGATCTATTTATTTTATTTTTCATATTTATAAATTTCAACATTATAAATGAGTAGAAGTTTGATTTACAATAAAATCTAAAATTCGGCATAGTCATTAAAATCTAAGAAACATAATAACTTTAAAACTTGCAATGTTCATGAGTACTCCGAATATAAAAAAATAACAAACCATTATTCAGTAATTGAATTTTTAAAATTTTGATTTTTGGATATATATATATTATTTAGATTTTATTTTAATTAGTCTATTTTTTTTAGGTGGGTCAGGTTAGGTTGGGTTGGATCAGGTTTATTGGGTCATTGGGTCACCCCGCTTGTTTTTTTCAAGTTAGGCGGGTTGACCTAAAATCAACCCAACCTTATTTTTTATTCTCGGATTATTTTCGGATCCGACCCAATTTGACCCGAACCTAAAAACATCAAACCCAAATCTGATTTTTTTTAGGTGGGTCATTGTTGGGTCATCGGGTAGGGTTTGATTTTGACACCCTTAATTGTGAAGGCCTGTAATATACTTGATCTTCTGAGATTTTCTTACACTTTTTGGATGGTACCTCGCAAAGTAGGAAGGTCTCTAAAATCATCTCAAAGCAACAAGTTGGGTTGAAGTGAGGAAATTGGAATACAATCTCTTACTTCTTTTTTTATTTACATCTTGATATGTATTCATTCTGGAATATGTTCTGGGCTATATTTTGTTTCATAAACTAGATCTATTCATCTAGGGTTATGATAGAACTCGACATGTAATTTAGAATTCTGTTTCATTTTTTTCTATATTTGAACAAATGCATGGATTATTTACCCGACTCACGTTCGTTGCTGCTAATCGCTGGACACCACTAATTAGATTAGGGGATCGCGTTGAGCATTCTTGATAGAAGAATTTAGAATTAGACTAGAATAGGGTATCATGTGTTCAGAATATTTAATCGATTGAAAACATATACTTCTACGGAGAAGATAAATTCATAGTATTGTTCTTAATTTTAGAGGAATATACGGAATTAATCAACAAGAAAAGTTTTATAAGCAGCTTCGAAGATCCTTATAAACACACTAGGGCTCTTGGTCAATAATTCAGTTCAAGAAAATCAAGTAAGAAAGGGTACAATAAATTGGGATGAACTATTGGCGGAAGTCATAGTTCTGTACCTTTTTCCATTGCCAAAAATCCCATTTTCCTTCGACTCTGTTTTACTTTATTCAATGATTCAATTAGAAATTCATTTAATTTTCTGAATAAGGTTAGGTTACGTCAAGTTAGTAGTTAGCAATATCTTATCCAACTACTAATAAGAAAAAAAAATTAGAAAGCTTTCAGAAAAGAAATCCTTTTAAATATTAGTAAAATATATGGCAAAATAACCTATATGTATTGCAATGAGTAATATTAATCTTGAAAATTGCAGTATATTAAGTTGTTGTTGCAGTAGAAATGTCTAGCAATTACAGTTTAACTGTCCTAAATCTCAAAAAAATTCTAATTACTCGAGAATTTTAGTATGTGAATTTAAAAAAAAAAAATGCTATTTTCCTACTATTCAACAGGTAATATTATTTCCAATTTTTGAAACATTTAACTTTTAAAGCTTGTTATTAAATCAACATTATTAGCTACATTAATTAAAGGCTCATGGTAAATTAGTTAAGTTAATTATTTTTTCGGTTTATACCAAAGCAGACAAAATTTGTATGTCAATATTGCATTACATTCTTTATATATGCATTACATCTTCCACAATAATTAAAAAGATATAATGTAGCAAATGAATATATGATTCAGAAAATAAATAAATATACAAATATATATATATATATATAAAGAGAGAGAGAGAGAGCACAAAATTGATATTAACTGGTTGACTTTATTCAAAAAGTTATACCCATTAAAAATCTAAAAAAATAGTATTAAATATGTGCAACATTGTAACTCCCCATGGGAGAAAAAAATAATCAGTTGAAACTTAGAGGAAGAGAGTGATTTCTAGAACACTCAATAAATTCATAGAGTGATCATAAGAGTGCGTATGTATACAAGAGCAAAGTCAGTTAACTATATGGAGGTTAAAATTAACTAAGGCTAACTAACTAGAGTTAGCAAAATAACTAACTGACCGACTAACCTAACTAACTTGATAACTAACTGACTATATACAATATTTACAAGCTTAAAATCCCCCCCCCCCAACCCCTTCAAGTTGGACCTAGGTGAACATCGTGGAGGTCTAACTTGGACATAATCGAATGAAAATCAGGCGAAGACAACGCCTTAGTCAATATATCAATCAGCTGAAGAGATGTGGGAACATGTCTTGGAGCAATGAAACCTCTTTTGAACTAATCACGCATGAGAGGACAATCAATATCAAGATGCTTGGTTCATTCATGGAATATAAGGTTTTTTGTAATGTATTGTATGGCTGCATGATTAACACAAATCAGTGGGATAGGAAAAGATACGAGTATATGGAACTCTTTGAGAAGATAAGAGATCCATTGTAACTTGCATTCCACGAACGCCATGCTTCCGTATTCAGCTTCTACAGTGGATTGTGAGACCATGCATTACTTTTTTGCTTTCCAGGATATCAAGAAATTTCCCAGAATACACAGTATCCTGTGAGAGATTGTCTAGTGTCAGTACATGATGCCCCATCAACATCATAGTAGGCCTGAATTTGTAGAGAGTTCTATGCATGAAAGTATAAACCCTTGGAAAGGCTGCCCTAAAGATATCGAAGTACATGAACAGCAACCTTCCAGTAATTACTAGTAGGGGCGTTGACGAATTGGCTGAGCTGTTGAACACTGTAGGTGATGTTCGGTTTGGTGAGATTAAGGTAGAGAAGTCTAACAACCAACCTTTTATACTGTTCAGGGTTAGAATATGGTGTGCCAGTAGCAGTGAGTTTGACACCCTTAGGAAATGGAGCAGATACTAGTTTGGATGCCAAAAAACTATTTTCTTGGATAATGTCTAAGGTATACTTTCTCTTACTAAGGTAAATACCATAAGTTGATCTAGCAATTTCAATACCAAGGAAGCATTTGGCATAACCTAGGTCTTTGATAGTGAACTTGGAGTGCAAAAGTTCCTTTACTGTAATTATATCCTTCTCATCAGTACATGTGAGCAATACATCATCCATACACACCACAAGGGCCATAGAGGACTTAGCAGAACTTTTAATGAACAACAGTGATCAAAGGTTGATTGCTAGAATCTATAATGTTGTAATCGAGTGGTTAACTCCATATTCCACCATCTAGAGGGTTGCTTTAACCCATATAGTGATCTTAACAACTTACAAACTTGGCCAGGTTGATCTTTGTCATATCGTTCAAGTGGCAACATATACACTTCTTCATCCAAGGATCCATGTAAGAAAGCAATGTTGATGTCCAATTGATGGATACTCCGGCTCTTTGCAGCAGCTAAAGTAAAGGGTATTCTAACTGTGACATGTTTAGTTAAGGAGAAAAGCTCTAAAAATAACCCACACCAGTAACCTTATTATATCCTTTAGCTACTAACCTAGCCCTATACATGTCAACTGTGCCATCTGGTCTAAGTTTAACCTTGTAAACTCGCCTTGATCTAATTGCCCTCATCCCAGCTGGAAAAGGGCAATGAGCTCCTAAGTCTTATTATTTTCAATGGCCTCAATTTCCTTTATCATAGCCAAGATCTACTCCTCTTAAGTACAAGATTACTTGCAGAAAGTAAGCTCTTTAACTATAGAAACATTAGCTAAAAAGGCCATGTATGCATAAGAAAGCTTAGGTTTGGTAGTGAAAGGGTAGATTTGATGTGTGTAGTGAGTTTTTGCAGGACCATCATTGCATTGTGCAAGTGGGAAAGACATTAGTAAGGACTTATTAGATTGGTCTTCAGGCACTTGAGACACACAATCTTTCAACAATGTAGGTTTTTTTTCTGGCTATTAAACTTTGTTGCACAACATTCTGCTAAGAGACTGGAAGAAATTGAGACTGGGAATTTTGAGTGTTTTGATCCAAGGTTTGTGGTGGCAATGGCATAGAATTATTAGTGTGATGGTGAAGAGTAGGGGCAGGCTCGGGCTCGGCTCGACTTGTTTACTAATTTATGAGCTTGAGCTCAGGCTCGAGCTCGACCGAGCCTAGACAATCGAGCTCGAGCTTGGCTCATCAGAATAGGCTCGGGCTCAGGCTCGATTCGTATAAACTTGGATGAGATTGCTCTAACTCGATAAGGCTCGATTCGTATAAACTCAAATGAGCTCGAGCCCGTTTAAACTTGAAATAAAATTTATAATAATAAATGCCATATTATTATTATTATTATTATTATTATTATTATTATTATTATTATATAAAAAATATATATATAATAAAAAGCTCGTTTAGGCTTGCGAGCCTATCGAGCCGAATACTATTGGGCTCGGCTCGGCTCATTTAAGTTCGAGCCGAATTTGAGGTTTTATCGAGCCGAGCCCAAACCGTTCACGAATAGTCTCATCTCATTTACACCATTAGTGAAGAGGGAGACTTACTACAAATATAATTCAAATCAATAGAAATTTCCTCTAAAGGAATAGGAAGAGGTAAAGGTGGTTATGAGTTGTCAGTAGAATGATTAGTCTTAAAAAGAAGTTCTCCTGCTTACGTTAGTGCATATTATTAGTCCTTTGACTTGAGGATCCATGGTAACCTTGTACTTAAGTCCTCATGATTTTACTCTTCCAAGACCACTTAGTGGGTCATTCGGGTTGAGGTTGGGTATGAGCTACTTAGACATAGAGGTTTATGAGATCCAAGATAGGATCCGACTCCTTGTCGTTGTGAAGGGCGAGTGCATCTTCTATGTATTCTATAATGATTTGTTCCAAGAAATCCTTATGCAAGGTAGTATGACAATTTGGGAAAGGATTTTTCCAAAGATGAGGTCATAAAGGAAAATCGAACATTGGAATAGAGATATAGTATCGAGGCTATTAGGGAGCTGACATTTTATCTTGCCTTAGGCTTCTTTTGGGAGATAGGAGACGGAAGAACCATATTTGCATGGTAAGCGTAGAGCCAAAGTGGTTCTCCAAAAGCATTTATTTCAGTCAATTAGTTGGGCTCCATGGGCTTGAGGTTGGATATCGACAATGGAGATTAAGTACTCTTCAATTAATGAGATTAATTGAATTGAGTCATTAGTTTAAAAGAGTTTAGACCAATGTGAATATTTGATATTCAATAAATAACAAGAGTTGTGAGCCCATGTCCAATGAATGGTAGAACCTAATGGGTCACACACAAAAGCCAATTGAAAATCCTACTTGATAAAGAGGAATTTTCTAAGAGTTAGAAAATTTCCACCATGACCGATTTTTGAGGTAGGTGGAGTGACATAATTTTTGTTCACGTTGGCTTGATCAATTTAATTGTTAAATTGATCTAAATAATTTAAGGAGTTAATTTAATTAGGGCCACATAGCTATCAATTGGTCAGCTATCAATTGGCCAAGCTAGCTTAAAGAGTTAAGCAAATTGACTTAAGAGTTAAGTCAAAGGTTAATTAATTAAATTAAAATGTTTAATTTAATTAAAATGAAAACTCAATGTTGGAGAAAAAATTCAAATGAAATGTTCATTTGGTGCGAATTAGAATTTATTTGGATGACATTTCACTAGATGCAATGAAGATTTCAAATGAAATTCAAATTCACATTTATTTCACATACAACTTGCTTGCAAGTTGGCACCATCCATGAGGGAGGTGTGATGCCACCTAAGCATCACACTCTCCCTCCATCTATATATAGATATAGAGGGTGGTCGGCCAAGCATGTGATTTACACAAGCATCTAATTGTTAGATTCTCCCTTTTCCTCCAATTTCTCATGTGTTGCATCATGTGTTGAAGCTTCACATTTTCTTCATTCCCTACCTCCAAACTTTGGTCACTTTATACCTTCATCTCTTCCTTATTTTCTAGCTAACGTAGAAGAGATTTGAATTGTCCATTGGTGTGTGGATCTTATCATTAGAGGCAAAATAATTGGATTGCTAGCCTTTTGGAGGTCCTCTGTTTTGGCAGTAACTTGGAGCCATTTCTGAAGGCACTTCTGATTTTCTGATTTCACTGAAAATTTTACTGTATCTTCATCAAGGTGTTCGTGATGTCCAGTTCAAATTTCAGCCGACTTCAATGAGTTTTGGTTGGGCAAATGTTGTCCACAAACTACTGCACCAGTGGAGACTGCATTGAAGGAGTTCGAGCATTTCTACACATTTTCGGTTGGATTTTGCATAGGTAATTCTCTGACATAAATCCACTTTAATGGAATGAATTATATCCTTTGGGAGGTGTGATTAAGTTATATTTTAGTTTTAATTGCTTTATAATTGGATCCTTGGCTCACAGCATCCTTTAGTATTTTCATGAAAAGTAACTTCTCTAAAGAGATATACTTTATGTCTATCAAGATCATAAACCTTAAAGGATTTCTAGCCTATGTTATAGCCAATGAAGATACACTTGAAGGCTCTAGGCTCAAATTTATCCTTATGAGGGGAAATTTTCATAGCAGAACAAAGGTAACCTAGTGATTTCCATGATAGATTGTGGCAAGGTAACCGATTGATAACATGAGTTGCCATCAAGATAGATTCTCCCCAAAACTTTGAATGAAGGTTTGATTGGAACATAAAAGCTCTAGCAGCATTGAGAAAGTGCCTACATTTCCTTTCAATGACTCCATTTTGTTGAGGAGTATAGCTACAACTTCTTTGGTGGATTATCCCATTTTTTCTAAATGTTGTGTGTGTGTGTGTGTGTGTCATTATTCAAAAATTCAGTATCATTGTCAGTTCTTATGGTTTTAATGTATGCCTAGAATTGAGTTTTTACCATTTGGATGAATTGGTGTATAAATGTATGAGTTTGGTACTTATTGTTCATCACGAAGGTCCATAATGCTCTACTATGATTATCTACAATGGTGAGAACACAGTTGGCTCCTGTTAGAGTGGCTTCTTGTATGGGCCCCAAATATCCACATGAATGAGTTTAAAGTATTTTAGTAACAGAGGCACTAAAAGGAAAGGATAATCTCATTTGTTTGGCTAAGGGATAGATACTGCAATTGTGGCAAGGATTTAGATCTTCATTACTAACATGAGGAATATGACTTAGGATTTTATTTGAAGCATTTCCTAATCTATTGTGCCAAACAATAGCATCTAAGGAAGATACATCATTTACAAGATTTTCATCAAAAGTTCTACAGACAAGTAAGCTAGAAAAAGTTGTTTACAACAAGCAATAATTCTGTCAATAGAGAAACAAGATTTATCAAGGATGTAGAATTTTCCTATGACTTTCCCAACTGCAATTATTCCTTCATTCTTCAGGTCCTACAAATGAATTGGTTGGGATGAAATATGAATCTTATTTGAGCATCATTGATCAGTTTGTTCACAGACATGAGACTAAATTTGAATTTAGGAACGTTGAGTGTGTTTAATAAGCTCAGTTCCTCTGTCAACTTGACAGTACCAATGTGTTGGACAAGTTTTAGGGTTCCATCAGGTAAGTATACCGGTATTAGTTTAGTAGATATTTTGTAGTGGATTAAAAGGCCAATATCTTTGCATATGTGGCTTGAAGTTGCTATGTCTACAATCCAAGAGTCTGCACCTATTAAATCAAGTGTACTAAAGGCTAAATGCATAAATGAACCTGCAAAATCATTGAGGTGAGCAAGGTTCAGTTATTTCCTTTCACCTATTGTTTCCCTTTCATTAGCTTTGACACTTCATGTTACACCTTTTAGCAAGGGTAGATGTCCGATCATTCCCTTTGTGAGCACCTTTTTCAATCAAAAAATCAAGAGGAGTTTCAACATAGTGAGCATTCTGTCTTCCTTGCCCTTGAACCCTTATTTCCTTGAGTTTCATGTACCATTTAAGATAGCCATTTACCTTTAGACAATTTTCTCTAACATGTCTATGTCTCCCGCAATGAGAACAATGTTTATCTCCTTTCTTTCCCTGGTCTTTCTTGTACATCTGTTTGTTTCCTTCTTTCTTGAAACCAAATTTTGTACCATGGCAGCACTTTCAACTGCTTCATTGTAAGAGATGCTTACCTCTCTTTGTTTTTCAACCTTCAACACCATTGAATAAGCCTTATTCACACTAAGAAAAGGCTCCATGGCTAATATCTGATTTCTAACATGATCATAAGCATCATTCAATCTCATCAAAAATTGCATCAGTTTGTTCAGTGAGTTTATATCAACCACAACCTGCACCACAAGTGCACTCCAAAATAGGCATTAAAGCATTCAATTCGTCCCACGACATTTTGAACTTTGTATGGCATTGAACAACAATAAGTGATCCCTATGTAATGGAGCTGATTTTTCACTATAACTAGTAAAGGAGGGGCCCATTATATTCTCCAAAATGTTTAGCAATCTCTTCCCACAATTCTTTAGAAGAGGTAGTATACAAAAAATGCTTCTACAATAACCATGCAATCTACTCTAATCCATTTATCATAAACATGAGATTCAATACCAGGCATAGGACATCTTTCATCAATAAAACCTAACTTCACTTTAGCTCCTAGGGTGATTTTCATTGAGCGACTCCAAGACATGAAGTTAGTACCTGTTAATGGAGTGGTCACAAGTATCATTCCAGGATGATCAAATGCCTATATATACAGTGGATCATTATTGCTAAAAGTTTTAGCTTTCACTCTTGATTATGGTTCCTTCCATTATAACCGATCTCTTCATCCACTTTTCAATTCTACAAATGTCATCAAAGAAGAAGAAGGAAGCTCAACTTTCTGATCCTAATGTGGACTGATCTGCAATGAGGAAGTGTGATATCAACAGCATGAAATTGTTGCTACAGTTCCATGTGCAAAATTGTAACTCTCCATGGGAGCAAAAAATAATCAGCTGAAACTCAGAGAAAGAAAGTGATTTCTAGAACTCTTAATTAATTCATAGAGTGATCGTAAGAGTGAGTATATATACATGAGCAAAGTCAGCTAACTATGCAAGTTAATACTAAAGCAAACTACTAGGGCTAGCAAAATAACTAACTGACCAGCTAACCTAACTAACTTGATGACCAACTAACTATATACAATATTTACAAGCTTAACAAAACAAGCTTTGATAAATTTTTGAAAATCCCATGGAAATATTGGATTTTCCCATATATATACATATATGATAAAGTATTTTTCAATAAATTTTGCACAAGAAATAAAATAATTTAAAAGAAACTATTTGTTACAAACTAAATAAAATTCTTTTCAGATGTGTATTGTTGTGAAGGGTATATAACTTTTTTTTTTTTTTTTTTTTTTTTGGATCCAACAAAAGATGAGTTCATTAAAAAATGCATTGGATGGAATACAATCAAAAGGAACAAAATTAGACCAAGCAGATTGTGATGCCCACTTTGCAAGGTTATGGGCAGCACCATTTGCATTTCTACTCACAAACTTGAACTTCCACTTTGGCCAACAAGCCCAGAATCTATGAATTTCTTCCACGAGTCCATGAAATGTCCAATTCACTTGATTTATGTTTGAAAAATAGATGGCTTGAATAACAGTTGCGCGATCACTTTCAAATGTAGCAAATTGGACTTTGAATTCATGCATAACATAGCATGCCTCTTTGATAGCCAAAGCTTCTGCTGAAGGTGCATCAAAGCAAAGATGCTGACCAGAGAATGCAAGTCCAATAGACCCATAATGGTTTCTAACAATTAAAATCATCATAGTTTTGCCTTCGAAGAAAGCAACGTCCGAATTAACCTTAAGCCATCCCTTTTGAGGTCTTTTCCATCCTTCTCTAAGATTGATGCACTGCTTGGAAACCTTATTTATTAGTTGAGCTTGAAAATGTTCTTGTGCCATCTTCTCCGCATTTCAAACTAAATCCTGCACTTCCAATGAACAAAGGCCACGTGTTAAATGATTACGATTACGTCAAAGGAGATCAAGGATAGAAACAAAGAAACAAATAAATTCAGAATGCAAGTTATCATCCGGGAGCAATCCACTATTTTTATTCAATAAAATGTAAATAAAGGAATTGATGGGTTCATTTCTAAATGAGACAACACAAAAGTTCCATTTAGATTTGAACTACACTGTTTCAGCAAGAAGGCAGTGAAGGAACAGGTGATCCAAGGTTTCATCTTCATTTCCACAGACTGGGCAAGAGACATCAGAAATTGGGACCATAGACTGAATCCTTGTTCTAGTAAGGAGAATATTGTGTGCAATACGCCATAGAAAGACTTTATGTCTATCGCAGATATGGGCAACCCAAATTTGTTTCATAACAAATGAAATCGAAAGCGCCAACTAAGAAAATTAGTGCTGCTGTTGAAAGAGCTAAGCACTCTTCGTTGAGAAGATGCTCGACGTAGAGGCAATCCAAAAGAGTTTTTTTTATCTTGGGGAGGGAGAAATATGGATTTTATGAATTTCGTCAACAACTTGTTGAGTGAACAGGTTTTTTAGCAAGTCGATGTTCCATTTGCTTCTCCCTTCAATCATGAGATCTTTCACCAAATGGTGAGAGTCAATGTATTCAACATTATTATCTTTAGGTGTGGAATGAGATTCGTGATGGAAGGGATCCATGGTTCCTTCCACGTGCAAACCTCTAAGTTCACTGAAATCTCAAAGCTTGCACCTCTGGAGATTACACACTTTACTCGACAGATATCCCTCCAAAGCCATGATGCATCTCCTGGAGTTTTTGTGATTTCAAGAAAGTTTCTCCCTCTGAGATAACGAGCGTTTAGAAGTTGCACCCACAAGCACTTATCGTTTTAAGTGACTCTCCATGCAAGTTTGGTAATCAAAGCTTGGTTAAAGTCAAAGCTCCGCCTGAACCCAAATCTTTCTACCGCTTTTGGAAGGCATATAGCGTCCCAGCATTTTAATGTCAAATATCTTCCTTCTTGGTTTTGACCCCAAAAGAATTTCCTCATAATCTTATCCAAGTTGGAGCAACTAAACCTCAACAAGAGAAATGTTGACATTTGGTAGGATGGGATAGTTTGTGCAACTGATTTGATTAGTACAGCTCTTCCAGCTTGAGAAAGGTTCTTAGTTTTCCATCCAGCCAGTTTGTTCTGGAGCTTGGTAACAAGATTAGAGAATGCTTCTTTCTTTGACTTAGGCTTACAAAATGGTAATCCTAAGTGTTCGGCTTTGTGATCACATTCATTGATGCTCCACTTATCCTTCCCTCTTTCTTTGAAAAGAAAGCCCACATTTCGACTATAGTGAATGAAAGATTTTTGCTTGTTCATACATTGTCCTGACCAAGAAAAGAACTTGTTAAGGCATGAGAAAATCACTTCGAGATCGCTTAAAATAGCTCGACAATATATAACAAGATCATCAGCATAAAATAAGTGAGAGATAGGGGGAGTTGTACGGGCTATTTTAACACCTCTGAAATTGCTCTCTATCTCCTCTTTAATTAGGAGATGAGATAATACTTCAGTGTACAAAATGAAGAGAAAAGGTGAAAGCGGATCACCTTTTCTAATTCCTCTAGAAGGTTGAAAATAGCCAAAAGCAGCTCCATTAATAAGAAAAGTAAACCAACAGGAAGAGATACAAGTTGAGATCCAACTAATAAATTTGCCACAAAAGCCAAGATTTTTAAGAATGGCAAGGAGGAGCTTCCATACAACACAATCATAAGCTTTTGCAAGATCAATTTTAATAGCTAAATAACCTTTCTCACCTTTTTTCTTGTGAAGGTAATGAATTATTTCTTGAGATATGATTGAGTTTTCATTAATGCACCTACCTGCAACAAAAGCCATTTGGTTTGGAGCTATGATCTTATCAAGCAATGGTTTGATCCTATTAGCAAGGATTTTAGATATGATTTTATAGCATATATTACACAAGCTAATAGGTCTAAACTAGTCAACCCGACAAGCATTTGCACATTTGGGAATGAGAGCAATGAAAGTATGATTTAACGATGAAGGCAAATAATTAGTTTTAAAGAAAAATTGAACTGCTTGAATAACTGAATGCCCAACAATACTCCAAAAATGCTTAAAGAAAGCAGCACAAAATCTATCTGGACATGGGCTCTTGTTAGAATCAAATGAGAACAACACCTTTTTAATTTCACGAGGGGAGGGGATAGAGCAATTTTTTTCATTTTCTTCATTTGTAATGATAGGAGCAAAAAGGTTCTGGAGGTCTAGAGGGAAATGGAGCACATTATTCACAAAAGAAGACTGGAAGATATTGTTATAATACTCAACAAAGGAATTGCCAATTTCATTCCAGTCATGAGTAACAGATTCATTATCAAGAATCAAAGCCTGGATTTTTTTGAAACGAGCATGAAGGGTGGCAGTTAAGTGGAAAAACTTAGTATTAGCATCCCCTTCTTTCAACCATCTTTCTTTGGATTTCTGTCTCCACATAATTTTGACTCTTTTGTAGGCCTCATCAAGTTCAACCTGAAGAGCTTCTTCTGTGGCAAGGTTTTCCAAGGATTGCTCTTTAGTCTGGAGAGCTTAGATGTGATCTTTCAGAGCATTAATCCTATCCTGGCAGTAACCAAAATGGGATTTATTCCAGTCTCGAAGAGCTTTGCGAGTGTTTTTCAACGAGAATGAAGTTTGTTAGGAGGGGGACCTTTGACAGGTTTTTTCCGACCTGTGTATACGACATCAACACATGATTCATCCGTAAGCCACATGAGTTCAAAAGGAAAGGTTTGTGACTAAGAGAAGTATCAAGATGAGTGTGGAGGATGATGGGATTATGGTCTGTAGCAATAGCTACGGAGTGAGAAATAACTGCATGAGGGAATAAGGAGCACCAATGGGAGTTTGCAACTGCTCTATCCAATCTGAGTTGGATATTAGCATTTCCCTCTCTTTTGTTATTCCAAGTAAATGGGTAACCACAAAAGCCAAGGTCAATAAGCCCCAAGTTGTTGAGGTCTTCAGCAAGAGTGTTGTTGGATGAACTTGCAAAGGTTCGACCCCCTTTTCTTTCATCTTGAGAAGTAAAGCCATTAAAATCGCCCATAAGAAGCCAGGGACCATCCAAGTCAGATGCAAGAGAATTCAAGTGACTCCAGAATAGAGATTTCAGAGAAGGGTCACAAGGACAGTACACACCAGTGAAGAGCCATCTAGGAGTGAGGTCATGAGATACCCATGCACAAATGAAGTAGGTATCTGTAATAGAAACAGAGACATTTATCATGTTGTTCCAAGCTAAACAGAGACCTCCAGAGAAACCAGAAGGAGGAATGAAGATTTGATGGAACAAATTAGCATAATTGAGGATAAAGGAGATATGATTAGGAGAGGAGAGCTTGGTTTCATAAAGAAAAACTAAGTCAGGCTTTGAGCTATTCAAGAGAGTTCTTAGGGCTCTTCCTGCCTTAGGCTTGGATAGCCCTTCGCAGTTCCACGCTAGAACTCTCATGAGTAGCTAAGAAAGACAACACACAATTACTCCCTTGGCCCCTCGGGGCCTCTGTCAGCTTCTTTTAGTTAGCAGAAGCATTAAGGATGTTTAAGTTTAGCGAGACTTTTAATGCATCTTAAAGTTTGGGTATATGCAGTACAAGTATAATGTAGAGGTTCAAAGTGCATTTAATTTAGAAAAATAATGTAGAATGGAAAAAGAAATTCAGAAAGTACAAGAATACTTTTTTATTTATTTTGTAATTAAATTAAAGGGGGTTTCTTTTTTTCATTTTGTTCTATATTATATGGGGTAAAATGCGATTAACTCACCCAACTAGTCTATATAAAATCTAGAACTAAAACAAATATTATATAATCCTTTTAAAAGTTTTATTTCCGTGGAGGAGCGATGAATTATTTATTATTATATTAGTATATATTAAAATTAATTCAATATAATTTATAGTTTTAAATTAAAAGTACAATTTATTAAAAGGGAAAAAGTTAAAATATGTGGAATATGAATTGAACATTTTTCATTAGTTAAAAGTTTTTAAAATTTTGATTTTTCCATTAGCACTAGTGCTGTAAATGGATATTTGAAAATTTATTTTGTCGTTCGCATTCGTATCTGTTTATACAAAATTGATCCGCGTCCATTTAAAATGGATATTATCCGTATTTGATTAGTAGATATTCGATTATAAATGGATACGAATATGACAAATGCATATTCGATCAGTTTAATATCCACTCCAAATATATATATTTATTAAATAATATATTATTTATGTTTTTCAATAAAAATCTCATAATCCATATATATATATATATATATATTATAATTGAAGAATTGAGAAGACAAAAAAATAAATTTAAAAAATTACTGTAATATAGAGAAAAAATTTGAAGAACGAAGTTAATCAACATAATTATTGTTGATTGACTTTATAATTAATATACTTAAATATCATTATTGATATTAATTAGTGCTACTAATTAATTATAAAATTAATTATTAATTAGAAACTATGCTATTTGTTTGGTTGCTTTCTTTTTAATGAAATTGTATGGTTTCTTTTATTAATTAAAAATATGTATTTATTATGGGTTAATAGATTCACATATTTGAATATTTGTAAACGGATATCTAAATAATTATCATCAAATATGATTATATGAATGTAAAAACAAATTCAAATACGGATAAGATTAATCAAATATAGACGCATCTGTCTAATTATAATCGAATACGGATATATCCGAATTCGATCAATATCTGACGGGTACGAATTCAGATATTATGTTTAAATATTCATCAAATTTGTATTTGTGCCCGAATATTTAAAAAATTAATTGAATATAAATACAAATATAATATATTTAATCCGTTTAATATCCGTTTATACTACTAATTAGAACATCACGGACTTAGTGCTCCATTTTCAAAGTTTTCAAACGTAAGATGGAAGTAGTAAAATTCATTCTCGTTGACGTTTAAGTTTTGAGGAGCGTATTTATTGGGCTAAGCCATGTGATCTGTCCGGTGAGGAAAAGGACAAGGGATTAGAAGGACATGCCTAGAAAGTTAGCAAGCATGCATGAGCTGCCTGGCTCTAGCTGTGCTTCAATCGGACATTCTTTAATCCTAATAATTAATACCATTTTTGTGTACACATGAGAAAACTGCTATTCATTTCATACGGTCGTTTATTAGTGGAATTATTCTGTCTCTCAAAAATAAAAAATGCAGAGAGTTTTGAAATCCTGACCCTAATCACCCTCCATAAAAATATTGTTGTGTGGCTATCAAAAGTCGGAGAATAGTGTAGATTGGGAGAGATGGAATGTGACCTTTTATTTGTAAGTAAAATTTGAAAATTATCAATTTACAAATTCGAATATTTTTGTAATAGTTGTTTGTTAGCCAGTTATTTTTGTTACACCAGTTTTAGTTTGAATAATTTCTTTTTGGACGCGGTGACATTTTGGATATTTGAAAATAACTATGGTACTATTTGGTTTTATTTTGCGCATTTTGAAAAAATTATTTTGGGGAATAGGTTATGATGTATGTTTGGTTTTGTTTTGAAAATTTGTTATAGAAAGTTTTGAATTTGAATGGAATATTTGGTTTTATTTTGAAATGAGACAAATTGTACTGTATATGTCAAATCACTATCTTTTTGTTTGGTTAGTGAATGAAGTGAAAATGTATTTTAGATATTCATTTTATGTATGTATAATTGTAACGTATGATGATATATATATATATATACATAATGATTATGTCTATCTTGAAAAATTGAGGAAGAAAGGTATTTTTGAATGTTTTGAAATTATTTTAAGTATTTTGAAAAAAATGAAAAAGTTATGTTTGTTTTTTTTATTTTTTCCCCAAAGAAAAACATTTTGGTAAAATTAAAACAAGCATTGCCTATGATTTAAATTTGATACTTGTAGCAGTTCAAACAATAGATTAATCACATTCAAATGGGATATTGCTTAAGAACATGACTTTGCCTCTATTAAAAGAATATATGAACAAATTTGAAAAAGGAAAAGCAATCTGATTAAACAATCATAAATATTTATTATCAGTATTTTTGTAATGAATATTCAAGGCAGGCAGTATTCATTTTCATATAAAAATAATACAAATTCAAAATTTTCATTTTTTTCTTGTAGGACTTGTTTAATTTGGAGATATAATAACAACGCCTAGATATAATGTGTTAATATACCTTATAGTTGTACATTTTTTTATTTTTTATTTTTTATTTTTTGGTGATGTTCTTGGAGGTCTACCCCCCTCAACTAAATATATGATATTTGGCTGACCTATGCTTAATATAGGTCCAGCAGGTGATGTTTTATTACCACATGAAGCTCAAACACCCAGTTATAAAATGGTAGGGAAAGTGGATAGAGACCGATAGCAAGTCGAATGTGAACATGGATAGACCCACCGGTGTATTTCACAATAATGAATCGTCTCACCTTTTAGATGTGATGCTTCATTTGAATTTAACAATACACTGATAATAGATAAAATATCCAGATTACTCATATAATCCTAATTTAAAATGTGTTATTCTGCATCTATGTGATAAAATGCATATTTTTATATAAAATAGTCCATTAAAATACATATGCGATGACTAAATTACCTAATGCATCAATAAATAGTATTAAAGAAATATTTTGATTACTTATTTCACCCTATTTTCCACCCATCTTTTTTCATCCCATCAACAGAGTAAATAAATGAAGTCTTAGAGCCTGTTTGGTTTTATTTTTATTTTCATTTATTTTTAAAAGTTGAAAAATCAGTTAGTGAAAATAAGTTAAAAATATATTGAATAGATTGGTGGAAAAATAATAATTATGTTAAGTTTAGTAGATTGTATGTAAAGAGAGATAATAATAATAATAATAATGATAATAAAGAGAGAACCTATATAAGTTATTAGAAGAAGATATATAGATTATTGCGTAATGTATTTTAAGAATAAAAATAAAAATATATTGAGTGAAAATGTCTAAAAAGTAATATATTTTAATTTTTATGTAATAAAAATATGAAAATAAAATTTGAAAATGAAACCAAATGGGCCCTTAGATTTTGTTTATAAGTAGAGTATATAAAGTAAGAGAGAATTGAATTACACAAACTCATCCCTATCTTACGTGTAACCAGCTTACTTTTAGTTCATGTTTACTTTGTGATATGGGATGATAGGATAAAATGAGGGATGAAAAGTTGAATTAGAATAATTTTATATTTTTTAAATTATATTTACTTTGTGGAATTATATAAATGATAAAAGTGGATAATTGTATTGAATGTTTACTTTGATGAATTGTAATATTGGGATAAATTTTAAAAGACCAAAGTACCCCTAATTAAAATATTTTTCTATTTAACATCAATGAATTAATTTTTCTCCATTTCAATAGAACATCCAACTATTTCCTTTTTTTTTTTTTGGCAAACATAAAAAAATTAATTTTATTCCATTCCAATACAACATCTTTACAAATGAAAATAAAATCTTATAATTCAAAGAATTTAGTGTAATTTTTTTCCATTTTGTTATTAATATCATTAGATACATTACAATTATATATATGTTTTTCTTTTAATTATTTTTAATATAAATATATTTTTAAATATTTTTAAAAATAAATATATTTTTAATATAAACATATTTTAAACCATTTTTAACTGTTTAATTGGCGCCCCGACTAGAAGTTCTTTAAAGCTACGGCACCATTTAGTCAGTGAGCATACTGGTATAATTAATTGTAAATACTTTGAAAAAATTTATAATTTTTACTCATCATCCCACTTTGACCATTCCTACGATAAAACTATCACAGCTTCTGGTCGGATGGGCCATTCTTCATTTAGTATGCACAGTAACGAGCTTGAGCTTATTTATCGCCCAAGTTATGCAAAGTAAACATTTGATGATGTGAGATGTTATCCAGATTAATATGACATATTTTAACTTAATTAGACCCAAAATTTTAATAAGGATTAAAAACATAAAAAAAAAATTATTTTAAATTAAGAAATAATTAACTGTCGACAATGACCCATCACCATTCAGGATCAGTACTTTCTGTCAATACAAAGTGTTTCAGACCTTGGAATCCTAATTTTACCATTATCAATCAATTATTCCATTCACTTTCAGCTCATCATCATCAATCACCTGACATCTCTTACCATGTCTTGTTTCTACAGTTGCCTGAATAAAAAATAGCTAGAAATACTACCTCACTGTATTGGATTTAATTGTGCTTACTATTCAGGCAATGCCACTCACACATTCACTGTGGGAATGTTTGAATATACTTTGGGAAGAAATGAATTTTGAAAATAGGGTTGGAAAATGTGAAAGTGGTATTGAAAAATGTGATTGATTTTTATTTATGTTTTGAAAAAATATGTATAAAATATTTTAGAAAGTTTTGGTGTGTTTGTTGATGTTTTAAAATGAAATATTTTTTTACTATGGGAGTTAAATCAGTACTTTTTTGTTAGGCATTTGGTGTGAAAATAAAATTGAATATATTTTTTATTTTATGGATAATAATAAATATATATGATATATATATATATATATATGCAATGAATAGGGGGTCTTGGAAAAAAAAAATAGAGAGCGTTATGAAATTTTTGTCCGACTCTTTTTGAAGCTAAATTGACTGTATGTTTTATCATATTTTGCTAAAATGATTTGTTTTGACAAAAAAACACCAACCAAACGTTGCCTATTTGTTTTGTACACTTTAGACCTGTAAATGGGTAGGGTGATACCCTACCCACACCCATACCCTAAAATACCCAAATAAAAATACCCAATTTTTACCCTACCCTAAAATACCCAAAAGAATAAGACCCTAACCCTACCCTACCCTAAATAACCTAAGACCCATTGGGTCTAGTTTATTGAACTTATGTTTTTAATATATACACTAATTTTCTTAATATATAGTAAAAATATTATTTGACATACGATAAGAAAAAATAATTTTTCTTCTATATTTAATTTAATCATTAAGTTTAAATTAATTAATTTTAAACTTTTTGCTAATTAAATTAACTATTTTATTAATATAATTAGCAGTTAAATTTTTTGCTAATTAAAAAACATACAGTTTAAAATTAGTTTTATTCAAACAGTTAATAAAAATAGTTTATTAAAAAAAAAGTTAATAAAAATAGTTTATTAAAAAAAAGTTAATAAAACCAGTTTATTAAAAAAACAATTAATAAAAAAAGTTTATTAAAAAACAGTTAATAAAAACAGTTTATTAAAAAACAGTTAATAAAAACAGTTTATTAAAAAACCATAAAGTTTATTAAAAAAATAGTTAATAAAAACTGTTTAAAAGCAAAAAGAAATTCTATATTTAATTTTATAAAAACAGTTAATTTCTATATTAATAAACTTTATTCATTAGCAAAATTAATTTTATTGATTATTTTTGTAAAAATATTTATTCCACTATTAATTTTATTAATAAAAAACGTTCAACTGTTGCTATTCCAATTTTTTTTAAAAAAAATTGCTATCTCAATTTATTAACTTTATTAATTTAGTTTAATTTTTAATAAAAAAAATTATTTAATTGTTACCGTTCATTCACATATTCATAATTTTTATATATAAAAAGTTTATTATTAATATAAATTTAATTTTGGTATAAACAATTTTTAGTTTTATAAATTAAATTTAAGTATAAAGTAATGGGTAAGTTATGGGTATGGGTACATGGGTATTTTATGGGTATGGACCCTACCCATACCCATTACATTATATTTAATAAGTATGGGTATGGGTATGGGTATGGGTATCATATTTTGGGTCTGGGTAGGGTATTACCCTACCCATTTACAGGCCTAGTACACTTCATCAATTTGGCTAATTTGTCTCCTAATGTATAATTTAAACAAAGGAAATATTGATGTTAATTTATTGGGTTTGGTTAATATATAATAATAATAATAATAATAATAATAATAATAATAATAATAATAATAATAATATGGATAAACCTAACACAATTAACATATTTAGGTCTTTGGCGTGTATGGTGCATACAGTCAAATATATATCATATTGCTGAGATAATTTGTCCTCAGGCATCAATCCAATCATATGAGTGATGCTACATCACAAATTTTATTAATTTGGTACATTTACAACTCAGACTCAAACCCCTTTTTCTTATTAATTTTTGGAGTCCAGCGACGAACTTGTTCTGGGGCACCTCTTGTGACTGAATTCAATATTTTTTATGGCAACAGAAAATTTCTTTAGTCACAGGATGTTACCTATATAAATCTTTAATCTTTCAGTTTTTGATTATCATAAACTTTTTATCTTTTGAAATACAATTTTTTTTTCGATAAAAGATGCAAAATGTTAAGTGTTGAGCACCCAGTTAGAGCAATAGATTTGATTTATCAAGAATTAACAAATTATACCAACATTTTTAATGATAAAAGTAATACCCAACACATAAAAGATAAAAACACATAGATTTACGTATTTTTGCAAAATTCTTCTACATCCAGACCTTCATAGAAGAATTTATTCTTCTAATACGAGTGAAATTCACCATTAAATGATAATCCTAAAATTTTATATACCTAATCAAAACAAAAAAATATCATGTACAACCACTTTCAAAATTACTAAAGAAATATTCAATTCAAACAATTGTATTGCCTTCATTAGTAACTCAAAATAAGTATATCATGAATATCAAGTTTCTATTACTTAAGAATTCAATAAGCACTCCTCAATTATAAGAGTTAATTACATGATAATTTCGTCTAAAATTGGAAAATTGTGATAAAAGAAGAATTTCTAATTCTATAATAAAAATTCATAATCAAATTTGATTTTCGAATACCCTAACACTAAAATTTTGTGTATTTTTATTCTATGGCTTTAAAAGTAATGATTGAAAATTTATGATGTTAAAAGGCTAATTTTAAAAATAATTTTTTTATTATATTTTAAATGTTAAAAGAATAATAAAATTGGAAAGGTGTGTATATATATATATATGTGTGTGTGTGTGTGTGTGTGTGTGTGTGTTTTTATTATTGTAACCTTACATGACATTGAAAAATGTGAGTGTTTATAGAAAGGACCATCATTTATTCAATTATGAAGATTTTGTCTTCATATGTCCCCCATTAATCGTTAACAATCAATCAAGACGTTCTGAAAGTCTTTATCAAATCTCAACGCTGAGCATTACCTTTTAGAACCATCGCCCAATGACTTTTGTCACCTTTTCGGCATTCCTCCTTGAAGATGAGCTCTTATCAGTCTCTCTCTCTGCTTCTCCCTTACTTTTGTTCTTTTTACAAGGTCCACCACTCATGTTATACGATTCCTAGTATTTAGAAAATACTACACTTCATTGATCAATATATTTTTTTAGCTCATGGAAATTTGGATGTTCTTTTGATTATATTTAATCAGTCTGCTATAATATAGCTAAATTTATTTACTTTTTTCTTTTCGAAAATTCAGATATCATAAAACTTTCTAATATTATTATCCATTATGTTGTTTAATACTAATCAAATACTTTTAAATGATTCAAAGAAAATCTAAAAAGCAATTATATAAGTTGACTAATAAAAACATCTGTATTTGGTTATAACATACTGTTTCTATTTTAATCTTTTTTCTTATTTTTCTTTTTGGTAATATTTTAGCGCCCGTTTGGTTTTATTTTTATTCTCATTTTTCATTTCTATTATTTTCAAAATTGACAATAAGTTTGTATTTGGATATATTGTTGAAAATGAGTTTGTATTTGTTTTCCCAAAATATTTTAAATAATTTTTGAGAAATGGGATTGGGGAATGTGATGAGTGTTTATTTGTATTTTAGGTGGTAGATGGAGATTATTTTGAAAAAAATTATTTATTTGATAGTGTTTTGCATGAGACAAATTTTACTGTTAATGTCATATCAATCATTTTTTTGGTTGGGTTGTTGGAGTAAAATAAATATTTTGATATTATTTATAAATGTATATATATAAATTATGTAATTGGTGTATGTATATATATTTGTAATGATGAATTTAGAGTGGGGTATAGAGGAATAGATTTTAGGGTGAATTTTTAAGGGTATTTTGGGAATTATGTTGTGTGCTTTGGGAAGAGGGATTGGGGAATGTGATGATTTATTTATTTAAGTTTTGGGAGTTGGAAAATATTTTTGGGAACTTGTAAACAAATAAAGCCAATTAATAATAATAATAATAATGAAATAAAGAGAGAATATATAGGTTATTGAAAAATATATTTTGAGAATGAAAATGAAATTGATTTCAGGTGAAAATGTGTAAAAGGTGATGTATTTTAATTTTTAAATAGTTGAAAATGTGAAAATGGGGTGTGAAGATGAATCGAAACGGAGCCTTATCTCTTATAAGAGTAATTTTTTTTCTTTTCCAAAACTATTATTTCTGATGGTAATTAATGTTGTGGGCACGCTAAAAGACCATCTTACCCCTTACTATAATTAAAAATATTCCCGTAGGACAGGATCCATGCTTTTTACACGGGTCAGGTCACGACCCAGACAAACCCGACCCAGACCCGAGCCGCAACCCGAATGCTAGACCACAGATCAGCCAATGATCCCACGCGTGGAACAGTGCCGCACGATCCGTACAGAAAGGACCAAACGTTGCCTATAAAGAGCACAGTTCCAGGTCAAGTCATGATACCTAATCACCACTTACTATCTGCATCTAATTTCCTCTTGATCTCGAACTCGATTAATCACCCACCAACTTAGGCATCGGAGGGCCTTAGCTGAAGGCGATCTCAACTAACCTAATGTGTTCTCTTGTGGTCAGGTCAGAAGCCTAAAATTCACTTATGTGGTTCCGGGTCGAGGTCTTGACTACGATCAAGGATATACGAGACATTTCAGATCGAGGTCATAGCCGTGGAACTCGAGCCGCATCAGTTGGCGCCGTCTGTGGGAATTCTGATTTGATTCATCAGTAGCAAGAGTCAGTTGTAAGTGATGGACAGAACTCCTGGAAGAACCCTAGATACTCTAATCCCCATATCGCCAATGACCCCATCCTCGCCAATATCGCCTACCTCCCCATCACCACCCGTGGCAATGTTGCAAAATGCTCAAACAAGAGGGGAACCAAGAACTTCGCTACTAGATCCCAGCGGAACGCAGGTCATACAAATCAGTAGAAACAACCTAGAACAAATGGTCTTTGAGATGAGCCAGTGGTTATGGGAAGAACGTGAGTGGCGAGCCCGGGAAGAGGTAGTGGTGCCTCTTCAGATTGGCCTCGTATCGGTGAACCGGCCGCTGTTCCAAGAAAGAAGGTTGGGTCCATCGCTGGCAGAAGGAGTGCAAGGATTGAGGATATCCAGGGGAGAGGAGACAGCAGACTCTGATGAGATGGAGAGCATGGTGGTAGAAGGGTGAATCACCCACCTAATGTTTACTGAAGGAAAGAAGGGTTAAGACTGGAACTATTGACATTGAATAGGGATGACCCAGCATTTAAGAGACCCCAACCTTCGCTTTCCAGGGAGGAGGTTAATGAGATAAGTGACCAGGTTGAACAGTTGAGCAGGAAGATCAATGAGCTTAAAAAGAAAGAGACTTTGTCATTGCAGAAGAAGAACTCGCCGTTCTCCGCAGAAATACTTGTCGAGTTTGTGGCCTCATACTTTAAACTGCCTGAATTGCCCGAGTGCGATGGGAACAAGAACCCTCAGGAACACGTAACCGTTTTTGAAAATATCATGAACCTATATGGACAGTCTGACGCCATGAACTCCAGGATCTTTATGATCACGCTCAGTGGGAGGGCTTAAGAGTGGTTTATGGGGCAGGTTCTAGGAATGATAGTATCTTATGATTAGCTTATAAGGAGGTTCCTATACCAATTTGCTAGTAAAAAGAAATCTAAGAGGTCGGCCACATACTTGTTCACTATACGAAAAAGGGAGGATGAGGCCTTAAGAAGCTTTATGAATAGGTTCAACAACGAGATGCTGGAAGTGCAAGACTTGCGTATTGACATGATCACAAGCATCCTCATACATGGCCTCAAGAAGGGACCGGTGGCATTGGCTCTTGCAAGGGAACCCCCGGAGGATATGGAGCAGATGATGGAAGTAGCACAACGTTACATTCAAGATGAGGAGATCAACATCGTGAAGGATCATGAGTGGTCCAAGAATGCTCCCCGAAGGTCTGAAAAATACCAAGGACCTCCTAAAGCCCGATCTGAGAAAGATCACTAATGTTCCCCGCTATGGAAGTACAATCACTATTCCCCACTCAACACCACGAGGTCCTACGTACTTATGGCTATCGAGGGATCGAAGATACTACAGTGGCCTCAGAAGATACAAGATACCCTAGCAAGACGAAACTCAAACAAATATTATCGCTTTCATAAGGATCGGGATCATGATACTGAGGATTGCATTCGGCTCAAAGATGAGGCAGAGAGGCTCATCAGGTAAGGATATCTGAAGGAGTTCTTTGCTAAGGAGTTTAGAACCAAAGGGTGCGAGTTTGAGGGGGAGCTCGGGAAAAAGAGGGATCGATCTCGATCTCGAAGCCGATCTCGCAGTATAGATAGGAAAGGTAAAGAGATAGCTAATGATCCCTTGGGTGATAACTTACCAAAGTGAGGAGTCATATACATGATAGCTGGGGGTCCCACATCAAGGGATTCCCATAGCTCGAGGAAGAGGCATGTCAGATCCATTAGGAACCAGGTAAATTAGAAAAGAACTAGTGTCATGATGAATATTGCTAATGAGCCCGTTATTACCTTTAATGGAAGGGATTCTCTGGGGGTCATTGGAGCCCAAAATGACCCCATGGTCATCACCATGGACATAACAAAATTTTTCGTGCACAAAGTCCTTGTGGATAGTGGAAGTTCAGTGGACATAATATTTTTGGAGGTCCTAAAAAAGATGGAGCTCACGCTCTTAAGAGTCTCGCCAGTATACACACCATTAGTAGGATTTGGAGAAGCCAAGATCACGCCAATAGGAACAATCAACCTCCCGGTGTCCTTGGGAAAGGAACCGTGCTGCAATACCCTGATGCTTAAATTTCTGGTGGTGGATGCCCCATTCGCATATAACGTGGTCTTAGGCAGGCCTGGCCTGAACCAGTGTCAGGCAGTGATATCAACTTTCTACCTCAAAATGAAATTCCTAACTAGCAGAGGAATTAGAGAAGTGAGTTGCGACCAGAAAGAAGCAAGGGAATGCTACAATGTGTCTCTGAAAAAGAGGCTCAAGGGTGAAGGCTCGGGCTCAGGATTGAGGTCGAGGTTGAAAGGTGTAGACGCAGGATCAAGGTTAAAGGGTAAGAAGGCCATTGTGGCTTCTGCAAAAGACCTAGCAAACTTGAAACCCCAGGACGAAAATAAGAAAATGCGAGTCAAGGAATGCCGGATTGAACCAGCTGGTGGGATCAAGGAAATTGAGTTAGTGCCAGGAGACCCAAGCAAGACGACGAGAATTGGAACCTAGATGACCTCAGAATTGGAACTATTGACAATCGAATTCCTGCGGCAGAATGTGGATGTCTTCGCTTGGAAGCCTTCGAATTTTGAGGGGATAGACCTCGAGGTGGAAATGCATAGGTAAAATGTGGACCCCCAAGTCAGACCCATCCAACAGAAAAAGAGGAATCACGGGGCCATGAAGAACCGGATCATAGAGGATGAAATAAATAAACTGCTGGAAGCGGGTTATGTTATTGAGATCTAGTTCACGAAGTGGCTGTCGAATGTGGTAGTCGTGCTTAAAACAGGTGATAAGTGGAGAGTGTGCACAGATTACTCAGACCTGAATAAGGCCTGCCGGAAGGACCCCTATCCCTTACCGCGGATCATCGTACTGGTAGACTCCACAGCGGGATGCGCCCTCCTTAGCATGATGGATGTTTTCCAAGGATACCACCAAATCTTTATGGTAGAAGAGGATCGAGATAAGACGACATTTGTGATTGAAAGAGGGATCTTTTACTATAATGTCATGCCCTTCGGATTAAAGAATGCGGGAGCCACTTACCAGTTGTTAGTTAACAAGATGTTTAAAGATCAGATCGGGGTCGCAATGGAAGTATATGTGGACGATATGCTGGTTAAGATCTTAAATGAGGCCGATCACTTGGCGCATTTAGAGGAAGCTTTCACCATAATGAGAAAATACAAGATGAAACTCAACCCGTCTAAATGCACTTTTGGAGTCAAATGAGAGAGGTTCTTGGGGTATCTGGTTAGTGAGAGTGGGATAGAGGCAAACCCGAAAAAGATCAAGGCCATAACCGGCATGAGCTCACCCAAGTCAGTAAAGGATGTGCAGAAGTTGACGGGCATGATTGCATCTTTAAATCGGTTCATCTCAAGGTCAGCCGATAAGAGTTTTCCATTCTTTAAGATCTTAAGGAACATGAAAAACTTTCAATGGGATGAGGTGTGTGAAAAGGCATTTCACGATCTGAAGGGGTACTTGGCCTCACCACCTATGTTGGCAAAACCTGTCCTAGGGGAGCCCCTCTACTTGTATTTAGGAATATCAGAGTATGTGGTCAGCTCGATGTTGGTCAAAGAGGAAAACGCGGTACACAAACTTGTGTATTATGTGAGCAAGATATTGCAAGGGGTAGAAAGCAGGTACTTGGAGGTCGAGAAGCTGGCCCCTGCCCTTATGACGGCGGTGAGGAAGTTGAGACCCTATTTTCAATCTCATAAAATAATTGTCTTGACTAACCACCCATTGAGATAGGTCCTAGCTAAACCTGGCGTTTTAGGTAGACTGACCAATTGGGCCGTGGAACTGGGGGAGTTCGACATAGAATATCGAAGTAGGAACGCGGTGAAAGCCCAAGTCCTGGCCGACTTTGTAGTTGAGATGGTGGGACAAGACCCCAAACCAAGTGAAGAAACATGGATGATGCATGTCGATGGATCCGCCACGTCACAGTACGGGGGAGTGAGAATTTTCTTTAAAGGACCCGAGTTGGTGGAGCTCAAGTTCGCTGTTAAACTTGCTTTTGAGGTCATGAATAATGAGGCCGAGTATAAAGCTATGGTTATAGGACTGAAAGCTGCCAAGCGCATGAATATTTAGAAGTTGAATGTTTACACTGACTCACAACTTGTGGCTCTCCAGATCGAAGGAACTTTTGAGACACGGGAGAGGTCGATGACTGAGTACCTGAGAAAGGTAAAGGAGCTCATGTCTGAGTTTGAATTTTGCAAAGTATAGCATATCCCGAGGGAGGAGAATGAACGAGCGGATGCCTTGGCCAAGTTTGGCAGTTCAACTATAAGAACCTGAAGTGTGAATATAACCTTGCTGGTAGTTGAACATTCTGAGTTAAAGGATGCCATCTCTGAAAAAGAAATGGTGATCCAAAACACGAAGGGGCGACTTGGAAAGATGGCTTGGTTTGGTACTTAACGAATGGGACCCTACCTGAGGATCTGAAGGAAGCTAAAAGACTGACCTTCAGGACAAATTGGTTTATCATGATCAGTGGGGATTTATATAAGAGATTGGTGGAAGGACCTCTGCTAAAGTGTTTGGGACCCGAAAGGGCTCAGTATGTGATGCGAGAAATCCATGAGGGTAGCTATGGAAACCACTCGGGTGGAAGGTCTTTGGCAATGAAGACCCTCAGGCAAGGGTACTTTTGGCCCACCATGAACTAAGATGCGGCAACCTTGGTGAAAAAGTGTGAGAAATGCTAAATTCATGCCAACTTAGCCTATCGACCTGTTGTTCTGATGGAGCCGATTCCTGTGTCATGTCCTTTTGATCAATGGGGGATAGATGTTTTGGGCTCGTTCCCAATGGCTTGGGGTCAAAAGAGGTTTGTGATAGTAGCAGTCGAATATTTCAGTAAATGGGTGGAGGCAGAGGCATCAGTAAAGGTCATAGAAAATGAGGTCATGGGCTTCCTTTGGAAGAATATAATATGCAGGTTCGGGATCCCTAAAGTATTGATCTCAGATAATGGAACTCAATTTAATGGGAAGAAAATCACTAGTTGGTGTGAGGAGCTCAAGATCAAGCAGCGGTTCACTTCAGTAGGGAACCTGAAAGCGAATGGTCAGACAGAAGTGACTAATATGGACCTCTTGAAAAGCCTCAAAGCCCGATTGGATGAGGCTAAAGGAGGTTGGGCCGATGAACTCCAGGGGGTCCAATGGGCACATCGCACTACCCCAAAAACAGCTACTGGCGAGACCCCATGCTGCTTGGTGTATGGAGCCGAAGCTGTGATCCTTGCCAAGATTGGAGAACCGACCCAGAGAATCTTAGAGTATGAGCCTGGAGATAACGTTGATGCTAGAGAATTCAAGTTAGAGGTAATAGAAGAAAAGCGGGACAAGGCTTATATCAAGATCCAAGAATATAAGAACCTCATGGCACGGCAGTACAACAAGAAAGTTAAATGGAAGAGCTTCGAGATAAGAGATTGGGTCTTAAAAAAGGTGGACGTATCCAAGCATGTAGGAAAGCTGGACCCAAATTGGGAAAGACCATATAAAGTGTTGAAGATAACTAGGCAAGGGTCATACAGGTCGGAAGATGCCAGGGGAAATGAGCTACCGAGATCGTGGAACATACAGAACTTGACAAAATTTTATATTTGAAAATGCAATGAGCTTTGTAAAGCCAGTACGTGGCTAATCCTCTTTGTAATGCATTTTACTTAATATGCTTCATTTAATTCCAAGAACTTATTTCTCATGCAATCTAGTTTGTGTTTCTCTGCCAACAACGAGAAGATCCCACGTCAATGGGATCGAGTTCCTGCAGAGGATCTACATAAGATCCCCATAGCGAGGAAATCCCAAGTTATCGGGTCGGGTTCCCTCATGGGATCTGAACAAGATCCCAGCAGCAAGAAGCTCCCTGCAGCGAGAAGATCCCACGTCAATGGGATCAAGCTCCCATAGGGGATCTGCACAAGATCCCCATAGCGAGGAAATCCCAAGTTATCGGGGGTCGGGTTCCCTCATGGGATTTGCACAAGATACTAGTAGGGAGAAGATCCCAAGTCAATGGGATCAGGTTCCCTCATAGGATCTGCACAAGATCCCAGCAGCGAAAAGATCCCATGTCAATGGGATCGAGTTCCCGTAGGGGTCTGTATAAGATCCCCGTAGCAAGGAAATCTCAAGCTATCGGGGTCGGGTTCCCACATGGGATCTGCACAAGATCCTAGCAGCGAGAAACTCCTCGTAGCGAGGAAATCCCAAGTTATCGGGGTCGAGTTCCTGCATGGGATCTGCACAAGATCCTAGCAGCGAGAAACTCCCCATAGCGAGGAAATCCCAAGTTATCGGGGTTGGATTCCTGCATGGGATCTGCACAAGATCCTAGCAGCGAGAAGCTCCCTGCAACGAGAAGATCCCATGTCAATGGGATCGAGTTCCTGTAGAGGATTTGCACAAGATCCCCGTAGCGAGAAAATCCCAAGTTATCGGGGTCTAGTTCCCGCATGGGATCTACATAAGATCCTAGCAGTGAGAAGATCCTAAGTTAATGGGATCGAGTTCCCTCATGGGCTCTGCACAAAATTCCCACGATGCATGAGCGGGTAGTGGAGGCAATACATCGAGTATTATTCAAAGTGATGTCTACAACAATAATTGACAAGAACCCAGTATTTCAATAAATTCAAGTGCTTACAATATCTTTTAGGCCTCGGGTTCGCAATACAATATAGGAATTGGGGTATAGGGAAACTCGATCCGGGAAGACAAAAATACAAAATTCTGTTAAGTACGGAAGTACTATTACTGCTACGCTTGCTGCCCGATTTTCGTGACCGCTTCGGGAGGAGCAGGAGCTTCATGGGGAATCTCTCCTTCCTCAGTAGCTGGGGGAAAGACCTCATCCTCATTAGCTAAGAATGCGAACTCGTTCTCAGCTTCATCTTCCTCAAGGAGCCCGCTTGAGGGGTAGTCTTTTAAATCGGCGTCCTTGGTGGGGTCGAGTCGCTTTAAATCAAAGCCTTCAACGATCCCGCCCAGTTTCTGCAGTTGAGCTTGGCACTTCAAGAAGCTCATGTGAGCATACTCTGCTGCTTTTTCCTCGACTATGGACTTAAATGTACCAGACTTCTTAAAAGCTCGCGCTTTCTCCATCCTAGTGTTCTAGATCAATTCCTTATACTCGGTGGAGCTGTCGAACTCCGCGTGTCCCTTGGAGCAGCCCAACTCATAGGACACCTTCTTCTCCGAGGCTAAGGACTTCTTCATTTTTTAAAGCTTTTGTTCTAGGTCCTTGATCTTTTGGTCCCGGTCCGCCAGCTCCTCTTTATGTGATGCAAGCTCGCTGTCGATGGACTATTGAGTTGACTTCAGATTAGCCTCGAGCTCTTCTTTAGCTTCTTTGAGTTCCATGACCCCCATGTCTCGAGTCATGAAGCGGCTTCTCTAGTAGGCGCACTGAAGGGATAATTGGTGTATGTATGTGATCCCCTGCAAAAGAGACAAATGACATTAACTCATGAACCCTAGCAGTTGGAAAAATTCTAAAAACCATCACACGAGATTCTAAACTTGCCTGCATTAGGGCATGAGCGTCGTGCTCCTCGAGCTGAGCAAAGTTCATGGGCGCGAGTAAGTCCTGGTCTTGAGACATTAAGTACCCCTTATAAAGCTCGAATGAAGTCTCTCTCGATCTCGACCGTAACATGGAGCTTTGATCTGTAATTTTCTAGTTCGGGATCAAAACTGGACGCAAAGAATTGCTAGAAAAGCTCAAGTTGATGGTCTTGTAATTCTCACGTGCGTCGTTTAGCAGGACCTCACGTTGAGCAATGATATCGAGGTCGCGGGATGAAGTAAGTGCAGGATCGGGTTCGGTTTGTTCCTTCTTACTCGAGGAGCCCCCCCTCACTCAACCCCTTCCCCTTAGATTTCTCCGAGAGGCTTTTACTAGAATGACTGGGGGAGGTCAGCTTTGGGCTCTTTCTTTTGGAGCTATGTTTTCGCTTCTTACCCTTGCTCTTGGAAGAGCTCTTAGCAGCGACCTCGGCTTCAGGATTGGGCTCGGCCCCGGAATTGGGAACTTGGTTGAGGGGGACCGACTATTCAACCGGAGCCACTACGCTGGAGGACTGGATTGAGGTCGGCGCGGGGGTCAGAGCAGGTGCAGCAAGCACGAGCCCAGATGACTGTGCCTTGGCTAGCAGGGCCTTCATCTTATTGATTATCCTCAGATTCTTGCTCGACATGACTAAGAAAACAAAACACAGAAAGAGTTATACTTTGACCTGCTATAGGTAAGCAAGAAACGGAGAAAGAATGAGTTAACAAAATGACAAAGAAGACCATCCTCCAAGGTCCTTTGGACCCGAATGTTAGTTGACATAAGGCCAACGACCTTGAGGACCTCCTGTCTCAAGAGCTCGTTAGCCTTATACATGTGGGTAGTTAGGGTGTCTATGAAATCTTCTCCCCACGTGACCTCATCCGACACAGAGAGCTTAGGCTTCCTATGCCTCCAGTCGGATCTGAACTGCCAAGGACGATTGGCAGGGGCCTGGATAAAAATGAACTTTTCCTTCCAAGGGCTTAAGGAGGAAGGAATCTTATCTACAAATTTACATGAAGGTCACGCGGTAAGATAATAGAACCCGCGCTCCTCGGATCGGGTCGAGTTCATGATTGAGTAAAGTGACCAGAAGTGGGCAAAGGAGGGCTCGACCCCGAAGTGGGTCATTATAATAAAAAAATAGAGGATATGTCTTATTGCTTTGGGGATGAGCTAGGCTGGGCACAATCTAACCCTAAGAGGATGTTCTCTATGGGATCAAGGATGGGAAACCTCAGCCCCCCTCCAGCATCCCTATTGGGAAGGTGGCGCTACCAGAAGGGGGGAGATGCATCCAATCCGACTTATTAGGGAATATTATTTGGTAATCGACGGGATAAAGAATCTCGACCTAACCTCGATGACCACTAAAGACCCTGGGTTTGGAATTATTACTAGCCATGGAGACGTCGGGAGAACGTACTCCTCCATCTCGGGATCCTGGACTGACTCGCTCATTGGGGTTAGAGGAAGACCTACCGAGTTCGGGGTCGAAAGATCGAGATCCTGGGAACCGAGAGGAAGCAGAGGGGATGCCTAACCTGAAAAAGGGACAATTTGAAGGGAGGTCAAGCCCTCAGAACCTGAGGAAGAGGAAGTACTTTCATTTGACCCCAGCTGATAAGGGCTTTGAGTCCCTTCAGAGGAGGAACTCGAATTTGAGGCCATTATTATAGAGGAAAAGACGAACCTAAAGAAATGGGGTATGGGGTTGATAATAATAGATGGATCTTGGGGTCTGAGAAGGTTAGCGGAGATAACATAGAGAAAGAACCAAATGAAGTTGTGTAGTAACCCTCAGGAATTTATAGGATATGAGGGTAACAGTTCATTCATCGAGGCAACATCAACGGCCCTGATCAGAGGGGTTTGATCGAACGGCTATGGTGAGTTAGCATCTACTTCCATAATTGCATAGGCTTATCTCCCCAGGCAGGAGCAAGAACTAATGCACTTTGGAAGTGGGGAAGTTAATGATGGTAATGTTAATGATGGTAATTATTGTTGTGGGCACGCTAAAAGACCATCTTACCCCTTACTATAATTAAAAATACCCCCACATGACAGGATTCACGTCTTTTTATGTGGGTTAGGTCACGACTCAGACGAACCCAACCTGGACCGAGCCACGACTCGAATGCTGGACCGTAGATCAGCCAATGATCCCATCCGTGGAACAGTGCCAGCACAATCCGTACAAAAAGGACCAAGCGTTGCCTATAAAGAGCACAGTTCTAGGTCAAGTCATGACACCTAATCACCACTTACTATCTACATCTAATTTCCTCTTGATCTCAAACACGATTAATCACCTCACTAACTTAGGCATCGGCGGGCTTTATCTGAGGACGATCTCAGCTAGCCTAACGTGTTCTCTTGTGGTCAGGTCCAAAGCCCAAAATTCACTTGTGGTTCCGGGTCGAGGTCTTGACTACGATTAAGGATACACGGGACACTTCAGATCGAGGTCATAGCTGTGGAACTCGAGCCGCATCAATTTCAGTTGAAAATAAAGATGTACTATTACTAATTTTCAACCGCTATTTTGAATAATGGTAGAAAAATACAGAAAATCTATATTATATTTCAAACTTTTAGGGTTTTTTTGTTTATAATTTCAAGTACATTTCCATATTTCTAACATTTCTTAAGTTGCAGACACTGGTGCATCCAGAAATTTTGGTTTTATAAAATTGAAAATGAAAATGTGTTTAATTTAATTATATATATCTAAAGGAAAGAGAGTTTTCTTTGAAAATATGCTTAGTTATAAAGTTTCCAGAAGGATGGTTTTTATGTGATATTAAATTCTAATATAAAAGTTATAGGTCTCATTATTTTCTTTATGACCCATCAATTAAATTAATATCTTGGAAGGATAATTATAATTTAACTCGTAATATATTGATCGTATCAGTATTTTTTTTTATGTCCCATTAGTATGTTAATAGAAAAATATTATTTTATATATTAGTGGATATTAATTATTTTTAAATTAATTAAGTATTATATAAAACATTAACGATATGAATCCTACTTCAACAGATTAAGGGTTAAAATTTTGGCATCTATAAATGTAGAAACTCTCGTTTTCAATTCGTAATTTTGACTGAAATCCTTATAAATGAAAATAAGTGGTGCTTCTTTTAGAAAGTGGATAAAACATTTACATTGTTGAGTTTTCTAAATAGAGAAAAAAGTTTTAGAAAAATCTTTTTGTAAATATTAATGTCTCACATCGGTGAAATAAATAAGTTGTGGTCTCTATATATGGTTTTAGATAATTTCACCTCTGGAAGCTCGCTTTTGGGGTAAATTAGGACCAATGCCCATTTTTTAACATGGTATTAGAGCTGTAAATAGATATTCAAAAATTCATTTATTGTTCACATCTGAATTTGTTTATAGGGCATATTATCCATATCCGATTAAAGTGGATATTATCCATATTCGATTAATAGATATCCGACCGTAAACGGATACGAATATGATAATTGCCTATCCGATCCATTTAATATCCGCTCCGAGTACATATCTATTGGATATATCCGTCTATATATTTGATTATCCATAATTTAATTAAATCTATTATCAATATCTAATAATATTATTTAAAAAATTATTACATATAATATATTATTATACATAATAAATTATTTTTATTTTTTCAATATGAAATCTCATAATCTATATATAGATGAATATAAGTGTAAATTAGTAATTAAAGAATTAATAAGAAAAAATTAGTACTTAAGGATTATGAAGAATTGATAGACGGTAGTAATGATAATTAAACACTACTAAATCAAGAAAAAAATTTAAAAAATCAATATATGAATGATAAATTGGTCAATATAAAATTATTGTTACTTGATTTTATAATTAATTTATATTAGTGTCATTTTATTAATATTAATTAATCATAAAGTTAACTACTAATTTAAAAAAATTAACTAAATCAAGAATAAGTATTTTTTTAATTCTAAGATAAACTAGTACACTTTTTTTTAAAATGAAATTTATTAGAAAAAATACATTTTATTACAAGTTAACGGATTCGGATATTCAGATATTTGTAAATGAATATTTGGATATTTATAAATGGATGTATCCTAATAACTATAGTCGGATACAGATATATCCGAATTCAGTTACTATCCGTCGGATATGAATTCGGATGCTATTAAAAAATATCTGTCCGATACGAATATAGATACGGAGATGAATATTATAAAACTTAAACGGATACGGATACGGATACTGCATATCCGTACCGTTTAATATTTGTTTACAGTCCTATATGGTATCAGAGTCACCAATTCTCGATGTTGGGCTATCCAATATTGTTGAGCTACCTATTTCGTGTTATTTCACGCTATGTTCATTCATGGGCATGCATGAAGCATATTAATCTCCTACATCGGTGAAATAAATAAGTTGTTCTTGGGCGTGTACGGGGGTGTGTTAGTGTCCTACATCAGTGGAATAAATAAGTTGTGATCTCTATATAAGATTTTGGGTAATGCACACCTTTTGAGCTAGTTTTTGGTGTGAATTAGGCCTAAAGTCCATTATTCAATAGTAAATATAAACAAACTGCCCCTTAATTTCAGAAGGAGAAACCATGTCATTTATAAATTTTCAACAAGAATGTCTTCAATGTGTACGGTGAAAATTCAGACATTTAATAAAAGGGGGAAAAACAGAAATAAAGCTAAGAAAACAAAATAAAAGATATCACGAAGAAATTAATCTCGGCGGATATCATTCCCTCTTTGACTTTGTTAAACTTTCAACATCTAACAATTCAAACAAGGCTTTCATATTATAAAACAGATATTTTTACAATGCTTTTCATCACTTTTCAGCACGAAAAATATAGTAACAGAAAGCAGCAATTAAGAATATTAATGATGAAGGAAATTAGCTGCTTAATCATCTTAGAAATCCATTAATTAGAGAAGAAGGGCTTCCCAAATTTCAGCAAAGACTTGAATGATAACCTTATGATGATGATAAGAGTTAAGCGACAAAAAACAGTGCAACAGATTCTTCAAATCTTTTGCTGCATATATCTGTTTTTCCACAATCATTTCCACCATAGACGTCCTGAAATCACTGTAGGGGTCACTGGAACGCTTCACCACCGCCAAGCTGTCTTCCACTGCCGCCATCCTCCGCCGTGTGGTGGTGGTGGAGGAAAATAAATTGGCCCTGTCATTCTCTTCTTCTTCTTCATCATCGCTGCTGAACAAGCCATTGTACTTGTATTCTGGGAACTCAGCAAATCCGGAGTACTTCTTAGATGCTAGGCACCGTCCCAGCTTCTTTCTGTTTGTCGGCTTTCTGGACTTTTTCTTCTCTTTGGGAACTCCAACTCGATACAAAGGTGAAATAATGGGGGAAGCAGGGGGGCATTTTCGACCATCCATATGATCAGAGGAAAGAAAAGGGAGTTTGCTTCTCATTAATGAGTTGTTGATTTTCTTGTTTATGAAATAGCTTTCTTCGGGCGTTGCTGGGAAGCTGAATCGACGAGGTTGTGGGGAGAAAAGCTCGACCAACTGGTAGTGCTGGCGGTTGTGATGGGTCTCAACGACGTCGGAGATTTGATCTTTGGACTTGCATGAGCCGAGGGGAAACCGGAGAATGCGGCAGATACGGATTTTCAAGCAGTTCTCCGCCATAGGGATGGTGGTGGGTAGTGGGTTGGTGGAGGAGGTGACTGCTAAATTTCTCTCTTACTAGAATATAAACTTGGAGAGAGACAGAGGGAGACAAAGAATTTTATTAAAGAATTTTTATTTGTCATTAAAAAAGTGATGAGCACTTTTGCCGTTTTCGTCGCCGTGCTTGTCCATATATATATTAAGAGTAAATCCGAGTAAAATTTAGGATAAAATTTATTTTGCCCCCATTGTACTATGAAGTATGTATCAAATACCTCATATACTATCAAAATTTTTAAATATCCTCCTCATGTGTTGTCAAATACTCCCATGTACTATTGAAAATCTTCAAATACTCCATGTACTAACAAAAATCTTCAAATATCCCCCTCAAATTTATTTATTATTAATTAAATAGTTGACGATGTCAAAACTCTACAGTAAATTACTGATTTAACTTAAAAAAATAACTTAATAGTATAAAACCTAGGATATATGGTATTTTTTTACAAAGTAGTGAAAAATTATAGGTGAAATATAACAAAATCCTACATATTATTATACATTTTTTAAATCCCAAAATGAATGCAAATTTGGAATTTTTTTGATAA
Source organism: Jacaranda mimosifolia (assembly GCA_018894105.1). Lineage (NCBI taxonomy): Eukaryota > Viridiplantae > Streptophyta > Magnoliopsida > Lamiales > Bignoniaceae > Jacaranda > Jacaranda mimosifolia. The sequence continues at coordinate 22,321,894 of CM032126.1, forward strand.
ATATTTACGAAATAGAAATATGTATAATGGTTCTATGTATTTTATTTTGGCACAAGCAGCCTCTGCTTTGTTGATTCCACATGTTCTGTATTAAAATGGAGCTGTTTAATATTTTTTTATAAAAAAAATAAAATGATTTAATATTTTTGTTGGATTAGGAGTTAGATGATACTTTAAGTCCTAAAATGAAAGTAATAAAATTAAAGTAAGAAACTTGAGCATTATATAGTAAACCGTAAGGGTATTTTGGACATAAAATTTTTCAATGATTATATGTATAAAGAGAATAATTTTAGTGCTACATCAACCAAACAACTGTTACTTTTCTAATGGCAAAGAAGTTTGAGTGGGGTATTTAAAGGTTTTGGTAGTATAGGTGTAAGGATAGATTTGTCTACGCAGAAAAAAAAAAGCCGCGTATCCTAAGTTTTTATGTTATTTAGTTATTTTCTGAGGTTAAATCATTAATTTACTGTAGAGTTTTGACACCGTCAGCTATTTTACTAACGACAGATGATTTTGAGGGGGGTATTTGAAAATTTTTGGTAGTTAAGGGGGGTAGTTGACACTCTTGAGAGGGGTATTTGAAGGTTTTGATAGTATATGGGGTATTTGATATATACCCTATAGTATAGGGGGTAAAATGAATTCAACCCTAATATTTATATTAATTTCCTAGAACTTTGTTAAAGTTAATGATTACTTTTGTAATTATAAATTTTTGATTTTTGAATTGCGTTGACATAATGTTGTTTGAATATATTTATTCTAAAAATATGAGATTTAGGTTGCGATTGCTTGTAAGACAATGTCTCATTTTTCATATTCCTGATATATTGAGTGTGATTTGGTGTTTTAGATATATGAGATTGATAAATTTGAATGTGATTGATTGTAAGATAAAATATAATGGTTATTCTGATGTGATGTGAGATTGAGATTGAGATTGAGATAGGTTATAAGATTTTTTTTTCTTTTATGACGGTAATGATAATTGATATTAATGAGAATCACAGACTAAAGCCTGCACAATTACATCATGTCCATCTATCTCATTTCGATGAATAGATAGAGCTTTATTAGCAACTAAATAAGCACACGCATTAGCACTTCGCCTAACATGTACAAAAGAAACTGAAGGAACATGAGCAAGAGAATTCTTGGCATCCATAATAATAGGACCAATGGCTAATAAATTCTCCCTCGGTTGATGTAGAGATTGAGTAACCGAAATATTATCACCTTCAATCAAAATAATGTCCTAGCCTTTTTTAGATCCCAATTTGCATGCTTCCTTAGTGGCTACAACCTTTGTAGATTCTGGTGAGAGTGGCAAAGAAATAACCTTAGAAACCCAAGCAAAACACTGCCCTATATGATTCCTGGAAACAACACCAAGGTCTACTGCTTGTGCATGTTGGAAAATTGCTGCATCAAAATTGATTTTAACATAATCTTCCCTTGGTACCCCTCTATACAATCATGCTGGCCAGTTTATCAAAAATCAATTGTTTTGTATTTATGAATTTTGAAAGAATTATAATAGCAACGAGCAAAGCAAATAGGATCTTGAGGTGTTTAGCTACCCTCATCAAAACACTCTTTATTTCGTCTATATCACAAACACCAGCAAAAGACAAGGAAAACCCAAACATTTCAAACTCTATTAAACTATGCATCTTCTGGAACCACTCAAGCATAGAGTTAGCAGAAAAAGAAAGAATAGAGAACATAATGTTTGATAATGCCCAAGCAAGTCTTGCAAAATGATAATGCCACAAGCAATGCATGATATCTTCTTCAATGTTCTCACATATAGAACAAAAAAGGATAGAGGATAAATGTTTGAATACCAAAGATAGATTGGTAGGAAGGAATCCTCCTGTTGCTCACCAAGCAAAGTGCAAAACTTTAGGAGAGATCTTACAACCCTAAAGAAATCGATAGTCAGCATTATTAGCCATACTAGAAGCTCCTCGCATTGCCTCAACCATTCAATTGTGTATAGAGAATGCTAGATAATAAGCAGAGTGCACCGAAGACAAGCCATTTTTTGTGTAGTGCCATATTAATCTATCCTCGCTATCAGAATTACCTAGAGGAACTGACAAGATGATTTCATTTTCCAGAGGCATGAAAATGGAATCGCCTAAGTCTTTTTTCCACACCTTTAATTCTGGATCAATCAGATTAGCAACTAGAGCATTAATTTGAAGAATTGTTGGATGAGATGAAATTCGAAGTGATAGTTCTCTAGGTAACTACTGGTCCAATCAAATTCTAGTAGTCATTCCATTTCCAATCCGTCATGTAACTCTTTCTCGAAGAAGGGGGTAGAACTTCCCAGATACATCTCCAAGAGAAAGATTGACTTGACCCAAGTTGTGCAAAGATGACCTCTCTAACAGAAAAGTATTTAGCTTTGAATAGCTTAGAAAATGAGGTTTAGTAAGAAGTCTCTAACCCCATTTTGCTAGTAAAGCACAGTTAAACATATGAATATCCCGAAAACCAAGCCCTCCACATCTTTTATTACGACTCAAATCTGCCTACTTAACCCAGTGAATTTTCTTCCATCCCCTTATTTCCCCACTAGAAAGATGCCCGCATCGATTAATTTTCATGGATAAGGCCATTAAGTAATTTGAAGCATGTCATGGCATTTGTGGGAATGGCTTGTGCAACTGCCTTAAGCAAAATTTCCTTTCCTGCCTATGAGAGAGTCTTCTCCGACTATCCACTAATTTTGGTCCATATCTTATCACGAATATATCCAAAAATCTCCTTTTTAGATTTACCGACCACTGAAGGTAGACCGAGATATTTATCCAGTTTCTCAATAACTTTCATTTGTAATACTTCCTGAATAACAATTTGACCATTTGTGGGGGTATTTTTGCTAAAAATTAAAGAAAATTTGTTGAAATTAATCTGTTGCCCAGAAGCTAATTCATAGCTTTTCAGAATCTAACTGCGCAGCAGTATCCCTAGATGCTCTACAAAAGAGTGAAGTGTCATCAACAAATAAAAGGTGAGACACTTTAGGTGCAATGCGGCATATAACAATTCCTTCTAGTAATCTAGATTCCTCTAAATTAAACCTCTTAGAGCTTTGTGCAAAAAAGGAATAAATAAGGAGATAGGGGGTCCCACCTAATGTAATCCCCTAGTCGGGTGAAAAAATCCAAAAGAATGTCCATTAACAACAATAGACTAAGACATAATTTCCACACAAGACATAATGAGTTGCACAAACTGTATGCAAATCCCAGTTTGGTTAGCATATTGCAAAGAAAGAGCCACTCCATCTTGTCATATGCTTTACATATATCCAGCTTAAGGGCTATGTATCCATTTTCCTTGTCTCTTTCTTTTTAACCAGTAGATTATTTCAAAAGCTACCATCACATTGTTGGTGATTAAATAGGTTGGAACAAATATAAATGAGGTATCCGCAACAATGGCATCCATTAAAGGTTTTAAATAATTTGCAATAGTTTTGGAGGCAATCTTATAGATAACATTTCCCAGACTAATAGGTTGAAATTAAGTTACTCATTCTAGCTTGGCAATCTTTAGAATAAGAACAATATTAGTATGATTAATATTTGCATCCAAAACTCCATCATTTAGAAAATGGAGTATAGAATCTGTGACATTTGAGCCCATAATGGATCAAAACTTCTAAAAAAATATAACCGGAATTCGATTTGGCCCTGGAAAATTCAACGGGCTCATTTTAGACAAAGATAACTTTATCTCATTCGCAATAAAAGGTTCGAGGAGTGCGAGATTCATTTGATCAGTAACCTTCTTATCCACACAGTTCAAAACTACATCTATATCCGCAGCTGATGGGTTAGTAATCTGAAACAAATGTTGACAGTAATTAAGAACCAAATTCTCCATTTTTGCTTTTGATGCACACCAATCACCATTATCCATCTTCAATCCAGTAATACGGTTATTTTTGGACTTGCTCGTAGCCTTCAAATGAAAATAACTTATGTTACGATCACCGTATTTCATCTAGTGGATTTTTGCCCTTTGTTGCCACATAATAGATTCTTTATCCAGTAACTCTTCAAGATCCCTCTTGATATGTCTAATCTGTTTAGAATTTTGAAAATCAATGGTATACTTGCTCAACAATAGAAGCTTGTCCTTAAGTACACTGACTTGCTTCTATAATGAACCCCCATTTTCACCATGCCGTTTGAAAACTATCAAGACTAAGAAACTCCCAGAGAGAGAGAGAGAGAGAGAGAGAGAGAGAGAGAGAGAGATATTGGTTGAAAGATTGTTTCTAAGATATATTTATGAGAATGAGATTGTTTGTGAGATTTGTGTTTTTGTTTGTGTAAGTGAGATTGGTTATAAAATAATATAGTTAAGTTAAAAGATTAATTTAATATAATTAATATATTTGGTAATATTAAAAATAGTACAATGACATATTGAAGTAGAATTGAGATTTCGAAATTTCTAAAAATATATTACAGAAAGAATATAAATTAAAAATATATTTTTGTAGATTTAAAAAAATTATATTTGTTTGAAAAAATAAATTTTCAAATTTTCTAATGCAGCTAGTAAAAATATCAGAAAAGTATTTTCAATAATCTTTGTAAATTTAAAATTGACAAATTCTAAATTAAGTGGAATAATTTTTAATTATTGTAAAATGTTACAAATTATTGAATTTAGTTTTAATTGTTTAAAAGAATTCAAAAAAAATATTGAAAAATGATAAATTTAAACTTTCTTTTTCAATTTTGAGAAATTATTTTGGTGGAAAACCTATGAGAAAGTGTATTTGGAAATTTATTAAAAGCAAAAAGAATTCAAAATTATATTCTAAAATGAAATTTGACTCTTAAATAATAATTAACTTATTATATTTTTGAGAAATTCAATTAAAGCACAAAATGAATACTTTGCAAATGTTTTTTTTAAGAATAATATAAAATCCAAAATCATATTTTCTTGGACCTGTTTGGTTTCATTTTCAAAACCTTATTTTCACATTTTCTACTATTTAAAAATTAAAACATATCACTTTGTAGACATTTTTACTCAACATCATTTTCATTTCAATTTTCATTTTCAAAATACATTTCCTAATAACTTATATGTCTTATTTTAATAACCTATATATCTTCTCTCTCTATTTTATTATTACTATCTCTCTCCACCTACAACCTGCTAAACCCAATTTTTCCAACAACTTATCCAAATACAAACTCATTTTCAATTTATTTTCACTAACTACTTTTTCAAATTTTAGAAATGATGGAAATGAAAAATGAAAATGAAAATAAAACCAAACGGGTCCTATTTCAAATGAATTTTTTTTCAAGCCACTTGGTAAGTAGTGAAGGAGGGAGAGAGAATTTTAAACTACTTGGTGGAGAGAGAATTTTTCAGATAAGGTCAAACCTCATTTTTCAAAAAGTGATATATGAGGAATAGTGTGGTGACTTCTCATTTTCAAGAGCAATGGGTTTTGTTTGATAACCAATCACACATTTCCCCATTTCTCCAATCTCACAAACAAAATTTTTGGAGTTTGGCTTACTAACAATCCCAACCTTAGTGTTTGTGCTTGATAGATCACTTTATATCTGTTTTGCTTATGAACAATTTGCATTTTCCTTTTACACCTATGTTTAATTAGATTGGTTTCTTTTTCTCCTCCCATAAAATCCGCTTATGTCGTGGTGTGGTGGGGGTTAGATAGACCTCTACCCATTTATTGAATTAAAATCAAAACAGAAACAAGAAATGTTTAAAAGAAAGCAATAAACAAGGAGTACTACTCCGTTGCCCAAGATGCTAGAGATTTAATTTCTAAATCTAAAAGAAGGAAATCCCATTTTAGAAGCACAAGAAGTTTGCCCTCAATCTGATGGGGTTCCATTTCTTTGAATTGTAGATTGTTGCATGCATGGTTGGCTAGAACGTCTGTTGGTTGGTTGTCCATATGAAAGATGTCAAAATTCTAATGGTTTGCAATGTAAGGAGGCATCTAATTATGTTCATCAAGTGATGGAGGTGCCAAGTCCCTGGAGTGCTAGAATTAAAAAGTTGAATTGCAACTGGAAACATTCATTTAAAGCTAAACTTGGTAATAGCCCCTATCAGCATATAGTTGGAGCCTCTGCTGCAGAACAAAGAGATAGTTCAGCTACCCAAAAGCCACATGCACATCATCGTGATGGCCTCTTATCACACCTCTGGAGCCAGCCCTGCCTGGATTACCTTTCACTGTGCCATTAGTTTTTAGTTTGAACCAATTCATTGGAGGTTTTATCTAACCAACATGTATAACCTGTTACATCTTTACCTCTCTAAAATAGAACCCCAATTGAATGTCAAGCTATGTATCATCTTTCCAATACTTGCGAGTAAAACCATTGTTGTTGTAGGTTATGAAAACTAAACGTAATACCTTCCAAACAATTTTGTTGCATGTAAATTATTTATCTCGATATTTAACATCATTTCTTGCTTCCCAAATGTGCCATAAAATTAAAATAAGTATAATGATTTTAATGTATCTAGTAGTTGAGCCAACAAAAGATAAATACCAGTATTGAATTACCAAAGAAATTTGTTCAGTAGTTAGGAGAATTATGTTGAACTTATCTACAAAAAACTTCCAAATTTGCTATACGTTGTCCTCAGTTAAAAATAATTATTGCATGGTTTCCACTTTTGCACTGTTGGAATAATGCCTCGGAGCCAACTAGATTGGCATGTAAACTATTTCACTTGTGATATAATCTTGATTGAATGATATTCATATAAAATGGCCATCTTCATCTTATGCTTAATTTTCTTCACTAGCATTTGATTGAAGCCCTTAGATCGCACAAAACTGCAAGATTTGGTCACGCACTGGGTGGTGATCATGAAACAAGTCATACATAGCTGTGATCTTAAAATATTCCAAGTTGTGGAATCTTATGAAACATGGTATCTAATATTCGGATAGACTTTCACTATCGATGTATAAATCCAAGGGGTTGGATATTGCTTTGTTTCATGAGCAATCCATGTTAGACATGGGTGCATGTTAGTGGGTGTTTATTAGAGAACAAGTTTGCTGAAGGCCCACTCGGAGAATCCACTAGATAGCTGTAATGGAAAATTGGTAGTGGCAAGTTCTCCAGTTTATGCTAGTGCATATAATTAGTCCTTAGACCTAAGGATCTATGGTAATCTTGTGTTTAGGTTCTCATGCTTTGACTCTTCCTTTACCACCCTATGGGTCATTCGGGTTGAGCTTGAGTATGAGTTACTTAGGCATGGAGGTTTGCGAGATCCAAGATGGGATCCATCTGCTCGTCGTTGTGAAGGGCGAGTGCATCTCCTATGTATTCTATAATTATCGATTCCATGAAATCCTTGCACAAGGTAGTATGAAAATTTGGAAAATGAGTTTTTCAAAGATAAGGTCATAAAGGGGAATCGAACATTGAGAATAGAAATATAGTTATTTATGCTTTTAGGAAACCGACAAATATCTTACCCTAGGCTTCTTTTGGGAGATAGAAGATAGAATGACCGTATTTACATGGTAAGCATAGAGCTAGAATGGTTCTCCAAGAGCATATTCATTTTGGCCAATTACTTGGGCTCTATAGGCGTGAGATTGGACATCGATCATGGAGATTAGGTACTCTTCAATTAATAGAGATTAATTGAATTGAGTTTTTAGTTTAAAGGAGTTTAAACTAATGTGAATATTTCAATATTCTAGATATCACAAGAGTTGTGAGCCCATGTCTAATGAATGGTAGAATCTAATGGGTCACACACAAAAGCCAATAGGAAGTTCTAGTTGATGAAAGGAATTTTCTAGGAGTTAGAAAATTCCTAGTGACCGATTTTGTGGAGGAAAACCGGTTGGCTAATTTTTGGTCATTTTGGCTTGATTGGTTTAATTATTAAATTGATCAAAATAATTTAAGGTGTTAAATTAGACCAATTAAATTAAGGAGGTAATTTAATTGGTGTCATATGACTATCAATTGGTGAAGTTAACTTAAAGAGTTAAGTTAATACCTTCTAACTTATAGAGTTAAGTTAGTTGACTTAAGGAGTTAAGTCAAGACCAATTAATTAAATTAAGGGGTTAATTTAATTAATGTAAAGAATTAATTTTTGGAGGGAAATTCTAATGAATGAGTTCATTTGAAGTGCATTTAGAATTTATTTGGATGACATTTCATGAGATAAAATGAAGATTCTAAATGAAATTCAAATGCAAGTGAAATTAACATTTTACATGCAAGTTGCTTGCTTAGGTGGTGCTTAGCCTCATGGGAGGTGTGATGCCAACTTGCATCACACCCTCCATCTTCTATAAATAGAGAGTAGGTTGCCACAATGCAAGCATTCATGCTAGATTCCCTTTTTCCCTCCAAACTGTATAATTCACTCATGTGTTCAAGTTTCACACCATATTCTTCTTCACCTTCCCTCCTAAATTTGGCCTTCATCATTTCTTCATACCTTGATTTTCCAGCTGACTAGGGTTTGATTGGAGTTTGCTTATGGTGTGTGGATCATTACACTGGAGGCTAGATAATTGGATAGCTTTGCTCTTTGGAGATCTATTGTAGGCCTAGTTTGTTTGGAGGCAGATTTGGAGCTCTTCCCAATTTTTTATTTTGGTGAAATTGTTACTGGACATTCTTCAAGGTGTTGGAGAGGTTCTGTCCAAATTTCATCTGAATTGGAGGTGATTTGTTAGGGCAAACATTGCCGGAACTCTGCTCTGCCGACTGGAAACAGCTTTGGAGTATCCGAGCTTCTCATGATTCTACCTTGGATTTTTGAGCAATCAAGGTATTTATCCTCTTCCAAATCCTTATTAACAGCATGATTTTATCCTTGGTAGGTGTGTAGTCAAGTTTGATTTAGCTTTTTGTGCTTTATTAATTGGATTCTTGTGCTATAAACACCTTCAAGTGGTATTGGAGCCTATTTCATGCTTTACTTTGGATTTTTGATTTATTGATTCATCTGATGGATTGATCTAGATCTCCAAATACTTGGTCCAAAATCATGGATTGGTGTGTTTGGATGATGATGCTTGTGGCTCATTTGATGTTGAATTGAATTATGCAAATATGTGTTTTAAGAGTTAATTCATATGTAGTATGTTTTTGATCCATGGATGATTATGTTAGATTTTAATTTGGTATTTGATGATGCTATATGTTGATATAGCATGTTAAATTTGGTCTTAAAATGTTTTGGTCATTTTTTGATCCAATTGGATTGGAGTTAATTGGAGATTTTTGGAGAATTGTGATTCTCACATAAACTTGGTTTTTGAAGCATGTTTGAGCACTTGAGTTTTCATTTTTAAAAGGTGTTTTAGATCTATAAATTTATCTATAATGTGTGATTTAGTGTTTAGGAGGTGTCCTAAAATTTTTGGTGCCCAAAAGTTTCACAAAATTGAGCTTAACTTGGTTCCTAACCAAAAACAAGGTAGCTGCTGCGCCGAGCTTGCTTCACGATCGTGCGGCTAGCTGGGGCAGCAACACCCAGCTTGTTACACGGCCGTGCGGCCAGCTGTGGCAGCAGCGCTTGATCACGATTTTGGGCGAGTTTTGAGCTTATTTTGGTGAGTTTTTGTGACCAAAATTAATCTAAATTATGCTATATAGATGCACAAGTGTTGTGCAAGTTCTCAAAATTATGTTTGACATTTTTGATTGCTTTTAAAATCTTATTAAAATTAATCTTCAATTTGGTGCAAAAATGAGATGCATAAATGTTGTGCTTATTTTTGCTAGATAATTAATTGTTTATGAGATAAGCATTTAATTATGGAATTAAATGTCAATTCTTGATTTATTGTTCATTTAATTGTTGAATGGATGTTGAATGAATAGGGATGATCATGAGCCTTTAATATTGATTTTATTTGTTTCAAATTGTTGAAAAGGATTGTATTAAATTCAGGCTTGCATGCATCTTAATTTCTATCTTGTAAAAGTTATGAGAGTAAAATCACTAGGAGTAAGAATTTCTTTTCTCATGTAAATGTTGCAAGGAGACATGAAGACCCATGAATGTATGGGGATACATTTATATAATAGCTAGATTTAATCATCCCACTTAAAATCAACTAAGTAGTGCACATGTGGCTCTAAGTGCACTACTTGGTTAAGATTCATGGTCATACTACTCTGGGGGCATGCTAGACATATTTACTTATTTATGCTCCCCATATCCTATTGATGTATGATATGTATGGTAGGATATAGAAAACTTAAATAAGAAGATAAAATTGATGAAATCTTTGCAAGCAAGAAAATCCTTCCCCTTAGAAGAGTCTAAGTGCTTTTCAAATATTAAGTCAAAATAGAAACAAATTAAAAGGAGTTTTAATTAATCAGTGTCTTCTACCAATACTATGAGACATGATGATGCTACTATCTTTGTGTGATATCACTCATCACGGGGGTCACACTTAGGTAGAAAATTGTGATCATATACTTAGCATATGATGCACCTTTGATTTGTTGATTCCCATGCAATAGCTCACATCACGTGGCATGACATAGAGCGGTCTCTAATTAAAGTTTGATTAGTAGGTCTGACTTAACACCTAATAATGTAAAGGGCGCACATCATGTGGATCTACATGAAAAATGAGGCAAAATATATCAAGGGTTGTATAGAGATGCAAATAGCAAAAGTTTCATTTGATTGTTTGTGGATATCACTCATCATGGGGGTCCATTTACAAAGCCTTAAGGCCTTGATTCTCACTAGGAAATGAGATTTCCCGAATTCTTCCTTCTAGGGGTGAGGAATTTAATAAAATAGTAGAAGAAAAATATGCTTGAAAGTCTATAAACATGTTTTCAATATCAAATATTTAGCCACATGCTTATACTCTCTTTTTCCCCTTTCTAGATTTTTGAAATCTCAAACAAAATAGCTAAGAATCCACTCAACACTATTTTGGAAACTAATAAACTCACCAGGCCTAACTTCTAAGATTGGCTTAGAAACCTCAAGATTATACTTAATTCCGAAAAGAAGACTTATGTGCTTACTAAAAGTCTGCCGGACACTATTGGTGATGGTGCCACCGATGAGGCACATGAAGTGTTCACAAAGTTTGTGGATGATCTACAGATAAGATGTCTCATGATGGCTTTTATTTCTAATGAACTCCAAATGTCTCAAGAGCATATGAAAATTGCTCATGAGATCCATTTGCACTTACAAGAGTTGTATGATAGGCAAACTAGATGTGAAAAGTTCTTATTGTCTAAGGAGCTGTTCCAGACTAGAATGAATAAGGGCTCAAGTGTCTATAACCATGGCTCAAAGATGATCGGTCTTATTGAGAAGTTTGGTCAATTGGACGTAGTCATGGACAATAAGCTTTATGTGGATTTGATCCTTCAATCATTACCTAGCTCTTTTGATCAATTTATTGTGACCTTCAACATGACTAAGTAAGAAGTAATGATCAAAGAATTGGTTAATATATTAGTGACCGTCGAGGCAACTATGAAGAAAGACAAGCCTCTTATGTTTGCTTCCTCCTCCAAGTCTAAGGGCCCTAGGGGTGCTAAGAAGGGAGGAAAAAGAAGAGTTCTTCCTCTAAGAAAAAGTAACCCTTGAAAGGTTCGGGGGGAATCAAGAAAAAGAAAGAGGCCAAAGCCGATGCTACTTGTTCTATTGTGGCAAGAAAGGCCATCGAAAAAGGAATTGCAAGAAATACCTTGGCACCCTTGGGAAGGGTATGCACTTTATTGAAGTGGACTTAATGATAGATTCTTCCTCATGGGTATTTGATACTACATGTGATTCTGTTACAAGGGATGGAAAGAAGAAGACGTCTCAATGAAGGGGATATGATCCTCTTCTCAGGCAATGGAGCAAAAGTTGTGGCCATGGTCGAAGGCATAATCAAGTTGGACTTGGGGAATCCCTACATTGTACTTGATCCTCACTTTATATACCCAATCTTGTTAAGAACATTATTTCTATTCCTATATTGAAAAATGAAGGATATGATTTTTCTATATCTAATGGGAAGTTGAAAGCATTAAAGCATGGTTCTTTAATTGCACGAGGTATGTTAAACAATAGATTATAAATATTGGATTCACAACCATCATTAATGCACATTCAAGAAAGTAAAAAAAAAATAGATAACCAAAATGGTGCGATCTTCTGGCATGCAAGACTTGGACATATTTTCAAAAATAGGATAAACAAGTTAGAAGCCTTCAAAGCACTAAATGTTAGTGGCATTGGGGATCTTCCTACTTCTGAGTGTTATTTAAAGGGAAAAATGACCAAAGCTCTTTTTATAGGACAAACAGAGTGAACCACAAGTCCTTTGGATTTGATCTATATAGATGTTCGTGGGCCACTAAGAGTTAGTGCGAGAGAAGGCTATTCTTACTTCATCACCTTCACCGATGATCATACTCGATTCGGACATGTGTATTTTATGAAGTACAAGTTCGAGGCCTTTGACAATTTCAAAGAGTATAGGAATGAAGTATAAAGGCAAAAGGGACTAAGTATTAAAGCTCTTCGATCGGATCGTTGGGAAGAATACTGAAGTACTGAATTCTTAGATTATCTAAGGAGAATGAGATTCTCTCTTAATGGACTCCACCCGGCACACCTCAGCATAATGGAGAAGTCGAGACGAGATATCGTACCTTGTTGGACATGGTGCGTTCCATGATGAGCTTTTTCGATTTACCTATATCCTTTTGGGGATATGCCTTACAAATGACAGCAAGGCTACTTAATAGGGTACCCTCAAAGTCGGTTCCAAAAACACCGTATGAGATGCGGTATGACAAAGCACCCTATTACTCTTTCCTAAGACTTTGGGGGTCTCATGCTCTCATCAAACAGCTAGTGGGAGACAAGTTGGATGCTAGATCCACCTTGTACAAGTTTGTGAGATACCCAAAAGAGTCTTTGGGTTATTATTTCTATAATCCCTCGGAACAAAAGGTGTTTATTTTAAGGAATGCCTATTTTATGGAAAAGCAGTTTCTATTAAATAGAAATGGTGTTGTTGTTAAACTTGATGAAGTTTAAGATGATCAACAAATCCCACAAGCAGTAGAAATAAATGAACATCAAGTGCCTTGCACACAACCTCTAAGAAGGTCAGACCGAATCAAGAAGCAACTCAAAAGGTTCAGATTCCTTCATGAGACGGGCTAATCATATAGTGATCCAAAGACCTATGAGGAAGCTATATTGGACATAGATTTGATACATTGGCTAAAATCCATGAAATCCTAAATAGATTCCATATATTCCAATAAAGTATGGACTTTGATAGATCCACCGGAGGGTATAGTAGCCGTTGGTTGCAAGTAGATCTATAAGCGAAAACTAGGAGTCGATGGAGAGGTTATGACATTTAAGGCGCGACTAGTGGCAAAGGGTTATAGTTAATGACCTAGTATTGATTTTGAAGAAACCTTTTCTCCGGTCGCTATGCCTAGTATTGCCATAGTTGCATATTATGACTGTGAGATAAGGTAATTGGATGTGAAAATTGCTTCCCTTAATGGGAATATTGAAAAATAAATCTACATAGAGTGACCACAAGGTTTTACATCTAAAGGGAATGAGTAAAAGGTTTGCAAACTCGAGAGATCCATTTATGGACTTAAACAGGCGTCCTGAAGTTAGAATATACGTTTTGATAAGACAGTCAAATCATTTGATTTGTTAAAAATGTATATGAACTTTGTGTGTACAAAAAGGCTAGTGGGAGTAGTATACAATTTATTATGCTTTATGTTGATGACATTCTTCTCATTGGGAATGAGAGAAATGTTAGTGTACTAAAGTATGGTTATTTACTCAATTCTCCATGAAGAACTTGGGAGAAGTATCATACGTATTAGGAATACATATCTATAGAGATAGATCGAGGAGGATATTGGGGCTTTTGAAATACTGTACATTGACAAGATACTAAAGAAGTTTAGTATGGAAGAATCCAAGAAGGGATTATTCCCTATAGGACACGATCTTCCTCTCTCTAAGTCTAAAGGCCCTAAGACTAATGACGAGGGATGAAAGATGTCCCACATACCTTATGCGTCCACTATAGGGAGCATAATGTATGCTGTTCAATGTACAAGGCCGAATATAGCACACGCTCTAAGTGTTACGAGTTATTTTCAATCCAACCCCGGTGAATATCACTGGAAAGCTATTAAAGCAATCCTTAAGTACTCAAGGAGGACTAAGGATTTATTTTTGGTATACGGCAATGGGGAATTGAAACTTAAGGGGTTTTTGGATTCTATCTTTCAATCCAATGTAGATGACCTAAAATCTACTTCTATGTTTATATTTTGCCTCAATGGCAGCATGGTGAGTTGGAGGAGTTCAAACAAGACACCACGGTCAATTCAACCAAAGAGGTAGAATATATTGCAACTTCAGAAGCTGCAAAGGAAGGTGTTTGGATGAAAAACTTCACCCAAGAGTTAGATGTAGTGCCTAGCATTACTGAGCCTGTAGTTGTCTTGTCTGTCAACAACAGGGTCGTGGTGCAAGCCAAAGAGCTAAGATCTCATTAGCAATCCAAGCACATTTTGAGACGACATCATTTGATCAGTGAGATCATTGATAGAGGTGACATCCGAGTGGAGAAGGTAGCCTCCGAAGAGAATATAACAAATCCACTAACAAAACCCCTAATCCAAAAGGTCTTTAAAGGACATCTTAAGAAGATGAGTCTTAAAACTATGGGGAATTGGCTTTAGGGCAAGTGGGAGATTATTGGAATAATGCCCCATAGCCAATTAGATTCGCATGTAAACTATTTCACTTATGATACAATCTTTGATTGAATGATATTCATATAAAATGGCCATCTTCATCTTATGCTTAATTTTCTTTACTAGTATTTGGTTGAAGCCCTTAGATCACATAAGACTACGGAACTTGGCCATGCACTGGATGGTGATCATGAAACAAGTGTTACATAGTCGTGGTCTTAAAATATTCTAAGTTGTAGAATCTTATGAGACAGGACATCTAAGATTTAGATAGACTTGCATTAACGATGCATAAATCCAAGGGGTTGGATATTGCTCCGTTTCATGAGCAATCCATGTAAGACATGGGTACATGTTAGTGGGTGCTTGTTAGATAACAAGTTCACTGAAGACCCGCTCGAAGAATCCACTAGATAGCCATAGTGGCAAGTCGGTAGCAGCAAATTTTCTAGCTTACGCTAGTGCATGTAATAAGTCATTAGACCTGAGGGTCCATGGTAACCTTATGTTTAGGTTCTCATGCTTTGCCTCTTCCTTGACCACTCTATGGGTCATCCGGGTTAAGCTTGGGTATGAGTTACTTAGATGTGATCTATTTCCTTATCATTGTGAAGGGCGAATGCACCTCCTATGTATTCTATAGTGATCGATTACATAAAATCCTTACGCAAGGTGGTATGGAAATTTGGAAAAGGAGTTTTTCAAAGATGAGGTCATAAAGGGGAATCAAACATTGGGAATAGAAATATAGTTATTGAAGCTATTAGGGAACCGACAAATATCTTGCATTGGGCCTTTTTCAAGAGATAGGAGACAGAAGGATCGTATTTGCATGGAAAATATAGAGATAGAATGGTTCTCCAAGAGCATATTCATTTTGGCTAATTAGTTGGACTACATGGGCTTGAGGTTGGAGATCAACCATGGAGACTGGGTACTCTTCAATTAATAGAGATTAATTGAATTGAGTTTTTAGTTTAGAAGAGTTTAAACTAATGTGAATATTTCGATATTCTAAATATCACAAGAGCTATGAGCCCTTGTCCAATGAATGGTAGAACCAAATAGGTCACACACAAAAGCCAATAGGAAGTTCTATTTGATGAAGGGAATTTTCTAAGAGTTAGAAAATTCCTAGTGACCAATTTTCTGGAGGAAAAATGGTTGGATAATTTTTGGTCATTTTGGCTTGATTGATTTAACTATTAAATTGATTTAAATAATTTAAGGTATTGAATTAGACCAATAAAATTAAAGAGTTAATTTAATTAGTGTCATATGACTATCAATTGGTCAAGTTAACATAAGGAGTTAAGTTAAGATCAATTAAATAAATTAAGGGGTTAATTTAATTAACGTGAAAAATTAATTTTTGGAGGGAAATTCAAATGAAGGAGTTCATTTGAGCGGCATTTAGAATTTATTTAGATGACATTTCATGAGATGAAATAATGATTCCAAATGAAATTTAAATACAAGTGAAATTAACATTTCACATGCAAGTTGCTTGCTTAGGTGGCGCCTAGCCTCATGGGAGGTGTGATGCCAACTTGCATCAAATCCTCATTCCTCTATAAATAGAGAGTAGGCGGCTACAGTGCAAGCATTCATGCTAGATTCCCTTTTCCTTCCAAATTGTATGATTCACTCATGTGTTGAAGTTTCACATCTTCTTCTTGACCTTCCCTCATAAATTCGGCCTTCATTTCTTCATACCTTGGTTTTCCATCTAACTAAGGTTTGATTGGAGCTTGCCTATGGTGTTTGGATCATTACATTAGAAGTTAGACAATTGGATAGCTTTGCTCTTTGGAGATCCATTTCAGGGCAGTTTGTTTGGAGGCAAATTTAGAGCCCTTTTTGATTTCTAATTTTGGTGAAATTTTTCTTGGACATTTTTCAAGGTACTTGAGAGGCTCTATCCAAATTTCATCCAAATCGGATGTGGTTTGATAGGGCAAAAGTTGCCAAAATGCTGCTGTGCCGACTGGAGATAGCTTTGGAGTGTTTGTGCTTCTCTTGAGTCTACCTTCAATTTTTCAGCAATCAAGGTATTTATCCTCTTCCAAATTCTTTTTAACAACATGATTTGATCCTTAGGAGGTGTGTAGTCAAGTTTGATTTAGCTTTTTGTGCTTTATTAATTGGATCGTTGTGCTACACACTTCTTTATGTACAACACATGTACTTAGAAGCAATTTTTACACCATTGCATTGCATCAGTAAGTCTATTGAAATCCAGTCATCCGAAGCCCTCGCTATGAAGATTGAAATGGTAGGTGATAAGATGGCATCCAAATTTGTTCCTGCAATCCCTAAGCATGTTGTTTTTTTCTCATACTATTCTATGCAAATTTGGTAGTAAACCTACCTATGTTAGACAACTTCCACATAAGAGTATCAATTTTCCCAAGATCTAACATAATCCAACTAACCTCCTATAGCAAGTTGGTTGGAAGCACTTGAGACAACTTTTGAATATTATAATGCCCATTGCACTAATAGCACTGCATTACATGCTCTAAGGTGTAATCTCTCTTCAAACAAGTTGAAATAATGGCAGATCGCCAAGCATTAATCCATCTAAAATAACACTGTCTTGATCCCGTACTCCAAAAGAGAGTAAAGTTCAATTTGTTCTCTTATTTTACATAGATGATTCCATGAGGGAAAACTATTTTTAGTACTGCACAGTGTCGAGAAAAGAAGACTTAACATATTTGCCCTTCAAAAATTAAGACCATAAATAATTCCACTCTCTAAAATTCCATCACAATTTACATGCAAAGCATTTAGCAACATCCTGCAAGTTTCTAACCCCTAGGCCACCCTTAGTGTAGGGATAACATAAATCTCACCATGAAGCAAGTGGGTTTTTTATGTGTGCCATAATCTCCTAAAAATAATTATTCATAACTTCTTTCGATTGGTTGATGGAGGATTTAGGTAGCTGCACTACCCGGAAGAGGTAAATTAATATGGAATTTAGGATGCTCTTATTGTGAGTGTGTTCTCCTCCATAGGGAGCGCAAATCTTCCCATCCCAATAACTTAGGCTTCATCTTGTCATTCAATGGGGAAAACAAAATTTCCTCTTTATGTTTGACATAGAGAGGAGCACAAGGTTATGAATATATCTCACTTTCCTCTTGCTGCTTATCTTACTCACAATAAACATACTCTTTTGGCAATTGATTGATTGAGCATACATAGTTTCATATTGGTGGAAGAGATCAATGACCTTAGTGATATTCTTTCCTACCAGTTCGATAAAATGATGATATCATCTACGAAAGCTAAGTGAAAAATAGGCACATTCAATTTAATCTAATATCTAAAGGATGGCATGTTGGAATAAACCTTATCTAACTCTCTAGAAAGTTATTCAATTGTTAGCAAAAATAAAGCAGGTGAGAATGGATCACCTTACCTTAACCCCCTAACCCTAAGGTGGATTAGAAGAATCTAATGTTTGACCATAGCTGTGAACCATTAATTTCTAATACATCTTTTAATTAGGGAGATCCAGAGCATTGATCTGATTCAAGAACTGCTATTGGACTTTGCCACATGCCTTTGTCATGTCCAACTCAAATATAACCTTTTTTACCTTTCCCTTTATGATTGAGAGAATGGACCAACTCTTGCGCAAACAATATATTATCTCCAATAGATGTTCTTGCCAGAAAATGAATTTAAGCAGGTGAGATTAGGGAGGGCAATAGAGAGCTAAGCCTTTTATACACTAACTTAGACATGATCTTGTTTGTGAC
This sequence comes from Jacaranda mimosifolia, assembly GCA_018894105.1. Classification (NCBI taxonomy): domain Eukaryota; kingdom Viridiplantae; phylum Streptophyta; class Magnoliopsida; order Lamiales; family Bignoniaceae; genus Jacaranda; species Jacaranda mimosifolia. The sequence goes on from CM032126.1 coordinate 22,340,486, forward strand.
ATTACACTAACTAATTGATATAAAATTTGCTGAAGAATTAATTACTTCGATTTTAGGAATCCAAACTATAGAGGTGCAAGTAAAGCTTCTGGGCATGCTCATCCCTAAAAGAAATCCTTCACTGCCTCTATAATGTCTTTGCATACAATATTCCAACATACCTGCTGAAATTTTGAAGAACCTTTAAAATTTTGATTTTCCAAGACTATGAGGACAAGAGAGAGATGTGAGTGCTGTTTAATTCTAAGATATATTTGACAAGAAATTTATTGTTTATAGTTTCTACATGATTTTCTCCTAGATATGCTCATCTTCCTTCTAGTTACTAATTTTATTTGTAATTAAATGAAGATAATTGTTACAATCTTGATTTACCACTAGACTTCTGTATTTAAAGAAGAATTAATGTATATTTAGTATTGCCTTATTTAACCTTCTCAAGATACTAAGTAGTGGAGAAGAGAATTTGATATTTGTGCTATATATTGCTGTGCAAATTTCGCGCACCTTGAAGTGCTTCTCACAGCAAGAAGTGTACTTCTAGCATTAACTGTACATGTTTCTTCCTTGCATTAAGGACACAACTAAGGTAATGACACAACTAAGGTAATGTTTAGTTATGTTTTATGTTTGATTATGGTATGTGTTTTAGGGGAATAAATGTTAGAAGTGGGATTGGGGAATGTGAAAGTTGTATTGGGGAATGTAATGAATTTATAGTTATATTTTGGAGAATAGTTAAAAATTTGTTTCGGAGAGTATTGGTATATTTGTTTATATTTTGGGGGAGACATTTTTTACTATAGTAGTCAAATCAATATTTTTTTTATTGGGTTTTTGAGGCGAAAATGAAATTGAATAATACTTTTATTATAAGAATAATAATAAATTATATATGATATATATATATATATATATTGAAAAATGGAAAAGTTTTGGGAATAATGAGGATAGAAAGGGTATTTTGGAAAAATCAATTTTAGTGTTTTAGAGGAAAAATAAGTGTATGTTTGGTTATGTTTCCCCAAAACAAACATTTCCTAAGCTATTATTGGCCTTTTACTCCTTTATTCTATTTTGTACTAGCCTTTGTTTAGAATTATAATGGCACTTATAGCTTAAAATCCTATGCTAAAAACTAGGTAAGCACGCATTTCATTTGACCGAAGTACTATAAATCCTTGAATTGAGAGTTTACTACTTTCATTTTCATCTTTGTTACGTTTAGAACTTTTACTGCTACCCGCACTAAAAATTTCCTACTCGAATTCTTACAAGTTAAAAAGGATTATTTATGGATACAAGTCAGGTATCTATAAATAATGTATTTAGGCCTTCAGATCCACTAGAATTTACGATTTCCCAAGTTTTAATATGAGGGACATAAAACTTAATTAAATAGTGGGAGGTAATTCATGATTAATGACTATATCATGTCTATAAATATTAGATAAATATTAATATGCACTTGTTTGCATTTTTATAGATTTTTGAAATTAAATAAAGGACTAAAAATTCATCCACGACGATCTTGGAGACCAACAAGGTAATTGGACCAAAATGCCATGATTGGATAAGAAACTTAAAAATTATTTTTAACTATGAGAAAAGAACTTATGTTCTCAGTCAAAGTCCTTTGGATGCATTACCTATAGACTATTCATGAGATGCGTGAAGATAAACATCTAGCTAATTGTCTCATGATGGCGACCATACCACAAGCTCCAAAAATTACATGAGCACATGAAATATGCTTATGATATTTACTTATACCTACAATAGTTGTATGATACCAAGGCACAAAAGGTTCATGGCCTCTAAGGAGCTCTTTCAAGTTAGGATGACTGAGGGTTTAGATGTCCATGAGCATAGGTTAAAAATGATTGAACTAATTGAAAAACTTGCCAATTTGATGTGGTTATGGACAATGGGTTCAATAAAGATTTTATCTTATAGTCATTCTCAAGTTCGTTTGACTAGTTTTGTCATAAAATTCAACATGAGATATTCACCATGAGAAGATGAGCTTCATATTCACAAAGAAGTATTCAATTGATTATAGCGAAACATCAAGTTCACACACCTCGACAAAAATGCCCAACATAGACACCTAGACCAAGCGCCTAATGTGGACACCTAACGTAGCTTATTGTGACAGGTATATGCCTAACCATATTGTTCCTAAGCTGTCTTAGACACCCTACATGGATGCCCTGCAGCAAGCACCTGGCGTCGGTACTCTCCCTCAATTTCTCCTTCTTAAAGTTAGATTCAACCGCAATCGAAATTTGAATCGATTACTTCTTTTCAACATTTCCATACCCATGTCCTCGCTTAAACATTCGCCTAAGTCCTAGGATAAGTACCATGTAAAATTCTCATAAGTCCCTGAATGACAGCAACATAAAATTTTTCTAAGTATACCCATGATGTCACACTATCATACGCCTTTCTACTGTAGCACCCTGATATTGATGACATAACAACAACTAAATTTTTTCTAAGTCTTTAGATGAATACAACGCTAGACCTTCATGAGCTCTTCAACATTTGATACATGGAATTCACCTAAGTCCATAAGTGAAGGCTGTGTTGAACTCTGCCAAGTCTTTTAAGACATGCTATTAACTCTACGCGCATTCCTAATAGATTTATCTTCCTTCTTTCTCTCCTTAACCAAGGTGAAATTCTTTTTTGTTAACTGCTTAGCTGCCAACAAGTATACCTCCTAGGAATCCATCTCCTAGGAGTTCACCCTTTTATCAGCTCATAAGCCAAGGATAATTACTCAAATTAACATAAAATAAATTTAATAAATTAAACTTAAGTTATATTTCCTATGTAAAATTAATAATTTCCCACCGAAAATAGGGGGCTTAATGAGATGACAAAAAATGGACCTAAGGACATTTTGGTAATTTTACTAAATGTAAAAAATTAACCCTAAGATAAATTAAGTAAATGGGCTAGAAAGCCCAAAAGACAAGACAAGCCCATCAAGAGGACCAGAAAGCCCTAAGGGGCCTAAGCACATCAAGACTAAAATCTATAGATATCAAGTATCCAAGAGAAACATGACATACGAAATTATTTGCCAAATTTCTAAGAGTGAAAGAACTTTTGAGAAGAGCAAATCTCTTTGCACGCATTCCTAAAAAGACAAACTAACATTCACCTGTCTTCCAAAGAAGACCTCACTCCATTTACGAGCAACATCAATTAGATTGGTTTGATTATGATATATTCTGAGATATTCTTGGTAAGGATCTTACTATTTGTCGCCCTTACAAGATTCTCTTCTAGATATGTTCATATTTTTTTATTCGCTGATTCTACCAATAGTGGAGAAGTGAAGTAAAGATTTGTGCCAGACATCTTGCTTTGCAAACTTCGTGCACCTTACACTGCTTTTCACTAGAAGAAGTGCAGGTCTTTTTTTAGCATCAAGTCATATGGTCTTTGCTTGTGTGAACGAGACAACTAAGTGATTGATGGCATTTTATACTTTCATTCTATTTTGTGCTAATCTTTGTTTGGAATTTATAGTGAAATTTGTAGGTTAAAATCATAAGTGAAAGATTAGACCATAGGTCATTTAATCGAAGCATTATAAATTTTTGTGCTGCTATATTCTTTCTTTCATTTTCATCTTTGTTACATTTAGAACTTCTACTGCTGGTCTTTGCAAAAATATCTATTCAAATTTTTCGCAAGCTAAAAATAGTGTTATTAGCATTGAACTGATGATTGGAATAAATAATTAGCCATAATTTAAGTTTAAGCTCAATCCTATCTGTGAAAAGTTCAATTTTAGCTTTCGAACTAAAGATAAAACTTACTATGCACTTTCTATCATGCAAAAGACATAAATTCCCCAATGAAATCTAAGAATCCTAATTTACATTACCAATTTTTCCCCCATTTTTTATATAGTAGATTCTCTATTATAATTGGTATTATAAATAAATATAAAGTGTATTAACTATTTCTTTTAAAACATTTTGTTTGTAATAATTGTACTTGACATGTATATTTGAAATATATTTATAATAAAAAGGAAAAAAAAATACAATTTTAGTCCTCCAACTTTTGCCTAACACGTTTTTTGGTCCTTTTTGACATCATAATTAATTTTGGTCCAAGTTCCCACAAAACCATTGCAATTTTAGTCCTTGGATCTGAAATTAGCACATATGGACCCTAAATGTGCCGCAGTTAGAAATTTTGAAAAAAAATTAAAACATTTACCCGGCGCCATATATATACGAAGTCAGCTGCTGCATCATTATACACATAAGACATTTGGCTTTTAGAGGGAAAGTTGAGGGGCAATATTTTAATTTTCTATTTATTAAGAATAAAGAAACAAAAAAGAAAATGAAAAATTGAAGAGAATCTAAAACTCAAATTTCTCCACTAACCTCATCTTAACAATATAATTTTAACTTATATATATAAAATAATTTAATTAAATTTATTGATAAATTAAAAAATCAATAATTAAAACTTTATTTTTTTTAAAACAACTCACCCTCAAACCCCTACCCCACCCCTCCCATTCCCATGACTACTGGCCCCTTGGCTTATGGCTACCATGGCCATGGCCTACCAAAGTGGTGTAGCCATCGTGGTCGCTCGACCATAGCTATGGCAGCCTAGAAGGGGGGGTGTTGGAGAGGAGCGCCGATGAGAATGGAGGGAATGAAAGGTGTAACATATACATGTATTTGTATGTATATGCCATACAACATATACTTATAATAGTATAAAGTACAATAAATTTGTAATTTTATGTAAGAATTTTAAATATTTCTTTCTTTCAATTATTTGAAAATTTTCTATTAAAAATTTATAATGAGATTTTCCCTTTAATTTTGATCTATGTGGCATGGTAAGCAACATTTCTTATAATGACGTGGCATTTGAGTATACGTATCAATTTTGTGCCAAAATTTCAATTTAATTGTGCTCACTTCGGGTTCAATGTGCCAATTTCATCCCAAGAACTAAAATTGCAAGGATTTTGAGGGGCTTAAACAAAATCAAATTACGATATAAAGAAGACCCAAAAAACATATTAAGCAAAGTTGAAGTACTAAAATTATATTTTTGCTTAATAAAAACAATAATTTAAATAGAAGATCCAAATACCTTCTGCGGATCTTCTTTAAAAATACCTAGACCCATTTACATTTTGTGAATCAGTCCCCACCCATCAATTTTGAAGTTTTAACTTCCCATCTCCAGATTGTTTTTTGAGTTCACACCTAAACACTTAGATTGACAAAAATAACCCCATTTTATTTTATTTTATTTTATTTTTATAATATTATCTGTTGGAAAATTAGTTTTCTTCTCCATCTTTCTATTCATCGCTCTCATTGGTCTGTACTCTATTCTCGCCAAAATGTTGATTCTCCTCATTTTTTTCTCTTCAATCTCTAAGAATACAATAAAGTGAAGAAATGTCCTCTTTTTGTCGCTTCTCCTCTCTCTTTACTTCTTCAAAAAAGCAATCAAAAATCATGCCACAGAGGAGGCGCCAGCAGCGGGTCTAAACTACATCCAGGAGGTGGTTTTAAAGAAGAAGAAGAAGAACAACGAGAATTGGGCAATTCAAAATAAATTGTAGTTATAAATGAAGTAAAGAGTAGCAAAAGGATCCAATTATAAAACCAAAAATAGGCTAAGTAAAAATTTTCTACTTCAAATCCAATGATCTAATCATGCAATTAAAATGGATTTAATGGTGGAGACTAACCTTGAATGTTTAATCCAAGGTAGATGTGGATGACAACAATGAACTCTTTAAAGCTGTCAATCCGCGCACAGCGGGGAAACGCCAACAATTGACCAAGCAAATCAACTCCAAATAGGTTGAACATTTGTAGAGATCTACTCAACACATTTGAGAATCTCTAGTTAAACTTTCAGCCAAATCCAAGGGCGGCAATTCCTCCAAATCACCCTCCAAAATTAGTGCATAGTAGTGGATCTTCAAGAGCAAAGCTCCCCAAGTGTGAAACCTCTAATGTTATGATCCACACACCCAAGGAGAGCTCTAATTAGCTAAAGAACTAGAGGAAGAAGAAAAGAAGGAGGGCCGAAAATGTGGAGAGAATGGTGAGGATTGTGGGAAACTTCAACACATGAGTGGATCACACTTTTTGGAGGGAAAAATGGAATCTAGCAACTTGCTTGCTAATCTTGCAAATGGCCGGCCACCTCACTCTTTATATAGAGTAGGAGGTGCAATGAAAGTTGGCATCACACCCTCCATGAGGTGGTTTAACAACTTGGCAATCCATTTGCATGGGAAATGTGAATTTCACTTGTATTTAAATTTAATTTGAATCTACATTTCGTCTCATGAAATGTCATCCAAATTAACTCCAAATTAACCTCAAATGAACTCCTTCATTTGAATTTCCCTCAAAATTGAAATTAACTCCTTAATTTAATTAATTAAATTAACTTAACTCTTTAAGTCATCTTACTTAACTCTTTAAGCTAGAAAGTGTCAACTTAACTCTTTAAGTTAACTTGACTAATTAATAGTCATATGGCACCAATTAAATTAACTCCTTAATTTAATTGTTCTAATTTAACTCCTTAAATTCTATTGATCAATTTAACAATTCAATTAATCAAACCAAAATGACTAAGAAATTAGCCAACCCATTTCTCCACAAAAACGGCAATGGTGAATTTTTTAACTCCTTAGAAAATTCCTCCCATCAACTAGAACTTCCTTTAGGTTTTTGTGTGTAATCCTTTAGGTTCTCCTATTCATTGGACATGGGCTCACAACTCTTGTGATATTTTGAATATTGAAATATTTACATTAGTTTAAACTCCTTTAAACTAATAACTCTTTCAATTAATCTCTATTAACTGAAGAGTACCCAATCTCCATGATCAATGTCTAGCCTCAAGCCCATGGAGTCCAACTAATTGGTTGAAATAAATATGCTCTTGGCGAACCATTCTAGCTCTACGCTTGCCATAAAAATACTGTCATTTCATCTCCTATCTCCGGAAAGAGGCTTAGGGCCAGATATTTGCTGGCTCTCCAATAGTCTATATAACTATGTTTCTATTCCCAATGTTCGATTCTTCTTTATGACCTCATCTTTGGAAAACTCATTTTCCAAATTTTCATATTACCTTTTCCAATGATTTCTTGGAATCGATCATTATAAAATATATAGGATATGTACTCGCCTTTCACAACGACGAGGAGATGGATCCCATCTTGAATCTCACAAACCTCCATGTCTAAGTAGCTCATACCCAATCTCAACCTAGAAGAGCTGCTAAGTGGTCAAGGAAGAGTCAAGGTATGAGAACCCAAACACAAGGTTACCATGGATCCTCAAGTCAAAGGACTAATTACATGCAATAGCATAAGCTAGAGAACGTACTACTACCGACTTGCTATTTCAGCTATTTAGTGGATTCTTCGAGCAGGCCTTCAGTGAACTTGTTCTCTAACAAGCATCCATATCTAACATGGATTGCTCATGAAATGGATCAATATCCAACTCCTTGGATTTATGTATCGTTAGTGCAAGTCTATTCGAATATTAGATGCCTCGGCTCATAAGACTCTATGACTTAGAATGTTTAAATTCACGACCGTGTAAGATTTATTTTAGATCACCTCCCAGAGTGCAACCAAACCACATATTCATGTGTGATTTAGGGGCTTTAACAAAATGTTATGGAAGTAAAATAAGTATAAGATGAAATGGCCATTTAATATGAATATCATTCAATCAAGATTATATCACAAGTAAAATAGTTTACATGCTAATCTAATTGGTTGTGGGCCACTATTCCAACAATGAAAGAGGGTTAACCATCTCAATTCTGGTAGTTTTTTCATACTCTCAAAAGATTTTGTGCTATTTGAGAAGAAAAAAATATTGAGTGAGGTATTTGTGAAGGAAAATGAAAGGACAACAGAAATCTTGCAAAATATGGAGCCTTATGTAACCTATGGTTTTCTAAATGTTAATAGTGTGAAGGACTTGATTTATCAGAAAGGTGTTGTAAAAATTGGCAAGCAGAAGGGTTCCTCTAACAAATAAATGTCACTGAACTTGTCCTTATAATAAAAAATGAATCCTGGATTTTCTTTGAGGGTATTGCAATTTTTCTAGCAATTTGGCTTTATTGTATGTTTGAATTTCATATAGTGTTACTTGTTTAGTTCATAAGTAGTACCTCTTCACATTTTTAGTTATACGTAGTTTGTTTTACAAAAATACTTTATTTATGCGATTCACTACTTAGCTCTTTATTTTCAATATTATATTTATTCATTTCATACTTACATGTTGATACTACAATATTTTTTCTCAATTATTATGTATTTGAATTTGTTAATTATTTATTTTCCCTTTTTATTTCCTCCAATATCAAAATGCTTCCACCTCTTAATAGCATGCTAAGAAACATGTTTACAATACTAGCATTGTAGCCTCAACACAATCTTATCAGTTATTTTTGCTGTCGTATTGAATATCATATTCTAAGAAAATACTATTATTATGAAGTAATGTATCCTTCTGGCACCACCATCGAAAGCCAATGAACCTCTTGTGATTATATCAATGCTAAGATTAATAAATCATGGTTTGATAATCACGTAATGGATAATCTAGTTAAATTCAACTCAATCTCTTATGTACTAAGAATGATACTGCAAATTGACAAAAAAATGCTGATTTTTGGAATTTTAATACTGGATCTTTGCTTCTTTTTTTTTTTGTACTGGATTTGCCTTGTTCTGTACTTATTTGTTGTGATTTTGTACTTGATTTTTCTTTGGCCCAAATTACCTCAATTCCATGCATGAAACAACACATAAGACCCTCTAATACAATAAAATCATATTTTCTTTAAGTAATAATCAGGATAGTACATGTGAAAATAGTTGGGAACACAAATATCCACATCTAACCACTTGCATTCTCATTCATAGTAGTATAAGTAATTAGTGTATGAGGTAAATATAACCTTTCAGCACCACAATTGAAAGCCAATGAACCTCTTATGACTACATCAGTCCTATAACTAATAAATTGTGGTTTAATAATCATTCAACGACTTACGTAATTAAATTCAACTTAATCTCTTATGTACTAAAAATGATACTACAAATCAACAAAACAAAATATTAATTTTTGAGATTTTTATACTGGATCTTTATATTTTTGTACTAAAATTGCCTTGTTTTGTATTTATTTGGCGTGTTATTGTACTTTTTTTCTTTGGCCCAATTTACCTCAATTCCATGCACAAAACAACACATAAAACCCTCAAATACAATAAAATTATATTTTCTTCAAGTAACGTTGTAATAGTACGTGTAAAAATGGTTGGGAACAAAAATATTTATATCGCACTACTTGTGTTCTCATACATACAAGTGTAAATCATTGGTGTATGCGGCAATGTATACTTCCGGCACAACCATCGAAAACCAATGAACCTTTCATGACTATATCAGTTCCAAGACTAATAAATTTATGGTTCGACAATCGTGTAATGACTAATTTAGTTAAATTTAACTTAATCTCTTATGTACTAAGAGTGATACTGCAAATTGAAATACTAATTTTTGGGACTTTTATTACTGGATCTTTGCATTTTTATATTGAATTTTCCCTATTATGTACTTCTTTGATTTTTTTTGACTAGGATTTCCTTTGGCTTAATTTACCTCAATTCCATTTGTGAATGCACGTACTATCATAACCATTACTTGAAAATATATAATTTTAGTGCATTGGAAGGTCTTATGTGTTGTTTCACCCATCGAATTGAGATAAATTTGGCCAAAGAAAAAGCAAGTACAAAAACATGCCAAATAAGTATAGAGCAGGGCGAATTCAATATAAAACTTGAAAAATCAAGTATATAAAACTAAAAAAGTGCTATTTTTTTCTCAATTTATAGAATCATTCTTTGTACTTAAGAGATTAAGTTAAATTTGTCTTAATCTGGCCATTGCATGATTATTAAACCTTGATTTATTAGTCCTATGACTAATATAGTCGGGAGAGATTCATTAGTTTTTGATGGTGGTGTTGAAAGGATACATTTCTCTCATTAATCAATAGTTTATACTAGTATGAATGAGAACACAAGTGATTGGATGTGGGTATTTGTGAACTGCAACTATTTGCACAAGTACTATCATGATACCATTACTTGAAGAAAATATGATTTTATTGCATTAGAGGCCTTATATGTTGTTTCACCCATCGAATTGAGGTAAATTTGGCCAAAGGAAAAACAAGTACAAAAACACACCAAATAAGGGCGAATTCAGTGCTTGAAAAATCAAGTACATAAAACTAAAAAAGCAGTATTTTTTCTCGCTTAACAGTATCATTCTTAGTACATAAGAGATTAAGCCGGATTTATCTTAATATGGCCATTACATGATTATTAAACTATAATAAACACTACAGTCTCAATATCTAGTACTAAAATCTAGTATCTGAGACCTGAGAAAACCTTAGACCCTAAATTATTTTTGCCTTCTTGTGGAAAACAGACTTGGTCTGGCCTACTATAACCTTACTATTTTCGATTATAACTGTGCTTTCACAAAGTAGTTAAGCTATCTTTTTCCTTCTTGTAGTGGGAAGCCATCCTCATATTGTGTCAGAATGTAACAAGTCACCCTCACATTACATTAGAATACAACAAGCCATGCTCACAATTCAGAATTGTAGTAGCTATATACATCTGATATCCTGGTCCATCCCAAACAATGACACTACAAAAGAATTAAAGATTATCAGTGAAGATATCATTATATTAATGTAAAAATGGAAATAAGTAATAAATATTATCACTCCAAATTATGTTGAGATAATACGGAATCAATAATCTTCTATTACCAGTGAGATATGCAATTGCACACTGAGGTACTTTCCAACACATTCAACACCAACATCTCCATAGACAACAATAACACCCTTCTCGTACAACATATATAATTTGCATAAAAAAAACAATAGCATGCGGTGTTCTTATCAATAAATCCAATATTAAAATTAACTTGTACAGTATTACTTGTACAAAAGTTCGGTATTTATACGAAGAGATGAAATACTAAATATCAGGCCTCAGAGTATTTAAATTCATCTCTGCAGTATCAATGGTTTTCTTTCCAGTATCCTCACTTATGCAACACTAGTTTTACAAAAAATTCAAATTTTAGTACTACAATGGGTATAAACATATTGAAACTTAACAATTTTAGTATCGAATTTGTGTGCAGGTAATACTACATTTATGCAATTGTCAATCATCAACATAAAACTACCAAAACATGAATTACAAGATTCAAACTTCCCTTAACATTAAAAAATTTTAAAATTTACTTAAACAAACAATTAATGTACATCATACCTCATATGAAATACAAAATATATTTAAATATTTACTAACAATAAGTAGAATAACCAAAATCAAGTATACATCAAACTAAAACAACTATAAAATAAAAAAAATTGAGGAAAATTCAACATTAAAATAGAAAAAAATAAAAAACTAATTCGAAAAGTTACCTCTTCGTCTTCAAAAATGGGGGTGAAAATGGAACTCTTCTTAGATGGTTCTTCAAAAATGGCAAAATGTGGCTTCAAAGATTGAGTAGGAAATGAAGAAATTGAAAAAAGAATCAAAAGGGAAGAAGCTAGAAAGCACTAAAGAGTACATGACGTTATAGTTTCGCAGTGAGAATGCCTGGAGATTGGAGGAAAAATTGTGGAGAGAAAAAACTTGAGTGGGAGAATAAACTGAAGAGAAATCGTATTTGAAGAGAGGTGGTAGGTATTTTTATAATTTGAATTACAATTTAGGGGTTATTTTTATCTTTTTGATTGAAGTAAAAAGTGAACTCAAAACTTAAAATTTAAATGGAAAATGAAAACTAAGAAAAAAACAACTCAGAATAGAAACCTAAAATAAAAGTAGCTTTGCCTTTTGTTTTTCTTCTAATTAATCGATACCTTTTCTACAATCACTTCCCTCAAAGCATGGTATCTCTCACGTCTTCTCCTGACCACCCTATCCCCCTCAAGTCACCTCTACAATTAGCAAGCAGTTTCTCCCCCTATCCCTCCCTCTCCCTATTTGGCTATTTCCAGTGCTCTCCTTTTCTGATTATTTGTCTTTTTTTTTTTTTAATTAAATTTAATGTTATGCGTTGTCCACAAGTTTGCGGCCAGTTTGGGCACCATGACCATCTATGCCACAAATTGAGAGTGCAACCACCACCTCTGCCCCCGACTTTTCCGTACACATTTTAGATTCTTGTGATTCTTCCAAAATCCTCTTCTTTATAGTTGTAAATCGTCTGTTTCATTTTCAACAAATTTCTATATATTTTATGAGTAATTAATTATTTAATTTAAAATAGATTTTAATTTATTTTTAAAATGATATCGCTTAAGTCCGTATCTTCTAATAAGTGTTTCATTTGGTTGCTTCCTTAAACTAATTAATAAAATTTGTTTGCATTTTTCTATTTTACTGGTTGAGGAATGATTTGCCTATTTAAATATTAATTAATTGTTGATTGTGAACTTTGCATTCGTAACTCTGTAGTTTGTACTAGTAGAAATTTTGTTAGAGTGCTTAAATACTGACAAATTGATTGTAAACGCTTTTATGATTCTACTTAATTCAGTATTTCATTTTTCTAACTTTATTTTTATAGTATTCCACATTTTAATTAATATAGTATGTGCAAATAAATGCTTAGATTACTATATCTAATCTAATATATATATAGATATAAAGTAAAATAATGTTATTTTAAGTATATTTCTTATATGACAATGATGTGGATAAATTAGTTTTGTTCATATTTGTCATATAATTATATTCTATATATATAATATATGTATCTTTGTATAACATATTTCCATATTTCTCTTTTCTTTATGTCAACATATTTCCATATATAATATACATATAACTTTTTATATTAATATTTATAACTTCCTATATTAATATATAATTTTTGTAACTATTTCTTATATTATTAATTTTATTCCTTTTACTTATGTCAACATAAATATATCTACATAATTCAATATATGTTAATATATATAATTTTTATATTAATTTTATATCTCCTTATTTTAATATATATTTTTTGTACTCCTTCCTATATATATTATCTAATATTTGTCATTTGCATTCTCAAATTTGATTTTTTGAATAATTATAGACACATACACACACAAACACACATATACGTGTGTGTTTGACTAGGCATATACATAGGTCTATTTGTTAATGCAATTTAATCGAAATGTCTTGCTTAAGCTAAAACATAACAGTTGTTTATATTAAAAATAATTTAAACATATAATTTACTATTTCAAAATAGAAAATTATTTGTTCTTTTTTTTTCCCACCTCTATAAAATCATTCTCTTTGTGAATTAAACTTTATTTTTCTTGAAAATGCATATATTTTATAATATTTATATTATTTTATAATATTTTTAATTTTTATATTTATGAATCATAATAATTTAGAGAAAACATTTGAGCCCAAAATTTGAGTCCTAATTTAAGTAATTTTTTATGTGGTAGTGATGTGGATAAGTTAATTTTATCCATTTTTCCCCATGTCAATATATTTTTATATTTGATATCCTATCAATATATATTTTAATATTAATATAAAAAAAATTCTACTTCATGTTTATAACTACATGTTTAATTTTAGTAAATACTCAATGTGTGTGTGTGTGTATATATATATATTAACATATATGTAACTTTTTATAATAATTTTTATAACTCTCTTGACTAATATATATATATATATATTGTAACTCTTTATTATATTGTCTAATATTTATATTTTTTAATATAATTATGGATGGACATATACATATGTGTATATATATGTGTGTATTTATCAATATTACAATGTAATTGATATATCTTGCTCCATATAATTGTGCATATGGAGTACTATAGTAATATATAATTTATTGTAATTTAATTTTAAGTATTATACTATGCTATTCCGTAAGTTATCTCTTATTTCATAATTTAATATTTTAATTAAATTAAATTATAGTTGAAAAAAATTCCTAATTCTAGCCTAAGATTCTTTAAAAATATATATACTAGAATATTCTAAACATACAATTTACTATTTAAAATTACAAAATATTTGCCTTCTTTTTCTCCAACTCTAAAATTTATTATTATTTTTCTTTAAGATGCATGTATGTGTAATGCTCATATATTTCTCTAATGTTTTAATTTTTATGCTAATGAACTAAAATAACTTATAAAAGAAAATTTTGAAGTCCCAATTTTATGACAAGCTAAAATATTTTATCTTCTATTACCTAAGTTCATTTTTCAATGTTGAATTCTTTAATTTCTTTAAATCAAATCAATATTAAAATGATTTATTTTATCTTCTACTATATTTTATGAATAGCTTATTGAATTTATAAAGTTATTTAACATTTAGTCATCAATTTTTGTGTAGAAATAGATTAATGCATGAGATTTAATTTGATGATACATAAATCATATTCATATAAAATATTCTTATATCTCACTTACGTCATCAATTATATTATATCAATAAAATTCTTAATTTTTTAAGTGTTATATTTATAATATTTATAGAAAATATTAATATCTAAACTATAGCTAAAGTTAAATAAAAAGAATTTGAAACTTATTGTCCAGTGCAATGCACCGGCTAAGAATTAGCGTATATAAAGTGAAATGATGTTTCAATTCTATTTTAAGTATAGCTTATGTAGCAATAATGTGGATAAGTTAGTTTGATTCATATTTGTCATGTAAATATATATCTATTTTTGATAAATATTCAATCTACATATATTAATATAGGGAAAATGTATTTTTAGCCCCCTCGAAAAAATAATTTTGGTGGTTTATCCACCTGTGAAAAAAAATAAATTGGAATACTGCCTTATATTTTTAAAAATGAGTGAAAAATCCCTCTGAGACCATAAGTGTATAGCATGCGCCATTCTATGCGAGTGGTTCTGATTTTTGATATATGAAATGACTATTATGCCCTTATTACATCAACCGTTGGATCTTCTTGTTTAAATAAATGGTCCAGATCAAATAACACTTAATATTTATAAAAAAATATGTAAAAAATATTTATACATTTATATACATATATATACAACACATTATATATATATATATTATAATATATTTTTTAAGTAATATATACTATAAATAATATAGTATTATAATATATAATATATATATATAGAGGCTACCATGATAGCTATGACCAAGGCTGCCATGGCACCCATGCTAGCCAGATCCGGCTAGCGGCCGTCATGTTTAAAAAAAAAAAAAAAAAAAAGAAGAAAGAAAACTTGGCTTCCCATGACAGTAGGTTGCCGAGGGAGGGGAGGGGGTAGGGAAGGGGCCACCGGATCTGGCTGGCGGCTAGCCAGATCCAGCTATTGTGTTCAAAAAAAAAAAAAGAAAAAAAAGGAAAAAAACTAAAAACTTGACTTCAGGCTGCCATGGCAGCCTGTTGTCTAGGTTTGGGGGTGGGGGTAGGGGTTATGTATATATTATATTATATATATATATTATAAATAGTTATATATGTAATTTTATATATGCGTATGTGATTATATATATGAATGTATATAATTTTTTATAAATATTACATAGTAATTTAATTTATATAAATATGTTATATATTTTATAAATATGAAATTATTTAGTTTTGATAATTACATATATATAATTTTATAAATATTAAATAGTATTTGATTTATATAAGTATGTTATATATTTCAGAAATATAAAATTTTTAATTTTAGATTAAACAAAAGAAATTTTTTTTATATATATATATGTTATAAATAATTATATATATATATGTATTTATATAATTTTTTATATTTATATAATTATATATATATGTATGTAAATATAATTTTATAAATAATAAATAGTATTTAATATACATAAATATGTTATGAATAATATTATATGCATATGTGTATATATATAATTTTATATGTATGCATGTATATAATTTTTTATAAATATTATATAGTATATGATTTATATAAATATGTCATATCTTTTATAAATATGAAATTATTTAGTTTTATAATTATATATGTATGTATATATAATTTTATAAATATTAAATAGTATTTGATTTATATAAGTATGTTATATATTTCATAAATATAAAATTATTTAATTTTAGACCAAACAAAAGAAAAAATATATATTATATATATATATGCATATAGATATGTTATAAATAATTATATATATGTATTTATATAATTTTTTATATGTATATAATTTTATATGTATGTATGTAAATATAATTTTATAAATAATAAATAGTATTTAATATACATAAATATGTTATGTATTTTATAAATATTAAATAGTATTTAATTTATATAATCATGTTATATATTTCATATATATATATATGCATGTATATATAATTTTATAAATAATAAATAGTATTTAATTTATATAAATACCTTTTGTATTTTATAAATATAAAATTATTTAATTTAGATCAAATAAAAGAAAAAGAAAAACATAAGGATATAAAGTAATTTTATGTATTTATGAGAATATTTTCGTCCTTTCAATGAAAAATTCAACTCAAATAGACGGAAGGGGGCAGTGTGCCACAATTTAAAAACACAAGGCGGTATTTCAACTTTTTTTTTTCCACAGGGGGGTAAACCGCCAATTTTATATAACACATGGGGGTAAAACATTATTCACCCTATTAATATAAACATATATATATAATTTTTATATTAATTTGTGTAACTCCTCATTTTATATATAGATTTTGCACTCCATTTCATATACATTTTTTAGTAGTTTCTTCTAGTATTTATCATTTGTATTTTCAAATATATATATATATATATGTGTGTGTGTGTGTGTGTGTGTGTGTGTGTAATCAGACATATACATAAAGTCATTTTCTTCATGAATTAAACTTTATTTTTCTAGAAAATGCATATATTTTATAATATTTATTGTAAGAACCCAAACTTTTGAATTTTAAAATAAAATAAAAAAGAGAACTTTAGGCATCAATTTCGATGAAATGCTTTTTAAATTAAAGAATTAGGCCATTGTTAAATCTTAATTAAATCATTAGGGCCTGCACATAAATATTAAAAGTCAAAGGACTGGATATTAATTGAATTTAGGATCCAATTACTCAGAATTAGAAATATTATGGGTCAATGTATGACAATAAACTTTTCAACGGCCGAGTTGGAATTATAGGGTCAAATTGTCAAGCAAATGAAAGTTTTTGGGTATAATTGTAGATGGTGGAGAAGTTTCGGGGGTCAAAATAAAAATTGAAAAAGTATATATATATATATGTATAGGTTGAGGACGAAATTCTATTTAATTCTCAAAATTTGACCCCAACTCTATCCAATCACCTAACGTTCAGAAAACAATTGAGAATCGCAAAATAAACATTGTAGAAACCTTCTTGATGTTCTTGCAAACAAAATCATACCAAACTTGATTGAAAATACCAAAGAAACTGTAAGAAAACTTGAGGGCGGCAGACTTGGATGGTGGTGGTAGCGGTTTTACCACCTCTGACGATGGAACTTCAATGGGCTTGGAAGGTTCTTGGTTGGAATGATGTGGGTAGGGCAACAACGACATCAATTTGGTGAAACAAAAGGTGGTGGAGGAGAATTTGAAGCGCGGCGGTGCTAGGGCTTTGTAGCAACTTTGGGCAGCCAATTGACATGGCAAATGGCGTCCAATCGCGAAATTGAGTGAGGAGTTTTACTCTCCAGAAAGAGACACACTTGTTAGTGGTGGCAATCTCCAACTTCGACGAAAGTGATGGTGGTCTAGCAATTGGCTGGTGATGGTTCAACAAGACACAGTGATGGTGTCCATATTTTGATTTTGGGTTCACTGGGGCTACTTTTGTGCTTGAATTCAGGTCTGGTTTGGCCCAATTGGGTAAAATCTTTTCAATCAAATTTGTATTCAATTAATTTCTCAAATTTTAATTAGTTGGATTATATGACTAAGGTGTATGAGTCTCAAATAAATAAATTAGGACTAATTGACTCAGATATAAGAGTTAAATTTGAAATGTTGTTCTTGAATATTTGATTTAAATATAATTAAGAAATTCTGGAATTTGGATCAAGTTTTGACTTGATATAAAATAATAATTGAAGCAATGATTATGCTTAGAAGGATTCCCAAATAATAAATGAACTATAACATTTTGATAAAGGTTGTTTAGGAACTTGAATCAAGTCAAATAAGTTAGATGATTGCAAAGTTAAAATAATTAGTAAAATTGCGTCGTCTAGGCCAAATGAATGATTGGAACTTCCATTTAAAAATATAGGATTGATTTGAATGATATTACATGATAAAATAATTATTATTCAGACATGTGATTATATGGTAGACTAGAATTCGGCATATAAACGTCTTAATACTCGAATATGGAATTAATATTGATTATGAAAGGAAAATAAATTAGCAACCTATTGAGCATATCCATATACCATAAGAAATTAAAATAAGATTACTTTAGTCTCTCTAATATTATATTTTGGGATAACTAGGTAAAGAAGGGACGAGCTATCAAGCTTATTAAGGAAAGCTTCACTACCCAGTATTTCCATATAAGGTCTATTCTCGATAGTACGAGATTTCTTTGCTGGGGAAACAACCTATATCCGGTAAGTATAATATTATTACTTGATTATTCGTACATTGACATTGAGGAATCGATTCCTTGTCCATACTATTTTATTGCTAGTATACTTATCTTTGAACTCCTGCATTGAATTTGACAAGTCAAATATTCTGAATGTCTCCTTTATCAAAAGTTTCCATTGAATAATGATTTGAAAATGACATTTAATTTTCTGAATAACAATTTTCTTATCAGAAAGACCTTTGAAAAGTATCATTTAAAATTTAGATTTTCAATTGATCTTACCTGAACTGGATTTTTTAAATCTGTCAATTGAACTAAAGAACTTCCAAAGGTTTGAAACTATGATTTGACCAATTAGTTCTCGACCTAATTGCCATATTTTATGATACTGTTTGTGAGGTAGTCTTAATGATAGTCGTTATTAATCTATACTATTGTGAGATAATCTTATAAACTAGCCATTGTTAATATATATCATTGCAAGGTAGTCTTGCTGACTAGCCATTACAAACTAACTAATTGGCTCGCTATCAAAATTTTACATTAATTATGTAATTATGTTTGATATTATTCTATTGCATACTGTGGTTGTGATATAAAAGAAATTGTGTTGGCTGTGGGGACGTTCTTGCTTATATTTGTGAACAATACCCTTAGGGACACCTTTGGAGAAAATTTTGGGCCCATCGGACTGGTTGGCAAGACTATCGGGATGGCATTTGAACATCAGTGGCCAGTCTACCAGCCAGGACTTGATTTGCGATCTTCACTTTGGGGCAGTTGGAGAGTGGCTGCTGCTTGAAGCTTGATCGACGAGGATCAGTCCTACCAATTTATATTACAATGGTTGTTGACTGAGCTGGTCACTCGGTAAGGCAATATAGGGTACTATTATATAGACCGTTGGGAGTCATAAGGAGGGACACCATCCATAGTCAGTTTCATGAAATATACTCATACAACACTTGGATCAGTAAAATTGATCCAGCTTCTAATTTTGAAATATAAAACTTTCTGCGAAATGTATTTGGAACTTGAAGGGTCTCTTCGCTGGTATTGGATGGCGTTAAGACAACTCATGATACGTAATACATAAAATATTGTTCCTCAACTCTATTTCGTGGATTCCGTGAAACCTATATACTATATAATAATCTAATCTCTTGTCATGTACTTATAGCCACCCATGTTTAGAACAAATGTTTTTCTATACTGTATATTTGTTATTAGTTCTCTCGATGCATCTTGATCATTACATCATTGAGTCATTCGGACTTACTCTCCCTATATTATTTCTTTTTGTTCTTTGCCCTAGATTAAGGAAATAGGAGACACCATGAGCATGGGTCCTGTTCTGCATAGTGTAAATAATGTTATCTAGGTATATATGATTAGTAAGGATATGACATATGCTTGTAGTGTAAATAATGTGCCCGTCATTAGACTCTTATCTTTATGTTTTGTTGAGGTGTAACAGGTCAGAATTGGTGAGGTTTGATGTTAGCATGTAGTTTAAACTTGTAAGCCTTTGGGCGATTGTAAATTATCTTGAGTTTTGCTGCATGATTTGTTGATAGAGCACTTGATTAATTGAATCTAATCTTAGTTATCATTTTGGGTTGTTATAGAATTATTTTAAATTGAAAATTTTAGAGGTACATGCATATTTTATATCTGAGAATTTTTGAAAATTCGATTAAAATAACAATTCAATCCAGAGCAAACACCTCCGAAACGAGGCATTCCAGAGGTGTTATCAGAGCTTGAGTTTGAAAACCTGAGCTAAACTAGATATGATCCTCGGAATATGGAAATTTTTGTTAGTGGAGAATAAACCCGACTCTAAAATTTGAATAGGATATGAATCTTTGAGATAATTTTCAATTCGAAGGAGGTGAAAGGTTATGATTGGGTGGCCGACCAATGTATAATTCGTAACTCTTGAGGTGTCAACCATGTGACTTTTTACATTTGTGAAGAATAATACTTTTGAGGACTTATATTGGCTATATATGCGTTTGAGAGACCCATTAGTAAGCAAATGATCACATAAGTGTGTTGTGGTTAAGAGACCCTTTTAGATCCTTATTATGGACACATAAGTGTGTTGTGGTTAAATAACATGGCTATTTGGGGAAAGTGGTATGTTGATAACTTGAATACCATTGGAATATGGAATATTTGGATTAATTGTGATTAAGTTTGACATAAGCCTCTAGTTAGGATGTGAACTTTTGGGATATTGCTTGATATCAAAAGAGTAAAGGGTTGGTATTGGACTGGCAAGCCAATGTCTAGTCCATTATTCTTGAGATATCAAGCGTACGAATTCATTAATGTTTGGTGGAATAATACTTCTGGAATCACATTGCCGTGTGAATACATTTGTGATAATGGACTTGAGCGGCAAATGATCATTTTGGGATAATTAGTATTTTGATATATACATATGGTTGGGATTCAGACAATATTGTTATTTCAAAATTCAGCATTCAATAGGGTAATTCATCGGTATAACTGCATTATGGTGTTTGGAAGGAAAATAGAAATTGTTTCCTATATGGAGATCTTTTAAGATGATCGATGACTGATATGTATACATGGTTATGATTTAAAAGTTTGGAGGAATTAGTTTATTGATAATGAGGGAGCTTACTAGTATGATTACGAGATTACCATGAATAAGAAAGAAAGCCTATTCATGAGAATGAAGTAATTAGGAAAACACATGAGAACTTGACGAAAAAGAGAAAATGTTAGATTGGGGATACGAAAGGCACCTTCACTGGTATTGGAATTTAAAGGAAAATATCAAGTAAGAATATGGGAATCAACGAAGAAGGTTTTGAAGAAATTGAATGGAAATGACGGAAAAAAGAATAGCCACTTGAACCTTGGCCAAAAGGATATTAATGAAGGATAGGGACTATTAACATGAGACCATGAAATTTAAGAATATAAGACATGTAGGTGAGAGATAGAGATCCGTATTTGAAAATGAGAAACCTTATCCGAACCTTGATAATGGAAGCCTAGAATCATATGTTGTGGAGATTCAAACAATATTTAAAGCTTGAATGAATATATTCATAAGAGCACTCATTATAGCATGCCTATGTATCAAATATGATTCAATAAATGATCCTATTGCTGATATACTAAAGCTCTTCTTGTCGCCAATTTGAAGCAATCTATTAGATTAATTGAAAATCCTATTACTTTTAAGAGTTAAATTCATTTATACATACACCAATGGAATAGTATGTAAAGCTCAGGTGTAAATGGACTCTACAAAATCTTACACCACATTCTAATGTCCCATATGTTTTGAAATAAAGCAATGACTTGGTAGCATTTAAAATTTTTTCAAACAACAATATCAACTAACCAAACCTGGACTTGTTCTATAAAGCTCAAAACTTCGCTATGTAGGAAATGCCATTAGGAACTTTTTGGCCATATATACAACCACTGACACATCACATCATAGTGGATAACTATCAATTAATGAACTAACTTGTTATAATACCACGATGAGAACGCTCTAACTGAAAAGGTATAGGAAAAGAAAGATGGTGACACCAACTCCTCACATCAGCCTTATACTAGACTCTGATGCAAGAAGGTATGGAATAGAATTTGTAAGTAGTTCCTGTGATTCTATTTATATTTATGCTTGGGAACATGAATACTTATAGGAATGCAAATTTTGTGTCAAGCAATAATTCAAGTATCAAGTGCGAAAGAGGTATAGCCAAGTATGTGTAACCCCATGAGAGATAACCGAGTGATTCTATTAAGTCAAGGTTATAGTTAACAGAAGAAAGCCAAGGAAGAATATGTCAAAAGCACGAAGGTTTTTAGGTTTGACAATTAATGTCAAGGGTGTATTTAAGAGTTTTCCTAAGGTCATAGATTTATTAACTAACCTAACTTAGGAGAATTGGTGATCGTAATAAAGGGAGAAGGTTTGAAGAAATTTTGTGAAATAAGGGAAAAAGATTAATTTCGTGCCAGTTACCATTATTCTTAGAGAATGTAAAGGATTGTCCAATGCATCCATGTTCCAACAGAATAATTGATTACCAAAAAAAACTTGGATGTGCTTCAAGAGAACATAAGTCGTGGAAACAGGATTATCCCATTCAGGATGTAGGATTTGTTAACTTGGTTTGCCTTACTAAGCATAGAGTCACCTTATGCTAATTAATGAAACTTCTTAGGAAAATATGATTATAGTGTATCAATTAAGTATAAAAATTTGAATCAAAAGAACGGGAAAAAGTAGAAGTATTGCAAGATATCTAAATCGTGGATTTTAGGGCAAGCTAATCCTTTCATGATACATAATAAAATATAATACACTTAGCATCAGTATTAAATAAATTGATAGACTTGCATGAGTAATCCCAACTAATAAATATTTAGGTTCCAACATCTGCAAAACGAAGATCATGTGAGGTTAGAGAGAGCTGATGCGAAAATTGACAAAAATAAAAAAAAATTATCGAGGAGATTATCTCGAGATAAGACGGTGATAAATAGCAACATCTGAAACTTTTTTAAACTTCAAATGAGAAGTCCCCAGATTCTCTTTGGGGGGTAGTGCAACACCCTAAACTTTTGAATTTCATGGTGAAATAAAAATAAGAAAACTTTAGGCATCAATTTTGATGAAATACTTTTTAAATTGAAGAATTAGGCCATGGTCAAATCTTAATTAAATCATTAGGGCCTACGCATAATTATTAAAAGTGAAAGGATTGAACATTAACTAAATTTAGGACCCAATTGCTCAGAATAAGAAATATTATAGGTCAATGTGTGACAATAAACTCTTCAAGGACCAGACTAGGATCCTGGTGTCAAATTGTAAGGCAGATGAAAGTTTTTAGGTATAATTGTAGGCGGTGGAGAAGTTCTAGGAGTCAAAATAAAAATATGAAAAGTACTTTTATATATATAGGTTGAGGATGAAATTCTATCTAATTCTTAAAATTCGACCCCAACTTTACCCAATCACCTAACATTCGGAAAACAACCAAGAATTGAAAAATAAATACCATAGAAACCTTTTTGACATTCTCGCTAACAAAACCATACCAAACTTGACCGAAAACACCAAAGAAATCGTCTAAAAACTTGAAGGCAGCGGACTTGGATGGTGGTGGTGGCAATTGTACCACCTTCGATGGGCTTTGAGATTTCTTGGTTGGAATCATGTGGGTTGGGCGACAGTGGCATCAATTTGGTGAAACAGAAGATGGTGGAGGACAATTTGAAGTGGGGGGGGCGTTAGGCCTTTGTAGCAACTTTGGGCGGCCAATTGACTAGGTAAACGACGTCTAATTGCGAAATTAAGTAAGGGGTTTTGTTCACTAGAAAGAGACACACCTGTTAATGGTGGTCGTTTTGAACTCTGGCGATGAGCATCGGCAGCAGTCTGATGAGACACAGTATGGTGTCGGCATTTTGATTTTGGGTTCACCCAAGCTACATTCGTGCCTAAATTTATGCCTGATTTGGTCCAATTAGGTAAAATCTTTTCAATTGGATCTTTATTCGATTAATTTTGTGAATTTTAATCAATTAGATTATACGACTAAGGTGTATGAATCTCAAACAAAGAAATTAGAACTTAATCGTTTCAAATGTAAGATTTAAATTTGAAATACTATTCTTGAATATTTGATTTAAATATAATTCAGAAATTCTGGAATTGGATCTAGCTTTAACTTGATATAAAATAAGAATTGGACCAATGATTAAGTCTAAAAGGATTCCCAAATAATAAATACATTATAACCTTGTAATAAAGGTTGATTTAGGGAACTTTAATCAAGCCAATAAGTTGGATAATTGCAAAGTTAAAAGAATTAGTAAAATTGCATCATCTAGGCCAAATGAGGGATTGGAGCTCCCATTTAAAAATATAGGAAAGGGTTGAATGATATTACAAGACAAAATAATTATTATTCAGACATGTGATTTTTTGGTGGACTTTAATTCGACATATTTAAACATCTTAATACTCGAACTTGGAATTAATAACGATTATGAAAGGAAAATAAATTATCTACCTATTGAGCATAGCCACATAACTTAAGAAATTAAAATAAGGTTATTTTAGTCTCTGTAATATTATATTTTGGGATAATTAGGTAATGAAAAGACGAGCTATCAGGCTCATTAAGGAAAGCTTCGCTACCTAATATTTCCAAGCGAGATCTATACTTCATAGTATGAGATTTCTTTGTTGGGGAAAGAACCTATATCTAGTAAGTATAATATTATTACTTGATCGTTCTTGCATTGACTTTGAGGAATCGATTCATTGTCGATACTGTTTTATTGCTAGTAAACTTATCTTTGAACTCCTGCATTGAATTTGAGATAATAGTCAAATATTCCACATGACTCCTTTCTCAAAGGTTGCCCTTGAATAATGATATGAAAAAGAAATTTTCTGAATAACAATGTTCTTATCATAAAAACCTTTGAAAAGTATCATTTGAAATTTGAATTTTTTTTATGAGCTTACTGAACCGGATTTTTTTAAATCTATCAATTGAACTACAAAACTTCTAGAGGTTTGAAACTATGAATTGACCAATTCGTTCTCGACCCAGTTGCCATATTTTATGATATTATTTGTGAGGCAATTTTACTGACTAGTCGTTATTAATCTATATCATTGTGCAGTAGTCTTGCTGACCAGCTGTCACAAACTGACTGACCTGCCCATTATCGAAATTTTACATTAATTTCATAATTGTGCTTGAGATTATTCTTTCTCATATGGTGATTGTGGTATAAAAGAAATTGTGTTAGCTGTTTGGATTCGTTTAGACTCTTTTGCTTATATATTTGACCAATACCCTTGGGGATGCCCTTGGAGAAAATTTTGGGCCCACAGGACCCATTGGCAAGACGACCGTCGATGGCTAGTCTGCCGGCTAGGACCCGATTTTTTTATCTTGACTTCGGGGCAATGGAGGTTGGTCACTGCTTGAAGTATGATCGGCAAGGATCGATCATATCGATTCATATTATAATGGTTGTTGACCGAGTTGGCTACTCGACAAGGCGATATAAAGTATTGTTATACAGACCATTGGGAGTCATAAATAGAGATGATAGTGGGGCCAGTTAGGCTCGCTCCATACCCCGCCCTGCTCGTCCTGTCGGGTTGGTGGGTTTAACCTGTCAATCCAGAAAAAATTAGAAAAATTAGAATCAGTCAATGAAAGCATCAAATCAGAACTATTTGCAGCAATTAAAATTCAAATTTGGTACAAAAATGAAAAACCAATGCAAACAAGATAAGATTCTATAAGCAAATTAAGAGATAAGAGTATAATTAAAGTAATAACCAACACAACATCCAAATTTTTATACATTTTGAGTTTGGCGGGAAGTGCCGAACTGGGTACCCTAAATTGTTTAGTTTGGACATTATTTTTAATTAGAAAAATATAAAATAAAATATATAATAATATATTTATTATATATATAATATTTATATGGGGTGGGGTGGCAAGACGGGTTTGGAGTGGGTAGGTAAACCCCATACCCCGCTTCAAATAATTCGGGTTGTAAAAATTGCGCCCCATACCCCTTTAAGCCACCCCAAACCCGTACCGAGCTCTAGTTTGGGTTTTGACCCGCCCTATTACCATCCCTAGTCATAAAGAGGGAGACCATCCCATAATCGATTTCATGGAGAATACTTGTACAATTGATTTTATGAAACGTTCTTATACACTCGGATCAGTAAAACTAATCCACTTTCTGAACTTTGAAATATAAAACTTTCTACGAAATGCATTTGAAACTTGAGGAGTCTCTTTGCTAGTATGGGACGACATTGATACAGCTCATGATACATACATAAGATACTGTTCCTCAACTCTATTTCGTGGACTCCGTGAAACCTATCTACTATTTAACAACCTAATCTCTTGGCATGCACTTATAGCTACCGGTATTTAGAACGAATGTTTTTCTATATTGCATATTTGTTATTATTTCTGTCCATGCATCTTAATCATTACCTCACTAAGTCATTCAGACTTACTCTCCTTATACTGTTTCTTTTTGTTCTTTGTCCCAAATTTAGGAAATAGGAGGCACCATGAGTGTGAATTCTATTCTGCATAGTTTAAATAATGCTATCCAGGTATATGATTGGTAAGGATATGACACATGCTTGTAATGTAAATAATGCACCCGTCATTAGACTCTTATCTTTATCTTTTATTGAGGTGTAATAGGTCGGAACTAGTGAAGTTTGATGTGAGCATGTAGTTTAAAATGTAAGCCTTTGTGCGATTGTAAATTATAAAACTCAAGTTTAACTTGAATTTTGCTGCCTGACTAGTTGATAGAGCACTTGAATAATTAAATCTAATCTCAGTTATCATTTTGGGTTGTTATGGAATTATTTTAAATTCAAAATTTTAGAGGTATATTCATATTTTGTATTTGAAATTTTTTGAAAATTCGATTAGAGTAGCACTTTGATCCGGAGCAGGCACCTCCCTGACGGGGCGTTACATTTATATTTTTTTTTCTAATGTTATTTAATTTTTATATTTATGAACTTGGATAATTTAAAAGAAAATTGAGTTCTAATTTAAGTAATTTTTTTATATGGTAGTGATGTGGATAAGTTAATCTTATTCACTTTTATCATGTCAACATATTTTTATATTCTATCAATATTTATTTTAATATTGATATAAAAAATTATGCTGATCCATTTTTATAACTACATATTTAATTTTAGTAAATATTCAATATATGTATATATGTTAACATATGTAACTTTTTTATAATAATTTTTATAACTCTCTTTATCAATATATTAATTTTGTAATTATATTTTTTAATATAATTTGCATAGATATATTGTTGTGCATGCGTGTATATATATATATATACTTATATATAGGGGTGTATTTATCAGTGTAATGTATAATTAGTATGTCTTGCTCCATATATATTGTGCATATATAAACTTTTCACAAATGGAGTATTATAGTAATATATAATTTGTTATAATGTAATTTTAAGTATTATATTGTATTATTCCATGAGTTATCTCTTATTCCATAAGTAATTAACATGTTAATTTAGTTAAATCATAGCTGAGAAATTTTTTAAATCTAATTAAGCTAAAAATCTTTAAAAATATATGTACTAGAATATTCTAAACATACAATTCACCATTTAAAAATATAAAAACATTTATCTTCTTTTTTTCTCCAATTCTATAGGAGCATTCTCTTCATACATTATTATTTTTCCGTTTTTGAAGACGCATGCATGTATAATGCTCATATATTTTTTGATTATTTTTATTTTAATGCCAATGAACAAAGATAATTTATAAAAAAAAATAAAATTGAAGTCCTAATTTTATGGTAAGTTAAAATTTTTATCTTCTATTACCTAAATTCATTTTTCAATATTGAATTCTTTAATTTCTTCAAACCAAGTCAATGTTACAATGATTTTCTTTATTTTATCTTCTACTATAATTGATGAATAGTTTATTGAATTTATAAAAAGTAATTTAACATTTGATCATTAAAATCTACATAGAAATGAATTAATGCATGGAATTTGATTTGATGATACATAAATCATATTCATATAAAATATTGTTATGTCTCATTTATATAATCAATTATAATATATTGAATAAGATTTTTATTAATTTTTCTAATTACGTATTATTTTATAAAATATTAGTATCTTAACTATAATTATAATTAAATAAAAATAAAATTTTAAACTTACCGCCCGGTGCAACGCACAAGCTAATAATTAGTATTAGAGATTTTCATGATTATGATCCAACCAAGACAAAAATAACATTTGTTTTATGCGTTAGAGCATAAAATGACCAAAAATTCCTAAAAAGGGATCAATAAATATTCAAATAAACTTGGAGTCCGTATCTTATCATGAGAGTGAAGTAAAACACTGACTCAGCGTATAAATGATCCATTATTACAATTATCAGATGAGGAGACATGATTTAATCCTGGTGCTATGACAAGCACCTTCATACAGGATATCCCAAGCGAACCATATAAATATGGTAGTCATTTGAGATTAAAGGGGACACGAGTTGATATTTAAGTATACCCATGACCTCTATACCCACTTACCCAGACACATATGAATTTTCTTGAATTGGACCTCATATTATTACAGCTTTCAACCTAAGCCCAATTCAATTCAGAACGTGACTAATTTGAGTCCCCACATGCAAACTTGGCATGCAGTTGAACCAAACAATTAATAAACTGACCAGATTTTTTGCCGCATCACTTTTATTTTAAAAATAAAAAAAAAGACAAGAAGAGTAAGTGGTTGAATGGTTCATGCATTTGCTTTTGTTACGAGTGGTTGTAATATATAAATTTTTAAACTTCAAATATTATGGATTGTTGATGTAGGCTGTATTGTAATGAACAATATTGTCATAGATGGTATATGATAATATGATGTTAGAGTATATATAAATTAGTGCAATTAATACATGTTCTTCTGGTTCGATCTCCGGGGGTTGTGGGGGAAATGCCCCAAACCCCCTACATGCATTAAGCAACAACGGCTCAAATTAACGAAGCAACCATTGCTTGTAAGAGAATAAAAAATCACAAGAAAGAATGACTAGAAAACAGGCGGTCCAGAAGGAATGAGTAGAAACTATGATGATTGAGTGCAATTTCTAAATAAGTAAAGATTAGATATAATCCTACCAATCTAAATTAAAGTTTCCAACAGTGAAAGGCAAATTAAACTGAATATTCAATACTATACTCTTAGAGCTCGTTTTTACTTGCTTTGATATTACATGATAGATATACAATCCAACTCAATTCCAATGTTTGATTCATTTTTAGAAGTTCTTAATACAGCTAGGGCTCGGCATGCATTTAAGGTTTAACTTAGCTTGTGTATCAAGACCCTAGGGTTTGATATGTTTTTCAACCTAAGCTAGAAATAAATTATAATTTATCAAATGAAATAATCATGTCAAGCAAACAATCAAAGTTGGACATCAAGTTATTTAAAATATATAAACAAACACTAAATAAGATACACAATAGCCCACTATTTATTCTAATCATACGTATTATGCTTAATTCAAACACATCAAGCAAACGAGCTCTTAGTCAAAAAGTACTATTTAAATGGAATCTGTGATACCATATGTACATATATTTAGTAACACATCGCTATTCTTCTTTTGATATTGCATAGTTAAATGTTATATATATATATATATATATATATATATTCCCGTAAAATCAATATACACTTGATTTAGACCAAATTTATTTCAAATTCGTAGTCCAACAAGTTTTATATGATTAGTGACACTCACGTTCTTCTCAGCATTAATTATGTTGCACGCGATCTAAGAAGCCATGCATTCATTCTCGAAAGGAAAAAAAAAATAAAGAAACTAAAAATATATGTATTGACCTTTGTCTTGGAAAAAATAACCACAGTTCTTATAACTAATTAGAAACCATTTCATTCTAGCAATACTGCATATGTAAAGTGTAAGCAAATTACACTCTTGTGCCCTTAATAGGCACATAGTTTTAGACATGAATTATCTTAATTTTCTGTCTAAAAAAGTTTAATAGAATTTAAAATTGTTAACTACGTAGTTTTACATCGCTCATGCCACCCATGCATGGGACCTAAGTGGTTATAAGCACACTACTTGCATTAAATCAGTATTACTCATACCTATCTATGTAAAGAAAATCGGATGACATAAGTTCATACACCAAATGTTTTTCTCAAAGCTTCAATGATACTTATATATACTTTAGGATGTGAAGCTATGTTATCAAGGCCAAGTGAAATAAAAAAAGATACACACAACTAAACTCGAAGATATTTAATTTATTGGTGGCAAATGGATGAGTTAGGTTAGGTTTAGTTTGGACTCATGATGCGTCGGGTTCAACATGAGTTAAGATATGTGGTTGAATGTGAGTTGGATTAAAAATGGGTTTGAACTGGGTTCAAAGTGGGTTGAGTTAGATTTGAAATGAGTTCAATAAAATTTAAAAAAATTAATTAAAAGATAATAGTAATATTAATATACCTATGGTATATTCAGTATATGATTTTACAACAAAATAAGATGATTTATAAAATCATATTGATATGGGATGGCCCAACAGGCCCAGCCTAAAGGCTGTCGACCTAAAAGTACATCATCGGGCCCATCTTATCCTTGGAGCCCAGTCACGTTGTTGACCATGATCGACCTCTCACACTCTTTTTTGATGAGACACTAAGCAACACTGATATCATTTGACCAGGCCGCGAGTCGAGCGTGTTGAACGCAGATGCTCGACTCATCCGACTAGATTGTTCGACTGCCGCTTCCTCCAGTCATCAACCTCACCCAGAACCATGTTGAGTTTGATCGGTTTGTCAACTTGTGAAGTCCATTCGTTGTGGAATCCCTTCTCCTCCGCATTAATAGTGCGTGCCACCCCAATACCACCCATACTACAGCGCCAGGCAGGGGACGGGCCCCTAGTGTACTATTCTATCCATGAAAGTTGGAGATAAAGCCACTTAGAATAGTACAGAAATAGGAGATGATCTAAAGCTCCCCATGCAATGACAAGAGCCCTTTCAGCATGCTAAGGGCATTTTAGATAAATCCACCACCTGGGGAAGGCTATAAATACCCTCTTGCCAACCTCTCACAACGTAGGCCATCCTATACTACAAAGCCCTCACTCTGCTACTCATCTTATCTGGTCATTCTCATACTGACTTGAGTATCGGAGTGCCATAGCTAAGGACACCTCAGCTAGCCTGTCGTTTGCTCGTGGTTGCAGGACTCAGCCTAGGTATCTGTGGAGCTCATTTACTCGACCAGGCAGGTCGATCAACCCAGATTCTATCCTAATCTAGTTATATACAGTTTTCGCCCTCATCATTTGGTGCCGTCTGTGGGAAACTTTGAGTCTGCAATCGAAAAATGGTTAACACCAAGCGAGCTGCTTCTGGAAGAAAAGAGAATAGGAGGTCGATCATTCATCCTCCTCAACCTCAGCAAGAACCAGACATGTTAGGGCCAAGTACTTAGCCAGAACAGGTGGTCACCCTGACCATGCCCCAATCAAAGTAACTCATCAGTGAGCAGATATTTGCCTAAATTTTTGCTCAAGTTTCTACTGCCCTGAATCGACTTGCCGTCCTACCGGGACCAGTGGCCAACGCTATTCCTCAACCAATGCCCCTTGAAGAGAGACGGCTAGAGAGAATCACGATCGATGGAGTTCAGATGACACCCCTCGAGGTGCGAAACCAGTCTAGGATATTTTCCTAAGGAGATGGCCCAACCCATCCCCCGCGAGGAAGTGGCAAATTCAGTTGACCACGAAGCTTAACCTATTCGAGCCCAACAACGCGATAGGGTTGAGTGATCGAGACCTTAGTTGGTACAGAAATATGTCTCAAGCCGATAGAGAGGATTAGAATGAGGTCTTTCATCAAGTCCAATAGCTGAACAGGCATTTGGAGGAAATCTCGGGGTGAAACACTAAGAGAAACCCCTACCCTGAGGGGCTACAGAGGTTTTCGCCGAGAAAGAGAGTCACTATTCATCCAAGAGATCATCAATGAATGCATCGCCGTAGATGCTAAGGTCCTGACTGGCCTACACTGATCGATGGCTCATCGGACCTAAATGAGCATTTGATACAATTCGAGCACATGACGCAGCTGCACGGGCATAATGATTACATCCATGCTAAGATGTTGGTGACTACCTTCCAGGGGATTGTGCTTGACTGGTTTGTTAAGCTTGAACCGGCGTTGATCTACTCATATGACCAGTTGTGTGACAAATTTCTACACCAGTTTGCTAGCCAGAGAAAGGCGAAGCTTTCTCATGCCCACCTGCATACAGTTAAACAAAATGAAGGGGAATCCCTTTGAAACTCTTCACCAAGTTTAATATGAAAGTGCTAAAGATTGATAGCCCCCGAATTGAGTTTCTGATTGATGTATTCTTCTTGGGCCTTAAACACAAAGAATGTGCTAATGCATTGGTGCATGAGCGGCCCCACTCGATGGAATAGCTGTTCTACCTTATAGAAAGATATATTACCTAGGAGGACATGAACAAACTTAAATATGGCAACCCTGAGGTCGACAAGAAAAAGAACAAGGAGAAAGATGATCATCGGGACTAGGAAGGTCGTCGATCTCCCATCAAGCACTTCCATGACTACACCACCCTACTTAATCTCCCAAGGAAAGAGGTGTTGTTCGCCATCCAGCACGACAACCTCATGAAAAAACTAAGGAAGCTGACTGAGATTGAGGCCATGAGAAAGTCCAAGAAGTACTGCCATTTTCACAAACAAAAGGGCCATGATACTGAAGACTGTTTCAACTTGCACAATGAAATTGAGAGGCTGATTCGACAAGGCCATCTCAAAAAATATATCGAAGAGTATGTCAGGCAAGAAGGGGGCAAAATCGACCAGACTCCCCGTAGAGAAAAATTGGTTAGCCTGAGAAAGGATGACAAAGGAAGAAAACCTGCCTAGGATCCCCGCCCACCCATTTGAGGAGTTAGTGACATGATTGCTAGAGGTCCTACTGGGGGGACTCGAAGTTCACTAGAAGGCACATCCAGTGACGACTAGAATCGACTAAATTCACCCCAGTCGAAATAGTTTTCCAGCTCTTAACCAGTGTAGAGCCAATTTCCTTCATTGACGCCGACCTCGTCTATCTCCAGAACAAAGGAGCCGACCACAAGTACGGAAGGTCTTGGTTGATAATGGCAGCTCCATGAACATCATATTCTTATCGACCTTAAAAAGAATGAATTTAGGGCAGCTAAAATTTGAGCTAGTCCGTGGGCCGCTGGTCGGATTTGGGGGATCAAAAATCATCCCGGAAAGATCCATCAACCTATCCACATCATTTGGGGGAGCCCCCCATAGCAGAACCCTCATGCTAAATTACTTGGTCATTGACGCTTTATTTGCCTACAATGTCATTCTTGGTCAACCAACCCTGAACGACTTCCAAGCCTTTGTCTCGACCTACCACATGAAAATCAAGTTTTCAACCCCAGCAGGCACAAGAGAGCTCTTATGCAATATAAAGGAAGCATGGCGCTACTACATCATTTCAGTCGAAGCCAGTGAGCAGAAGAATCGACCCCAGCTGAAGCCCTAGGGAGACACCCCTATAGTGGAACCCGATGAAAGGCAGACGAGCAAGAAACGGAAGCTAGAGAACACTAGGGTCAAGCCTGTCGAGGAGTTCAAAATGATTGAACTGGAACCTGGGAACCCCAACAAGACTACTTAGATCGGAAGTGATATGGACTACTACATGGAATGTCATATGATTGATTTCCATCGAAGAAATATCGACGTGTTTGCATGGAAAACTTCCAACCTCCAGGGAATTGACCCCGACATCTTTGTCCATCAATGTAGACCCCTCGTACAAATCGGTGAAGCAGAAGACGGGGACCTTTAATGCTGAGAGATCCTAGATCATTGAAGAGGAGGTCAACAAACTCTTACAGGCAGGATATATTGTAGAAATTCAATATCCTCTTAGCTTTGCGACATTTTACTTGTCCCCAAGAATGAGGGGAAATAGTGCATATGTAATGATTTCATCGACTTGAATAAAGCTTGCCCTAAAGATCCTTACCCCTTGCCTCGCATAGATTTACTAGTTGACTTTACAACTGGTTGTGAATTGCTAAGTATGATGGATGCTTTTCAAAGCTATTATCAAATATTCATAGCACTCAAGGATAGGGATAAAACCTTTTTCATCGTTCCCAACGGGGTGTACTATTTCTTAGTTACGCCTTTTGGGCTCAAGAACGCAGGAGCAACTTACCAAAGACTAGTCAATTTTATGTTCAAGAATGAGATTGGAAGGTCTATGGAGGTTTACGTCAACGACATAATTGTCAAGATAGACAAAGCTGAGGATTATCTAGTCAACCTCGACCATACCTTCTCGATACTACGGGCATTCGGTATGAAAATCAACCCCAACAAATGTATCTTTGGGGTTCGATGAGGCAAGTTCTGGGTTACATGGTTAGTCAAAGGGGATCGAAGCAAAGCCACAGAAGATCCAAGCAGTTTTAGATATCACTCCACCCTGAATAGTCTGAGACGTACAGCACCCAGTCCGCAGGATTATAGCGCTTGGCAAATTTATTGCACGGTTAGCCGAAAAGAGTCTACTTTTTTTTCAAAATACTCAAGAATGTGAAAAAATTAAGGTTCTAATGGTCAAAGCAATGCAACCAGCCTTTGATCAACCTCAAGCAATACCTCTCCTTGCTACCCATGCTCGTCAAACTTGAGTTGGGAGAAGTTCTGCACCTCTACCCAGTCGTGTCCATGGCCTCGATCAGCTCACTCTTGGTCTCGACGAGAGACAAAACCTATCAACCTATTTATTATTGCAATAAGGCACTACAGGGGCCCAAACACAATTACCTTAAGATCGAGAAGTTCGCCCTCGCTTTGGACAACAGCACGAAAGTTGTGACCTACTTCTAATCCCATGCAATCATAGTGTTGACAAATCAACCATTAAAACATGTGCTGTCAAAACCAGACATGTCAGGAAGACTAACTAAGAGGGCCATCAAGCTTGGGGAATTCTACATCACATTTCAATCCTAGACGGTCATAAAAACACAAGTTTTAGCCGATTTTGTTGTTGAGAGGCTCGACCTCACTGACCAACTTGACCATGACTCCTTCATGTGGACTTTACACATCGATGGATCAGTGACCACCACATAAGGTGGAATTGGTGTCTCACTCTGTTCCCTACTCGCGGAGGAGTATAATTTCACAATCAAACACGAGTTTCCTGTCACCAATAATGAGGCAGAATATAAAGCCCTCATCACCAGTATGAGGATGGCAGCAGACTGTGGAGTCGAGCAACTTGTGAAAATCACCAACTCCAGCTAGTTGCAGAGCAGGTCGAAGGAAAGTTCAAGACCAAAGAAACCAAGATGAGTCAGTACCTAGCCGAGGTGAAAAAATTACATCAGTTGTTCAAGAGTTTCAACCTCAGCCAGGTACCCCGATCAAAGAATGAGCGATCCAATACCCTCTCCAAGTTTGCAAGCTCGACGAAGGGGACTAGAGAAAGGACTATAACTTTTTTGGTCACCAGCAAGCCTTCCATACATACTCCCGACCAAAATTTGGTAAGGAGCATTGAAGAAGCACCTCCTTCTTGGAAAGACTAAATAACGCTCTACTTAAGCCAAGGGACAGTCCCTAAAGACAAAAACGAAGCGTGTAGACTTAGAAGTCAAGCAGCCAAGTTTACCTTCGACGAGCACGGATAGCTCTGCAAGAGGTCGATATCTGGACCACCTTAGAGATGCTTAACATCGGATCAAGTCCGTGAGGTCCTTCATGAAATCCATGCTGGCATTTGTGGAAATCATTCTGGAGGTCGATCCCTAGTGCATAAAATTATTTGATACGAGTCTTTTTGGCCTGCACTATTAAAAGACTCTGTCGACTTCGCTAGAAGGGGTCCATACTGCTAATTCCACTCAAACATACCATACCAGCTTGCGGTGTCAATGGTAAATGTTTATATCACATGGTCATTAGATCAATGGGGGGTTGACATAGTTGGTTCCTTACCAAAAAAATACGTCAATGAAAATTCATCATTGTCACGATTAAATACTTTACTAAGTAGGTCGAGTCGAGCTTTGAGATGGTCGTGGACAGTTCTATTTGTGACCTCGGTCTGACCACTAGAAGAAATAGGAAGAGGTTGGCTAGATGACCTCCCTAGGGTGCTATGGGCATACAGGACGACCGCTCGAACAACTACGGGTCGCAGCCCTTATAGTTTGGTCTACGGCTCTGAAGCAGTAATCCCATCTAAGCTGATAAAACATATGGATCGGGTGATCCATTATAATCCACTCAGAAATGTGTTCAAAAGGGGACTCAACTTGGAAACCATCGATGAGCTGCGGCACGAGGCTTACAACACCATGTAACGGTACAAGTCAAAAATGACAGAACATTACAGCAGAGCAGTTCAATCGCGTAGCTTCAAAGTCAGAGACCTCATCCTCAAGAAATAGAGGTGTCGAGAAACGTAGGAAAACTCAAACTGAAATGGGAGAGGCCCTATTCCATGGTCAAGGTGTCAAAGCACAATGCATACCGACTAGCAGACTTGAATGGCAATCAGCTTTCATAACCTTGGAATGCTGTAAATCTAAAGAAGTTTTGTGTATAAAGAGACCATTAGTCTCCGTTGTATTCTCTCATATAAATAAAACTCTCAACATTCCTACAGTTATCTACTTGCATTACCACAGTGTCAACCCTGCAGTCGAATCATACAAATGAGTTGATCGCTTAGAGTCAACTCCGCAGTCGACCCAAAAATGGCTTCAAGCCGCGAAGTTAAGGCATTTCAACCTAAATCAATAAATGAGTTGATTGTTTACAGTCGACCCCATAGTCAACCCAAAAACGGCTTCAAACCTCGAAGTCAGGGATTTCAGCCCAAATTAATAAATGAGTTGATTGTTTATAGTCGACCTCGCAGTCGACCCAAAAAGGCTTTGAGTCGCCAAGCCAAGGCTTTTTATCCCAAATCAATAAACGAGCCAACTATTTGCCATAGACCCTAACGTTGACCTTAAATCACGAGTATAGCAAATTACAGCCCCGAACTAAAACAAAAAACTCGACCCTATAGTCGAAGTCGACTCCATGAGATGCATTAAGTTATTATGATTGGTTTGACCAAATCGTTCATTCTAGTGCAATAAGATAGTACAAAATCAATGCTAAGAGTTGATGAGTATCTTGGATTAATTCAATTATTTTTTGGGGTTATACTATCTAAGGTCGAATTGTTCGTTCATCAACAATTAACATTCGACAAAAACAAAGGCGTTAAAAACAAAATAAAGCTTGATACACATCGACAAGCAGAAAGCAGCATTTCATTTCATGTCATTCATAAGCTTCCAATTACAAACTTTGCAAAACAAAAAAAAAAAAAAACAAAGAAAAGAAAATAAACAAGCAGTTAGTCGCTTAAGGGCGATCAGTCATGAACAATAAGGAGTTTAGCAATTGCTCTACCCCATGCCTTCAGTATGGGCAACTCGAGCATCCTCTTTAATTGCCTGGTCAAGTTCATTGCTCGAGGGGATGGGAACTACAACAGGACTGTCCGCTTTCTGCTCGGGCATTGCTGTGGCAGGTTGAACGGCAGTAGGCGCTAGTCGAAAGGGCCCCACCTTACTGACTAAGAAATCATCCTCGTGCAGTGGAAGATACTGAGCGGCATCGACTATGCCGTCATAAATCTCGAACGCAAAGTCGTTGCAAACCCAAACTCTTTTGCCATCTCGCCCAGCTTCTTCGCCACCTCGGCTTTCTTTCTCTGTGCCTTAGTCAGGGGCTCGACTGGGGGAGTTCACGCAGCTCCCTCTTTACCAGCAGCCTAATTGAGGTGGGGATACATCTTCAGCTGCTCGTCCAGAATGGGCCTAATGCAATCTTTATCCACTATTCGAAAAGCATAGCCTAGATACTCCAACTGCTTGATCGTTTCATCGAATGCGGCTTTAGCATCATCCAAAGAAAAGACAACGTTCGCATCCTAAAACATCGAGCATAGCATGAACTACTGCATGGCCTCTCATTGCATTAGAGGGCAGCTTCCTGTAAAACTTTACTCAAGCATCCTGAATTGCTGCATTACATCTGGCTGGCCAACAGAGTCATAGCCCTGCTGCGCATCTATACTGGCCTAATTCAGCAGCTCATCCATCCTTGTCTTTTTAGTGATAACGGTGACCAGCTGACTATCCTTCATTACGAGCTGGCAATTCATGTCCTCGACCTCCTTTGTTAATTGCTTGACCCTTAACTGGGAAGACTCGAGATGAGCTCTCAGCGTTTCCAAATCTCCCTCTTCCTGAAGGTGCTCACGGTCGGCCAGAGCTAGTTCCGACCTTCTATAAAAATAGTAACCCAACTAGCTCACCTACAAAATAAAAATTCTTGATGAGCAAACAGTGCTCGACCAGCTAATGACATTCGACAACACATGCTAATCAACCAGACCCTTACCATATTCGAATGATAAGCCAGAGCTCTAAGTGCAGCATCTTAGCTTAGATCCATGAACTTCTTCTGGTTGGATGTGAACAGTCCTGTCTTTATCATCTTTAAAGGGGCAGCCCCGGTCGACCCTGCTGACACCATAGAGTATGAGTTGTGCACAGCCATAGCTGCCTCCATCCTGAATCGAAGAGACATTAGCTTCGGCAAATAGAACAATGCGATGTCCCCGTGCCGCCCAAATAGATCATACCCCAAAGGCTAACCTGATCACGCAGCTTTTCCTTTGACCTTTTTGGCTGCAGTTCCTTTCGAGACAGGTCCTGCGTACTCATTGGACTTTTCCCTCGATCGATAGGGCTGCTCCCAGCGGTCGCTATTAGTCTAGCTGGCGATAGAGTAGGCGATGGAAACACCGCCTTGGGCTGTGCCATCACGATTAAAGCCGCTTCTCATCGAGCCGCCGCAACTTGACAACGCTGCTCATTTCTCTGGGCCTTGGCTAAAGCTTCTGCTTGCGCGTGGTTCATTGTCTCCTCTCGATCTACCAACAAAGCAAATAACAAAAAGATCAAAATCAAAAAAAAAGGTTAATGCAAATAAGCAAACTCATAAAGAATCGATAGCACTAGCTACCTAGTTGAGCTTCTGCTGGAAAGTCTAGTTGAGTTGGCGATAAGCCAGTTTACACTAAACTCCTCTCCTTGATAAACACCAAGGCCTCCACCTGACCGAACTCGACCAAGTCCCTGATGAATGTATTGGGCCAGGTTGGAGTTAAATTCCCCGACATCTCGACAAAACCTATCTACCACCCCCTCGAAATATTGAAGCCCCCAGCCACTCGAACATATAGATAAAGTTTTTTCCACCCCTGGCCATAGGAGGAAGACGGGGTAACAAGAAATTTTTAACAGGGTCCAGTTGGTCGAATAAGTGCATTAAAATAGTAAAACTATATATGGTCGAGAAGCAATTAGGTAGCAACTGGGTTATACATACTTCTAAATCCCTTAGCAGCTCGACTATAGGTTCAGCTAAAGGGAACCTAAGCCCGCATAGGAAGCCTCCTCGAACACGGTACACCTGCCTAATATGTCCCACATTGGCAGGAGTTATCTTAGATACCATATCACTATAGTGGTCGAGGGTGAATAGTCAACCACATGATGCTGGAGCTTGACTTGGCCCAACACCACCCCCACCAGCAGCGCGATTGTTACTCGAGCTGTTAGAGCTCGAGCCATCGCTCGAAGAGTTGCTCAACTCATTGGTCGATCCCCCCTTGGATCAGATTGGGTGGCCTCATTATCCCCCCTGACTACCCTTAGAATCATATAAGCGCAGCATTTCTTAAACAAGGAGGTACTCGAATAAAACTGAGGAAAGACGTACATGGCTTTGATGAAGTCTAGAGCTCAAAACAATCACAGGAAAAGCAATAGATTCAGAACTCGACCAGATGAAAAGCGGTAAAAATAAAAATGAGGACTTTAATCGCACCTATTTATAGGCATCCAAGCACGGGAACCTCAAACATCTGTAATACTAACGCATCTATCGTTTGATGCTTCTCATGGCACGATGTACAAGTGTATTAAATACACTAAACCCAGGTTGACTGCTAAAACCCGCATCGACTGGTCCTTATATCTTCGCACCAAACTACTTCCCAATCCTTCTCGTCGACCATCTCATTCAGAATTCAAAAGTAGGGGGGACTCATGATATGGGATGGCCCAATAGGCCCATCCTAAAGGTTATCAACCCAAAGGTACATCATCAGGTCCATCTCATCCTTGGAGCCCAATAACGTTGTTGTCCTTGGATCGACCTTTCACTCTTTTTTTTGATGACACACTAAGCAACATAGATGTCATTCGACCAGGTCGCAAGTCGAACGCAGACACTCGACTCGTCCGACCAGAGTGTTTGACTACCGCTTCCTCCGGTCATCAACTTCACCCAAAACCAGTGCTGAGGTCAATCTATTTGTCGACTCATTGCGGAATCCTTTCTTTGCTGTATTAATTGCCCTAACAGATTGCATGCCTCTGCATTAATGATGCGTGCCACCCCAGTACCACCAATACTGGAGTGTCAGGCAAGGGGTGCACC
Organism: Jacaranda mimosifolia; assembly: GCA_018894105.1. Taxonomy (NCBI): domain Eukaryota; kingdom Viridiplantae; phylum Streptophyta; class Magnoliopsida; order Lamiales; family Bignoniaceae; genus Jacaranda; species Jacaranda mimosifolia. The sequence goes on from CM032126.1 coordinate 22,381,579, forward strand.
CCCAATGTACTATTTTGTCCATGAAAGCTGGAGATGAAGCCACTTGGAATAGTATGAAATGGGAGATGACTAAAGCTCCCCATGTAAGGACAAGAGCCCTTTTTGCATACTAAGTGCATCTCAGACAAATCCACCACTTGGGGAAGGCTATAAATACCCCCTTGCCAACCTCTCACAAGATAAGTCATTCTATATTGTAGAGCCCTCACTCTGCTGCTCATCTTATCTGGTCATTCTCATACTGACTTGAGCATCGGAGTACTATAGCCAAGGGCACCTCAGCTAGCCTGACATTTGTTCGTGGTTGCAGGACTCAGCCCAGGTATCTGTGGAGCTCATTTACTCGACCAGGTAGGTCAATGCACCCAGATTCCGTCCTAATCTAGTTATATACAATTTTCACCCTCATCACATATACTTATTTTATTAATTTTTTTTTATGATATGAAATTGCATTAAAAATTAAGTATGAGTAGTATTTATTTTATACAAAGTTGATTATGTTAAAGAAAATTGCATAATTATTACATCACTAAGTGTATGTCATTTTATTTTAATCATGGATGTATTAGTTTTGATTAACTTTTCAAGAATCATAAATTATATGAATTGCATATTAATGTTACCATTGATAATTTGGCTTGCGCGCGGTATTAGTTAAGCAAGAAATTTAGGGTTTTTTTGAATTAATAAGCATAATATTTGTTTATATGACTAAAAGATATTATTGTTACACTAAAATTTACATGTTAAAAAAATTTTGGACAACTATTTATTAATATGTTCAAAATTCAATGTGTATATTTCAATTTTAAAATTATTAATAAATCTCAAAGGATGAGACTTCGATAAAAATAAAAAGTGGAAATAATATAAAATTTATATTATTAATTCAAAATTAATTTTTTAAATTTATTAAATTTTAGTTTAATTTTTTGAATGAAATCATTCTAAATCCACTTAAATCTATTTTGAACCTACACTTAATAAAACCCACTTAAACTCATTCCACTTGAGCCCATTTCTAAAATTTTAAGGCCCAACTCAATCCAATCCAATCAATAAGTAACGTTGAGTCCATGACCTATAATTTAATTTAATCCTTTTCATCTGAAACATATTTTCTTCTATCGAGCACAATATTTATATTTTTCTATATGCTATGGTACAAGATCGTATTCATCATACAAATAGATTTATTTTCTTATTATTAAATAAGAATATAACATCTAAACTCTACACTGTCTCACCATGCAAGAAAAAGTATCATATGTTCCTTTTTTCTTTTACTTAAGACTTTATACTTAGTACCACATATTTAATGTAAAAAATCTAACAATGGAAACTAAAATATTTAGGACCACATTTTTGTACCTTGAATAATGAAATAATAAATTTAAGAAATACTTGTAAGGAAGCTAATGACAAAAACATGCAAGATTTAACGTAGTTCAATAATGTGCCTATTCCACATAATGAAGGTATGAATTCTATTGATTTCAAATAAAATTTTAAGTACAAATTCAAGTCTCACAAATCTCCGAAGAACACCCAAGTAGTCCCTCATTTCTATCTTCAAAAGATGAAACTCTCTCAAAACTAGTTCAAAACTATTTTGAATGAGATCACAAAGTGAAGATATAAGAAAATGGGATTTAAATATATAAAAAAAAATAGAAAACCAAAATGGCCCATTGGCCTTACATTGCAGCCCTAGCACATATAAATATCGTCTAATGCATGGGCATGAAAAATTTTGCTGCCCCAGGCACTAGTGCATGCGCCTGGGCATATAAAACTTGCGCCTAGTGTAGAGAACAAGCTTAAGTGCACATTGATGTGCATTGGGGGCCACAACATCTCATTTATGTTAACCCCTTGATGATTTATATTATTTTGATTATGACAAAAATGCATTCCTAAATTTATGTGTTGAAAGCATGCAATTAAACTGTGAATATCTTTCCATACAATTTGCTTGAATTTGTTTATACGCTGGAATTTACTTTCCATAATTAAAAGATCTCTTGAAGATGCCCGATTCACATGTCTATAATTTAGGAAAGAGATCATTCTTGCTTTACTCATTGATATATCCACAATTTATGGTACTGATGCATGCTTACCATAATAAGTTGTTTCCTTATTTGATTCCAATGGATACTTAATTAATTAAGGATTCATAGCCATTGGACATAAGCATATAAATAAGAAGATGTGCAACATTATATGGAGTGGATCACTAAATCAGGAAAAAAATATTGTTAAATGTTTTGAGGAGTTGTGTGATACTCTCATACATGTTTTGTGCTTAAGTGTTGCTAATTCCTTGCCCTACATGTGTTTTTGAGGGACCTTGTGGTGAAAAAGGTTAAGGGGAGCTTGACTTTGATGGACCTTAGGGGGATGAGGACAAGTTGGTTTGCGTCTCGAAAGACCTAGTGGTAAAGAGGGATGAGAGTCTTACCTACTTTCAAGAGACCCTATGGAGAGAACAAATCGGCGCTTGGTTACTCTAAGGACCTCTGAGTGAAGAAACTAGTAGAACGTACTGCTTGGAATCTTTTATAGTATTCTAGGTTCTGGTTTGGAAAAAGAGTGTTGAGCTTGCCGTACAGAATGGCAGCAACTCATGCATCAGTTTATGAAGGTTGTGCAAGTGAAACTACCAAAAGTTCCCCCAGGCCTATCCACAAAGCAGTTGGTTTAGCAGTACTTTGTAATCTGCCTTATCCCATTTGGGATTTCAATTTAGCTCCTTGCGAAGAGATGGTCTTCACCCTTCTATGGTGTTTCTAATCCTTTTACTTTTATTTTGTCAAATTTCTGTACTTAACTGTGAAACATTCTTATATTTTTAATTGATTTGATAGGCGCAAAATCCTAAGTGAAAACTTAGGTAGAGGAGTAGGTTCGCTGAACCTCTATAAATACTAGTGTCATTTTACTTTTGTTTTATTGCTTTATTTATCACTGGTTCGACTTGTTGTTTAACTGATACTTATAAATTCCAGTCAGTAACTAAAACTGTTTTCTGCAAAAGACTTAAATTATTTTGTAAGGCCAAAAAGTATTTTGAGTGATAAACTTCTGCTACGTTATAATACCTTAGGCCTAATTCACCCCCTCTATAGGCTTATAATCACTCACAATTGGCATCAGAGCATTGGTTCTCTATATTGTGGTGTAACTACCACAGTAAAAGATCATATGGCCATTAACACTTTTGATGTCTTTGTAGAAGGGCAATCGCACAACTGACCTCCACTGTTTGATGGTTCCATGGGGTTGACAATTCCAATGAAATTGGTTGACCTACAAATGGTTCCAAAGGAGTGACGAGAATTCACTAATGATGTTGAAAAGGCCATCTCAATGAATATGAGGGCTAAAAATATTCTGCCGTGCGCTCTCACAAAAGAGGAGCACAACCGAGTTAGTACATGCACTATAGTAAAGAAAATGTGGGAAATGTTACAAGTAACCCACAAAGGTACCAGTCAAGTTTGACAAGAGAGAATGAGATGTTACAAGTAACCCACGAAGGTACCGGTCAGGTTCAATAAGAAAGGATTGTTGTTTTCATTCACAAGTACGAAATGTTTCAAATGAAACTTGATGTGACCATAAGCCAAATATAAATGTGCTTCATGGAAATTATAAATATGATGTTCATACTCGGTAGAACTATAAATGAGAATGACTAAGTCCAGAAGATTCTTAGATCGCTTCCTAAGGAATAGACACCTAAAGTAACTGCTATTCAGAAAGCTCGTGATCTTAACAGGATGACCATGGGTTAATTGATTGGATCTCTCACATCCCATGAGAAGACATAGCTAAATAGAGATGAAGGTTCGAAAATAAAAACCAAAAAGAATATTACCTTTAATACCGGTCGTAATTCCAATTCAGAACTTCAAAAAGATCTTGATGAGGATGAAGTTGAGGATGAGATCGTTCTTATTTCCCATAGATTAAAGCAATTGACAAAGAACTAGTCCGAAAACACAAAGTACCAAGCCACCTTGTTGCTACGAATGTAATGAAATCGGACACGAAAAACCAGATTGTCCCTGATTGAGGAAAAATGCAAAGCAAGCCAAAGCTAAGGCGATGGCAACTACATGGGATGAATTCGATGGTGAACAATTTGACAAAGAAGAGAATTGTTCCATGGTAAATCAAGTTCATGCAATGGAACATTCCAGGAAACATAAGTGGTACTTGAATAGTGGATGTTCTAGGCATATGACGGGGGTTGCGTCCATGTTTCTTAACCTTAATAATTGTCTTATCGGAAATATTCTCTATGCAGACAACACAATATGATTGATTAAGTAACTTTATCATAAACTATGGTTTTTCTATTGGAATCTCAAATACCGCACTCTTCACTAAGCACCAAGAAAATGGTTCTCTTATTGTTCAAATTTATGTTGATGACATCATTTCTGATGCTACTAATGATCTGCTATGTCAAGAGTTTGCCGAGAAAATGAAACAGAAATTTGAGATAAGCTTAATGAGAGAGCTCAACTTCTTCTTAGGACTTCAAGTGAAGCAAACTCAGAAAGGGACATTCATTTCACAAGAAAAGTATATAATAGAGATTATAAAGAAGTTCGGAATAAGTGAATGCAACCCTGCAACCACTCCCATGAGTACAAATACCAGACTGGAACATGATGAGGATGGAAAGAGTGTAGACGAAAAAGTCTACAAAGGTATGATTGGTAGTTCACTTTATTTAACTACAAACTATCTAGATATTATGTTCTCAACATGCTTATGTGCCATATTCTAGTCAACCAAAAGGAATCCCATTTGAATACTGTTAAAATAATATTGAGATATCTTAAGAGAACATCTAACTATAGCTTATGGTATCTGTACTCAAAATCTTTTAATTTCATAAGCTATTCTGATGTGGATTATGCTTGTTGTAAGATAGACAAGAAAAGTACTAGTAGTGGTTGTCAACTGCTGGAAAATTACCTGGTTTCATGGTGCAGTAAAAAGTAAAGCATAGTTGCATTATCCACAACCGAAGCAGAACACATGGCCTTTAGAAATTATTGTACCCATGTATTATGGATGAAACGTATTTTACATGATTTTGGTATTAATGTGCCTTGTGTGCCCATTTTATGCGATAGTTCCAATGCTATTAGGATTTAAAATTTTCTAGTCTTGCATTCACGTACAAAACACATTAAAATTAAATATAATTTCTTGCGTGATCATTTAAATAAAGGTGATATATCAATTGATTTTGTGTCAACTGAAAATTAGCTTGCAGATATTTTTACTAAGGCATTGGAGGAAAGGAAATTCGTTGATATAAGAAATAAATTAGGAATAAGATCAAAATTTGATCGGGCAGGAGAAATAAATTATAATTAAACTTAGCAGTTATTCCCTTTTTTGAAAACTGCCTAATATTATGCTTAATTTACCTTCCCCATTATCATTTTTATTTTCAAAATCTCAGCCATTATGTTAATTAGCTGATCCATTTTCCAAAATCTTATTTTTCAAAGTTTTCTTTATTCTGATTGATCCGTCTTCTTCTTCTTCAGGCGTAAAATATTTTGTAGTAGAAAACCCTCTTCTCGTCTTTCTCTTAAACCTTTTTATCTCTTCTAAAATGTCGAAGAGAGGAAGCTCTCATTCTGTTGGACCTTCTTCCTCAAAGAAAAAGAAACTCTCTTCGCCCTCCTCTGAACTTGTTCCTCTTAAAGTGTTTGAAGCTCCTTTTATGCTAAAATATTATAATAACTCTAGCTCCAATGAAAAAAAAAATCTTCCTTCTCTAATAAACCTAAGTTTTTAAGCTCTGAGGAACATGGTATTAAGGACACCACCATGGGTTCTCCTGAAAACCCAAGTGGTTCAAATGAAGGTCTATCAAGCCGTAAGTCCTCTATTCTAGTTAATCCTGAAAAAGTTACCAACTGAAATTTTGGTAAGCTTCCCTCATCTCTTAAATTCCATTTTGCTAAAGCCGAAAAATGTTTTCATCAAAATGTTTTTGGTCGAAACGTGAATAGGGGAAAAACAGTTAATTTTGATTCTTTGCCAAAATCTCCTGCAATTGATGAAAGATCCCATCCATATCTGGTGAAGCTGTTTTACTTAAATTTTACCTTTACTGAGTCTGAAAATGATGTTTCAATTGAATCTTAAGTTTTTGGAAAAAAGATTGTGCCATCTTCATCAAAACTGATTTTTTTACTTGATCTTCCTGATGATGGTACTAAGTTTTTTAATTTTAGTGACCTATATGATGCTGATATTTCCTATAATGAAATCACCAATTCTTTTTGGGGTGGTAAACAATATACTTTGTCTGGTAAGGCTACTTTAAATAAGTTGAAAATTGAACATATTCTGCTTCATAAAATGCTTAGTCATACTATTTTCTCCTCTTTGGTATCTAATGGTGGTGATTCCACTAACCTAAATTCCATGAGTCTCTATGTGATGGCTAAGTCTATTAGACAAGAACCAATCAATATTGGTTTTATAATTCTAAAATACCTAGTTTATTTTTTTTCCCATCAAGCAAAAATTTTTCCTTACTCCATGATTCTTACTCATATTTTTAAGCATGAGGGAGTTTTCTTACTGGATGCTTGGACTGATGAGGAGCATGGCCATAAAATATTAGATCTTGCTAGCATTAGAAAAATAAAGATTCAGTATACTAAGAATGATGGATGGTTTGATGGAGTTGGTAGAACCCCTAGCAATATCAAGCTTTGTCCTCGTAAATACAAAACACTAGTGATTGTTAGCTCAAAATCTGAAGAATCCGATCCTATTTGCCCCACTCTTATGAACACACCAAAAAGATCTCAAGGGAAAGCCAATAAGCGACTTGAAGCTAAGATGGATGATCTTAGTAAGGTTGTGGAGACTCTTGCTGGACATCTGGAAACCCTCGTTGATTTCATGGATTACAAACTCGAGTGTATTCTTTGCAAATCCAGTCTCAACCGTCCTAGCATTTTTCGACTGAAAGAGAAACTGAAAGCTTATCTGAATGCTTCCTACGCCCCTTTCGGTGATAAATGGGGAGAAGATTTGAAACTTTGATGAAAAACTTTAAGCTTCTGCTGGAACTTATTTATCTATTTGCTAGAACACACTTACTTTTATTTGACTGCTAGAACTCATCTCTATTACTAGCTTTATTTCTACCTACTTGGATTATGAACAATGTTATTGGCTAGTAAACTCTTAACGTTTTGGATGATTAGTTTTTTATGATTAGGCCTATTATATGAATGGATGATTCTTATCTGGTATTTGTTGTTTCTCTAGTTTCTTGAGCACATAGATTGGGGGAGCACAAGTTGGTAGAACCGGGCACATAAACAAAACGAGTTCAGGTGATATCATTCCTCTCTATTCAAATTTTATTATCATTAAAAGGGGGAGATTGTTAACTCCTTGATGATTTACATTGTTTTGATTATGACAAAATTATATTCCTAAATGTATGTTCTAAAAACATACAATTAAACTACGAATATCTTTCCATATTATCTGCTTAAATCTGTCTATGCCTTGGAATTTACTTTCCATAACTAAAAAGATCACTTGAAGATTCTAGCCTGATTCACATCTCTATGATTAGGAAAGAAATCATTCTTGCTTTACTCATTGATATATCCACAATTTATGGTACCAATGCATGCTTACCATAATATGTTGTTTCCTTATTTGATTCTAATGGATATTTACCTAATTAAGGATTCATAGCCATTGGACATAAGCATATAAATAAGAAAATATGCAACATTGTTTGGAGTGAATCACTGAGTCGGGAAAAGAACATTGTCAAGTATTTTGAAGAGTTGTGGGATACTATCATGTACGTTCTATGCTTAAGTGTTGCTAATTCCTTGGTTTTCGTGTGTTTTCGAGGGATCTTAAAGTGAAGAAGGCCAAAGGAAGCTTGCCTTCGAGGACTTTGGGGAGACGAGGATAGGGCAATTTATATCTCGAAGGACCTAGTGGTGAAGAGGGACGAGAGTCGTACCCGCTCTCGAGGGACCTCGTGAAGAGAACAAATCGGCACTTGGTTGCTCTAAGGCTTTCCAGGTGAAGAAACCAATAGAACGGTAATGTTTGGAATATTCTGAAGTGTTCTGGGTTCTGATTTGGAAGAACTATCTAGAGTTTGCTGTACGGAGTGGTAGTAACTCATGCATCAGTCCATAAAAGGTTGTGCAAGTGAAACTAGCAGAAGTTCCCTTGGGCCTGTCCACAAAACAACTGGTTTTGCAGTACTCCAAAATTTGCGTTATCCCGTCTGGAATTCCAGTTTAGCTCTTTGTGAAGAGCTGTATTTCACCTTGCTAGGATGTTTCTAATCCTTTTACTTTTATTCTATCAAATTTTCGTACTTAACTATAAAACATTCTTATATTTTGAATTGATTTGAGAAAATCAAAATCCTAAGTGAAAACTTAGTAGACGAGTAGGCTTGCCGAACCTCTATAAATACCGGTGTCATTTTACTTCTATTTTACTACTTTATTTATCACTGGTTTGACTAGTTGTTTAACTTGTACTTACAAATTCCAGTCAGTAACCAAAACTATTTTCTGCAAAAGACTCAAATTATTTTGTAAGGCCAAAAAGTTTTATGAGTGATAAACTTCCACTGCATTATAATACCTTAGGCTTAATTCTCCTATCTCTCAGGCTTATAATCACTCACAATTTCCACTCATAAGGGCGCTCCTCCTGTGTGCTTCGATGCCTAGCTTGATGTGATAGTGTTCTATTTTTGTGTCATCATGCTATCTTGATGTTGTTTTTTGCATCGATTTTTCCATTTTGCATCGTTTCTTTATCATTTTCGTTGTTTCTCACCATTTTCAACTTAAATTTTAAGGCACACTCAATAATCTCCACTTTGACTTGAAACTCTATATACATCATCTTTGTCTCCCCCAAAGTACAATAATATGAGTTTGCAAATATTTATCAGATTCAATTAATGCTCGAATTTGATTCCTAAAATGCTCGTCGTCAATATATCCATCGAATTATCCTTAGTTCCTACCTTGCCAACCATGATAATACCTTAAGACACCATATTCCCGACAAAGTGATATCTCACATTAATGTGATTTGTTCTCTTGTGAAATGCTTAATTCTTCAATAAGTGTATGATGCTCTAAGTATCACAAAAGAACGTAGTAATATTAGAACCTATACCCATATCATCAATCAGCCCCTGTAGCCAAATGCCTTACTTTACACCTTTAGCTAAAGCCATATACTCAACGTCTATTGTGGACAATTCAACTAAAGCTTGCAAAGTTATCTTTCAGCTAGCAATACAACTAGAAACACAAAATATATAGTATGTTATAGACCTTTTGTTGTTCAAATCTTCAGCATCAACATAGCCAACAAGTCTAGCAGTAGAATCCAATTTACTATACATTAAAAATTTATCTGTAGAACCTCTTTACATGCCTCATAATCCATTTTGCTACCTGATAACATATCTTCACTTGCTTGTGCATGTACCCACTCACAACACTGATAGCATGAGAAATATCTGGCGTAGAGCACACCATGGCGTACATCAAATTACCAACTACACTAGCATATGGCACATTAAACATGTGCTCCACCTCCTTCTTCATACTCAATAATAAATCTGATGAGAGCTTATAATAAGTTGCAAATAGTGTGCTAACTTGCTTAGACTACTTATCCATCCTAAATGCCTTAATACTTTCTCAATATATTTCTATTGAGACAAGAACAACAAACCCAAAGTGTCTATCTTGGGTAATCTCTATGCTTAATATCTTCTTCGCACTGTCTAAATCCATCATCTCAAATTCTTCACTCGACTGGGCCTTTAACATATTAATCTCAAACATGTTTTTAGAGGGAATCAACATATCATCAACATAAAACAACAAATAAACAAGAAGATTATTACTTCACTTCTTATAATACACACAACAATCATAAACACTCATTGTTGTATCCAATTTTAACAATAAATACATCAATCTTTTATGCCACTGCCTAGGAGGCTTCAAGCCATATAAAGATCTCACAAGGCAAGTTTGATCTTCCTTTCCTGAAATAATCGGATCCTTATGGTTGACTCATATAAATCTGTTTTTCCAACTCACTATGCAAGAATGTTGTCTTCACATCTATCTGCTCAAGCTCCATATCAAAAAAAACTTGGTATAGTAGCCATGCGAATTGGGCTACCATGTGAACTGGCCTGATTTCAACTATCGGTAGAGGTCGCAGTCTCAAGCTATCTGCTACCGCTGTGTGTTAGTATAAAAAATAATTTTTTAATATATTTATAGATACACATATACATATATATATAATATTACCATATATATCCACCAACTACTATTCCAACTCGCCATAAATTTTTATGGTTGTCCACAATTGTTATAGTCGCTGCCAACAGTCAGATGCTACTATTGCGTATTGATATCACAATTTTTTTGATAGATTTATATATAAATACAGATGTTATATTGATATATATATATATATATATAAACACCTTATCCATATATTACCATATATACATATCCTCCAACCTCTACAACAACAAGACTGCGGGTGCCATAAAATAAAAGGATAAAATAGAATGGCTGCCAAGGCTAGATGGTTGTGGCAGATGTTGGCTAGACTTGGCGAGATTTGGATTTGGCCACTCTTCAAGTTGCCATGGCAGCCGACCATTTCTGCCAATTTGGGTATTTGGGACGAGCATGAGGGATAGAGGAGTGGGGTTATATTTTATATATAGATGTATATAATATGTTATAAATATTTTTATATACATATATATAATTTTATATGTATTTGATTTTACATACATGCATGTATATAATATTTTATAAATATCAAAATAGCATTTGAATTATATAAATATGTTATTTAGTTTTGATCAAACAAAAGAAAAACAAATATATATTTTGTAACATATTTATATACATAGTGTATATAATTTTATATATGTGTATGTATATATAATCTTATAAATATTAAATAGCATTTAATTTATATAAATATAACACCCTGAATTTTAGATCCTTAAATCTATGTTATTGGTTCAGCAAAATAAAATATGAATTCAATAAATTGGGTTTAGATTAATTTGAGTTAAAATTATAATTGAAGCTTACGGGTAATTATCGACACTTGACTAATTTAATCGTAAATGAAAAAAGGGCTTGACTATCAAAAATAATAAACTTCGGAGGCCAATGTGGGAACTTAAAAAGTTTAAGGACTACAAAATAATTAAGTTAGGACCTGATTGCCCATAATTAAGAATGTTAGGGGGTCAATGTGCAATAATAGGACTGAATTAAACTTTTAGGGTCAAATTGTAATGCGGTTAGAAGTTCCGGCTGTAACATGAAGTCGGCCAAAGTTTTGAAGGCCCCAACTGAAGCCGGTTGAAAACTTTCGGGTCAAATTGAAAAGGCTAAAAAATACTTTTATATAAATAGAATAAGGACAAATTTTAATTAAATTCTCAAAATATACCCTAACGCTACCCAACCCATGAATCACCAGAAAATGACCATAGAACTTGAAATTGATGTCGTAGAAAGCTTTCTCTCAACTCAAGGAGCAAAATAATGTCAAGAAATCTAAGAAACAACGGAGAAATTGCCGAAAAATGAGGCCAACGGCAGACTGCGAGGTGGCGGCGGTGATTCCACAGCTTTTGGTGGTGGAATGAAGCTCGACTTATATGGGTTTTGGTCGAAATTTCATGGGCAAGGCAGTGGTAGCATCAATTTGAAGTTTCAACCAACAGTGGCAATGCATTGGTGCTAGGGCCGCACTGGTTGTTCGGACAACCAATTGACATCCTTAATATTAGAATTTGATGCAATTGGTTGAGGGATTTGAAGATAGAGAAGGATTAGGGTCCAAATTTAGAAACTAAAAATAGGCAAAATAAAGCCAATCATCTCCTTCCTAAGGATCATAATTATGCACTAAATAAGGATTTGAATGCAGAAAATTTACCTTTGTGAACAAAAACAAAGCATTCAACTAGATCACTCCAAGGACTCCTCCAAAGGATGATCTACAAGCTCCAACGGTTGGATCCAATTGCTCCCCTTTCAAAGCTTCAAAAATCGACAAATTTGGTACACTAAATCACCTCTTGAACAATAGCCTTGTGATTGAAAATCACTAAAAAACTCAACTTCTAGATTACCTAATTGATCCACAATAATTAGCCAAAACACAGTTTACCAATGACTTCTAAGTTTCCCAAGTGTAGAACCTCTAATGTAAAGTCCACACACCTAGGACAATCAACCTCACTTTTTCTAGATAAAGATAGGAAGATGGTGATGATAGAAATGGCGTTTTTGGAGGAGAGAGATGAGAGAATTTTTGGTGTGATTATTCAACACATGAATTATATCACACTTTTGGAGGGAAAATGTGAGGAATGCCAACTAGCTCAAGATGGCCGACCACATATCCTATTTATAGAGGGGATGGAATCTCTTGGATGCTTCCATCACACCCTACATGCACATTGACCAACTTGTCAACTTGTGTGTGCATTTGCAGTTTAAGTGCATTTTCATTTAATTAACATTTGCTTTTCACCTCATGAAATGAAATGCTAATTAACTTAAATTCAAATTGACTCTTCCATTTAATTTTCCTCCAAAACTCAAATTGTCAATTTAAGTAAATTAACTCTTTAATTTAATTAATTTAACTTAACTCCTTCAGTTAATTAACTTAACTCTTTTAAGTTAATTAGAGTTAACTTGACTAATTAATTGTTATATGGATCGAATTAAATTAACACCTTAATTTAATTAGCCAAATTTAACTCCTTAAATTATTCTGATTAATTTAACACTTAAATTAATAAAGTCAAAAATGACCAATTAAAATGGTCAATCATTTTCTCTCTCCAAAACACCTAGCATGAATTTCTAACTCCTTAGAAAATTTGTCCTATCAAATAAGAGCTTCTTTAGGTTTTTATGTGTGACCCATTAGGTTCATGCATTCATTGGACATAGGTTCACAACTCATTGTGATATTTTGAATATTGAAATAACTCTTTTAAACTAATAACACTTTCAATTAATTTCTACTAATTGAAGAGTACCTAATCTCCATGATCGATGTCTAACAACAAGCCCATATAGCCCAACTAATTGGATGAATGAATTATATCATGATGAACCATTATAGCTTATGCTTACTATACAAATATAATATCATTCCATCTCTTATCTCCCAAAAGAGGCCTAAGGTAAGATATTTGTCAGCTCCCTAATAGCCTCAATAACTATGTCTCTGCATCTAATGTTCGATTCTCCTTTATGATCTCAACTTTGGAAAACACCTTTTCCAAATTGTCATACTACCTTGCGTAAGGATTTCTTGGAATCAATCATTATAGAATACATGGGATATGCACTCATTCTTCACAACAATAAGGGGATGAATCATATCTTGGATCTTAGAAACCTTCATGCTTAAGTAGCTAGTGCCCAATCTCAACCCTATGTAACCCGCTACGTGGTTGGGGAAGAGTCACAATATAAGGACCTAAGCACAAGGTTACTATGGATCCTCAAGTCTAAAGACTAATTATATGCACTACCATAAGCTTGAGAACTTGCCACTACCAATATGCTACTATGGCTATCTAGTGAATTCTCTTGACGAGCCTTTAGTGAACTTGTTCTCAAACAAGCACCCACTAACATGTATCCATGCCTCACATAGATTGCTCATGAAACAGAGAAATATCTGACCTCTTAGAATATGTATCTTTAGTGCAAGTCTATCCGAATTTTAGATGTCCCGTCTCATAAGATTCTATATCTTGGAATATTTTAAAATTATGACCATAGAGACTTGTTTCATGATCACTATCATATGTGTGACCAAGTCCTGTAATCTAGTATGATTTCAGGGCTTCAACTAAATACAAGTAAAGTATATAAAAGCATAAGATAAAGACGGCTATTTAATAAGAATATTATTCAATCAAGATTGTATCACAAGAGTAGTAGTTTTACACACCAATCTAGTTAGTTATGGGGTACTATTCCAACAGGATTTTGCTAGGCTTACTGAGGCATACTCGGTGGCAGTATTGGTTTCTACCTCCAGTGGCGGCACAACAGCGCTCTGATAACAGAAGGATAGTGGGTAGGAAATCACAAATCAAACTCGTCTGGACTAAAATCAACTAGTGAATTGGTCTCCTACTTGCTAAATCTGGGGTAAATTTCATATCAAATATTAATTCGATTGATTTTTCCAAATGAATGTTTATTAAATCAAAATGATTAAATTATGGTTTGACTCAAGTCGGCGACTTAATTTTGTAAGCACTAATCAAAGAATTAATTATAAGATCTAGGCTTAGTAAGTTAAGAAACATAAATCTATATTTATGTCCTTGGACCTAATAACATGACTAGTTATAAACGAGGCAAGATTAAGTCTAATTTAGAAATTAAGTTATATGAGTGTTAGAACGAAAATAAATTATCAGATTTAGACCTGAATTTTATAACAACAAGTGCCTATTGAGTATTGGAACCATAAACAATACATCAATGATGTTATAAAATGAAGACAATTGTATCAATAATCCGTTATTGACTGATTGAATTAAGGATACCATGTTTAATTAAAAGAATATGCCATAATAGAATAAATTAAGCTTTACAGTTCAATAAGAAAGCTAATTACACTCGTATACACAATTTAGAGAGTTAATCCGCTGATAACTCAAGTTATCTTATATTAGTCCTTAGATTAACCAGGAAATAAGGTTGTGAGCTATCCAAACAACTAAGGAAATCTGTTTGTACCTATCAGGTGAGTTTATACTAATTTTGTTATTGGGGAAAGAACATATATATAAATATTGATAAATATTTCCTTGTCGCTTGATTCTTTCTATATAGAGATTTAATAATTGTTGTTTGTTCGTTCTATGCCATACTTCAGCTTTTGTATTGAATTTGACAGTCTATCTGATCTATTCTTCTTTATCTATAGTTCTTAAGCCATCATTATTGAATTCTCGACCTATCCTACTATAAATCCCTAACTTATATTTATATATATGTAGATATATCATTATTATTTGATCCTTGTTGAGATTCAATTATTGTTGTTCAACATGCTATGTTGATCTTCAACTCTTTTGTTGATCTTAACAGTCTATTTGAACTCCTCTTATTTTCCAATAATTCTCGATTCATAATTATTTAAGTTCTCAACTTACTTTGATATATTGAATTTCTAAACTAAATGACTAATCCAATTCATGTTCATATGAGTTTTGGAAAGGTAAGTAGTTTATGAAATTTACTACACATTGCCACCTTACATTGATTACAGTTCCTATTTGATTATGATTTATGCTATCTCACCAGACATTGGAGATTGTGTGGGGAAAAAACTGAAAAAGGAATTTTCAAAGGTAATTTCTATCATCGCATGACTATTAACTTGAACGCACTCGATATTAACCACTTGATTATTTGTCGTCATGGAAAATTGGAATATTAATCGCAAATGTTGTTGGACATCTTATACTGCTCAGTACTTGATGCCCTTGGGAGTGGGCCCTAGCATCGGCTTCAAAAGATGACAGGGCATAATGGACCGACGATGGCTAGTCTTTTGGCTAATACCCTATTTGTTATAATCATGTCTCGTAGTTAGTTTGAGGTGATTGTCTATGAGTTGGATAAAGCATGCAGCTAGCCATGCCTAATGCGTGTTTACTTGTTCGAGCCGATCACTCAAATGTTAGAAGGATAAGGATTTTCGTATTTGCATAACCAGAGCTATAAGGTTGGAGACCAACTAATTGCAAGATTGCAAAAGTGTTTAATGCTTGATATCCATTTCTTGAGACTTAAGTATTTGATAAAAATTGAATTATTGTTCGAACAACATGTTAGCTCTCTGGTCATACTTGACATTTAAACGTTTACAAAAAGGCAATGAATTTTGTGAAGTCTCATTACTGGTATGGGACGATGGTGAGATCGATCACTCAGAATTTTGATTGAAATCTTCTCTAACGGCTTCTGGTAATTATAATGCTCTTTCCTATTTCTTGTGTAATATGTTTGGATAATTGTTACCATGTTGTTATTGCAAGAATATCTTACTAAGTCATTTGAACTTACATTGCTCTATTATTTCCTTTCATTATGTACCTTAGATAAAAATGAGTGATGAAGATAAATTAAACTACGTGACGCATGAGGTACTAAACTCAATGAATATACGAATATATTGATTGTATTTATTGAATTACTAACATACATTTGACAAATAGGTTAGAAGTGCTAAGTGTAATCTATGGTATTCTGGTTACAATCTCAACTGTTGATGGGTGTCACTTGTGGAAGTTAAATATTTTGGGTTTTGAAAGATTTGTTTTCTCTTATCCAGAAAGCTTGAGGTATAGAATGAGAGGTATAGAATGAGTAGCACTTTAGCTGAGCATACACATCCCTGTCGGGCCACTACAGAGGTGGTATTAGAACTTGGATTATGGAAACCTGAGCCATGTTAGAAAATGATCCTCGGAACATAAAATAATGGATTAGAATAGATTAATTTGACCTTGGAATTCAGATAGAATATGAATTTTGATGGAGTGAAGGGTTATGATTGGGGCTACAAACCAATACATGACCCAATACTCTCGAAGTATCAAGCATATGACTTTTTATAGTTTGGAGGATAATATTTGAGAAGATATATAATGTACAAATATGCCTTGAGAGTTTAATCCGATGGAAAGATGATCATTTCAGATTGGGTTGAATTCGATAATTAGGATGGCATTCAAGATAAGAGATGTTTGGATATACATATGAATGTGACTCAAATGGTGTGGCCATTTAGAGGGGTTAGTGTATTAATAATTAGATAATGGATTAGTACGACTATAAGATAATAACTTAAAGGGAAGATGATTTGCTTGCCTATAGGAGCACTATAAGAATCCAAGAAAAAATGTATAGCACTAGTCAGAAGATATGTGACCAATATTAAAATTCAAAAGGAGAGCGTAAGATATATAAGGATATGAAGCTTGAGGTTTATCAAATAGGAACAACAAGATAGGAGAATTGTTATTAATGTATTGGAAAGAAAAATATGGACAAAAAATGGGGATTAAAATTCTAATGATATATTATTCACAACTAAAAGTTGAGGATCCAAAGTTTGCCAATGAAGAGTGGGAATCAGTATGTAATCCTGTCTTTCTAGGGAAACGAGTATATAATTTTCTGAGCTAAAAGGAACAAATGATTCAAGAATTGTAACATTATCTGGATGTATATATGGGAATCCAGTATGGTAGATTGGTTGTTATTCTGAAATGAGTAATCAATATATATACACACATATATATTATAAGTAAAATATAAGAGATACTAATCCTTCAGAAATAGGGACAATATTTGACAGAATATGTCTACATGATAGCTGGACAACTGACATCTAGGATAAATATAATGGGCTAACAGAGGATGAGGAACCTGAAGAGAGAGAAGATGGTCTTGATGAGAATAGAATAATGATGAATTGGTTATAAAGAAGAAATATTATGTTAATAAAAGGCATGAGGATTGAATAAAGACGGAACATAAGAAATGTAGACCGAAAAAGGAAAAAAATTGGATGCAAGAATACTTCAAGAATTCTTGAGGTCAGATTGGACTAGGATAATGAAAAATGATTGGATAGAGGAGGAAAATAAGAAGGTAAAGAGACAAGTGTGGTTAGAACATTAACTTGGTTGAGAAGAATACACAATAGAATATGGTTGAGATTAAAGATTAGTGATAATAGGAATCGAGCGGCAAATGAACGTTTTGGGCTAACTAGTATTTTGATGTATACCAATGGTTGGGATCTACACGATATTGTTACTTCAAAATTAGCATTTAATAGAGAATTTGATCGGTATAACTACATTATGGTAATTGAAAGTGAGATAGGAAATATTTCCATGAGAAAATCTTTTAAGATAACTAATAATTGACGTTCATATATGGTTATGATTCAAATGTCCAGTGGACTTAGTTTGTTAATAGTGAGAGAGCCTACTTGTGTGACTGCAAGATAACATCAAATAAGAAAAAAAGGAAGATTGTCTATGAGAGTGAAGTTATGAAGAAGATATATTGAGAACTTGAGGAGAAAGGAATAATGCTAGTAAGGGAATACGAAAGGCATCTATGGCTGGTACTGAAATTTAAAGGGAAAATAGAGATCCACATCTCAAAATAAGGAAGGAAGCCTAGGATTACAAGATATGAGATTGAAATAATGTTTAAAGCTTGAATGAATATATTTGAATGAGCAACTTGGTATAGCATGCCTATGTATCAAACATGGTTGAATAAATGATCTTATTCATGATATATTAGATTTAACTAGATTTTCTCATCTCAGATTGAAGTAACCAGTTAGATTTGTTCAAATCTTAGTACTCATAATGATCAAATTCATCTATGCATACACTAATGAGATTGTACGTAAAACTCATGTATAAATGAAATTGTGTGTACTAATTGGACAATAGAAAATTTTCCATCACGATTCTAGAGTCTTGCACCTTTTGAAATAAAATAGTGAATAATGCTGATTAGATATAATAAAAATTCTAGTGTTCTTACGAACTAGATTAACTTATGTATGTATAGAAGCTCACGTATGAATTTAATTGTGTGCACTGACTTGAATTCTATAAAATTTTATCTCATATTCAAGTGTCTTTTGCTCTGTATATAACATAACAACTTTAACATCATTTAGGAATGTTCTGAGTTAAACGGAATAGACTAAATTGGTCCAGGCTCATTTATAAGACCCAAAATTATCATACATCAGAAGATAATATTAGCAAAAAACATCAGCTAGACGCAACTATAGACCGATTACATCATAGAATATAGCTGCCAATCAATCGATTCGACCCATTCGAATACCACAATGCGAAAGTCATTACTGCAGTGTACAAGAAAAGATAGATGGTGAGACCAACCTCCTCACATCAACCTCATGAATGGATTCTAAAGTAAGAAGGCATATGGTAGAATTTTGATTATAATGGAAGATACCATTATGGTTTTATCAATATACAAGGTTAGGCCAGCAACTTCAGAAGTATCATAAAACACCATATGGAAAACACCTCATGTAAGTTCTTGAATTTCATTCGCTGAAGTATGAGAGGATTAACAATTAAGAACATAAAGACATTGATCAAAAATCAAAGAGAACCCTTTGAGTATCGAGAAACGACCATATATCATTAATAAGGAATTATGGGATAACGATAGGAACTGAATGGGCTTCTTTGAACATGGGATCTAGATACCTTACTTCACATAAAGTACTTGGCCTTTGGTGAAGGTCTATAGCTACTTTAGGGCTGAGCCAAAATACGAGAAGAAAGGATGCATTGAGAATTACCTCTTACTTATGATACGGGTACCATGAATTGAAGTAAGGACATTTAGGTTGCTCAATGCTCTTGCAGCAATTATAGAAATGATATATAGGATGTTCTGAGTTGCTGGATCAATTTGTAATTATGCTATTAAGGGCACATAGTATATACAGAATCAAGGAAAGAGCTCTACTATATTTACGCTTGGCATTATCAAATGCTTCTAAAAATGTAAATTATGTATGAACTTAATCATTTGAGTATCAAATGAGGGAGACATATAGCCAAGAATGTGAAACAACATGAGAGAACAATAGAGTAATCCTATTGAGGTTAAGGTTACAGTCAGTTGGAAATAGGTAAGGAATATGTCATAAACACAAAGCACTTTAGTTTTACCAAATTAATGCCAAGCGTGTATTCGAGGTTCTCTTAAGGTAGTGGATTTGCTGATAATCTAGCTTAAAAGAATGATCTTACTAGATATAGAAGAATATGAAGGCATTTTGTGAACTAAGGAAAAGGATTAGCTTATGGTAGTTACTATTCTCCTTATATAACGTAAAGGATAATTCTATGTGTCTATGCTCAAACCAAATAGTTAGTTATAGGAAGATCATTGCATGTGTCTTAAGGAAATTTAAGTCGTGGAAATAGGATTGTTCTGCTCAGGATATAGGATTTGTGGCCTTGGGTTGCCTTACTATATAAGAGTCACCTTCTGTTAACAATGGAATTTCTTAAAAAAATATGGTTATAATGTATCAATTAAGTACCATATTTGAATCAAAAGGACGAGAAGAATAGAAGCATTTCAAGGAATCTAAATCGTGGGTTTTAGGCAAACTAATCCTTCCATGATGCATAATAAGATACGAGACACTTACTATCAGTATTAAGCAAGTTGAGAGACGTATGCGAGTAATCCCAACTAATAGAGCTTTTGGTTCCAACCTTAGCAAACAGAGAATTATTGAGACTAGGGAAACGAATAGGTAGAAGAGATCGAATTAAGAAAGAATTGTTGAAGAATCATTTTGGAAATGATAAATAGATGTGATGACATTCTAGTTCTTCCAAATTTCAGATGAGAATCTAGGGACCATATTCTTTTAAGGGGCAAGAGTTGTAACACCTTGAATTTTGGATCCCTAAATCTAAGGTTATTGTTTCAGCAAAATAAAATATGAATTCAATAAATTGGGTTTAGATTAATTTTAAGTTAAAATTTTAATTGAATCTTGCGAATAATTATCGACAATTGAGGGATTTAATCATAAATTAGAAAAGGGCTAGATTGTCTAAAATCATAAAATTCAGAGGCCAATATGGGAAGTTAAAAAATTTAAGGGCTAAAAAATAATTAAATTAGGAACTGATTGCCCACAATTAAGAATGCCACTCAATGTACAATAATAAAATTTTTAAAGAACTGGGTTAAAGTTTTGGGGTCAAATGTAAAGCAGTTAGAAGTTCCAGGTGTAATCTAAAGCCTGCCAAAGTTTTGGAGGACCCAATTGAAGGCAGTCGAAAACTTTTGGAGATTAAGGATGTAATTTAATTAAATTCTCAAAATCCACCCTAGCGCTACCCAATGCACAAACTACTAGAAAATGACCGTAAAACTTAAAATTGATGGCCTAGAATGCTTCCTCTCAACTCAACGAGCATAACCATACCAAGAAATCTAAGAAAAAATGGAGAAATCTAGGGGTGGAAATTTGGGTGGTTTAGAAGGGTTCGGGTTGGGTTGAAGGGTATAACATTAATTTTCTCAACCCTAACCAAACCTAATTCGTATTTGGTCAGGTTCGGGTCGACCTAATTTTTAAAATAATTATTTTTAATATTTGTTTTAAGTTTTAAAATTTTTTTGGTATTTTTATTTTTTAATTTTATCTATTTTTAATTATTAATAAATTAGAATAGAAGTAAGGAGTTCTCATTATAACTTCACAAATGCACTCAAATAATTTTAATTGAACCACATAATATATTGATTTTTAGGACTTTTTTATTCCTTTTATTTTCTAGTATCTATCTGCATCATAAAAATATTGAAATCACAAAGTGTTTTACTTTTAAAAATATCATACTTTTTCAAGTTTTACTCACCTACTCTCTTTAATTTTTGAATCTTTTGTGTCGATTAAATTATCTCTTTTTAACTTTTTAAAATTAATGCCATTGTTTTTTAACTTTTTGTTGATTCAATTAAGCAATACAAAAATCAATAAAAATATATCATCAAGTAAATAAGTAAACAAATATTTTAAATTATACACATAATTTTGTTATAAAAGCTTGCTCAAGTCTTTTGAATTTTTTATAACTTCTCAACAGAAAGAATTTTTATCTATTTATTTATGCAAAATCTTGCATTGTATAAGGCCTAAGAAAAACTTTTAGGACAATTCAGTAGTTAAAGCAGTGTTTTATTAACATTTTGCAGTACAATTTTCATGTCTACTTGGATACAAAAATGACCATTATAAGTAATTTAAAATTGTAATAATTCATCCTATATGCTTGTGAAAATAAATAAGACCAAAAAATGCCAAAGTAGTAATTTTGATATTGCAAAAGTTCAAGTTTTGAAGCTTTATTTTGTTATTTTATATTTTCACTCTTAATAAAATTTAAATTTTATTTGTTTAATTCGAATTGGGTCGAGTTAGTTCAAGTAGGTTTAAGTTGTCGCGTGACCCACAATCAAATTTTGGATTCTTTGTGTAACCTGAAATTCGACCCAACCCAACCCATTTTCTTCGGGTTCTTATTCGTGTCGACCTTATTGGACCTGGGCCCAGACCTAAAATGGGTCAATCCAAACCCAATTTTTTCTTATCGAGCTCATGTTAGGTTATTGTCTTGTGTTGGAAATTGCCACCTCTAGAGAAATCGCCAGAAAATTAGGCCGACAGCAGAGCGCGCTGTGGCGGTAGTGGTTTCACCGCTTTCGATGGTGGAATAGGGCGGTGTTTAGAGGGGTTTTAGTTGGAATTTCATGGTCAAAACAGTACTAGCATCAATTTGAAGTTTCAGCCAATGCTAGCGAAGTAATTAAGTAGCGCTAGGGCCGCCCTGGCTGCTCGGACGGCCAATTGACGGCCTTAATATTGGAATTTGATGTAACTGGTTGAGTGATTTTGCTGGGATTGCTGAGGCATACCTGATGGTGGTGTTGGTTTCTAACCCGGCAGTGGCGCTCCGATGGTTGAAGGACAGTAGGTAGAAAATCACAAATTAGACTTGTCTAGAGCAAAATCAGGCAATGAATTGGACTCCTACTTGTTGAATCTGTGGTAAATTTCATATTGAATATTAATTCGACTGATTTTTACAATTCCAAATGAATATTTATTAAATTAAAATGATTAAATTATTGTTTGACTCAAGTCGGCGACTTAATTTTGTAAGTGTTGAACTAAGAATTAATTATAACATCTAAGCTTAGTAAGTTAAGAAATGTAGATCTATATTTATGTCTATGGACCTAATAACATGACATGTTATAAATGAGGTAGGATTAAGTCTAATTTAGAAATCAACTTATATGAATATTAGAATGAAAATAAATTATTAGATTTGGACATGAATTTTATAACAACAAATGCCTATTGAGTATTGGAACCCTAAAAGAGACATCCGTGATGCTATGAACTGAAGACAATCGTATCAATAATTCATTTATTGACTAATTGAATTAAGGATACCACGTTTAATTGTCATAAGCATTGAGTGTGAAACAGAAATTAAAAGAATGTTCTAGAATAGAATAAATTAAGCTTTACGATTGAATAAGAAAGCTAATTGCACTTATATACACAATTTAGAGAGTTAATCTACTGATAATTTAGGTTATCTTATATTAGTCCTTGGATTGACCAGGAAATAAGGTTGCGAGTCATCCTAAGGAAATCCTTTTATACCTATCAGGTGAGTTTATGCTAATTTCATTGCTAGGGAAAGAACGCATGTATATTGGTAAATGTATCATTGTTGCTTGATTCTTTCTATGTTGAGGTTCAGTAATTGTTGTTTGTTCATTCTATGCCATACTTCAACTCTTGTATTGAATTTGACAGTCTATCTGACCTATTCTTCTTTGTCTAAAGTTCTTAAGGCATTATTATTGAATTCTCTACCTATCCTAATATGAATTCTTAACTTATATATATATATATGTGTGTGTGTGTGTGTGTGTGTGTGTGTGTAAATATATCATTATTATTTTATCCTTATTGAGATTCAATGATTGTTGTTTGACATGCTATGTTAATCTTCGATATTTTATTGATCTTGACATTCTATTTGAACTCCTCTTCTTTGCCAGTGATTCTTGAGCTATTATTATTTGAATTCCCAACCTCTCTTGAGATATTGAATTCCTGAACTGAATGATTAATCCGATTTATATTCACATGAGTTTTAGAAAAGTAAATGGTTTGTGAAATTTACCCCACATCGCCACCTTACACTAATTATGGTTCATGTTTGATTATGATTCATGTTATCTTACTTGAAATTGGCTATTGTGTGAGGAAACAAGGTAATTTCTATCATCTCCATGACTATTAACTTGAAATGCGCCCGATATCAACTACTTGATTATTTGTTGTCATGGAAAATTGGAATGTTAATTGCAAATGTTGTTGGACATGTTATACTACTCAATACTTGATGCCCTTGGGGGTAGGCCCTGGGATCGACTTCGAAAGACGACCAGATGGAATAGACTGAAGGTGGCTAGTTTTTCGACTAATACCCTACTTATTATATTCCTATCTCATAGTCAGTTGGAGGTAATTGTCTATGAGCTGGATAAGGCATGCGGCTAGCCATGCCTAATGCGTGTTTACTTGTCTAAGCCGATCACTCGAAACTTCGAGGGGCAAAGACTTTCGTGTTTGCGAAAGCGGAGCGATGAGGTCGGAGATCCACCAACAGCAAGATTGAAAAAGTGTTTAATACTTGATATCTATTTCTTGAGACTTGAGTATTTGACAAAAATCGAATTATTATTCGAACAATATGTTGACTCTTTGGTCATACTTGATATTTAAACCTCTACAAAAAGGCAACGAATTTTGTGAAGTCTCATTAGTGGTATGGGATGGTGGTGAGATGGATCACTTAAAAGTTTGGTTGAAATCTTCTCTCACAGCTTCTGGTAATTATAATGCTCTTTCTTATTTCCTGTGTAATATGTTTGGATAATTGTTACCATGTTGTTATTGCAAGAATATCTCACTAAGTCATTCGAACTTACGTTGTTGTATTATTTCCTTCCATTCTTTACCGCATATAAGAACGAGTGATGAAGATAGACTAAATCAAGAGATACATAAGGTAATAAACCCAATGAATATATAAATATATTAATTGTATTCATTGAATTACTGACATAGATATGACAAATAGGTTAGAAGTGCTAAGTGTGACATGTGATATTTTGGTTAGAAGCTCAACTATTGATGGGTGTCACTTGTGGAATTTAAATATTTTGAGTTTTGAAACATTTATTTTCTCTTATGCAGAAAGCTTGTGGTATAGATGAGTAGCACTTCGATCGACAAGCCCCTCCTAGTCAAGGTGTTACAATAAATATGTTATATATTTTATAAATATGAAATTATTTAGTTTAGATGAAACAAAGGAAAAGAAATATATATATATTTATATTTATGTATATGAATGTGAATATGTTATAAATAACTCTATATACATATATGTATATATATAATGTTTTATATGTATATAATTTAATATATATGTATATATAACTTTGTAAATATCAAATAGTATTTAATTTATACAAATATATTATGTATTTTATAAATATGAAATTATTTACTTTAGAATACATAAAAGAAAAGAAAAAGAAAAAGATATAAAAGAATTATATATATGCACGAGGGTATTTTTGTCTATGTAATGTAAAATTCAACTCAAATACATGGAAGGAAGTAGTGAGCGCCAATAGTTTAAAAACATAAAGGGGTGTTTCAACTTTTTTTTTATCACAGAGAAGTAAACTGCTCATTTCACATTTTACAGGGGGTAAAAAGATTTTAGCCCATAAAATAAATATCGTTGTCAATGTCGATTGTTATTGTAACTGTACCTTTCTATTGTCAACTTTTTACAATGAGGATATTCTAATGAAAGAGGCAATGAAATTTTTTGTTGCACATAATATTTATAGTGAAATCTTATGATTTTCGCGAAGAAATTTTTGGTTATGGAAAATAAGATTTTTGTAGTGCCACTAAGATATTGATTTTATTGAATGCTGTAGTGACTTCGCAAAAAATGGATATGGTTGAGGTTTTATTACCAAAGTAAGACTCCCGAAACCAGTGATATTTTATGAAAATTGATTAGGCTTAAGAGGTAAAAGCAACCTACACAAACTGGGCAACCATGATTTTACTTTTCTTGGCCAAGTCAAATTATGATATATATATATATATATATATATTCATAATAAGTAAACAAAATTAAACCTTTAAAGTATTACTATCATCACACATAATTCGGGAAAAAGTTTTTCAATATAATTAAATATATTTGAAATCAAAATTTTGAAGTGACTTATTATTATAATTAATTGGTGGATCCCAAATTTACCAAAAGGATAAAAATAATTCAAAATTATATTTTTAAAGGATTTAAATGGATGACACTTACTAAAAGTATAAAAAAAGTGCAGCCCTCAATTCATAATTCTTATCTTTCAAATTCTTCAGTACCAACAGAGTCTTAAACGTGGCCCATTAATCGAGGCAGTAATAAGCAACTACATACTTATCCAAATTAAGTAATTCGTCAATTTTAATTTTTATTAAACTCGCCAATTAATTAAGGAAAAGAATTCGATATGCATGAATATTAATATTTGAATTTCTAATTCTTACTCAGTTCAATCAATTAATAACTTATATACAATCAATTCCACATGACCATGAGACTATCGGAAAGGTAAATTAAGAAATATGGACGTAGGTGATGGCTCATTTATAATATAGCGAGACATATAACAAGAATTTGGAAGGATCAATCATGCATGGTTCGCTGTCAAAAGGAGTACTCATGCTAGAAAGCAACCACAAGTTTCTACCAATTAATTAGAAGACCTTTTGTCATATCGAAAAATATGTTCACTTGTTGTACTTTACCTGATTAATTTATCACAAGTTTCAAAGTTTTTAAGGAAGAAAAGTGGGTTGTGTACAAGGACGAGGTGATAGGTGACTCAATATTAATTAGATGAGGGGTTGGTTGAATTGGTACTCTTACTAGCTCAACTATATTAGGTCACGGGGCTTGAAAATTTTGTGATGAGGAAAATTAGTGGCCACCATAATGTGGAGGTACTGATTTATCTATTTTCATTTTTGGAGTTAATGATGGTTTGTTGGATAATTATTATGTTATTGATTTGGCATTGTTATCAGAAAATTTGTAGATTCACAAAAAAGGGCTCATCACAAATGTATTTACTATGGTATGTATAAATATCTGAACTCACTTTGGGACTTTGTTTGAAAATTGTTGGGCAAATAAGAAAAGCAATTTAGGTATGAGATTTAATTTATTAGAAAATAAAAACTTAACATACAAATTTAATGGCAAAAAATGAAATACTCAACCAATAGAAAAATAAGAATACAAAGATTTATGTGATTCAATAAAACTCACCTACTTCCACCCTACTTTTTCTTTTCCTTTCATTATCAGAGATTTTTTCTAGTGCAAGATAATCTTTGCATGTGACAAATCCAAACCCAAGACTAAAAGTACCTTGTATAACCACTATCAAAAACTATCATGCCCCGAGCCCGCGAGCCCGTTGGATGAGAGAATTGCCTCCAAACCCACTTAGTGCATCCTAAAATTGGGCTATAATCAACTTTCAATGGATGCACATGAATTCTTTGGCCTAAGCTTATATATTGGTCACTCTTCCAATATTTAGTCCATATGGGATGGGGTATCACAATCACCCCCTCCTTCAGAACGCAATGTCCTCGTCGTCTCATGACACATATACAAGATCAGTTACCAGGCATTAAGACTCTAGAGGTGGCTTCTACAAGATCAAGAGGTGGCTCTTGTATGTGTAGCACTTTGTCTCGTAGGTTCAAGAGGTAGCTCCACATACGTAGCACTTTGCACTGTATGACACTTAGCTCACAATATTTCGGATGGTGATGGCTCTAATACCATTTGTCACGCCCTAAGCCCGCAAGTCCATTGGACGCAAAAACTACCTTCAAACCGGATGAGTGCATTCTAGAATTGGACTATGATCAACTTGCCCAAAAGGGATGTCCAATGGATGCACATGAGTGGCTCCCACACACATAGCACTTTGCTCCATATATTACGTAGCTCCCAATATTTCGGTTGGTGATGGTCTGATATATTTGTCATGCCCCAAGCCTGTGAGCCCGTTGGACACATGAATTGCCTCTAAACCCACTGAATGCATCTTAAACTCAGGCTATGATCAACTTGCTCAAAAGGGATATCCAATGGATGCACATGAATTCTTTGGCCAAAGCTTATATATTAGTCACTCTTTCAATATTTAATCCATATGGGATGGGGTATCGCAAAAACTATCAAAAAAAATACTCACTCCATCCATTTGTATTACCCCACCAATAACTTAAAACAACCATCCTATGAATGTCATGAGTTCCATAAGTGTTACCTAAGTAGTCAATAAGCACCTATATCTAAATGAGGTAATTGCATGACTATGCTACATAGAATTAAGGAAACCTATTAAAAGATCTTAATTCTACAATGCAAAAGTAGAAAAGATCAAATCCTTGAAAACTAAGACTTTAAGTCAGACTAGGTCCCAAAATAACTGAGTCAAATTCTAACAATCTTCACCTTGACGAGGTTTCTTATCTCAGTAATTGTTCACGAATCTATCATAATCCAAAATACAAAATTCTATTGTCCTAACATAATGCTGTATATGCTGAATTAGTAAGATCATCCTGATCAATGTACACATGCAGCCTAATCAACATACTAGTTAACTATGTCGAGGAATGACGTTGATCAATCCTCTGGCCCTAGCAAGATTTCTCTCAAACCCATCTACATTATGGAAGTCATTTGGCATGCTTAGGCAACACGCTTCATCTTAATAATAAATACACGAAGGCCAAGACTAGACTTCTGAATAATCCTCGAGCCCTTCTGCCATGTGTGGCTTTTGTGACTCTACTTCTAGTTGAATATTCATAGCCAAGAAAATTAAGTTTTGTTATATCTGTAGGCCACCCCACCCAAAGTATGAACTATCATCCCTCAAACAGTTTTGTCTTCACTACTTTAATACTCATAACTTTATAAGTAGAATAATCACATAAAGACAAATTACATGCCTTCTTCAGTTGTCAAAATACTCCTTCTTAGGGTAAATATGCATTACACATCCAAAATCCAAAATTCTTTTTTAAGAAAAAGTACCCATACGAGTAGAAATAGTGAGAATATCTCAATCAATGCCACTAGCAATACGTCACCGTTGTCCTAATATTTATACCAAATCTTGCCCTCTCATTTAGTCCTTCAACCTGACTTGCATTCCATATATCCACCACTAGATCCTCTCCCATTACATTTTCTTTTCCCATAAACCAAAAAAAAAAAAACTCTTTTTCCACCTCCTGATTTGCTTATTCAAATTTTTATGAGACAAAAGGAATGTTTTCAGTATCTACCTCGTATAATAACCAAACCATCAAATGAATCTGGGAGTGAAGCACAAAGGGTTTTATTTTCTTCCTTAATTTTCGCACCAACTTTCCATAGTAAAACCACAACCCCATGAACCCTTAAACTGATTCATGTGATTCATAAAATTGTTACTCTTCTATATCTTTATCAATATACAATTACCACTTTAGAAGCAATTTTGTAGACAAACTCTTTCAAAAATGTAATTTCTCCATCTTTGCACAAAATTAGTGCCAAATCTTCCAAATCATTATCCGTAATATTATTAATAATATTGTTTGTGATACAAAGTTAAATTGTGATGAACATGATTCCAAATGTCTACATAGTGATTCTTTAATATATATACCAACTTCCCCCATCTTCCCTTCAATACTACAGCTAAGCTATGTTGAATTAGAAGATCCTCCATCCTTCATTACCAAAAGAATGAAATTCCCTTTGCCATCAAAATATTGAACCATGAAGTAAATTTGCCTATGACATTGTTGTTGGAATAGTGCCCCACGAGTCAATTAGATTGGTGTGTATAACTACTGCATATAACAATCTTGATTGAATGATATTCAATAAAATGGCCATCTTTATCTTATGCATTTATGATATCTTCACATGCATTTGGTTGAAGCCCTTAAATCATACTAGACTATGGGACTTGGTCATGCATATAGTGGTGATCATTAAACATGTCTCTATGGTCGTGATTTCAAATATTCCAAGTTAAATAATCTTATGAGATGGGGCATCTAAGATTCGAATAGACTTGCATTAATGATGCATACTCCAAGGAGTTGAATCTTGTCCTGTTTCATAGGCAATCTATGTTAGACATTGTGCATGTTAGTCGGTGCTTCTTAGAGAATAAGTTCACCCAAAACTTGCTTAGAGAACTACAAGGAAGTCGAAGTGGCACGTCGGTAGTGGAAAATTCTCTAGCTTACTATAGTGGATATAATTAGTCTTTTGACTTGAGGTTCTATAGTAACCTTGTATTTAGGTCCTTGTGCTTTAATTTTGCTCACCATATAACAGGTCACTCGGAGCTTAGATTGGGCACAAGCTATCTATGTATGGATGTTGGTGATTTCTAAGATGGGATGCGTTTCGCTTATCAATGGAGAACATATTGATCTCATATGTATTTTAGGATGATCAATTCCAAAAAATCCTTGCACAAGGTAGTATGAAAATTAGGAAAATGAGTTTTCCAAAGTTAAGGTCATAATTAGAAATCGAATATCAAGAATAGATACATAGTTATCGAGGCTATTAGAGAACCAACAAATATCTTGCCTTGGGCCTCTTTCAGGAGATAGGAAACGGAATGAGAATATTTTCATAGCAATCGTAAGTAATAAAGGTTCACCTTCAAATTAATTCATCCAATTGGTTGTGCTTCATAGGCTTGTGCTAGACACTAACTATAGAGGTTAGGAACTCTTTAATTAGTAGAGATTAATTGAAAGGGTGATTAATTTAAATAGTTTGGACTAATTGAAATATTCAATATTCAATAAATCACAAAGAGTTGTGACCATGTCTAATTAATTGGTGAACCTAAAGGATTATGCACAAAAACCTAGAACACTCTTACTAGATTGAAGAAAATTATCTAAGGAGTTAGATAATTAGAGTGTCAAGTTTGGAACAGACATCAACTTGACTAATTAAGAGTTGGTCACATTGACTTGATTAATTTAAGTGTTAAATTAATAAAATTAATTTAAAGAGATAAATTAGACCAACTAAATTAAAGAGTTAATTTAATTGGTGCCATGTAGTAATTTAAGTAGTCAAGGTCAACTAAAGGAGTTAAGTTGATTTAATTAACTTAAAGAGTTAAGTTAATATAATCAAATTAAGGTGTTAATTTAATTAGTAAGAGAATCCAATTTTAGGGGGGAAATTAAAATGGAAGAGTCAATTTTAAATTAATGAGTTGGCATTTTAATTTTAGAAATTAAAATCCAACAATGCTTGCTAATGAGCATGCAAGTTGGCAATGTGAGGGAATTGTGATGGAAGCTTCCAAGAGCTTCCTAATCACACTATAAACACACCACATTAACCCCACATGGCCAGTCACATAATGCTCCATTAGCTTCCTATTTTTCCCTCCAAAAAGAGGTTACCTCATGTGTTGAGAAACACCTCTTCACTAGATTCTCTCCAACCACCTTCTCTCTCATCCAACTCCCTCACATCTTTCTCCTTCTTCCGTCTTCTTCCTCCTCCATATTCTAGCATATTGAGAGAGGATTAAAAGTGCATTTTGGTGTGTGGATCGAATTTAGAGGCATAACAAGTAGTGTGCTTAGAGTTGGTGAACTAGATCTTTCAAGTTGAAGAACCATTTTGGAGATTTCTCTTGGCCGGCGATTTTGGTGGTTTGCTCACTGTTTTTCCACCATTTTTGATTCATCTTGGAGGTGATTTGTTGAGTAGAAGTTGCTGGACTTGTTTATCTTTGGAGTGGATAGAAAGATCCAAGGAGAAGAAGAGGTAGATCTTGCTTAGAAAGTGTTCCAGACGAAGATCTTCCTAGTTACTTTCAAAGTTCTCTTTCAAGGTAACTTCTCTTACTTTAAAACTCTTAATTAGGGAATGAAATAAGATCCTTATTTATAGGTATTGCAAGTTAATTTTTGCTTTAATTTTTTTATTATTTTGGATCCTTGCAGAGAAGTGTAATCAGGGATAACTAGACGACCTTTGAAATAAAGTTTCTGATTTACCACCTGAAAGTCTGGAGATGAGTTGCATCCTTGTGCTATAGAGTGCATGAGCGCCTTAGTATAAGGATCCCTCTGGAGAGCATCTTGTAACTCCATAAATCCAATAGCATTGGGATAGCCAAGGCAATGAAATCTGCATGTTGTGGGCAGCGGGAAAGAGCATTAGCTCCTCTGTTTTCTTTTCCTGCTTTATAAATAATACAGAAGTCAAATGGTAAGAGCTTCATAAGTAGCCTCTGTTGTTCATTAGTAGTAATCCTCTGCTCCATCAAGTACTTAAGGCTGAAATTATCAGTCCTAACAAAAAAGTGTCTCCCTAAGAGGTAATGCTTCCATTTCTGTAAGGCTAAAACAAGAGCAAGTAATTCCCTTTCATATGTAGACTTTAACGGTTAGAGAAAGAGAATCCCTTACTAAAATATACAATTGGGTGATCTTCTTGTAATAAAATAGCTCTAATTCCTTCAGAAGATGCATCGCACTCTACTGTAAATGGTTCAAAAAAATTTGGGAGGCGTATAACCGATACAGAAATTAGTGCTTGTTTGAGCCTTTGAAAAACTTCCTCTGATGCTGGGGACCAAGCCATTTTTTCGAGTCAGGTCTGTTAGAGGTCTTGCAATTTGACCATAATTTCGTACAAATCGACGGTAATACCCTGTTAACCCCAGGAATCCGCGTAACTCCTTTACGTTAGATGGTATGGGCCAGTTTCAGACAGCCTACACCTTATCTTGATCAACTTCGACCCCTTTAGATAATACCACATGACCCAAGAAGACTATTTGATTCTAGCCAAACAGGCACTTGGATGCCTTAGCAAAAAATTGGTTATCCCAAAGGAGCTGAAGTGCCATCCGTAAATGTTGTATGTACAGCTCAATTGTTTGACTATAGATTAATATATCATCGAAAAACACCAGAACAAACCTTCGTAGATGTGGGCGGAAAAGATCGTTCATAGCCGCTTGGAAGGTTGAAGATGCATTGGTGAGACCGAACGGCATTACTAAGAACTCATAATGTCCGAAGTGAGTGCGGAAAGCTATTTTGGCAATATCTGTAGGGTTAACTCTGATTTGGTGGTAACCTAAACGAAGGTCAATCTTGGAAAAGATGGTCGCACCATGTAATTCATCGAAAAGCTCATCTATATTGGGTATAGGATATTTGTCAGGTATGGTGATCTTGTTGAGGGATCTGTAGTCAACACACATTCGCCAGGTATCATCTTTTTTTCTTGATCAGAAGGGCAGGGCTAGCATATGGACTAGAGCTGGGGCGTATAAAGCCAGAACTGAGTAAATCTGAAACTTACTTCTCAATTTCAGATTTTTAAGAATATGGGTATGGATAAAGCCTGATATTGGGAGGTTTGGAGTTAGGAATAAGTGGTATAGAATGAGTGTGTGATCGGAAAGGTGGTAAAGACTTTGGTTCCTGAAAAACAGACTCAAACTCGTTAAGTAAAATTTGTATTTCTGGAGTTTGGGATTTTGTAATACCTGGTTCATCCCTCCCTTTAGCCAAATATTGGAAGGTAGCATCTATCTGGGCTTTGTGAGGAACCCTCTGCAACTTATATTTCTGCCCATTCAGATTAAAAATGAGAAACATCTCATTCCAATTAGCTTGTACAATGTTAAGCGATGCCAACCATTGAATACCAAGCACCAGATCAGCTCCTCCAATTGAGAAAGGAAAAAAATCTTGTATTAGTTTCAGGCTAGGTAGTTGCACCTCAACGTTGCGGCAAATCCGATTGCAGCAAATTACATCACCATTGCCTATTTGGACTCCAAAAGCAGGAACAATTTGGGCTGGTAGATTAAGGTCATCTACAATGGTTTTGGCAATGAAATTGTGTGTAGAACCGCTGTCCACAAGTATAAGGACTTCCATATTCCCAAGGGTCCCCTTGAGCTTCATAGTGGTTGCAGTCGACTTCCTCAAAATAGCATTGAAGCTAATTTCAGCAAGATCAACCTGTTGGTTGTCACCAGAATCACTTTCGGGGTTTCCATTGTTGATTTTATCAACTTCACCATTGTCGTTGGCAAGCACTAAAAGGGAAAAAGTTCCAAATTTACATATGTGCCCCGGATTAAACTTCTCGTTACATCTGAAACAAAGACCCTTGGCCAAGCGATACTGTCGTTCAGAATCTATATAGCGATTTTGATTTGACTGGGAAACTAGTTGGGTGGACGATGGAAGAGGGCGAGTGACTGTTGGAAGATTACTTCCAGTATTTGGGCCTTCCTGGGGAAAAGAAGCTCGTGGTGGATAATTGCCTGTGTTGGGTCGATAAGAGTTGGACCCACTAGGCCTTTGTTCATACGGCTTGGGCCTAATTTAGACTCAAATTCCATGGCTAAGCTCATAGCTTTATAAAATGTACGAGGTTTATGTATCCTCACATCTGCCTTGAGGTCGTCACGCAATCCATTAATGAAAATGCCCAACAAGTAGTGATCTGGCCAGTTCGACACTCTTGCTAATCGTTTTACGAATTCTTGGCAGTATTCTTGAATAGTTTCGGTCTGCCGAATGTTGCACAAATGTTCATCGGGGTTTTGAAATTCAGCCGGACCGTAATTTTCCTACAGCTCCTTGACGAGTTCATCCCAATAGACAAGAGTTCATTCGTTGTTGAGCCATGAAAATAAATCCAAGGCATCTCCTTCGAGGTACATCGCAGCAACGTCTACCTTTAGTTCCTCTGGGGTTTGGTAATAGCGAAAATATTTTTCGGCTTTAAGAATCCAACCACAGGGGTCGCCACCTTCAAAATGTGGAAATTCCATCTTTGTGTGTGGACGTATGGCCAAGTTTCGTCGCCACCAAGGGCTGTCGACATCTTCTTCTTCGGGTTCAAACCAAGTTGATCTCCATGGTTCACGAGATCCAGACGGTATCTCTCTCGCCTTGCCTTTGCCGGCTGCTCCTTGGATGGGTTTTACTGTCAAATCACCACTATCTTGATTTTTTATTGCTACCACTTCTGCTGTCAAAGTACCCATCGATTCTACGAGGGATGCGAGTTGCTAAACAATGGTTTTGGGGTTGAGAGATGGAGGTTGATTGGTGTCTTGTGGATTTTGGGTGTCAGATGGAAATGTGGAAGAGCGAGTGGATACCATTTTGGATTAACCTGCTCCGATACCAAAAATGATAGGATCAAAATTAAATAGGTCAAAGTAAAAGGAAATATTTGGAAAGAAAGAACTTTTATTGGCAATACAAGTGAAAGAATCTTGAACACAAGTACAACCAATAATCTGTCAATTCGAAATGACAAATCTCCATTGTGAAATTCAAATAACAAATTCAAGATAGCCATTAACAAACTCTTCCAAAGATATTTATAATACATATCCAGGAATATTCTATGCTAACAAACCAAAATAAATGCCTAAAAAATAGGAAATGAAACAAAGTGGAAGTCGTGGTGATAGTGGGAACACTCTACTCTACATGCTGTCCACGTGCACTCAGACCACTTAGCCCAGTAGCAATTTCAGTTGGAAGGAGTCAGCTACACTTCCTTGTTCCTCGTCAAGTGCTCTCCGTCTCTTTCTTGAATAGGTCTTCAAGGGAGGACACGTATCAGATTGTGATAGAAGACCAAGCAGAAAATCCAGTTAAATTTTTAGTTATATTGTTGCTTCAATAGAAGTTTCTGTTGGACATTTCTTGGAAAATTCCTAAGTCAGAAGAGGTTAGCTTGTATTAGGGAGCCGCCCGCCCCCATAAGAAACTGATTGGTTTAGATTATTAATTCATATTCTGAAGTTATTATCAAAGTCTTGAAGAAAACTCAGGAAAATCAAAAGCCTAAAGCACGAAAAGTTAGAAGTTGGACCACCGATGCAGCAGTTAACAAGGTTTTGTCAGGACCTAATCTTGAAAAGCAATTAGGCATAGATTTATTTATAGGTTTAGTTACTGATTATGTAATAATAAAGCTGTCTTGTTAGTAAGACATTATCATTCTTACTTTTTATAATGGAAAGACAGCAGAAACAACACCTGGGACAAATTTAATCTTTAAATTAGATTTAAATAAGTTATAAATACTCCAATATGATCAGAAATACCAAGTTTGAGAGGCATGCAGTTTGATAGCATAGTTGTGTTAATAGCAATTTACGTCAGCGACCAATGCCTTTGAACTCCACACAAAAGCCCCTTGCAGAGAATCATCACAGCAGGAAAGTCAACTAATTTCTCATTTAAAGACAAATAATCCACAAAAATTATCTAGAATTGGCAGCAGTTAAACTGGGGTGAATCAACTGTCACGTGCCTCATGAGATAACTCTTATCAAGTTCAACACAAGCTCTACTGCTCATTGTAAGAGGTTAAGAAACCACCTGAAAATGACATGTGCACTGAATTTGTATAGGTATTTAAATAGCAGAAATGAGGTTTTTCATTAGTGGAAGAGAGGTTTTCCAATAGTGGAGAAGAGGTTATTTAGCATAAACTTATAATAGACATACAATTCTCCTAAAAAATCAAATAAAGATAACAAAATAAAAATCTCTTTCAATACAAAGAAACAAAATCAAAATCTCTTTCAATACAAAGATATCTTTTTTAACTTACCCCTTGGCAGGTTATCACGGCCAGCTCTTTCCAAGGACTTCCCAGCATTCTGTTTTTTGTCCGTCTTCCTTTTCCAAGGCTCATAGATCCTTCTTCCTTGACAAGATGGAAGTTTCGTCTCGTTTTCTCTTCTGCTGCCTAAAAAATAGCTAGCTTGATTATCATCAAGAATAGTAATCTGAACAGAGTTTCTGACAGACCAAATATAAGGATTGAAGTTGGGCAAAGAATCAGACCCCCTGAGAGACAAATCAGAAAGTTCTGGTTTAGTATCTTTGCTTCCAGCTTCCTTTGTACCTGTCTTGCCATGACGATTCTGCAGCATTGTATAATACAATAAACATCGTGGATTCTTAGCAGTAAACATAGATGAAGAAAACAAAGTGGACACCAAAGAACACAGGCAACATAAGCATCTGAATTATTCACAAGTTTTACTTCTGATATTTACAGTTTATTCTTGATTTAAACCATTATGAAAGTACACATTAATAAAAATGTTGAGTGTAACCTTCAAACTGATGACATCAATCTTCAGCCACTAATACTGAAGCATGGGGAGAACATATGAGATAAGAAAGCACACTTTATATTGTCTGAACCAATAATACTCAATATCATCAAGC
Source organism: Jacaranda mimosifolia (assembly GCA_018894105.1). NCBI lineage: Eukaryota > Viridiplantae > Streptophyta > Magnoliopsida > Lamiales > Bignoniaceae > Jacaranda > Jacaranda mimosifolia. The sequence goes on from CM032126.1 coordinate 22,418,848, forward strand.
ACAAAATCTAGAAAGCATCATGAAGTGTATCCAATCTACATAAAACAAAAAAGCTGAAAAAGCAACAGATAAGTACCGCCACAACACCCTGCACAAAATCCTGATATTTCTCAGGTGCGAGCGCCTTAAGTGCAGCAGAACCACACTTCCTCATCATTATCTCCAAGATCACAATGACTTGTAGTAAAATAAAGGAGCTTCTTAATAGAACTTCTGGAGGAAATATAATCAGAGAAAAGAACAACTAGTCACTGTAGAACAACATTAAGATAAGACTAGTTGCAGCAACTATAAGGTCAAATCCCTACATTATCCAGTGGTCAATCTCATTTTTTTTTTCCGAATAGTACCAGAATAGTCCCAGTCCCTTTATGCCAAACCCTAAATGTCTATTCTGGTTGAGCATTTACAGGAAGGATGTGCATCCATAATATTTGGAGATGCAATAAAGTGAAGGAAAAGGGTGCTTACTCAGAATTTTCAAAAAAATTTAGAATAATCAAAACCTGTCGGGCGGCCTCGCGAGGCCAGCTAGCTTGCGCTGCTGGCCTCTACTCTAGGCCAGCGGCCGCCGCCTCCATCGGCAGCTGAGCAGCTCCGCTGCCAGCGAATTAAGTTTAAAAAAAAATAGAAAGACAGAAAAGGAGAGGAGGAGGAGGAAGGAAGAGAAGACGCGTAGGGTTTGTGCAAGATATTTTTTTAATATTAAATTTAACATTTTTTCATTTTATATATAATAATATATTTTTAATTTAAAGAATATTCAAAAAATAAGAAAACCCAACTTATACTAATAGGAATAAGTAACAAATCTTTATGGGTTTTTCAAATTTAGCGGGTTTCTCATTGTCTTTTCTCTTAAATTCTTCAATCAGATTTAAGACAGGAGAAACCCTCGTGTGGGAAGAAAGGGGCAAACAAAATATAGAGAGAAAAACTCTTTTGATGCCTTGTATTTTTTGTTTAACTATAAAAAGTGTAATTAGCTTCTTCGAAAAAGATTATTTTATAATAATATTATAAAATTACTTTTTATCATTTATATTATAATTTGTAATCTCCTATAAATTTCAGTGTGTTTTTGTTTAATTGTACAAATTGTAATTAGTTACAATATATTTATTTAATATAGGTGAATTATAAATTATGATCAATTACATTATATGGAGAAAATTTTGGATATAAAAATTTGATGTAAATGCATTTTAATTTATTATACTAGCAATTAAGGCACGCCATCCCTGCATGCTTAAATATGTTTTAACAATTGTAATAATAATAAAAAAAAAATTAACTATATGTTTCAATTTAACAAATTTTTTTGAAATTGACAGCAAAAAATTCCAAAAAAAAAAAGGGAATATAGACCATATAGTAGTTTCAATGACAAATAAATGAGAATTATTTAAACTTAGAAATTAAATAAATGAGAATTATTTAAATTGAGAAATTATTTATATTCAAAAATTAATATTGTTTAAATGCTTCGATCTATTAAATAAAAACAAAACTTGAATATTAGATATTTGTATTTTAAAGAACATAGTATTGAAATGTCATTCACATGAAGAAGTGAAGAATCCACCCTCAATGTTGAAAATTTTGAATGTGATTTCTCCACCTTTCCAATTCAATTACAAATATAACCATAATTTTTTTGAATATTAATATTACAATCTTGAAGGCAAATTTGGATATTAAAAAATTGGTATGAGAACTACCCAATTTAAAATTATTGTCACTTCTATTGTTAACAATATTTGATAATTACACCAAATCTTTTTATTATTTGAATGCCTTTTAAAAGGTAAAAAGTGAAAAACTAATAAAAATATTGGAATAACTTCCATTTATGACTGTAAAAAATATTTCTTTTTATTATAGTATAGATTACAATATTTAAATGGAGATGAAACGAAAAGTATTTCATAATTTAATTAAAAATATGGGGTAAAAAATAATTTTGTTAAACTTATAACTATATTACTAAGTTTATATTACAATGTCATGAGTATTTCAAAATAATTTCAAATTTTCCAATTATATTAATGTTACACAAGTTGATCAATTTCACAACATTTTGCATTAATTAAGAGTAGAAAATTTTCAATAACTTCATGTTTAAATTGTCCACATAAATATATTATTAGTACATAATATTTTAATTTTTAAAATGAAGTTAATTATACATAAAGACTAAAGTTTTTAGAATTTATAAACAATTTTTCTAAAATCTTTTTGTTGAAAAACAATGTCCTAATAAATAATAACGAAGAATAGAATTAAATCTTTATCCCCCAAAATAATATGTATATAAGATAAAACAAATCATCTTTGTATATACGATTTATACACAAAATGGAAGGAGGAGCTGAAATTTGGAGGGACTAAAAAAATAATAGAGGAATTCATTTTTGGAGGGAAACTTATTTGTTGAAGGAAATATAATATGTAGACCAACTAATTCTTAAGAACAATTTGTTCAAGTCCATAAAAGTTAATAATCATTATATTTAATAATATACTCTAAGTTACTTTCTTTATACTATATTAGACCACAAAAGTTATCTTCATTTTAGCAATTTATGTAGTTAAACATACACACAATTAACATATAAATATCTATAACTTATAAAAATCTTTAACTGACCAATACAATTATTAAAAAATGAAATATAACATTAACAGGCCTAACTTCAGAGACCGTTTGCTTTTCATTAATTATTATGGTAAACTAAATTTCTTTTTTCTCTTTTGCTATTCAAGTATTTAACCTTTAACTATTTATTTTAAGGAGTTTTTAGAATTTTTCTAAAAGAATATTATAATAAATTATAATAAAAAATTAAATTCTTAAGTACCAAAATTATAAGTCCAAATTTTAATACCACTTTAACTATAATAGAAAGTCATTTAATAATTTAAATAATTATATGTTAATCCATCATATAATCTAAGATAAAAGAAATTAAATTTGCTATAAATTATTTATACAAAGAAAAGGGAGGGAGGAGCTAAAATTTAGAGGAACCGAAAAAATGAAGAGAATTTATTATTAGAGGGAATCAAATTTTTGGAAGAAATCAAGTTAAATTATTATGTCAAACTAATAATAAAAACAATTGTGAACACTTTTTATGGTCCAAATTTTGGAGGGAAAACAGAGTTGCATTGCCATCCAAATTCAATAATAAAAAACAATTGGTTACAATTTGTATTCAGCTTTTGAATAAAAAAAAATTGGCGGGAACATAAATCAATATTACATAATATTGGTAAGCAAAGAAATTGTTACCATTGCTAAAGCCCAATTTTTAAAAAGAGATTAGTTCAAACCCGTCAAGAAAGTCCAATTTACAAATTAACTACAAAATTGGTCAACCAATTTAATAAAAAAGAAGTTGGTGAAGCCCAATTAACAAAACTTTTAAATTAATGTGAAGGACTAATTCATGAAGAAAGCCCAATTTACTAATGTTCTAAAAAATTGGTCTTAATAAAGGGGGGGGGGGGGGGTTGGTGCAGCCCAATTAATCGAATTTTTAAATTTTGTTAAAACTAAGTCATTAAGAATGCCCAATTTACTAACTCACCGAAAAATTACCAAGCCCGATTAAAAAAAAAATTTGGTGAAGTGTAAATTGATGTGAAGCCAAATTCACTTAAAAGTTGTCAAGCTCAATTATAAGAAAGAAACAATTGGGTGAAGTCAAATTAACCAACTCTTTAAATTAAGAAATAGACCAACTATTATATGAAGTCCAATTCACTAATTTATAATTAAAAAACTAATAAAATAATTCTTAATTGAAGTATAATTCACCAATTTATTAAAAAATTTGGTCAAACACAATTATTAATTAACAAATTGAAAGAGCACAATAACCAATTTTTAAATGATTATAATAAAAAATTGGTGAAATCTAACTCTTAGACAAAGCCCAATTAACCAATTCACTTTAAATTTTGGTGAAGCTCAATTTTTAAAAATACATTAGAGAAAATCAATTAATCAATTCTTTAAGTTAATGTCAACCCTAATTCTTAAATAAAGAATACCAATTTCTTGAAAAATTGATGGACCCAAATTAATAGAAAACAAGTTGGTAAAACTCAATTAATCAATGCTTTAAATTAATGTTAAGCCCAATTCTTAAACAAATAAATTAATTTACTATAAAACTAGTAAACCCCAATCAATAAAACAAAAAGTTGCTAATACCCAATTAATTTATTCAGTCAAAATTTGGTCAAGCTTATTTCTCAAGATGAAAGTTGCATTCACAAGTTAATCCACTTGTAATTTGTTCATCATCAAATTCTTAGAAGAAAAAAAAAAAAGGAAACTCAATAATTTATTCATTAAAAATTTTGCTCAAGCTCAATTCCTTAAAGAAAGCCAACAAATCATTTAATCAATTCAAATTTGTTGAAGACCAGCTCTTAAAACAAAGCCCAAATCAACAATTAATTCACTATAAATTTAGTCTAGCCTATTTCTTAAATGAAAATCCAACTCAAAAAAAATCCACTAAAAATTTGTTAAACCCCAACCCTTAAAAGAATTCCGTTCAACACATAATTCACAAAAAAATTGTAATGCTGAATTCTATAATGAAAATAGCTCAATTAAGCAATTATTTCACTTCAAATTTGTTCAAGCCCAATTCTTATAATAAGGCATAACTCACCAATTAAAACTTTGGTCAAGTCCAATTATGAAACTCAATCAAGCCCAATTAACAACTTCTTTAAATTATTGTGAAGCCTATTTCTTGAACTAAAACCCAACTCACAAAGTATGGGTGCAAAATTAATTTAATTTCCATTTACATTTAGTAATGAAAACAATTGTTACCATTGTATACAATTGAATTTTGGAGGGAACGAATTTCTGGAGGGAAAACTAAATTAACTTTAGTAATCAGACATTTTGTTACAATATAATTTATTTGTAATGAACATTTTTCTGTTACAATAAGTACCCAATTTTGTTACAAATAAACTTCCCTAAATGGCAAAAGATATTATATGTGACAAAATGACATTTCTCGTAACAAATATTTATTTAGTTACAAAACATTAAAAATCTAACGTAACAAGTATTAGTTAAAGGTAACAAGATTTTTATTTTGTTACTCAAGATAAGTACTTTAGTAACAAAAATTCAACTTTGTTACGATAAATACAACATTTACAACGAAATTTATCTTCGTTACAAAAGATTTTGTTACATGAAATGCAATTTGTTATAGTGGTGGTAACTTGAAGTATCTCCGCCCTTTTCGATGTAAGGGGTGTGTACAGGATTATTGCCCATTTCTCCTGCTGCGTGCTCGTGTCTCACTTTTGGCTGGCTCCTAAATTTAGTGCTTTTATGTTTGCTAATGTACTGAGAAATCACCATTTCCTATCTCTTTCTTTGTTTTGTTATTTTGTGCTTGTGTTTTTTCCTTAGAGCTACGAGGAGGTCACCACTCATGGGTCCTTGTGGCTCCTAGTGCCTCAGGTTTTCTAGAATATCACTTATTGTCAAGTGTTGTCCTTGAAGGCACCTAGAGTAAGGCTAACGACTTGGGCCACTATGTGTGTTGACCCTTACGCTATTACCTTCTTAATGCTGGCATCACCTATCTTGGTGGGTTTTGCTAAAAACATCCAGGTCGTCCACGTAGCTATGAGGTTGTTCCTAGCGCACAAATACTATAGGCTGGTAGGCTTTGGGTGCTCCTCAAAGGTAGATAACAAGATCTACTATTGTTGACTTCTAGAGTGGTTTTAGATTGCTTGGGTTTTGCATCACATACTCCTTAATATGTCATAGCTTGATCAGACTCTCAATCTCATCCTTCAAGTGTTTGCACTACTTAGTAGTGTAAACACATCATTGGCGAAAGTGGATTCATTTATTCAGCTTTAGCTTATTGGCATCCTTCTCATCTTATGAGGAGGGTGCAGGATAAGGCCACGTCATAGGGCTTCATTTGGAATCTCTTCTATAGGAATGGTTGGTTACGTCTGCATGCTTTGGGCATCTTATCATTGTTACCTTCTCTACTATGCAATCTACGCTCATCGATCTTTTATTTTTTTGTAGGCAGGAGCAAGGTCTTGATCCCACTAATGGGTCGCAGTGTTGGTGCATGAGTCCGCCATGGAATGGCAGTAGGCATCAACTAGAAAGGATCTCTGCAAGAGGAGCACTGAACAACCGCTTTGCGGAGATAGAGGAGAGGGAACGACGCCTCGCTCGAGACTGGTATTTTCTAATAAGTTCACTCTAGAAAAGACAAAGCTCTCCAACTTTGGTGAGAAGACTATTGTAGCTCTGTGGTTGACTAGTAGCATTCTCCAATAGGATCTTCAACATCTTCCAATAAGATCTCCGAAAAAAGGGTGTCTACTGTGCGGGCATCTCCTCTAATGTAAGTTGTGCGTTAGGAGCTAGCCCTGGCTCCAGCCATAGCAATGCTCTAGGTTGGTGACTCTCCATATTTTTTAATGTTAGGACAACTTGGTTATTGGAGTTGTGAGATCTTGATTACGTATGTCTGCATCCTCAACATTCCCACTTTGTTATTTAGAGTTCCCATAAATGATGTCAAAATGATGCTGCTTGGAAATAGATTAGGGTCTTTTTTAAAAGACAAGAGTATGTCAGCTTATCTTCATTTGGAACGCACACAGGGACATCTTTTCTTCTCGAAGTTTCTCCGAGTTTATGATATTTTGCTAATTATTTCTTCTTCTCCAGTTCCTTCTAAGAGTTGATATTTATAGATGTTAGTGTTGATAAGCTCAGACTCATTAGGGTTTTCTACCCCTCTTTATAGGTTCAGCTTGTTTTTTGGGCTCTCTGGCCCTTTTACTTAGTTAATTAATTGTAGATCACTACGTAATTTTTAGTCAATTTATCGAATTGTCCTTATATTCAATTTTTAGCAGTATTAGCATTAGACTTTATGTAAATTATACAACGAAAATTTTTAATACAAAAGATGTAATATTAGTCAATAATGGAAATTGTAATTATTAATGACATATATTAGATGAAAATAACTTTTATTTTTTACTAATAATACTTATAAGTGGCAATAATTTTTATTTTGTCATCATATGACTTAATAGTGACAAAAATTAATAGTTTTAGTTGTTATTATTGATAATTAATGATATGTGTAATTACTGTAAAATTACCTTTTATGATTCTTGAAAATATTTATATTGAACAATAAATGTATGTCATCAATTATCAATAGTAAAAACTTAAATACAATTTTTGTCACTATTAAACTTATAAAAATTACTATTAGTATAGAACAAAATTTTATGCTACTTAATATAATAGTTAGTGTCAACTTTTTAATTGTCACTTACTATTTTGTTACAATTTTTTTTTTGTTACAATTGTTACTTAGAATATTATGATCAGTGTGAGTTTTTTTTACTAACTTCATTTGTCAATTGAAATTTTTTTGTTTTCATTTGTTATTATTTATTAGCCTTTGCATTTTATAAAATTAAAAAAAGGGCCTACCATGTCTTGGTCGTGTCGAACATGCCCTTTAGCCGTATTTGGCACTGTGTTAAATTTTATTTTTTTATTTTAATTTTTTGACACTTTATTGCCATGTTAGACATATGTCAGGACTATGTCGGAGTCGTATTTGTGTTCATCACGTATCCAACATTGTACAAGTGATTATGTGAAGTGTCTGTGCATTATATCATAACAATTTTTTTCTTTTTTTAATGAAAACAATTCTTCAAGACATCCTCAACAAGTTGACATTGATTTTTATATGTTGAATTGTATCCTACTTATTATTCTCCATTTCATTAGTTCATCGAGGGGGAAAATTCTAATATTATGTTGAAGGAGGGTCAATATATAGTTTTACCTCCAACCTTTTTCATGAGAGTTACTAATTAGCCCCTACATTTTATACATACAATTATAACTAAGTTTGTCAATGAATTGGGTAATACCCTATTCAAATTTAAGAAATTGAAATATTAGATTCATATTCACACTCATTAAAAATAGGTCTTGATAAGATCTATATTCATAAAGTAATCATATATTATATATACTCACACATTACTCATTACCCTAATATTCAAATTTAACCAATTAACCTGAAATTGTTATACCAAATAAATATATACTAATGATAAATTTCAATATATATAAAATAAAATTATCTATTTATTTTATTTAATAGAATATTCTTTAATTTTTTACTTATATATGCATGAATATATTATATCAAATAATAATATTTGGGAAAAATGGAAAGAACAAAGTTAAAGAAAGAAAAGAAATAATATCAATATTATTATAATACCAACAATGATTTATATTATTATGACGATGCTTAAGGTATTATGTGCTATGTAATTGTGTTATTGAAAAAAGTTGTGATAATAAATTTTGTCATACTAAAATGTATCTTAATATTATTACAAGTGTCGTAATAAATGTGCAATGTAATTTTTCCACATGTATGGCAGGTTCTTTTATTATTATTTTTCTTTAAGAAATATTCTTGTTTTTTCATAGCTTTCAAACTTACAATCTCCTTCTTTCTTTTGATTGTTCTCTTTAGATTATAATTTTCTTCAAAGAGAAAGTGTTTTTCTCTATTCATGCTAACCAATTTGTTTCCATCATCAACACTTTTCTTTATGATATTGTTATAACTTTCAACAAGTTTAATTTTTTCGTTATAAATAACTTGAAGTTGTTCTTTAAGAAAGTTAATTTCAATGTGCAGCTCAAGAATTTTATTATGACATTTTTCATGCAAACTAGTGTTGGAATAGTGCCCCACAAGCCAATTAGATTGATGTTGTAAACTATTTCACTTGTGATATAATATTGATTAAATGATATTAGTAATATGGCCATCTTCATCTTTTGCTTATATTTACTTCACTGGCATTTGGCTGAAGCCTTTAGATCACACAAGACTACGGGACTTGTTCATGCACTAGGTGGTGATCATGGAATAAGTCTTACATGGTCATGATCTTACATCTTTCAAGTCATAGGATCTTAAGAGACAGGGCATCTAAGATTCGGATAGACTTACACTAACGATGCATAGATCTAAGGAGTTGGATATTGGTCTATTCCATGGGCAATCCTATATGAGATATGGATGCATGTTAGTGAGTGCTTGTTAGGGAATAAGGCACTGAAGACCCACCCGGAGAATCCACAAGATAGCCGAAGTGGCAAATTGAAAGTGGCAAGTTCTCCTGCTTACGCTAGTGTATGCAATTAGTCCTTTGACCTGAGGATCCATGGTAACCTTGTGTTTAAGTCCTCATGCTTTAACTTCTCCCAGGTAATCTAGCCGGCCGTTCGGGTGGTGATTAAGTATGAGCTACTTAGACATTTAGGGTTGTGAGATCCAAGATGGAATCCGATTCCTCGTCTTTGTGAAGGGTGAGTACATCTCCTATGTATTCTATAATGATTGATTTCAAGAAATCTTTGCGCAAGGTAGTATGACAATTTGGAAAAGGAGTTTTCTAAAGTGGAATTGAACATTGAGTATAGAGACATAGTATAGCCGGCAAATATCTTACCCTAGGTCTCTTTCGGGAGGTAGGATATGGAAGAACCGTATTTGCATGGTACGCGTAGAGCTATAATGGTTCTCTAAGAGCATTCATTTTGGAAAATTAGTTGGGCTCCATAGGCTTGAGGTTGGACATCAACTATGGAGATTGGGTACTCTTCAATTAATAGATATTAATTGAATTGAGTCAATTAATTTAAAGGAGTTTAAACTAAAAGGGATATACGATATTCTAAAGTCACAAGCAGTTCTGAGCCCATGTGTAATGAATGGTAGAACTTACCGGGTCACACATAAAAGTCAATTACATTTTCTAAGTAATGGAGGAACTTTCTACATGTTTGAAAATTCACACCATAGAGATCAATTTTTGGGTGACCGAAAATTGAGGTCAATTTTGACTTGATTAATTTAATTGTTAAATTGATCAACTAATTTAATGAATTAAATTAGACCAATAATTAAAGAGTTAATTACTTGGTGCCATGTGACCATCAATTGGTCAAATTAACTTAAAGAATTAGGTTAACAAAATCAAGCTTAAAGAGTTAAGTTAATTGACTTAATAGTTAAGTCAATTATTAATTAATTAAATTAAATGTTTAATTTAATTAATCAGAAGAACATATTTTGGAGAGAAAATTCAAATGATAGGATCATTTAGCTATGACATTTAATTAATTTGAAATTAGGCTTCAAATGTAATTGAAATGCATACAAATTCAAATTAGATTTGACTTTGCCAACTTGCATGCATTACAAGCATGTTGGTAGTCCCCCCTCCCCACCTTGAGGAAGGTGTGATGCCAACTTGGCATCACACCATCCTCCCTATGTATATATATATATATAGGTGATGGTGGGCGACGAATTCAAGCAATCCAAGTGAAGAATTAGATTATTACTTTTTCCCTCCATTTTCAAGGTGTTTACTCATGTGTTAAAGTTCACCTGTCTCTTTTTCTCCAACCCCAAAATCGGCCATCTCCCTCTCTTCTCTCCTCTCTTTCTCTACCTAGAAGTGAGGCATAGTAGGAAATTAGATTGGTGTGTGGATCATACTGATAGAGGTAAAATAAATGGTTTGCAAAGCCTTTGGAGATCCACCTGCGAGACCAGTTACTTGGTAATTTTATTCCAAGAGATCCAGGAGACTTTTTGATCTTAAATTTTCACACTAGCTTTATCAAAGAGTTAAGGATCTACCGATGTAGCCTGTGAAGTGTTCACTAAACTTGTGGATGATGATCTACAAATGAGATGCCTCATGATGGCTTCCATGACTAATGAGCTCCAAAAGACTTACGAGCTTTTGAGACATGCATGTGAGATCTATAAACATCTACAAGAGTTGTATGGTGTTCAAACAAGACATGAAAAGGTCACTTTGTCAAGAGAGATCTTTAGATCGAGGATGGCAAGTATCCATGATCGCGGGCTTAAGAGATTGGACTCATCAAAAAGCTTGGGCAACCAGACATGGTAATGGATAATGATCTCTATGAAGATTTGATCCTACAATCATTACCCTCTTCATTCGACCAATTCATTATGAACTTTAATATGTCCAAGCAAAAGGTGATGATTAACGAATTGGTGAACATGATGGTGACTGTTGAGGCGACTATGAAAAAGGAAAAGCCTCTTATGCTTGCTTTCACCTCTAAGTCAAAGGGCCCTAGGGGTCCTAGAAAGGGAGGTAAAAGGAAGAAGAGTTCTTCCTCGAAAGAGAAGCAACTCTTAAAAGGTTCGGGGGGAGCTAAGAAGAAGAAATGTGATAAGACCAATGCAACATATTTTTACTGTGGCAAAAAGGGGTATTGGAAAAGAAATTGCAAGGAATACCTTAACACCCTTGGGAAGGGTATGTACTTCATTGAAGTGCACTTAACAACTAATTCTTCCTCATGGGTATTTGATACCATATGTTGTTCTCACCTTTGTAATTCGTTACAGGTGATGAAAAGAAGAATGAATCTATGTGAAAGGGATATGACCCTCCACCTTGGAAATGGAGCAAAAGTTGCTACCACGGTCCAAGGCGTTGTAAAGTTAGACTTGGGAAATTCTTGTATTGTGTTAAAACCTTGTTATTATGTACCCCAACTTGTTAAGAACATTGTTTCAATACCTATTCTTGATAATGAAGGATTTGATTTTCCTATAACAAATGGTGTATTGGAAGAATTAAAGAATGGTTCTTTAATTGCACAAGTTACATTGAATAAAAGATTATACATATTAGATTCCCAACCTTCACTAATGCACATTCAATCAAGTAAAAGAAAATTAGATAACCAAAAAGATGCCATTCTTTGGCATGCAAGATCTGGGTATATTTCTAAAAATAGGATGAGCAAGTTAGAAGCTCTCAAAGCAATAAGTGTTAGTGGCATTGAGGAACTTCCTACTTGTAAATCTTGTTTAAAGAGAAAAATGACTAGCGCTCTTTTTGTAGGACAAACGGGGCGAACTACAAGTCCCTTAAATTTAATCCATATAGATGTTTGTGGCCCACTAAGAGTTAGTGCGAGAAGAGGCTATTCCTACTTCATCACCTTTATCGATGATTATAGTTAGTTCATATATGTGTATCTTATGAAGTGCAAGTCTGAAGTCTTTGAAAAGTTCAAAAAGTATAGGAATGAAGTGGAAAATCAAAAAGGACTTAGTATTAAAGCTCTTCGATCAGATCGAGGGAGAGAATACTCAAGTACCGAGTTCTTGAATTATCTAAAAGAGAATGAGATTCTCTCACAATAGACTCCACCCAGCACACCCCAATATAATGGAGTAGCCGAAAGGAGAAATCGTACTTTGTTAGATATGGTACGATCCATGATGAGCTTTTTGATGTACCTATCTTGTTTTAGGGATACGCTTTACAAATGGGAGCGATGCTACTAAATATAGTACCATCAAAGTCAGTGCCAAAAACGCCGCATGAGATATGGAATGGCAAAGCACCCTGTTACCAATACCTTAAGGTTTGGGGGTTCTCTCGCCTAAGTGAGATGAATAGTGGGAGACAAGGTGGATAGTAGATCCGCCTTGTGCAAGTTTATGGGATACCTAAGAGAGTCTTTAGGTTATTACTTCTATGATCCCTTGGAACAAAAGATGTTTGTTTCAAGGAACGCCTACTTTGTAGAAAAGAAATTTCTATTAGATAGAAATGGCATTGTTGTTGAACTTGATGAAGTTCAAGATGATCAACAAATCCCACAAATAGTAAAAATAAGTGAACATCAAAAGCCTTACACGCAACCTCTGAGAAGGTCAGACCAAATCAAGAAGCAACCTGAAAGGTTCGAATTCCTTCATGAGAAGGGCCAATCGAATAATGATCTGAAGACCTATGAGGAAGCTATGTTACACATAGACTCGGACATTGGCTAGACGCCATGAGATCAAAAATGGACTCCATGTACTCTAATAAAGTAGGCACTTTGGTAGATCCACCAAAGGTAATAGTTCCCATTGGTTGCAAGTAGATCTATAAGCGAAAGCTTGGAGTCGATGGAGAGATAACAACCTTTAAAGCAAGACTAGTACCAAAGGGTTACACTTAAAGATCCAGTATTGTTTTCAAGGAAACCTTTTCACCAGTTGAATGCCTAAATCCATTCGGATTCTACTTGCCATAGCTGCATATTATGACAATGAGATATAACAAATGGATGTAAAAACCGCTTTCCTCAATGGAGACATTGAAGAAGAAATTTATATGGAGCAACCACAAGCTTTTACATTTAAGAAAAGTGAGCAAAAGGTTTCCAAACTCGAGAGATCTATTTATGGACTAAAACAGACATCTTGAAGTTGGAACATACATTTTGACAAGGCAGTCAAATTGTTTGGCTTTGTCAAAAATGTGGATGAACCTTGTGTGTATATGAGGCTAGTATGAGTAGTGTATAGTTTATTGTGCTTTATGTCGATGCCATCCTTCTCATTGGGAATGAGGTAGGAATGTTAGAGTGTATTAGAGCATGGTTATCTATTCAATTCTCCATGAAGGATTTAGAAGAAACATCTTATGTATTGGGAATATGTATCTATAGCGATAGATCGATGAGGATACTGAGGTTTCCCAAATCCTGTACATTGACAAGATATTAAAGAGGTTTAGTATGGAACAATCTAAGAGAGGATTCCTTCCTATAGGACATGTTATTCGTCTCTCCAAGTCTATGGTCCCTAAGACTGACGACGAGAGATAAAAGATGTCCCACATACCTTATGCCTCTATTATTGGGAGCATAATGTATAAAGTTCAATATACAAGACCGAATGTGGCACACGCTCTAAGTGTTATGAGTCGTTTCCAATCTAATCCCAGTGAAAGTCACTGGATGGCTATAAAAGCAATCCTTAAGTACTTGAGAAGGACTAAGGACTTGTTTTTGGTATACGGCAGTGAAGAATTGAAACTTAAGGGGTTTTCATATTCTAGTTTCTAATCCGATGTAGATGACCTAAAATCCACTTCTGAATTTATATTTTGTCTTAATGGCTGCATGGTGAGTTGGAAGAGTTCCAAACAAAATACCACAACCGACTCTACCACAGAGGCAGAATATATTGCTGCTTCCAAAGCTACAAAGAAAGGTGTTTGGATGAAAAACTTCATTCAAGAGTTGAATGTAGTGCCTAGCATTCCTGAGCTAGTAGTTATCTTCTGTAACAACAATGGGGTGGTAGCACAAGCTAAAGAGCCAAGATCTCATCACCAATCTAAGCACATATTGAGGCGATATTATATGATTATGGAGATTATTGATAGAGGCGACATCCAAGTGGAGAGAGTTGCCCCGAAAGAAAATATAGCAATCCACTGACCCCTATCGCAAAAGGTCTTTGAAGGATATCTTGAGAAGATATGTCTTAAGACTATAGGGAATTGGCTTTAGGGCAAGTAAGAAATTGTTGGAATAGTGCCCCGCAAGCCAATTAGATTGGCATTGTAAACTATTTCACTTGTGATACAATCTTGATTGAATGATATTAATAATCTTTATCTTATGCTTATATTAACTTCATTGGCATTTGGTTGAAGCCCTTAGATCACACAAGACTATGGGACTTGGTCACGCACTGGGTGGTGATCATGGAATAAGTCTTATACGATCGTCATCTTAAATCTTCCAAGTCATAGGATCTTAAGAGGTAAGGCATCTAAGATCCGGAAAGACTTGCACTAACGCTGCATAGATCCAAAGAGTTGGATATTGGTCTATTCCATGGGTAATCCCATATGAGATATAGATGCATGTTAGTAGGAAGGCCCACCCAGAGAATCCAATAGATAGCTGAAGTGGCAAGTCGGTAGTGACAAGTTTTCCTGCTTACACTAATGCATATAATAAGTCCTTTGACCTGAGGTTCTGTGATAACCTTATGTTTAGGTCTTCATGCTTTGACTCCTCCCTTGTCACCTAGTGGGCTATTCGGTAGTGATTGGCGTGAGCTACTTAGACATGGAGGTTTGTGAGATCTAAGATGGAATCTAACTTCTCGTCATTGTGAAAGGCGAGTACATCTCTTATGTATTCTATAATGATTGATTCCAAGAAATCCTTGCATAAGGTAGTATGACAAATTGAAAAAGGAGTTTTTCGAAGATGAAGTCATAAAGTGGAATTGAAAATTGGGAATAGAGACATAGTATCGAAGCTATTAGGGAGCTAGTAAATATTTTACCTTAGGCCTCTTTCAAGAGATAAGAATGGAATAACCGTATTTGCCTGGTACGTGTAGAGATATAATAGTTCTCCAAGAGCATTCATTTCGGCCAATTAGTTGGGCTCCATGAGCTTGAGGTTGGACATCGACCATAGAGATTGGGTACTCTTCAATTAATAAAGATTAATTTAATTGAGTTGATTAGTTTAAAGGAGTTTAAACTAAAAGGGATATATGATATTCTAAAGTCACAAGCAATTGTGAGCCCATGTCCAATGAATGATAGAACCTATCGAGTCACACACAAAAGCCAATTACATTTCCTAAGTAATGGAGGAATTCAAGTGTTAAAAAATTCACTCCATAGAGATCGATTTTTGTGTGATCGAAAATTGAAGCCAAGTTTGACTTTATTAATTTAATTGTTAAGTTGATCAACTAATTTAAGGAGTTAAATTAGACCAATAATTAAAGAGTTAATTACTTGGTTCCATGTGACCATCAATTGGTTAAGTTAGAGAGTTGAGTTAACAAAATTAAGCGTAAAGATTTAAGCTAATTGACTTAATAGTTAAGTCAATGATTAATTAATTAAATTAAAGTATTTAATTTAATTAATTAGAAGAATATATTTTGGAGGAAAAAATTCAAATGATAGGATTATTTAGGTATGGCATTTAATTATTTGAAATTAGATTTTAAATGTAATTGAAATGCATACAAATTCAAATTAGATTTGGATTTGCCAACTTGCATGCATTGCAAGCATGTTGGCGGTCCCCCCCCCCCAACTTGAGGAAGGTGTGATTCCTACTTGGAATCATACCATCCTCCCTCTATATATAGATATAGAGGTGATGGTGGGCGGCCAATTCAAGCAATCTAAGTGAAGAATTAGATTCTCACTTTTTTCCTCCATTTCTAAGGTGTTCACTTATGTCTTGAATTCACCTCTCTTCTCTTCTCCAACCCCAAAATTGGCCATCTCACTCTCTTCTTTCCGCTCTTTCTCCAACTAAAAGTGAGGAGTAGTAGGAAATTGGATTGGTGTGTGGATCATATTGATGGAGGAAAAACAAAAGGTTTGCTACGCCTTTGGAGATCCACCTGCAAGACTAGTCACTTGGTGTTTTTATTCCAGGAGATTTAGAAGGAGTTTTCATCTTAACTTTTCATAGTAGCTTCATTAAAGAGTTTAGGATCTACTGGAATTATTTTGGATTTTTTGGAGACCTTTGGATCATGCAAAAGTTGCTCTTTTCCAGTTGTGCCACTGCTTGGCAAATTCTGTTTTGAAGAAAGAGTTCTTCAATCTACCTTTAGATTTTGCTAATCAAGGTAACTCTCCATTCAAATTGAAATTCTAAAGCATGTTTAGATCCTCGGTTTCTTGTAAAGCACTAGTTTATTTAAGCTTTTGAAATTTTATTATTGGATCCTAGTGTTTTACTTGCTTTCAATTAGATGGATAGGAACTTTCACATTCATATTCAAAATCACTGGAATGAATTTCAGAATGAAATGATCCCTAATTGTTTTCAAGAAGGCAGTTATCTTCACTATAAACCTGCTCAGAGCATGAGTCATCCCAGGTTATAGTCATTGCTTTATGCTTTTTTCCCCTTTCTGTTTTGACACTTCTTTTTAATTTTGGACAATCTGGGTCCAATTTCGTGACATTCGGGCAAATGATATATTCTGGCCTTTGCTGTTCAAAGTTACTTCATTTGGTACTTCTTTTGGAACTATGTTTAAAATGGTTTTTTTTGCCTGCATAAGCTGTTTTAGCTGCTTAGTTATCATTGCGATTTCATCATTTATAGATTCCTCACTTAGATCTTCTTCATCTTCAGAAGGTTCCATATAATCGGAAGAAAATGCAACATTTTTCTTTCTTTTGTTGTCAGAGCTTTCTTCCTTTGCTAGGAGGATCATCTCATGAGAAATAAGGGATCCGATTAATGGTCCCATAGCAAGAGTTTCCATATTTTTTGCTTCTTGGATGGCAGTCACTTTGGGCATCCATTCTTTTGATAGTGAGCTTAGGATCTTCCACACTTGTTCATTTTCTGGTATCCTTTTTCCAAGTGCAATCATTGGATTAAGGATTTACATGAATCAAGCATACATTTATCTTATGGATTCTTCTATTTTCATAGAAAACCATTCATATTAATGGGTTAGCAATGCAATTCTTTCTTGTTTTTCCTTCGATATCCTTCATGAGTAATTTGAAGCATGGTCCACATTTCTTTTGCTGAAGAACATGTGCTAACACGATTGTACTATTTTTGAACCAAGGCATATGGGAGGATGTTCTTCACTTTTGTATTCATGGATAAGATTTTCTTATCCTCAATGGTAAGTTCTTTTCAGCCTTTCGGGGTCATATCTCCATTTGATGGAATGAGTGGCTCATCAATCATAATACTCCAGAGATCATAGTTAAGAGCAATAAAGAACTCTTCAATTATGTTCTTCCATGTTACATAGTTCGTTCCATCAAACAATGGTGGATGAGCGTTAGATTGTCCTTTTGCAAAAATATCAAAACTTGAAGAAGCCATTATGATCCTTCTGCTCAAGTTTGTTAGAACCTGAATATGAGCCAGGCTCTGGTACCACTTGTTAATAATAATAGGTCTAAGAATGGGTGAATTAAGCTTAATACAATTTTATTGTAGCTTTAGAAGAAAATGAACGACAGTTTTAAACTGGAAGTTCCAGACGGAATAACACGAATTTAAAGGAAATAGAAAACTAAATGAGACACCAAATTTATAGTGGCTTGGCAAGCCTACTCCATTACCTAAACTTTCACTTAAGATTTTAATCTGTAAATTTCACTAATAATTTCAAAGAAAATTAGTACAAATAAGTTCAATAAATATGAACAAACAATTCAAAACTAACTAAAACTATATTAAACAAACTGATACAGTCGAAGGGAAGGAATATTCCAATGTCCCTAATATAGAAGACTAGATGACTTATGGTACTTCTAGCTGGAAGCAAACAGCATACCGATTTCTTTTCTCCAATTAGGTACTTCAAGAAAGCTGATAACTAGAGCTGAATATTTATGTAAGCAAAATTCTTGTTCTTCTAAATGCATCTCTTCAGGATTAAATAGTGATTCTTTACTCGTGTTCGATGTTGCAATGGTAACTTTTCATAGATGGGCTACAACGGTAACTTACCATGTTTGGATGCCATTCTTCAATCAAAGGAGATTTTCTAACCTTCATTAATGTCTCCAAAATACCTTTTACATATGAGAGAAATCAACAATATTTTATCCAAATATACAATAGCCTTAAGATGGAAATAAATCATGAATTGCCTTTTTCATATGAGATAAATCAACAATATTTTATCCAAATACACAATGCCTTTAAGATGGAAATAGATCATGAATTGCTTGAATTAAGAAGATGAACATTTCACTTGTCATTCATCAAAATCATAATCCTAACATAAACCATATCCAAGTCATCTGCTCAGGAGAACAATGATATGAAAGCTCCTTCTTGGTGCAATAGATGGGCCCATAGGAGGAAGTACCATAGCAAGAGCTATCCCCATGTCCAAAATCTCTCATTAGGAGTTCTATGTCCACTTAAGGTATTCATCTAGTTTACAACAAAACCCTCCACCAATGTTGAAGAAGCATCTACACGAGCAACAACTACAATCGTTATGTTGCTTAAAGTAGATCATTTGTTGCATGCCTTCTCCACTTTCGTGATAAGTTGAAGACGATAATGATGAGAGAAGTCTCCCACGAGGACATAACTAATAAAGCCACAAACGCTGCAACTACCAAGGTAAGAAGATTTAGAAAAAAGTTCCTCTAATTGAAGGTTTGGTATCGTATTGGAAGAAGTTAAAAAACATGAAGGATATATGCCCCTTGTGGTGGCAACACCAAGCTTAGCCATTTTGTCACGTCAATTTTGCTAGAATGGCTACCGCATGGAATGAAGATCCCACACCAATCAAAGATCCCAAAGAGTATCTTGACAAGTTTTATGCTAAAGCATATCATACTTGAGTAACATGGTTTACTGCAAAATCTTCAGAACTATCATCTCAAAGAGGATGTTATCGTTGTTCAACCAATTCTCTATAGGCACCAATACTAGACTTGAGCAATTAAGTCAATGCATTTTATATCACTTTAACATCAACAACAAGTACTTGTAGAACGCATCATATTTGTTTACTGTTACTTAAAAGGATAATGAGTCTTTGAGAGACTAAGTGAAATAATTTGTCAAGGTTATGCACGAAGTTCTTCATGTGAACCATGAATTACTATCTACTATTATGAAGCAAAGATTATGAAATGGAAGATTCAAGGAATCTATCATTGGAAAACCTCTCGCCTCTCTCAAAGAATTATTCACTTGGGTAGAGAAGTAGATCCAGATATAAGAGATCACGGGGAATAAACTTGAGCAAAGAGCAAATAGAAACAAAGAGAAAAACCCAATGATGGGAAGGTAAGAGAGAGCTACCACCAATCACTAGACGGATTTCTCTTCTATATGTTGCTTAACATGCTAAAAATAAAGCTCCTAACCATAGTAGAGTAATAAAGCCTAGTCCAAAAGCCTCGAAGGATGAAGGCCCCAAGTAATAAATGTCTCACAAGTATTAACGTATCCATCAGTATTGGGGATTGTAATGCCTCGATCGGGATACGTCTGCTTCCGGCTGAGGTGCTACTCAAACAACACCACACATCTTCTTTATAACAGAAAATACAATTCCCAAAATTCCAAAATAATTAATTTTTATAGCAACATTCATCGGATATTCAATTCTGAATTGAAATATCTCGAATCACACTTAGCACTTCTATCACCCTTATT
Source organism: Jacaranda mimosifolia (assembly GCA_018894105.1). Classification (NCBI taxonomy): domain Eukaryota; kingdom Viridiplantae; phylum Streptophyta; class Magnoliopsida; order Lamiales; family Bignoniaceae; genus Jacaranda; species Jacaranda mimosifolia. Next base: position 22,439,000 of record CM032126.1, read on the forward strand.
ACCTTATGGGTCACCTGGGCTAGTCTGTCTCGTCACTTGTTCTTATCTGGGGTAAAGAACAGAGAGCAATAATAAAACAACATAAGTCCGAATGACTTAGTGAGAGAGTTTAGTAATAACAATAAAGTGACAATTTCACAATTATTACATAAGAGACAAATAGAAGCATAAACATTTTCAGAAGTTGTGAGAGAAGGTTTTAGTCAAAGTTTTGAGGCAATCTATCTCACCAACGTCCCATACCAGTGATGAGACTTCACAAAATTCACTATGTATCATAGAGATTTAAACCTCAACTATGATTAGAGAGGGGGTCAATATGCCATTTGAACATCCACTGGATTCCAGTTAATTATTTGAGATTCAAAGTATAAGTGTCAGGCATACCAAGTAACTAAATAGAATTTAACAAAACATTTTCACTGTTAAGCTGTTGGAGGTTCTTCTACCTTGTCACTCCACTTTCGAAAACATGAAAACCCTTATTCCTCCACTCCTGAGTGATCGGCTCGGATAATATACTACAACCTGTAGACATGGGTAGCTACATGCCTCATCCCCCTATAGCTAGCTACCTCCAGCGGACTACAGAGCCAAATGTAATCAGTAGTGTATCAGTAGAAGATCGGTCACCATCGATCCATCCTAAGCTAATTCGAGGGCCCACTCGCAAGGGTATCAGTAATTAGTATAGTATAAGTTACCAGTAATCAATGTGCAACAACATTTCATATAACACGTCACTTTGCCATGACAGCCGAAATTTGGATGCTCAAACAGTCTTGACCCATTTTTGAGAAACGGTTATGGCTATGACGAATAAATATATCTCAAAACTAATGTTCTAGATAATATACCAAATTGCCATGTTTATATATAGTATAATCCAGCACCATGTTGGTTTCCAGAAAGGTACGATGATAAAATAGTATATTTCGAAATCACTTTTCAGCTTTCTCAACACATCGCCAATTTTAGATAAAGCGATATCCATCAAAATTAACAGAAGCGCTTAATATAAAAGGACGATGTGGAGTACTATTTTTAACACATAGATTGAAAGGAAGCAATGACCAGGACATAGTAGCAAGTACATATGTTTCTTTCCCGAGCAAAGAATCTCATACTAATGAGTATAAACTCACCTAATAAACTCAAGGAAATTCCTAGTCGGATAGACGCCTAGGTCCTGGCTGCCTAGTCAAACGATCGAGAATTGTCATGAGATAATACGACATATCATCCTATCAATCCTTTATACCTTCAATATAAATATAACTAACATATTTATTAAACTTAAGGATATTCTGACACAGCCTCGATAATCCTTAAATGTTTGGAAAGTCCGTGACCTGGCTCTCTGTTCAATTCAAAGCTCAAAATAAATCATCTAAATCAACATTGTGTTGATTTCTGAATCATAATTCTCAATGTACTTAAACATCCTTATCAAGTTCCTCAATCACTTTAACGATTCGGTAATAATTCTAAAATTCCGTGCTACACTCAAATATTCAAGGTAATCATATATCTTGGCCCTGAACTCGACAAGTTGATAAACTGGTTGTTAAAATCTTATTTAAGGTGTCAATGGAAATTCGATAACCTTTCAAGTCGATTAAGTTCAAGACTATAGAAGTTTTTAAGATTAATCTAGAACTTGACGTAAATTATGGTTTAACGATCCTAACTCATATCATGATCAGGTTTAAACTTAAATTCCAATCGCATTTGTTAAATTAATCAAATTAAAATTTGATTATTGAAAATTACCTAAGTTGGGTCGAATCGGGATCCAGTCTTAAGCCGAGAATAGCTTAGACGAGTCTGGAACACCATTATGTTCAAACTAGTCCAAAACCACTGCCACACGCCACCGCTGGACATCCACGCGCCGCCACCGGCAGATGTGAACCAACACCACCATCGGGCGCATCTCACCAAGGCGAGCAGAAACCCCAAAACAATTTTCAAATTCAATGCCGGTAGGTTGACCAATTGGTTGCTCAAAGCCGTAGTGAACCCTAGCTCGCCGCCGTCTACCACCTCCTTTAATTCTTCCACCACCGCTCACTGTTTCTCAAAATTGGTTCTACCATTACCCTACCCACGCTACTGTGACCAAAACCCACCAAAATCCACCCTGTTCCATCACCGAAAGTTGCCCAACCACCACATTCACCGCTCGACTGCCATTGCCCTTAATTTCCTGGTGATTCCTTCGGTAGTTTCTAGTGTTCTTGGTATAGGTTTGATTGAATCAACTAGAGGAAGCTAGCTATAGCTTTAGTTCTGAGTTTCACAGTCACTTTCCGACAATTTGTCAGTGGTGCAAGTCTGTGGAAGTTTTTGGGAATTAGATAAACCTTTGTCCTTAATTTTATATATATAGTCATATTTTTCAGATCTTTCAATTTGACCCCAGAAGTTTCCACCGTTTTCAATTGAGCCCTCTCAAATTCTGACCGTCTTTAATTTAGTCCCTGGACTTTAATTAAGTCCTCCAACTTTTATTTCTTACGCATTGACCCTTTAACATTCTTAATTCCAGTCAATTAGGCCCAAACTGGTTTATTTTAAAGTCATTAAGCTTTTATTTATCCCATATTGAGCCCCTAACTTTATAATTTCAAACAATTAAGTCCTTTCTTTATTTACAATTAAATCCTTCAATTCCCACATTTCTACATAAACTTTTATTAATTTAATTTAATCAGCTTAAATTTATAATCCTAAAATCGGGGTGTTACAGGGATACACCACGAAAGATTGTCATCACCTAAAAGTAGAAATTAAGAAACTAATCTACAACTATCGATGAGAGTTAATAGACCACCAAACTACAACTCCATCGTGGCCTCCTCCGGTGCTACCTCACCTAGAAGGTGAGCATTATAGAGGAGCGAATGAGAAAAAGTGTAGACTTCGGAACATGAGAGCAAGCCTATTAAAGGTATTATCTTTAAAATTGCATAAGGCCTACTAGTGGTAATTTTATTAATGCAAAAAGAGTACTCCTTTGCGTTATTAGAAGAGAGCATGTTCAAATAGAGACCTCAAGCTAAGTTCTTCGACTAGGAGTTAAGGACAATCTTTTTTAGCGATCAAGACTTTGATTCAGTAGAGGTCCAATTTAATGATGCTCTAGTTGTCTACGTTATGCGGTCTAGTTTCTACATGAAAAAAATATCCTCATAGATAGCATAAGCTCGATAGACTTCATCTTCCATGATGTTGTTGTCTAACCAGAGATCAACATCTCATATATGTAGAAAGTTAATAGCCCCCTCACCTATCTTAGGAGATAGATAGTCAATGCCCTAGGAAAAGGCACCCTACTCGTATTGCTAGGGTCAGATCCTAAGAGAGCTATGAAGATACTTAAGTTTTTTATTGTGAATGTGCCCTCAACTTACAATGTCAAACTAGGAAAAGCTAGCGTCCACCTATTCAAGGCGATCATGTTCACACATCACATAAAAGTTAAGTTTCCATTCCATAAAGAAATAGGTGATGCAGTGAAAGACTGAGGGATGGTCCGGTAATGTTATATCGACATGCTGAAAAGACCTATTTTGAGGGCCACATACTTTATGCCAATAAAGATAGAAGAGAATGGAAAGCAGGTGTTGGAGCTCTCATCAAAGGAAAGCTCACAAGTGATACCAGACCCTGTAGGAAATAAAAGGCCAAGTGATGTGGCAAAAAGCCATGAAGAAGCTAGAAATAATAGAGATAGAGATATGAAGAAGGTTATTAAGATAGAAATCGAGATGACACCACTCATCAAGGAGGTGATCATATGTTTTATAAGAGACATGGAGATGTTTTCTCTTGGACGATAACTAATATGCAGTAGATCTCCTTAGATGCGATTAGCTACCATCTCAACACCATTCCAACTACAATGTAGGTGAAGCAAGAGTAGGACATTTGCTTCGAAAAAGAACCAAACACTAAAGGAAAAAAGTGTATAAGCTAGGGAGAGGAAAGTTGGGAAAATCACATTTTTGGTCCCATAACTAAGGCCCAATCTCAATTAAGTCCTATTAATTTAAAAGAACCAAATAAAGTTGTAGCACCCCTTCTCAAGATGGCACTTAAACGGAGGTACTACCAATTCAATCTCAATATTTCGCTCATAGCAAGCAATAGGCCCATAAAGTTTCTCTTCAAATCCTTCAAGAAAGGCATAGTACTTTAAGTTAACACGTTCTGGAAAAACAACCAAATACATAACATCAGGAAAATATATACAAGTTTAGGCCTTCAAGACCATTCATCACCTATCACAACATCTTAAAATCAACTTAGCATACATGAAAACCTATATACACAGCCAAGAGTCTAGTACATTTCAAAATACATTCAAGCCTGAAGACCTCATTCACCATCTTTACCTGTTTGAAAGAAATCAAATAATAAGGGAGGATAAGTCATAAAGACTTAGTGAGGGAAAATAGAAGAATAAGATTTAAAAAGAAGTAAATGAAGCACGACTATTGGTGAACAATTTGATAGCAACAAGAAAGTTAGTATGAATGAACGACACACATAATACACATTTAATCAATTTTAACAGGCTGTTGGTCATTCCATCCTTATTACTCCCAGATCAATGTATAGTTACTAGTACCGGATGTCGGTACAGTATAAACTAGATTTTCCTTATTACTCCATTGCTCGAGCATTCAGCTCGGCAGGTAATAACTTTCTTTTATTAGCATGGCCGACCGCATGCCAGATCCCCCCACTCACAGTTCGGTACCTCCAACTCCCTATTGAGTCAGGATCGTAGGTGGGTACTAGCCGGGAGATCTATCACCGTCGGTCTGCTATGGTCTGTTCCACCCGGCCGTCTTTCCAAACCTAGCCCCAGGCTTAAATCCCTCATGTGGCGTCCTTCCGGGTGATATCCGGCCCATGGCGTCCCATGGATTAATATAATGTAATGCCAACAGATATAAGTTGCACCTTTAAACATTCAGTATGATTATGACAGATATGTAGTTGATCCAATAATGTACACTGGCCAGAAAGGCCGTTTAGGGTTCATAACATAAGGTAATAATGCAACATAACAGAATGATAGATCAACACGATCCTTTTAACAAATAACAGACTTATAAGAAGCTAGCAAGTTATATGGAGACAACAAGCAAGGCTGCAGGGTACAAGGGACATAATTCTGACAATGTAAAGAAAGTTTTGGCCACTAGAACAATCAGAAAACATAATCGGTATCAAAGATAACCCTCACAAGGGTATTTAAATTAGATAACGAATAACAATTCGAATTCCAAACACAAATTCAGATTTCAAACAAACAAAGTACGGTACAAAACAGAACCCACACAGGGGCTTATCACAAATAACTGATAGTTAGGAAAGGTGCCAGATTGGCAAACCCTCACCTCCAGTATCCTAAAAAGAAGTAGTCACCGCCTACTGTTCTGCGGGACCCATGTTGTCACCTATTCAAAATAATATTCGATAGTCAATTTTTCTCATTTAACCTTGATAGACTTCTAACAATTTGCATCACATGCATTCTAATGTCATTACTTATCTTAATAGAACAATAATATAGATTTAGTAGCATCTTTCACAAAATCCTCCAATAATAGACATTATTAGATTTAACCACAACGGTCCCTATCAATTCTAAAATAATATAATCTCTCGTTCTTAATTCACAAGGTCATGATCAAGCCATAACATTATTCTAAACCACAATATTGTAATTAAATTCCTTATATAATCATCCCCAAATCAAATATCACTTATTCTCATACTATATAATTCCTAATGCCATTATTAAATCCATTTTTTGTCATTTTGCATGATGTGTCCAGGTCCACTATTCAATATTCCTTAGCATAGGAAACAAACACATACACACACACACACACATATATATATATAGGCATATCATCATCCCCAAATTTCTATTCTTGGCATGGATACAACTCAATAAGAAAGGATACATATGCATGTATATGTATATGTATATATATATACAACAAGCTTTCTTCCAAATCCTTTACCACGAACCACTCAATGAGACCTCTGATTCACAAACCAACCACACTGCTATGTTCGTTGCGTCGAGAGGAAGAAATTGTCCTCCCGCCTCTGCCGTGCCGTTGCCGTCGCTGCCAGAAAGTTGCAAAACCACTACCTTTCGCGTCCTTTCTTCCTCCTGAATCTAACGGTGCCCTTAGTTTTCAGATTCGAGGTTGGGAAGACCCTTAACTGTGGCCCAAAAGTTTCGGTTGATCTTCTCTTCGCCGAACCTGTAACGACTGGTTCCGCCGCCGCCACTGCTCTACTTCCCCATGCAAGACCACCAACGTGTTCTCCGTGCTAAGAACTCTCTAACTGTCTTCCAAGAACTCCAGTCAGACCACCCTACCACCGGCTACCATGAAACCCGTAAGGTGGGTTTTATTTCACCTTCTTACTACCGATGGAGAACGATGTAGGTGTGTGTGGAGGGTGAGGAGAGATGTTTAAAAGGTGATGTGGTGTGAGCTGTGGCTGGTGAGAAGGTCGCTGAGGAGTTGTTCTGCTGCGGTGAAGAAATGAAAGAAAAATGAGAAGGAAGAAAGAAGAAGAATGAAGGAAAAAATGAAGATAAATCATGCTACCCATTTTTTTTTTAAATCAAACTTTCATTTTTTTCAATTTAGTCCCCAAGAAGTTAGAGTCATGAAATTGAGTCCGAAACTTTAGAAAAATAATGTTAAAACCCTAGTTGACTTAGGGTCTTCCATGCAAGCCCCTCAAGTTAAGAATATGTTTCAATTCAATCCTTAAAAATTGTAATTCCAGCCCCCCAAACTTTATAAACTAATTAAATTAAATAAAATTTCATAAATCAAGAATAAATAAAATAACAATTTAACATAATTCCTCAAATAATAATTAACATAATTAATAAAATAATTAGGAGTGTTACAAGAGTCCTATAATTTAAAATTTGTACCACATTGTGTCCACCTTCCCGCCTTCCATTAAATAGTTAATAGGAAAGGCGCGTGAAAAGCATGTGCTAGTTAGTTGGTGGGTTTGGAAGGAAAATTGACCTGGTACTGTTCACTTCTTCATTTTGGAGGGAAAATCAATTGCTATAAAAGGGGAAAGAATGAAGAAGAAAAAAATGCAAAATGTACAATCTCATGTATGATTAAAAAAATTCCTAAAATTTCCAACCATACATTAATATATATACATAAATTAATAATATGTGTTTGTAAATTGAAAAGGATATATTTGTTTGAATGAATTAATTTTCAATCTTTGTAAATGATATTAATTAATGTAATTAGTAAAATTATCATAAATAATTTAAATAATTTTCATAAATTTAAATTTAAATATTCTAAATCACATGAGATGAATATCTAATTTTTTTTAAATATTATAAATTAAAGAATTTATTCTTATCATGCAAAAGTTTTCAAAAATATTCAAAAGTATTTAAAAAAACTAAATTGAATATTTCTTCTCCAGACATGAGAAAAATAGATTTTTTTAAATAGATATTTCTTTTATTTTTTGTGAAAAATATTATTATGTAATATAGCTAGTCACCTATGAACTATGAAAACGTGCTTCTGAATTTTATTTACGTTAGCAAATAAAAAGATAATTAAAGTCAAATATAATTTTTTTTTAAAAACAAAAAATTATCTTGTTAAATGTAAAATTATATACATAAAATATAATTAAATAAGTAATTAGTAATTAAAATTCCTAAAATTTATAAAATGAAATATGCTAAATTTCATTAAGCTTTTTTTTTTAAAGAAAATTTCAACAATTATAATACAAAATTAAATGATATTTATAAAATGTTATTAAACAAGTTAATGACTAATAAATTGAAAAAAAAAAATTAATTTGATATTTTTGAATTTTCAATGAAATTATAATTAGCAATAATTTTACAAACACAAGGTGGAAATGTGTTTTCGTATGGAGAAATATTTTGTGTGTGGAAATGTGCTTGTAAAATTATCACTAATTATAATTTTTTTGCGAATTGAAAAAAATTAAATATATAATTTTTCAATATTTTTAAATTTTTCATCAATTTATTTATTAACTGGTTTAATAATATTTTATAAATTTCATTTAATTTTGTATTATAATGCTTGAAATTTTCTTTGAAAAAAACACCACTATGAAATTTAGCATTTTTCATTAATATAAATTTTAGGAACTTCAATTGCTAATTAAGTTATTGAATTGCATTTATGTATATATAAGTTTACATTTAACAAGATATTATTTGAAATTTTTTGTAAAATTATTATATTTAAATTCAACTATATATTTTTATTTGCTAATGTAAATAGAATTTTGAACCACATTTTCATAGTCACAAGTGACTAACTATATTACATAATAATATTTTTGACAAAAAAATGAAACACTATCCATTAGACAAATTTATTTTTCTCATGTTTGAAAAAGAAATATTTAATTTAGTTTTTCAAATATTTTTTAATATTTTTGAAGTTTTTTACACAATAAATATAATTTTTTTAATGTATAATATTTAAAAAATTAAATATTTATTTTTTACATTTTAGAATATTTTAAATTTAAATTTATGAAAATTATTGTAAAAATTTTATGATAATTTTACTAACTACATTAATAAATACCATTTTGCAAAGATTAAAAATTAATTCATTCAAACAAATATATTTTTTTCAATCTACAAATACATATTTTTAATTTATATTTTTTTTAATGTATGGTTGGAAATTTTAGGATTTTTTTTCCCTTTTATAGTTAGTTGATTTTCCCTTTAAAATGAAGAAGTGTGCAGTACCAGAGTCAATTTTTCCTCCAAAACCTAGTAGCTGATTGGCACATGTTCTGCATGTGCCTTTTCCATTAGCTACTTAATGAAAGGGGGGAAATTGGATTCAATGAAGCACAAATTTTAAATTATGGAACTTAATGTGATACTTTTGAAATTAATGGGACTCAATTGGGATTTGGGCATAGTTATGAGACCAAAAATGTGATTTTCCGGAGCATAGTACATTAGGTTAGTACAATATCCTGAGTTGCTGGCTATTTGAATAATGGTATCCAAGCTAAATTGAAAATGGAGATTATGCATAGGCTTCACTAACTTGGATAAAGTTTGGCCCAACAATCCTTTTTCCTCTATCAAGGATTAATACATTAGTTGATCTACTTCATGGTGTAACCTACTGAGTTTATTGGAGGTGTACCAAGGGTAAAATTAAGTAAAGCTGGCAATAAAAGAGTCGGATTAATATATTAGTTGATCTATTTCATGGTGTAACCTACTGAGTTTACAACAGGTGTACCAACGGTAAAACTAAATAAAGCTGGCACTAAAAGATTTGGAGAAAGCTAACTTTATAATAGACCAAGGCACTTCTTCTATAATGTCATGTCATACAGAAAACATAGAGCTCCTACCAAAGGCTCGTCAAGAACATGTTTAAGGAACAAAGAAGAAAGAACGTGGAAGTTTACAGCGAGAACATGCTCATAAACAAAAAGAATATATAGGATCATGTTTGGGATCTATAAGAGGCTCGTCAACTACATGTCCAAATTTTGTGGAATAAAGCTCAATTCTACCAAATGTACTTTTGAAGTAAGAGTTGGAAATTCTTAGGATATATAGTTGTGCAAAGAGAAATTTAAGCTAGCCTAAAAAAGATATGAGCTTTGAAGGAGATACAGCCGCCCAATCATCATGGGAAAGTGTAGATCCTTGTAGGACAACTGGGGTTTTACATTTGGGAGCGATGCCAATTCATTCTATGGTGATCGTGCTCATCACCAACACACAAAAGTTTAGTGGTGAAAATTATGGAGCAAACAAGTAGGTAGAGTTAATCAGCTCCGTGACAACCATCTACAATTGCAAGATCACTTTTCTCATAGCCATGACGTCAGAGATTGAGAAACCAAAAGATGAGATCCTATGAAGAGGTCAACACCAGTCAAGTTGGATGACCCTTATAATTGCCTACCTCATAGAATGAGCCCTTTGAATGGTGCAAATAAAGTAAGACTAACAAAGATAAGAATTATACAAGAGGGCTACTCCCTTCTTTACGTCAAGTGCTTGAATCTCCAGGAGGGCCAAGTATATGTTGTGAGAAATATATAAAGAAATGTCTAGCAACCATTCGAGAGAGAAGACCTTAAAATAAAGATATTTCTGGTCTAAGATGGTGATGTTCCCCTTGTTAAGAGCATGCTAACTTGTTGCATCGACTTGCAGCATCTCTGCAACTACTAGAGAGCCCACATCTCTCTACATAATGGGGCATGGATATATTCAATCCATTGTCACAAGACATAGGCCAGCGGAAGTATTTGATAGATGGTAGTAGATTACTTCAATAATTGGGTGCAAGAAGAGCTCCTAGCTAAGGTCACGGAAAAAGAGGTAATGAATGTCTTCTAGAAGAACATCATCTAAAAATTTGAAGTCCCTAGATCTCTTGTGCTAGACAATGGTACATAGCTTAAAAGCATATAGCTTAGAGAGTGGTGCCATGATATATTAATCAAATAATTTTTCACATCCGCTAGCAACTTCCAAGCCAATAGATAAGCAAATATAATAAACATCACAATCTTCTAGTACTTAGAGATGAGAATGAGAAATGCAAAAGGAGCATCGGCTAATAAGCTCCCAAGATTATTGTAAGCCTATCGAATCTCACCTTGAACTCTAGAGAGTCACCTTTATAGTCTATAGCATAGAGATGGTAGTACCTACTGAAGTCGATGATGTGACTTGGAGAATAAAGGCACACCAATGAAATCTTGAATGTAAAGCTTAAGATAAAACTTGGTGGCAGAGCTATTCGAAAGAGCAGCTATGAGAATAAATGTACAAAGCTAGGATGATGAAAACTTACAACTCACAAAGGAAATCTAGAAACATACAAGTGCAAAAACTAATGATGAAAAAGGAAGAATCCTTCTGACAAACTAGATACAAAGTGGAAAGGACCTCATAAGATCGTGGAGATCACAGGTACAAAATTCTACATGCTATTGGGCATGGATGTACATGGAATATCACAAACTTGATGAAGTTCTATGCATAATTCTAATAAAAGCCACTAGCATTTTTTTTATACATTGTCTCCTTTTTCGAGTAATAATTCTAATTCACTCACGAAGCAAATAAGTTAATAAACTAAACATCTCTTATGTTTTCTAAATAATAATCTTGCCTACCCTCGATGCTAAAGAAACCTCAAAACGTTAGGTGGAGATTAGTTGGAGATCCTTGCTACTATAATAAAGGCCATAATACTTGTCCACCGTGGATGTTAAAAAGATATTGAAAGGTTAGGTTGTCCAGCCCTAGGTCCAACACTACCACAATTGAGGCCATAGCACTTGCTCACTATGGATACATAAGAGACCTCAAGTGGGATAACAGCACCAAGTCCCATGCTACCATAATATAGGCCGCAATAGTTGCCCACACTAGATAATAAAGAGACCTTGAGAACCTAGTGATATCTATTGGAATAGTGCCCAACAAGCCAATTATATTGGCATTGTAAACTATTTCACTTGTCATACAATCTTGATTGAATGATATTAATATAGCCATTTTTATCTTACACTTATATGTACTTCATGGGCATTTGGTTGAAGCTTTTGGATCACTCTAGACTACGGGACTTGGTCATACACTGGGTCAAGATCATGTAATAAGTCCAACATGGTCGTGATCTTAAATCTTCCAAGTTATAGGACTTTAAGAGACAGGACATTTAAAATCTGGATAGACTTGCATTGACGATGCATAAATCTAAGGAGTTGGATATTGCTTCGTTCCATGGGCAATCCTATATGAGATGTGGATTCATGTTAGTGGGCACTTGTTAGAGAACAAGGTGCTGAAGACCCAACGGAGAATCCACTAGATAGCCGAAGAGGCAAGTTGGTAGTAGCAAGTTCTTCAGCTTACACTAGGGCATATAATTAGTCCTTTGACTTGAGGATCTATGGTAACTTTGTGTTTAAGTCCTCATGCATTGACTTCTCCTTGGTCACTTAGCAAACCGTTTAGATGGTGATTGGACATGAGCTATTGAACATAGAGGTTTGTGAGATCTAAGATGAAATTTGACACCTTATCTTTGTGAAAGGCGAGAACATCTCCTATGTATTCTATAATGATCGATTTCAAAAAATCCTTGCGCAAGGTAGTATGAAAATTTGGAAAAAGAGTTTTCCAAAGATGAGGTCATAAAGTGGAATCGAACATTGGGAATAGAGACATAGTATTGAGGCTATTAGGGAGCCGACAAATATCTTGCCCTAGGCCTCTTTCGGGAGATAGGAGACGAAAGGATTGTATTTGCATGGTACGCGTAGAGCTATGATGGTTCTCCAAAAGCATTCATTTCAGCTAATTAGTTGGGCTCCATTAGCTTGAGGTTAGACATCGACCATGGAGATTGGGTACTCTTCAATTAATGGAAATTAATTAAATTGAGTCGATTAGTTTAAAAGAGTTTAAACTAAAATGAATATATGATATTCTAAAGTGACAAGGAGTTGTGAACCCATTTCCAATGAATGGTAGAATCTATCGGGTCACACACAAAAGCTAATTACATTTCCTAAGTAATGGAGGGACTCTCGAAGTGTTAGAAAATTCTCTCCATGGAGACCCATTTTTAGGTGATTGAAATTGAGGTCAATTTGGACTTGATTAATTTAAGTGTTAAATGGATCAACTAATTTAAGGAGTTAAATTAGACCAACAATTAAAGATTTAATTATTAGGTGTCATGTGACCATCAATTGGTCAACTTAAAGAGTTAAGTTAACAAAATTAAGCTTAAAGAGTTAAGCTAGTTGACTTAAGAGTTAAGTCAAGAATTAATTAATTAAATTAAATTAAATTATTTAATTTAATTAATGAGGAGAATATATTTTGGAGGAAAAATTCAAATGATAGGATCATTTTAATGTGGCATTTAATTAATTTGATATTAGATTTCAAATGTAATTGAAATGCACACAAATTCAAATTAGATTTGAATTTGCTGACTAAGCATACAAGGCATGCATGTTGGTGGTCCCCCCTCCTTGAGGAAGGTGTGATGCCACCTTGGCATCACACCATCCTCACTCTATATATAGATATAGAGTGAGGGGGGCAGCATACACAATTTAGCAAGTGAAGAATTAGATTCTCACTTTAGATTCTCATTGTTCCCTTTATTTTCAAGGTGTTCATTCATGTGTTGAAGATCACCTTATTCTTCTTCTTCTTTTCCCTACCCTAAAATCAGCCATGTCCCTCTCAACTGTCATCTCTTTCTCCAGCTACAAGTAAGGACTAGTAGGATTTGGATTGCTGTGTGGATCATATCGATAGAGGCAAAACAAATGGTTTGCTAAGCTTCCAAAGATCTACCTGCAAGACCAATCTCTTGTCGATTTTATTCCAGGAGATCTAAATAGATTTTCGAGCTGAAATTTGATCCAATAATTTTCTCAAGGTATTGAAGATCTACTGGAATTTTTTCAACATTTTTGGAGAGTTTTGAATGAGTCAAAAACTACTTGCTTCAAACTGTGCCACTATTAGCAGATTCTCTTTGAAGAAGGAGTTCTTCAATCTACATTTGGATTTTGCTAATTAAGGTAACTCTCCAACCAAATATAAATCCTAAAGAATGTTTAGATCTTTAGTGCTTGTAGTACTAGTTTATTTAAGCTTTTGAAGTTTTATTATTGGATCCTAGTGCCTTACTTGCTTTCAATATTAACTTTGTGTCAAATGTCACCACATTACAGGCTAATAATAGTATCAAATGAGGAATAGCATAGTGAAAAATTGAACAAAAGAAGCATTAAGGTAAACTAACTAAAAGATATCAATATATTAAATTGAACTTCTTATTATTGGGGGTAAAACGATACACAAAATATTTTGCATACCTCCATGATAGAGATAACAAAATGCAAGGGAAAAATAACTCCCAGAATACTTGACAAAATAACGAAAGAAAAGCTAAGTGCCTACTGGGGGCTAGGGGGTCTCCATCAACAAGCTCCCTTGGGGCTATTATGTTAATTTTTCTAGATTTAGCTCTAGTAGAATCTCCATCTGCTACCTTAATCCAATCACCTAACCTAATCCTCAATAAGATCCAATATGAGAGGATCCAACATCGTGAAATCCTCTCCTAAAAGATGGCCGATCTCATGCAAGATGCAACGAAAAATACGAATGACAAAATCATAGATATTAGTGGTGTGATCCAAGATAACGTCCTCTAAGGTGGCCGATGAGTGAAGTTTCTCCATCAGATCCTTGCGAATGCTAGCTACTATGTCTTGCCTACATAATACTAAATGAACTTCCAATTGCTAGCAATATAGATTCGTATTTTGAAGAGCTCAAATGTCCTTTTCTACCCACTCGTGATCATGCTGCAGTTGGTCGAACTCCTCTTTTAGATAGTATAGCCTCTTATTAGATTTCTCCAAGCAAATTATCTCATCTAGAGAACAAATTGCCTATTTGCACAACCTAGAGAAGAGATTGAGAATTTGCAAAGAAACATGAGTGAGCGAATTAGAAAGATGAATAGATAAAGTAGAGAAGCTATACTTAGACCATGAAGCTGATGATTAGCATATCAAACTATTTAGTATTGAAGATATCGAGATGTTTCTGATTGTTGATGTTGATAATAGACCTCATCTTTTGCCACCTTGGTGAACTCTCCCTAGCAAGACTTATACACAAACTCAAAGAAACCTCTCTAGAACCACCAAGAACATGCTTCGCGAGAAGTGCCAATTGAGACCTCTCTAAACATCTACTCTTCCATGAAGTTGGAGTTTATTAAGAATAGAAGTTTTTACCTCAACTTGGCATAGTCTTTTCCTTAAAGGTACCTCTACGAAACCTTAACAATGTCCTCAACAAAGATAAAAATTTTGTACTCTTGAGCAAAATGCTTAAGTCATTCACTTGGGAGCATTAGGCTATATGATGTTCCTAGTGAGGACCTATTTATTTTTTATGTAACCTATAGCCTAAGAGGCCCAATTATTATGAGTTTATCGTAATAGGGAATTGGATCTTAGAAGCCCAAGATGATCCATTATAAGTTCATGAATCCTAACGTATAGTATCAAGGCATCCTTCTCAATTTTCTATAAGTAGCCTCCCATGTAATCATTCGATATATTCGATGCATTAAGACAAGTGATATAAAATGACTATGCCCTTTTTTCATAGTTTCTCCCTAATTTAGTTTTTTCATGTCGAAAAGAAAACTCCAAGTAATTAATACTTTTCTTAAGAATTTAGATCTGAATTTAAGAGTACAACTCCCAACAAGATTTTCCATGTAGAAACAGATCCTCTCTTTTATTAAGTGGATCTCTACATGCCTCTTATTCGCAGCTCATAAATGTGCTCAGTTACTTAACCTAGTTGCTTATTTTTTGCATATTTATCTTGGTCATGTTGGGCTGCGATCACTTGAGTGATAGGAATACCTATTTGTAGTGTTGAACCTCTCTTGCCCTTACTGAATCCTTAGACGACTCAACACTTGACTTTATAAGATTTCCACTCCAAGATATTCTTTTGCTTTAGTTCGTCAGCGTTCTTGCCTCATGGTAGGCATTCTTTATTGAAAAAGTACCTCAGAGAAACATCAAGGGCAACGACCTCCATAATAATAGTGTTGGTTGCTACGTCGTCCTTATCTAGTTTCCTAGTAATTTTTTTGCCATAGATGTCACTATTTCCTGCAATTCCACACATAGCTAATCTTTTGGTTTCATCTATCTCAAAAGATGCGTTGATTGCAAGGATAGGGATGGGGTAGTCAAATTTTGTATCTCATTATTTTTTGTGGAGTATCTACCAACACTATACATCTCCTAACGAACTTAATTTTCTCAGAATTCCAAGTTTCCCAAATACGGCCACTATTAATTTGAGACTGTCTAACAGGTCTAGCTAAAGTTATTCTAAATAGGTTCCACTTGGTGGGGTCATTATTCTGCCTTGATCATCTCAAATTTCAGATATAAGGTTGAAAATAACATGGGGTTACAATCGTTGGGATTTCGATAAAAAAAACTCTTAAAATTTAAGTCAGTAGGGTCTGTGATTAAAGCACAAGTATAATAGATCACCACAAAAATGTACTTGCTAATATGTGGTTGTGGATATTTGTTATAGATTGATAGGATAGATCGATCATATCAGTTCAATGTGGGTTCCCGGAATAGTGGCGTTGTATACTTCATCGACAGTGCAATTGATTAACAACAAATCCTGGGGTGTGGGGAATAAACTATTAATGGTGAGGGCAGATGGACCTTTTACTTATCCTCCCCAAATTACATAAATTTTTTTATTTGTTTGATTTTCTTTTATTTTTTCTATTACTCATCCTACATCAAGAGAAGTCTGTATGTTTAAACTTCTTTGTATAGTATATAAGCGCGCACACACTTCTTTTATGCTAGTCTAGGAGCAAAGTATAGACCAACCTCTGCGTTGTAATACAACTTGAAATTTTTAAAAATTCCTCCGTATGTAAAATTATTTGGCTTGATTGAGGATTCTTTCCGGGATTTTAGATGGTTTGAACTTTAGTATGGTACCATTTCACGTGAGCGTTTTGGACGTGTCCCTCCAATAAGTAAGGTAATGTGTGGTTACATTTTGTGTTGTGGATTATGTATTTTGGGAGAATGAGTTTTGGGAGTGGGATTGGGGAATGTGAAATTTGTGTTGAGGGAATGTAATGAAGGTTTATTTATATTTTGGAAAATAGTTAGAAAATTATTTTGGAGAATTTTGGTATGTTTTTTTAGGCTTTGTTCTTTTACATTTTGGGTGTTTTCTGAAAAATATTTTGGGAGAATGGATTTTTGGGAGAAAATTTGGAGAATATGCCAAGCGTTTCTTTCTATTTTGGGAAAACAGGAACAATAAATTGAGAATGAAATGTTTGTTTCTTTTTGTTTTGGGAGGAGACAAATTTTACTGTAAAGATCAAATCAGTTAAGTTTTTATTGGATTTGTAGAATAAAAGTGATTTTTTTATGTAATGTATGTATACATATTTATAGTTGGATGATGTGTATGTGCGTATATATATGTGTAATGATAGATATATGGTTGTAATAAAATGATGTGTAATTAATTTAATTGGTGATTTATTATGAAATTTATATTTTTATAAATTTAACATTAGGAAATGATGTATTACTTGGAAGAAAATACTTATTAATAAATATTATTTATTTATGAAATTATAATTATATCTTAACTATAAAAAATTGGCTAATGCCATAATTATGTCATAATTATTAATATTGACTTATATAAAAAAATTAATTATTGTACATTAATTATAAACTAATTATTATTTATTAATTAAAATATAATTATTTGACTATTTATTATTTCTGATTTATGTACAAATAAAACTTAATTATTGATTTAAATAAAATAATTTATTTAATATTTTATATATGTAATACTTATAACAATTCATCAAGTTAAAAAAATAAATAATTTTATATTATATGAAATTAAATCATCTTAAATTATTTATTAAACAAATAAACATAATATTTAATTATACGTGAATGAAATATAAACCATAATTAATATCACTACAAAAAAATATGCTTTTTACTATGGTTAACTATGTGTAGTATAAAGTTATTAAGTGTAGTAAAAAATTATTAACTACACTTGTGCCACACTTTTCTAGTCGTAGGCATTGCGAGCTAGGTAAAAGCTTCACTACATTTTTTTAATCGTGGTAATTGACTTTTGCTACGAAATTATCTTCAATTACTATAAATTTAATGTGTGGTAAAAGCTATTAAATACACTACTATCTTTTACTACAATAAAAAAAAGTGTAGTATATAGTAGTTAATTGCCACACTTTGAAAATTGTAGTAAATACTTAAATTATTTTTCACCACAATTAAATGTAGTAAAAACCAATTAATTTGGGGAGCTTAATTTTTTCATTTATATAACACAGATAGTAGGAGCTTATCAGAATTCAAACTCTTAACCTTATTCTTGTGTATGTGAAAGTAATGCCACTACGCCAATGATCACTTTGTTATTAATTAGCTAAATTAATATATTTGATTACTTAATCAACTTTTTTTAATAATAAAAGTTATTGGAGACAAATATTTATTTTGCCTCAAAATTTAGATTTTCTTATTGTTTTGGGGAACTTCGCTAGTTAGGAAAATTAAGTATTTGATTAATTAATCAAATATTTTTTAATAATAAAAATTAGAGGAAATTTTTTATTTTACCTCTACTTTTATTAATTAAAACCATGAGTAGTTAGGAATTTTTTAGGGGTTTTATTTGTTAATTTAGAAATTAATTAATTACTTAATATTTTAATAATAAAAATTAGAAGCAATTTTTTAATTTACCTTGAATATTATTTATTAAGCATTACTTCCAACTTATTTCTCTTGTTTTCTAGTGATTCACAAGTTTCATTGTTTTATTTCACTAATGAAAAAGTATGGTTAATTCATTAACTTTTTGCGCTAATGAAAAAGTATGATTAATTCATTAACTTTTTGCTACAGTTTATGTAATTATAGTAAATGTACAATATTATTCACCTCATATAAAAATTGTAGTAAATAAGTATATATTTTGCTACGATAAGATGAAGTGTAGTATTTAATATAACTTTTACCACACATTTGAAATTTTATACTACAATAGTAAATCATACCAAATAATCCTTTTTCACTACATTATTTTTAGTGAAGTAAAAAATATTGTAGCAAAAAGCATATTTTTTGTAGTGTATATAAATAACAAGTATTTAAATAATTAAATTAATTTTATAGGTTATTTAATTATTTTAGCTTATTGTGTAATTAATACATTATTTAGTAAATAAATTACTTAGTAATCAATCAAATAATTTTTACTTAAATTTAATTAATTTTCTCAATAATTATTTTAATTATATTAATATGTATTTATTAAATTTAATATATTATTAAATAATAATTAAATTTGTTATTATAATTTTAAATAAATCTAAAGATTAATATTTAATGAAGATTATTTTTTTTTGAAGAAGATTAATTTATTTATTATATCAAATTAAAATATCTTAAATTAGTTATTAAATGATTAAATGTAATATTTAATTAATATTATATTAAATATTACTAAATACATTATTCAATTTATAAGTAATTTAATTAATTAGTTTAATTAATCTAATATGTATCTAGTAAATATATTATTTAGTAATAATATAAAAAGTATTTAATTAAATTTAATTATTTTTTGAAAATTAATTTAATTAAATTTTTAAACATAAGTTTTAGAATTTTATAACTAGTAAAATTTTAATATATATATATATATATATGGATGAGTGAAGTGAGATAGTAATAAATGAATGAGTTATGTGAAAGGTAGAGTGAGAAAGTGAGAGGGTAGGTGGGGGAAGGTGTGGTTTTTAGGATATACGGTATTGTGAGATTGTTTTGGTAGGGCTTTTTCGGGTATAGAATTTGTGTTTTAGGAGAATAATTGGAGAATGTGTACATTTTTTAAAATTATTCTGGGAGTTGAAAAATATTATGAAAAAAATGCAAAAGAACAAGCCCTTATATTTTGGAGAAAGATAATTTTTATTGTAGCTGTCAAATCAATGAGTTTTTATTTGATTTTTGGGGTGAAAACAAATTTGATTATTATTTTTAATTGTATGAATAATAATAAAATATGTACTATGTATATGCATATATATATGTGATAACTGGATATAATTTTTTTAATTATAAAAATAATGATAAAATATTATGATATGTATATGTATGTATATGAAGTTTTTGGTAATAAGCCAATTGATTTGAAAGAATATTTTTGGAATTGGTATTTGGTGTTTTGACAAAAAGTCAATCCACATATTTGATTACATTATGCCTAAATGAATTTATTTTGATAAAATGTAACCAAACATAGCCTAAGTCACTAGATAAAGGAATTCCAAATATTTAAAACGTTTCAATTCTAAACATAGAGAACATGGCTTTTGTCCTTTCATATAATGGAGTACAGCAGCTTTTACATTCCTATTATACTTTTTATCCATTATTATTATTATTAGTAGTAGTAGTAGTAGTAGTAGTAGTTGGCTGATAAATTCTTGATTTACAACTAATGCAAAATTTAAAATGGTGATTGGTATGCAAGATGAGATGGGAAATGAATGATGTTGATAGAATTTATCCTATACTTAATATGTATAAGAAGTGGGAAAGGAATGGGATTGTTATTCCATGCTCGATTCCAATCATTTGATTGATAATTAGTAATAATCGATAAAAAGAGAATGGAATATTTTAAATACCCAAATTATCTATTTGTAAAAGAATATTAAAATAAAAATATATATGAATAAGTTTTTTAAAAATATTAGTTTAAACATTCTTGTGGTGGTAATTCTATAACAAGATAGTTTTAATATCACTTTTAATGTTGTTCAATTACATCAATCAATATATATTTTATATTTTATTAAGTGTGTTATATATATTTATTCAACAAATTATGTCCACAATAATTCCTTTTTTGAATTACTATTTTTATCATTGCAACTTGGCCAGCTCACTTAAATTTTTTAATAAAATATTATAAAAAAATATGAAATATCATACAATTAGAATATCCAATTTTTTTGTGATAAAGTTAGGACTTACTGCAATTTTTTATTTAATTATGTGAGAATCCACAACTCTTTATTTATTATTATTGTGGTTTGTTCTTTCAATAATTCGAAAAGACATCGATATAATTAACATATTTATATATATCATTAGTCATGGAGATGTAACTATTTTTTTATTTTAAAAAATGAGAGTCCATATTTAATCTTATTTGTTTTATTTTTTAATTTTATAAAATATTTTATTTTTTTCATAATGTTCATAAAACATATATGTGAAAAACATGTAATCATATAAAAACATGTAGCAATGAAAAATATGGAACATAGTATTAAATATCTATAATTAAGTGATTTTTTTTATATATATTTTGGTGTTGAATTTTTTTATGATAATATTGTTAAACAACTATAAATTCATTCTCGATGAATTAGGAATAATTGAATCTTAAGCAAAGAAGGGAATGATCAAATTCGTACTTTGAAAATGTCAATTCCTTTCAAAATGGAGATTCTTATCTAAATTATATCAAACATGAATGTAGGAATTAACTAAAAATATGTATTTTATTTTCACTTTTTCCTTAAGTACCAACCAATTATGCCATGCTTCAATAAACTTTTGGCTATTGCACTCCACCTTCACTAGTGACTCTATGTCATGATCTATATATATCAACTAGTAATTATGATATAAACCAATAGTGATGAGAGTTGGTAAAATGGGTTCCCACTAGAAAAACTATCATGTCTACCCTTGACAACAAGACGAAGAACTATTTATTCAGTCTCAAAAGTGCAATCATTTCCTTGGGGGCCTACAATTTCTCTTTTGAACATGTGAACATTATAAAAAAACCTATAATGTGATGTTGGATAACTTTTGTAAACAACGAGTTTAACTCTCCTCTGCGGTTATATTCCATTGCGAATGTATTTTGCTATGATATTTTCGGTTTCAAATTTATTATTTATATTTTTTAAAATATATTTTAAACTAAAAAGATATAACTCTAGCTTACGTTCATTCCAATTCTTTGTCCTAATTCTCCTTAAATAAAATTAAAATTTTCACCCAAAATCCAACTTTCTCTGCTAAAACATTATTTAAAAATTAATCATTTTAAATCATTACATCATTTAAAGTTTTATATATTTTAAATCTTTAAATTATTTTTGATATAAATATATATTTTAACTATTATATCTTTATTAAAAATATAATAATTTTTGACAAAAACAAAACATTTACATAAAAATTCTGAAAGGATTTATTTTTCTCTCAAAATAAAATCAAAAATAATAACTTCATTCTCGACATATTCTCCAATGACTCTTTTAAAATTCATTTTCCAATGACAATCGAAAATAATTTTGAAATATTTTCTTACTTTTCCTAGCTCCTATTCATCATTTTCCCTTTTTTCTTTCTTGCTCTTATTAGGCAAGGTGTGATAACAAAATTATGGTGTGTGTTAATTTCTTGATAATTTATTAGTTTTGATTATGATAAATTTATGTGTTCGAAGCATGCCATTAAATCCAAATTATCTTCCCATTAATGCCTGCAAGAATCTGTCACTATTTCATGGAATTGCATTTTCATATTTAAAAAGATCATTTAATGATTCTAGCCTGATTAACATCTTTACTCTTGTTGCATTATTAATTAAGTCCAAAGATTATGTTCTAATTATAATTTTAATGGATTCCTACCTTATAGATTGTTTCCTTATTTGCATATAACGGTCTCTTACCATGTTGAAACTTACAATCATTGTCATTGTAAGAAAGTATAAACCAAGGATCCAATTAAAAATAAATGAAAACTAAAATAAAACTTGATTCCATCTCCCCAATGATCTAATTCACGCCATCAAAGTGGATTAATGTCAAAAAATTACCAAGAAAGCAAATTCCAACCAAAGTGATGAAGATAGCTTGAACTCATTCAATGCAGTCTTCCCTGGCGCAGCAGGTTCACATCAACTTTTCCCCAACCAAATCAATTCGGAATCAGCTGAAATTTGGACATGAGATCACCAACACCTTGATGAACCTTCAATCGAAAAATCAATCAAATCAGAAAATCGAAAGCCACTCCAGAAAAGCCTCTAGGTTACTGCCTGAACAGAGGATCTCCAAAAGGCTAGCAATCCAATTGTTTTGTCTCTAATGATAAGGTCCACACATCAATGGACAATCCAATTCTCTCCAATGTTAGCTGGAAAACAAAGGATAGAAGAGCAAGGATGAAGGCTGATTTTGGAGTTAGGAGATGAAGAAAAATGTGAAGCTTCAACACATGAGGCAATACATGCAAAATTGGAGGGAAAGTGAGAATCTAACAATTAGATGTTTGTGTGTTATACATGCTTGGCCGCCCACCCCCTATATCTATATACAGATGGAGGGAAGGTGTGATCCCAAGGTGGCATCACACCATCCTCAAGGTTGGCGCCACTTGCTTGCCAATTTGCAAGCAAGTTACATGTGAATTTAATGTGCATTTGAATTTCATTTGGAATCTTTATTTTATCTAATGAAATGTCATCCAAATTAAATTCTAATGCACTCCAAATGAACTTTTCATTCGAATTTTTCCTCAAAAATTGATTCTTTATTTTAATTAAATTAAACACTTAATTTAATTAATTAACATTTGACTTAACTCTTAAGTCAATTAGCTTAACTCTTTAAGCTAGTTAGTGTTAACTTTGCTCCTTAAGTTAACTTGACTAATTAATAGTCATGTGGTATCAATTAAATTAACTCTTTAATTTAATTGGTCTAATTTAACTCCTTAAATTATTTAGATCAATTTAACAATTAAATTGATCAAGCCAAAATGACCAACAATTTAGTCAACCGTTTGCCTCTAAAAATTGGTCAAGGAGGAATCTTTCAACTCTTAGAAAATTCCCCTTCATCAAGTAGGATCTCTACTTAGCTTTTGTCTGTGACCTATTAGGTTCTACCATTCATTGGACATAGGCTCACAACTTTTGTGATTTATTGAATATCATATATTCACATTAGTCTAAACTCCTTTAAACTAATGACTCAATTCAATTAATCTCATTAATTGAAGAGTGTCCAATCTCCATGGTCGATGTCTAACCTCAAGCCCATGGAGCCAAACTACTCTGCCGAAATGAATGCTTTTGGAGAACTATTCTAACTCTACGCTTACCATGCACATACAGTCTTTCCGTCTTCTATCTCCCGAAAGAGGCCTAGGACAGGATATTTTTCGGCTCTCTAAGAGCCTCGATACTATGTTTCTATTCCCAATATTCGATTCTCCTTTATGACCTCATCTTTAGAAAAAGCTTTATCCAAATTGTTATACGACCTTGCGCAAGGATTTAGTGGAATCGATCATTATAAAATACATAAGAGATGCACTTTCCCTTCACAAAGATGACGAGTCGGATTCCATTTTGTATTTCACAAACCTCCATGTCTAAGTAGCTCAAACCTAACCTCAACCCAAAAGACCCTTTAAGTGGTCAACGAATAGTCAAAGCATGAGGACCTAAACATAAGGTCACTATGGATCCTCAGGTTAAAGGACTAATTATATGCACTAGCATAAGCTGGAGAACTTGCCACTACCAACTTGCTACTATGGCTATCTAGTGGATTCTTTGGGTAGGCCTTCAGTGAACTTGTTCTTTAATAAGCACCCACTAGCATGCACCCATATCTCATATGGATTGCTCATAAAACGGAGCAATATCGAACTTATGGATTTATGCATCATTAATACAAGTCTATCAGATCTTAGATGCCCTGTCTCATAAGATCCTATGACTTGAAAGATTTAAGATCACGACCGTGTAAGACTTATTTCATGATCACCACCCACTGCGTGACCAAGTCCCACACTCTTATGTGATCTAAAGGCTTCAACCAAATGGTAGTGAAGTAATATAAGCATAAGATGAAGATAGCTGTGTAAAATAAATATCATTCAATTAAGATTGTGTTACAAGTGAAATAGTTTACAAGCCAATCTCATTGGCTGCAAGGCACTATTATAATAATCTCCCACTTACCCTAAAGCCAATGCCCCATTGTCGTAAGAGCTATCTTCTCAAGATGTCCTTCAAAGACTTTTTAGGTTAGGGATTTAGTCAGTGGATCTGCTATATTCTCTTCTGAGGCAACTCTTTCGACACTAATGTCACCTATACCAATGATCTTTCAGATCAAATGATATCACCTCAAAATATGACTGGATCACTGATGAGATCTTGGCTCCTAAACATGTGCAACTACACCGTTGTTGTCACAAAAGACAACTACAGGCTTAGATATGCTAGGTGCTGCAACCAACTCTTGGATGAAGTTTTTGATCCAAACTCCTTCTTTTGCAGCTTTTGAAGCCGCAATATATTCTGCCTTTGTGGTAGAATCGACCGTGGTGTCTTGTTTGGAACTTTTCCAGCTTACTGCACCACAATTGAGGCAAAATATAAATCCAGAAATGGATTTTAGGTCATTTGCATCGAATTGAAAATTAGAATCCAATAACCCATCGGGTTTCAATTCTCCATTGCTGTATACCAAAAATAAATCCTCAGTCTTTCTCATGTACTTAAAGATTGCTGTAATGGCTATCCAGTGACTCTCACCAGGGTCGGATTGAAAATGGCTGGTAACACTTAGAACATGTGCCACATCCAGTTTTGTACATTGAGCG
Organism: Jacaranda mimosifolia; assembly: GCA_018894105.1. Lineage (NCBI taxonomy): Eukaryota > Viridiplantae > Streptophyta > Magnoliopsida > Lamiales > Bignoniaceae > Jacaranda > Jacaranda mimosifolia. The sequence continues at coordinate 22,464,485 of CM032126.1, forward strand.
GCATACATTATGCTCCCAATGGCAGATGCATAAGGTATGTGGGACATCTTTCATCTCTCTTTCTCTATCTTAGGGGCCATATACTTGGAGAGACGAAGACCGTGTCCCATACGAAGGAATCCCTTCTTGGATTCTTCCATACTAAACCATTTTAGTATTTTGCCAAAGTAAGGGATTTGGAAAAGCCCCAGCATCATCCTCAATCTATCTCTATAGATACGTATTCCTAATACGTAGGATGTTTTTCCCAAATGCTTTATGGAGAATTGTGTAAACAATCATGCTTTAGTACAATCTAACATTTCTCTCTCATTCCCGATTAGAAGAATGTTATCGACAGAAAGCATAATAAATTGTATACTGTTCCCACTAGCCTTTTTGTACACACATGGTTCACACACATTTTTTACAAAGAAAAATGATTTGACCATTTTGTCAAAACATATGTTTCAAGTTTAAGACGCTTGCTTGAGTCCATAAATGGATCTCTCGAGTTTGCAAATTTTCGTTCACTCTCTTTGGATATAAAACATTATGGTTACTCCATATAGATTTCTTCTTCAATGTTACAATTGAGGAAAGTAGTTTTCACATCCATTTGCTATATCTCATAGTCATAATATACGACTATGGCAAGTAAAATTCGAATAGACTTAGGCATTGCGACTAGTGAAAAGATTTTCTCGAAATCAATACTGGGTCTTTAGTGTAACCCTTTGCCACTAGTCGCGCCTTAAAGGTCATTACCTCTCCATCGACTCCTAACTTTCGTTTATAGATCCACTTGCAACTAACGGGTACTACACCCTCCGATGAATCTACCAAAGTTCATACTTTGTTGGAGTACATGGAGTCTATTTCGGATTTCATGGCATTAAGCTAATGTCCTGAGTATATGTCCAACATAGCTTTCTCATAGGTCTTCAGATCGCTATTCGATTGGCCTATCTTATGAAGAAATCCGAACCTTTTAGGTTGCTTCTTGATTCGGTCTGACCTTCTTAAAGGTTTTGTGTAAGGCTCTTGATTCTCATTTGTTTCCACCATTTATGGGTTTTGATAATCATCTTGAACTTCATCAAGTTCAACAATAATGCCTTTTCTATCTAATAGAAAATCCGTTTCCAAAAAGGTGGCGTTTCTTGAAACAAACACCCTTTTGTGATGAGGAATTATAAAAATAATAACCTAAAGACTCTCTTGGGTATCCCACAAACTTGCACAAGATAGATCTACTATCCAATTTATCTCCCACTAACTACTTGAAGTAAGCAGGAGCCCCCAAACTCTTAGAAAAGAGTAAGAAGGTACTTTCCATACCACATCTCATGTTGTGTCTTTGGCACCGACTTTAAAGGTACTACATTTAGTAATTTCACCACCGTTTATAAGGCATATTCCCAAATGGATATAGGCACATCGAAAAAGCTCATCATGGAGCGTACCATGTCCAACAACATACGGTTTCTCCTTTCAGCTACTCTATTGTGTTGGGGTGTGCCGGGTTGAATCCATTGAGAGAGAATCCCATTCTCCTTTAGATAACCTAAGAATTCGGTACTTAAGTATTCTCCCCCCAATCCGATTGAAGAGATTTAATACTAAGTTCCTCTTGCTTTTCTACTTCATTCCTATTCTCTTTGAACTTTTCAAAGGCTTCGGACTTGTACTTCATATGATACATATGTCCAAACCGAGTATGATCATCGGTGAATGTGATGAAGTAAGAATAGCCTCTTCTCGCACTAACTCTTAGTGGGCCACAAACATCCGTATGGATCAAATCCAAATGACTTTTGGTTCGCTCTGTTTATCTTACAAAAAGAGCTTTGGTCATTTTTCCCTTCAGACAAGATTCACAAGTAGGAAGGTCCTCAATGCTACTAACATTTAATGTTTTGAGGGCTTTTAACTTGTTCATCATATTTTTAGAAACATGTCCAAGTCTTGCATACCATAAGATGGCATCTTCTTGGTGATCTAATTTTCTTTTAATTGATTGAATGTGAATCAATGAAGGTTGAGAATCATGTATGTACAATTCATTGTTTAATGTACCTTGTCAATTAAAGAACTATTCTTCAATGCTTTCAATATCCTATTAGATATAGAAAAATCATATCCTTTATTATCTAAAATGGGAATAGAAATAATGTTCTTAACAAGATTGGGTATATAATAACAAAGATCAAGTACAATGCAAGCATTTTCCAAGTCTAACTTGATTATGCCTTCAACCATGGCCGCAACATTTGCTCCATTTCTAAGGCGGAGGATTATATCCCCTTCATTGAGACTCCTTATTCTTTTCATCCCCTATAACGAATTACAAAGGTAAGAACCACATGCGGTATCAAATACCCATGATGAAGAATTTGTCGTCAAGTGTACTTCAATAAAGTAATACCCTTCTCAAGGCTTGCAAGGCAAGCTCTACAATTCCTTTTCCAATGTCCCTTTTCTCCACAATGGAAAGAACTCTCATCAGTTTTAGCCTCTTTCTTTTTCTTGACTCCACTCGGACTCTTCAAGGATTGCTTCTTGTTAGAGGAAGAATTCTTCTTTCTTTTACCTCTCTTTCTAGGACCCCTGGGGCACTTAGACTTGGAGGAGGATGCAAGCATAAGAGGCTTATCTGTTTTCATTGTCGCCTCGGGGGTCACTAACATATTCACCAATTCGTTAATCGTCACTTCTTGCTTTGATATATTAACATTCATAACGAATTAGTCCAATGAGCTTGGCAATGATTGTAAGATCAAATCTATGTAGAGGTCATTGTCCATGATCACATCTAATTGTCTAAGCTTCTCGATGGGTCTAATCATCTTTAGTCCGTGATTGTGGACATTTGAGTCCTCTACCATCCTTAACCTTAAGAGCTCCTTAGACAAAGCAAACATTTTGTGTCTAGTTTGAACATCATACAACTCTTGTAGGTGTGTATAGATCTCGCTAGCATGTTTCATATACTCATGAGTCTTTTAGAGCTCATTGGTCATGGAAGCTATCACGAGACACCTTGTTTATAGATCATCATACACAAACTTCGTGAACCATTCACGGGCCTCATTGGTGGCATCATTGTTAATGGTGTTCGGCGGACTTTGATCACGTGCATAAGTCATCCTTTTGGAATCTAGAATAATCTTGAGGTTTTTCAACCAATCGCAACAGTTTGGCCTAGTCAGTTTATTAGTTTCCAAAATTGCGTTGCGTAGATTCTTAGTCATTTTGAGTTTGAAGATTACAAAAAATCTAAAAAAAAGCGATAAAAGATAATATAAGCATTTAATTGAATATTGATATTTGAAAACATATTCATGGTCTTTCAAGCATGTTTTTCTCCCACTATTTTATCAAATCCTTCACCCCCTAGAAGAATTTGGGAAATCATATTTTCTAGTGAGAATCAAGACCCTAAGGATTTGTACGTAGACCTACAACTTGTGAGATATCCACAAACAATCAAAAGGTAAGCAACTTTTGCTAATTGCATCTCGTGAAACTCTTGATATATTTTACCTCACTTTTCATGTAAAACCACGACTCGTGCGACATCTACACTATTAGGTGTTAAATCGGACCTACAAATTAAATTTTGATTCAAGATTGTTCCATGTCATCCCACGACTCACTACAAAAAAAATGAGCTATAAATGCACTCAAAAGTGTTGTAAGAGAAATTGTGTTACTACATTTCATCTCAAACGATAGTTATCACAAGCGTAGTAACATATGGTGTAGTAAGAGCTTTATACTACACTTACAAGTGCAATATCATGCATTATTTATGCAACACTTCCAAGTGTAGTAAGATAAATTTCATACTACACTTTTGTTTATTAGGAAAATTTGAAAAGTTAGTTACAAATTTTCTTTATACTACACTACAAAAGTGTAGTAACATCAACAATCTATAATACACTTTTAAGTGTAGTAACACAGATCTTTAACTACACTTTTATGTGCCACCCAAGGTTCAATTTATTATAAAAACTCTCTTACACACACATAAAAGTGTTGTAACAAACAAATTTCCCTACACTCTTGGACAGTAGTATGATAATGATCTATTTCTTTTTTTCCTTTTAAATATGAAAATATATTTTTGTTCATTCATGAATCAACTTCTTTACATGTATATAGATAATATTGCTAAAATCTTACCATAGCTATATACTAATTCCATCATCATATATTAAAAATATCAATAATTACAGAAATAAATAAACTAAAATCTGAGAAGAATGCAAATAGATGCCATACATATTCATCAAATTAATCACTTCCAACAATTAACATCCGACATCCAAGTACTACCTTTAACCCTAAAATAGCATTAAAATATCTCATTAGAATTTATCTAAGCAAAATAGCACATGTATTACCAATATAAGCATAATAACATAATGATATGCAAACAAAAAATTTAGGTACTTGTCTGCTACAAAAGATTATCTTCATCTCCTTCAACATCCCTCCGAGAGGTATTTTATATCAACCTTCACTTCGTACCACCTACATTAAAAATAATAAACACAAATTCAAGCGTGTTTCAAAGAAAATGAAATTCTATAATTAAAAAGATATATCACAATGTAATTTCAAAACAAGGTAATCAGTTTACACAACTATAGTTGGGTATCATCCATCATATTGAAAATTTTTAATTTGATGCATGACCAATAAATTCAAAAAATTACAAATAGTAAAGAGATAATTTAATGCACTATCCCAATATATAAATATATGAATAAAAAAGCACAAGAAATTTGATTGACAAAATTATATAACTAAACTTATAGTTGGATAATGAGCAAGTACCTACCAAATTGCATGGCCAAGCAACATCTACTCCACTAATGTAACAACTGCTAATGCTAACTCAGAATGATAGTGTAGTTTTATCATTGATCATTAAATGAATAGAATTCTATTGCAATAAAGTTTACTTAACTTTGTTAAACACTTTTACGCAAGTTTAAGGGATTTGAAAGTATTAATAATAATTTTAGACATTGTTGTACAACATGATAATTGCAGATTAAAGAATATCTTAGATCTAATCCGACTATATAAGAATGGCATCACATAAGGGTTCTTATATATCCGCTCCGGCTCAGGCAGGATGACGCGGAAGACCAACTGACAGACAGGCTAACGTACAAAATGTTTCTAGGCAAGGAGCACCTGCTTTTCAACGACTACCAAAGAAAGAAGTCACACAAACCCCTCCGATTGATCAACCAGCTGCAGGTCAACCAATAGATCCTATGAACCGAAAGGGGCCAAGATTTATGTAATTTGGTCAACAACAGGGTTAGGGTGGTGGAGCAGGAAATGCTAAATAGTTTATTGAAGATCGAGTGTTAAAGCGGTTTCTTAGTTTCCAACCCCCGAAATTCTAGCAGAACAAAATAATAGAAAAGCCAAAGAGTGGATTGAGGACTTGGAGAATATATTTGAAACTCTGTATTACCCGGACGAGCAGAAAGTCTAGTATACAACATTTCTATTGGGAGGTCTTGCACGCAGCTAGTGGAAAATGATAGACCGCAGATGGGTTGCAGAAGGAATTCATCAAACTTAGGGGAACTTTATTAGGGAGTTCATGGACAAGTATGTACCGTTGGTGGCCAAATATGCAAGGGAAAGAGAATTCATGGATTTGATATGGAGAACGTTATCAAATCAATCAATGCGAGGCCACTTTCAGTCGAATAATCCAGTATTCACCCTATATACTTGCAGATAAAGACTGATAAACCTGTAAATTTATGGAAGGATTATGGTCGAAACTCAGACGGGGCCTTACCATATGTGATCTATCGAGTTTTAATCGGGCAGTGAGTAAAGCATTGCAGTTGGATTCAGAATTTTGGGAAATTCAGAAAATTGAAGATAAGGGCCGAAAAGGAAGAATGCACCTTAGTAGACAGAGTAATCTCAATAAGAAACAGTCGAAATTGCAGATTGGGGGCACCAATCAACGAACCCATGGGGCCAGCGGGGCTGTAGATTTGGCTCAAAAGGTGACACCAAAAGAATGTGGGTTTTATAAAGGATTAGGCCATGAGGAGCCTGAGTGTTGGAGAAAGTAGGGCAAATATGTGGGTTGTGGTTGCAACTAGTACCTTGTCAGAGATTGTCCCAAACGAAGAAACTTAGCACTTGTAGGAAAAGGGAAACATGTAGTAGGAGCCAGAACTGAAAGTTCAAGCTCGTGCTTATGCCTTGACTGGAGAAAAAGTGCTAGATCCTAATGAAGTAGTTGAAGGTATAATTTCTATTTTTGGACTTTATGGTAATGCTTTGTAAGATCCTAAAGCTACACATTCCTTTATATCTGTATCTTTCTCTCATAAGTTGAACATGCAATCTGAAACCATAGCTTATCAAATAGAGTTACAGACACCCTTAAGGATAGGGTTAATAAAATATACGATGTACTAGGTATGTCCAATCAAGATAGGGGATACAAAATACCCAGTTGATCTTATAGAAATGCCCATTCAGGAATATGATCTAATACTGGGGATGGATTAGCTGTACCAACATCAAGCACAAGTAAACTATTACACTAAGTGCATCACTCTTAGGGATAAGGTACCAATATTGATACGTCGTTCTACAGATATGACCTCCCTGATACCCATTGTATCTGCAGTAGAGGCTAGGGAAATTTTGAAAGAAAGAGGATAGGGATTTTTAGCATACCTTATCAATAAACCTTGAGACACGACCACAATAGAAAAAGTAGAAATGCCATTCATACGTATTTCCTGAACAACTAGACTCATTACCACTTATCTGAGATATCGATTTCGTAATTCACACTCTTTTTGGTGCTACGCCTAGTTCTAAAACCCCTATCAAATGGCACCCGCAGAACTCCAAGAGCTGAAAAATCAACTCCAAGAGTTGTTGGAAAAGAAATTCATAAGGCCTAGCACTTCTCCTTCGAGAGCTCCAATATTGTTTGTCAAAAAGAAAGATGGATCCCTGAGGATGTGCATTGACTATGGAGAGTTCAATAAAGTCACTATCAAGAACAAATACCCCTTGCCACACATGGAGGAATTATTTGATCTTCTGCAGGGATCATCTTGACACAGGGGTATTATTAGCAGAAAATTAAAGAAGAAGATATCTCGAAAATTGCATTCAATTCTCGGTATGGTCATTTTGAGTTTGTAGTAATGCCATTTGGTCTGACGAATGCTCTAGCAGCATTTATGGATCCGATGCACTGAATTTTCCAACCATATCTGGACCCGTTTGTGTTCATATTTATTGATGATATTTTGGTATACTCAAAAACCAGAAAGAAGCATGCCGAGCACTTACACGTGGTTCTAAAAATTCTAAGGAAACATAAGTTGTATGCAAAGTTCAGTAAGTGTGAATTTTGGATAGGAAAAGTGTCTTTCCCTGGACATATCATAGGATGTGGTAGAGGTTGATCCCTCTAAGGTAAAGGCAATAGTCAACTAGAAGAGACCCAAAAGCATGATAGAAGTTTGTAGCTTTTTAGGTCTTGCCGGCTACTACCAAAGATTTATACAAGATTTCTCTAAAATAGCTGGCCCATTGACTAAGTTAACACAGAAAGATCAGTCGTTTGACTGGAACTAGAATAGTGAGAGAAGTTTTCAACAGTTGAAAAACATATTGACTTCAATTCCAATTTTGGCCCTTCCAGATGGATTAGAAGGATTCGTTACGTATAGGGACGCTTCTAAAGAAGGGCTTGGATGTGTGTTGATGTAGAGGGGGTGAGCTACTAGAAAACTAAACTCACATGAGAAAAATTATCCAACTCATGACCTGGAGCTAGCTGCAGTGATTTTTACATTAGCAAAGTGGAGACACTATCTTTATGGGACCACATCTAACGTATACAATGATCATAAAAGTCTCAAGCATTTATACTCGCAGAAAGATTTGAATATGAGTCAACAAAGGTAGATGGAATTTCTAAAGGATTATGACTTTTCTATCATTTATCATCTGGGAAAGGTGAATGTAGTAGCAGATGGTTTGAGTTGAAAGGCCGAGATGGCCACATACTAGGAGCAAGAGCATCAAAAAGTCTAAGGGCAGATGTTGTATTAAGAATAAAACAACGAGCCTGGATTGCATGAGTAAACGTGCAGCCAGAATTATATGATGAAATCCGACGAGCTCAAGCTAATGATAATTGGATGCTAAAACAAAAAGAAATAGTTGGGAGTTCTAAAGAGTCCGAATTCAATACAAACAGTTAAGGTACTCTTTCCATAAGAGAATATGTGTGCCTAAAGAAATGAAAGAAAGACTGTTGGAAAATGCGCATGAAGCAAGATATACAATACATCCGGGAGGCACGAAGATGTATCGGGATTTGAAGAAATAGTTCTGGTGGAGCGTAATGAAAAGAGATGTTGCAGATTATGTATAGAAATGTTTAACCTGCCAGTTGTGAAGGCAAAGCATCAGCGACCATCAAAGTTGCTATGACCACTTCCGATCCCTGACTAGAAATGGAAGCAGGTTACTATGGACTTTGTAATAGGTCTACCAGCAACTCGAGGAGGATATGACAGTATCTGGATAATAGTAAACCGATTAACCAAGTCTGGTCATTTTCTACCAATTGAAATACATTATAGGGTTGACAAACTAGCAGAATTATATATAAAGGAAATAGTCAGATTACACGGAATCCCAACCAATATTGTGTCAAACTGAGATTCAAAATTCACCTTGAGACTTTGGAAAAGTTTGCAAGAACACTTGGGAATGAGGTTACGATTTAGCTCTGTTGTTCATCCTCAATGTGATGGTCAGTCGGAAAGGGCAATTCAGATATTGGAAGATATGCTACGAGCTTGTATTTTGGAGCTAGGTGGAAGCTGGGATAGACACCTTCTATTGATAGAGTGAGCTTACAATAACAGCTTCTAGTCCACTATTTAGATGGCCATGTATGAAGACTTGTATGGCAAAAAATATCGATCCCCATTACATTGGAATATCGAAGAGCACAAGAGCAACACTGATAAATCATTGGGAACCCTAAGGCCTGAATAATCCAAGAGACTATTGAGATGATACAAATGACTAAATAGAAAATAAGAGTAGCCTAGGATCGGTAGAAAAGCTATGCAAACAAGATGAGGAAAGATTTAGAATTTGAAATTAGTGACCAAGTGTTCCTTAAAGTATCCTTGAAAAAAGGGATCTGAATGATTGGAAAGGGCAGAAAGCTTAGCCCGAGGCATGTTAGTTCTTATGAAAATCTGAAAAAGTTTGACCAATAGCTTACCGGTTAGCATTACCCCAAGGCTCAACAGAAATACATGACGTTTTTCATGTATCACAACTTCGAAAGTATATCCTGATACCTCCTACATCATTTCACATGAAGATATATCGTGGGAAAATGACCTGACATATGAAAAGCGACCGATTCATATCTTGGATCAAAAATTTCCAGAGCTTAAGAATCGAAGGATTCCTAAAGTAAAAGTATTATGCCACAATCATAACATAAAAGAGGCAACTTTGGAACGAGAAGATCTCATGCGCCAACAGTATCCCGAACTTTTCTAGTGGTCAGGTGAGAATCTAGGGACTAGATTCTTTTAAGAGAGGGAGATCTGTAACACCCCTAAAAAATATAATTGATGAAATTTTATTATTATTTAAAATAAAAGTTTAGGGGTTAAAATGAAAATAAGGAAAGACTTAATTGAAAAATATTTGAAAGTTTGGGGGGGTCAAAATGGGATTATTCTTGGTCAATTAGGCTAATCTAATACACTCAACGGTGACACCCTAAATTAAACCTACCACTAGCATCTTTTCATCACGATGGTCATAGTTATACCATATTCGCCCGGAATCGACCGGCGAGGCGCCTAAAATTTAAGCTGAAAAATTAGGCCGCAGTGGAGTTAACGGACGTGGTGGCACGAGTGGAGGAAGCTAGGGTTTGAAAGGTAGGTCTTGAATAGTATAGTTCAAGGAACCACCTAGTAGCATTAATTTCACCTACCAACCACCGATGATGGCGGTATTTAGCTAAACGGGCCACGGCGGAGTAGAACGTTTCGAGCTTTGATTGACATCCAATTCAGCAGCGAAACCAAAAATTAACCTGGGCATTTCACTGTACTTGCCAAGACGCATTAATTGGTGGTGGTGGTGATTAGCGACTCCTGTGGTGGACGACAGCTGACGGTGGCCCGTGGTGGCCCTGAGATAAATTTCTTGCTCATCGCGATGGTCACGTGTGTGGTATTGATTTTTGGTGATTGAGTTATGAAATTAAGATTTTTGATAAATTGTTGGAATTGTGGTTATTACCAATTAAATTATATTATTCTCAATTTATTTACCAAATCTTGTATTGTTAATGATGAAAGAACATAAAATAGGACCGAACAATAGACATATGATTCTTAGTGGATCTGAATTTATAATACAATATGTAAATCTTGATTAATTAAGCTAAACTAGGTAATTAAAACCCTAATTTCATGTATGTGAGGCCTAATTGATAAATAGTATTATTAATAGTAGATTTGATCATTGTAATTTTATAATCGACTTTGTACAACGTTGCAAGGACTGATGTAATATAGGAATTTGAATTGATTCATTAACGGAGCAAATATGACCCTCGTAAGTATTATAACGTCAATGACATAATTAGCTTGTTACCCTACGATATTTTCAGAATCGAGCCTTAAAATATTGTATTAAATGTAAAACTCCGATATTAGAATATAAATGGCTTAATTATTGTTTAAAAGGTCAAAACAAGTGTTTTGATGTTAAGTATGTTCATTTGAATAGGTGACAAGGAGTCAGGATTCGACGGACAGTAAGACAGGAATAGCCTTTTCCTTGGAAATTAAGATAAGAGTTAATATTTCCTTATCTGGGAAGTGAATGATCCATAATGCTTGTTTTCCTATGTCTATTTGTTGGATTTGACTGTATTCGTTTTGGTGCCGATAATATCTATTGTGATATCTGTTCTTATCATGTATACCCTACAGCCTTGCCGATTTTTCTGATATATGTTGTTGTTTAGGTCTTGCTGACCAGGTTTCATTATGTACTTCTATTTAATTCATCTTGTACACTGTTTATATGGCCTTGTCGGCCAGTGTTTGCAAATACGTTTGAACGGTTATTTGAATACATTTTATCTATTGGCATTATGTTTGATGGCCTTGAGGATGCTCTTGGTCGGGTTGCTGCTCGTAGGGATGTCACGGGGTGGGCTAGGCCCAGGGCTAGGTTCGAAAAGACAACCGAGCGACATAGGTCGATGGTGGCTGGTCTCCTGGCTAGTACCTACCTAAAATCTTAACTTACAGATGTGTTGGAGATAGCTATCTGCGACTGGTGGGATTTGGCATGTGGATTGGTCGTGCCAGATCGAGCCGAGTGCTTGGGTAGCGGAGTAATAAGGAAGTCTGTTATCATTATTATACTCCATGTTACCGTTTGTTACTATCTATTATAGTTTGTTACAGTAATAGTGGTGTAATAAGGGAAGTCTGTTATGATTATTGTACTCTACGTTACCATTTGTTACTATCTGTTACAGTTTGTTACCGTTCGTTATCGTTTGTTACTATCTGATATGATTTGTTGCAGTTTGTTACTGTTCATTACTATTTGTATTCTATGGAGCAATAAGGACGGAATTGCCAACAGTTTGTTAAATTTAGTATCACATGTGTTATGTTATAATTGCTTCTAATTGTAAGGTCTTGCTCGTTATTGAATCTGTTTTAAACTACTGCTCCTTCGACAGTCTTTATCTTTAGGACTTACCCCTTTTTGTTATCCTTTAGTCTCCTCCTAAAGAGGATTAAATGGAGACTGAGGGCTTGAAGCTTGCATGTGGAAGGACTTATTTTTTAATAGATTAGGTACTCTGTATGTACATATAGACTATACTTAATCGTGACCCTAAGACTTAAAAACATATTGTGATGTCTGAAGTTTGACTATGAGACTTTTGGTATGTATATATTGCACTCTTTGTAGTATTCTTCTGGGATTAGAGTTAAGTTGCTATCTTTTAGGACTTGTTAAATTTTGGCTTTTAGTTATCTCTTGAATTATGACTTACGTTTGAATTGGTGGCACCTTAGCTCAGGGATTACCTTAAGTGGGGCACCACATCTAGAACTATGTTGAACATATTTTCAAACATGTTTTTCTCAATGTGCATCACATCCAAATTATAGCGAATAAGATTAGTACACTAATAAGGCAAGTTCCAAAATATGCTTTTTCTAATCCAGTTATGTGTTACGCTAAATCCAGGCAAAGTACTAAGATTGTCATTCTTATCATATGTTCGGGAGGGAAGTTGAAATACACCCTCATGATTTCTTCACCTGACAAATGTGGAAATGGAGGGTTTTTTTCACATATGCCTCTCATAAACATATCGACTTGTCCTCCATATGTGTGACGAAGAGGCAGGAATTGTCTATGACAATCAAACCATAATTACTTCTATTCATTCTGTAGATGAAAAGATTTTGTATGCCCTATGTAATAAGACATGACAATTTTCCATGAGTACTCCAACAAGAAACCATGCCATAAGCAGGAAAATCATTGACTGTTCACAAAAGATCTATTTTCATCATAAAATTTTGTTGTCTAATAAATGCATCATAAGTTTCAACCCCTTTCATTCCATAACAGTTTCAATTCATCAATCAGAGGCTGCAAAACACATCTAGTTTTTTCTCGGGAGATTTAGGGCCTAGAATAATTCAAGAATATATATATATATGATTCATCCTTGCACATGCCTAGAGGAAGATTTTACACAGTCAACATTACAGGCCAAAAAGAATATGGAATACTATTGTTGCTGAAGAGGGTGAATCCATCTGTGCATAATCCAGTACGAACATTACGCGGCTCTGATGACAAAGAAGGATGAGAACAATCAAAATGTTTCCATGCTTCACTATGTGTAGGGTATGCTATGCTACCATCCTCACATTAATTTGTCCAATGCCATGACATTTCCTTAGATGTTTTTTATTTATTTTGATATAAGAATCTCTGGAGTCTAGGAATTATAGGTAGGTAGCGCAGCACCTTATAAGGCACATTTTTTCTGGAGCGTGGTGTTCTATGCTTGTATCTAGTGTGACCACAAATCATGCATATTGTCTTTTCTGTGCTCTCTTTGTAGTATAACATGCAATTATTAACACAAACATCAATTTTGTCATAACCCAGACCAAGCCCGGCCACTATCTTCTTTGCATTATACAAGTTACTTGGGAAAATCTCATCTTCTGGTATCATACTTTTCATTACTGCTATGATGCGATCAACACATGATTGCAATAAGTTAAAATCAGATTTGATATTCAACATCTGAGAAACTGCTGACAACCTAGTATGCTTCTTGCAACCATGCCATAAAGGTTCTCCTACATCTTTTAAAAGATCAAAGAATTTTTTGGCATTTGAGTTAGGTTGTTGTTCATCCGTATCAAATTCTCAATTAAAGTTACGTCCTGCAGCATCTATAACCATATTCTTCATCCTTATATTTTCATTATTTCTGGACTCGGAATGTTCCCCAACAAAACCTTGAACCTAAGGTTCCCTGTGTGCATCCCATGTAGTGTAACTATACTCAAAACCATACTTTATGAGGTGATAATGTATAGTACCACGATTATCAAACCTCATGTTACAACACTTTGAACAAGGGTACCTTATACAACCATAGTCAACAACCTTAGGATGAGAATAGACAAAGTTTAAAAATTCTTTAAGCCCTTTAATAAACTCATCAAATAGAAATCCATTTGCATCAAGTCGTCACCATATCCTACTTTGATTGTTAGACATACTTTCTGCAATTTTAGTTATGCACACGTTCATCAATATAGTACATATTTAGTTAAAAAAGAAGATTCAATCTATTTTTCTTAGGCTAATTTGAGCTTCTGATGGTTTCTTAAGGTGAACCGGTTAGGTACACGAGACTTAATGTTTATATTAGTTTTCACTTATTTTATAATATTTATGACTTTGTGAAATATTATGTGTAATTTTGTGAAATACTAATGAAACATAATTAGGGGAATTAAGAGAGTTCGTAAAATATTGTAACTTAGCCTCTTCTACACTTGGACGAGTGAGTTAGCTAGTGGAGCTAAGATAGGGAAATAAAAATGAAATGAGTTTAGAATAAATAATGAATTTGCTTAATTTGTTAATGAAGAAAATAGAGTATCTATGGATTAGATGAAGGGAGGTCAAATTTGCACCTTGTACTCTTTATGAAGAAAAATTACTAGTATGCCCTCTTTCATGAATAACTTTGCGGAGACTTTATTTTTGGATACACTTGCCTGGGCCTAAAAGTCACGATGACCTCCTTTTGGGGGAGGCATTCCTTCTTCTGGCCTCGCAAGTATAAAATTCGCTTGAAACTACTAGTATAAAATGATACTTGCCAAGATACAAGTATAAAATGCATTAGGCCTTCCAAGTATAAACTTAAGATTTACTTGAAACTATAAGTATAAATGGTACTTATTGAGCTACAAGTATAAAATGCAATTGAGCCTTGAAACCATAAATATAAAATTACAATTGTTGAGCTGCAAGTATAAAATGTATTTTAGCCTCTCAAATATAAAATTCACTTAAAATCATAAATATAAAAAGATATGTGTTGTAAGTAAAAAGTACAATTGCAGTTCCCAAGTATAAAATTCACTTGAGAAATCAAATTCAAAAACATTTAAAAATATATAATCTATTAAGGGCATCCTAACTCTTAAATATATTTCAGAAGTTACTAGTGTTACTTTAAGGCATCTATTTTAAAGAAATTAAAAATATAAGTTAGGCCCATCTAATTTTGTGAAACACCAGCATAACTTCAAGAGCATGGATACATTTAAAGTAAGGTGTCCATAAAGAACCTAATTCTATTATAAATCCTTTTGTTTCATTCAAAAACCAACCAAAGATGAATAACCATGTCCATTTGTTATACTTCCATGAAGACAATAGACTAGAATTTTGAAATCCAACTTTCAAATTTGACTTATTTTTACCACATCTAACTAAAACTTGCAATAGTTGTTTCCTGAATTTGACAAGTATGTTTAGATAATTACATTACTAGTTTAAATAATTATTTCTAGTGACATTATAGAAATAAAGTTCCCATCATTCTTTGTTTCAAATTTAAGTTGGTGATGACAATTGCTAAAGCAAAATAAATGCAAGTTTAAAGCTCAACTAATAAATAAGTTAAATGTGAGCAACATTTATGTCAGAAGGTTCTTTCCCCTATTTTTATCATCTTACAAAGCACAATGCATCATGAGAATTCTCCAAGCACAAACTTGAGGATGAGAGCTAGAACTTAGTTAATACATATTCGTTACCCCTTTATAACCACATTAAAATATTCTGAAGCATAGATTTTCAAAACTTTATACTCAAATAACTTATATTTTAACTTCTTATCCTCTTTCCAGTCCAACTTTACATCATAAGTTAAATACCTGAAACTATTCATCATTGTTGTCAGATATGAAAGGAACAATTTACCTAAAGGCTTTTACAACATTCTTTAGCTCAAGGTCTTCTAATATATTTCTCGCACTTAGAGGAACTTCTGCAAAAACCATATGAAGTGATAAGTTATGTAATAAAAATGCGAATAAAAATCTCCTCACAAGTAAAAACCAAGCATTCCATGCAAATACTATCTAACAATATTTTGACCAATCACTTTAGAAATGTAACTTAGATCATAATGTATAGCAAACTAAGTAGAGAACTAAGTCATATCTCTTAAATCATGACCAAAGGTAACATGGAAAACAAACCAAGGTTGATTTAGATACTTCAATCAAATGAAAATCTACTCTTATTTAATTTCTGATACATATATTTAAAATGAATTTATATCATTGGAAATGTAAAATGACACAATAAATTAGTATAGATCACATCTAAAGTATAACTTGTGGAATGATACATGATTGTGGTGGAAATACTTGAAGGTACAATTAAGTAATTTGCTAAACAGCAACAGTATTCTTAAAGAATATAGGGTCGTTGCATAACCTTTTGGGCAAACCCCACATAAACACAACCACCTATGTATGTTTTTTTTATTTTAAAATTTTTAGACACAGTTATCTATGTATATTAACTTGAGTTAATTAGACTTAAATTGGAGCAATTAATTAATTTAATATACATACCAGTGTAATTAACTTCTTAAACTTAATATTATATGCTGCATATATATATATATCACTAGTGATATAATTAGAATCTATCACAAGATATTTTATACTTTTGATTTGAATGGTAGAAGATCTAATCACATGTGTAGAAAAAATAAATAATAGGTCCAAAAACTGATAAATAGTAGCTCCCCAATGTCAGAATCCAACTTTTACACATTAAGAATTAAACAATTGTATATTAACTAAGTCAAACCTGATTCCATATGCCTTATTGCCAATCAAGAATAATTTATAAAAACTACTCAGCAGTTTTATTCAAAAACAACAACTTACATGCATAGCTATACAAATGCAGCCAAGTATTGCCTAATATAAGAAGAAATGCAAACATTGGTATTTTAAAAGTCCTAACAACTTTTATTTGTTATTATGATTTCCTTATTCCCAATTTTTCGTCAGTTTACATAAAATGCCAAACAAAACTCATGTAAATAAGGAAAATAAATAGTGAACTAGCCCAGCTTACTAGAGAAAAATATTAATGTAAATTTGACCAAAAAAAAATGCTTCCTTTCCAAGGGAAAAAGAGCATTTAATTTCAGTAGTGTACCTTGTTCAAATCTTGTAGAATGCTAATGGTCGTTGATCAAAATTTCTGATTTGGTGTGCCAGTACAATCAGTGGCACATATTTATCCTCAATCAAGCTATGAGTAGAGAGATACAAATGGAGTTTAGAGGAAACATAGGGAAAGAAAACAAAGGAACAAAATATTGGGGGTTTAGTAAACGGAGTTAAAAAAGAAGAAAATTGAGTTTGAAACAAAATTTCATACCACTCACTTCCTCAGTCAAACTTTATTCTATTCTTTTACTGTTGTCACAAAGGATGGGGATCTATTCTACAAATCCCATATATAAAACAGATTATTATAAAATTGCTAAGGGAACATATACAAAATAGAAACACTAACAATAATTTACTTGTAAAACCCAAATGTTTTTCAGATCCAACACCACAAACCCTAGATGCTTCCCACTCTTCACAAACCCTACCTCGATTATCTTCATATATTTTTTATTGAATTTCGTCATGTGCATTTGATTTTTCTCCAAGTACTTGATTTTTTGTTGCTCTTTGCTCCTTTGATTTGAGTTATTTAGGAGTTTTCAATTTGACTGGATTTGGGGAAGGGATATCTCTACTAATTTAAGAGATTACACAGCCGAGAGTATTTTCTTTTTGTTAGATGTGGGAGTTAGGGTTTGGGTTTTGATTTGTTTTGTAGAAGGGACATGAGCTGTTAATAAATAATAAAAAAAAAGAATCACCCTCTAACATAATTTGCTTAGTGGTTAGATGGTTATTAAAATCAATTCTTTCAATAATGCCTGGTGTTTGATCCTCACTTCTATCAAAAGTTTTTGAATTTTATTAAACAATTGTAACCGATTTATGAACGATATACAATTGATCATAATTTAGTAACCACGTCCAAGAAAATAGCACAATATAGTGGCTGACTTTGTGACTCCAAAAAATTTGGTCACATGATTATTAACCAATTAGTGATTGCAGAGATTTAGTCACAAGTTGGTCACTAATTGGTAATTTTTTTCTGAAAAAAGAAATTAATAGGATCGGTCACAAATTGATCATTAATTAGTGACCGCTCCTTGAGGTCACTATTTTTCGGTCACTAAAGCCCTACTTTTTAATGGTGACTTTTTCATTTAAATTTACATGTGAATTCAACACCTATTTTTCTTGTAAACAGAATTTTTTTTAATTCATTTTGATTGTTATAAGGTGGTTAATTACAATTCACCCATAGTTAGGGCTCAATTCTTAAGGGATTTAGTCTTGGAATACAAAACATGTTGTGGTTTTGATAAGCTAGGGAATAAAAAAGAAAGAATTTCAATATCATTATTTTTAAAATGATATTTTTTCCATTACTACTTACATTACATAATTCTTACTTGAATGAGCCCAAACATTATGAAACTTGAAATATCTCTTTTTTCAAGCTCTTTGTTCAATAATAGTCGATATTTTTGAAGAATATGAATTTTTTTCATATGCCATAAATTGGTCAAATATAGTTTTAATTTTAGATGTATTGAAAGAGTATTTCCTTTCATAATCATATTTAATTCAGGTCGTTTATTATACTAGGAAGAACTTTAATGTAAGGCTTATTGTTTTAGCCTAACTAAAGCTTGGTACATCATATTCTTTTTGCAAACTGCTCCAGCCAATTCTATCTCATTCCAGTATACTCAATTGAGGTGTCATTCTATTTATCTTGTAAATAGATCAATCCAACCTAATAGTAAGAACATTTACTTATCCCCACTGTTGTTTTGCTCTCCTAAGAGTTTCTCATATTTTGTTATTGTTTTCATTTGGTCGAAGATTGAATCAAATTAACTTCTCATCAGACATTTACCATGGTTTGGTGAATAGAGCTATGTTCTTACAATGTGATTGGGCAAAAATGCATAGCCTTAACAAACTACCTATATATTCTTGCATTGATTCTCCTAGAAGTTGTCTCATGTAGTTAATTAGAAATCAAGATCTCCAAGGGAACATGTTAAAAGTGGCTATAAAAGTTTCTCCATAGTTGATCAATTTGGAAGCAAATTTGGTGTAAGTTTAAAACCAAAGAAATGCCTTTACTATTAGTGAATCAGGAAAAAGACATAATTTCATATTATCATACATGCATGCTTCCTCACACTATGTGGTCAACTTAGCAATGTGTTAACAATACGTGACTTGTGACCATTAATATTGGCTTGAGATTGGCCTCCCCTAGTGTTAGTCACCTCGACTAAAATTAGTGTAGCCTGATGTTTGAATCCTAGACCCTTGTTTTCCACAAACCTTCTCCTTTCATAGACTACCTATTTACATTAATTACTGGTCGAAAAGAGGCATCCAATAGATTCTCTTTTGTGAGGCGGTTGTTAATGACTAAGAGTTTGCCTAGATTGATTGTTTCTAATGTTAAGCCTATTTGTCAGAGGTGTAAAAACCTTGTTAAGGTGGCAAACTTCGCTATCTTTCTTCCTTGAAACTACAATATCAACAACATTAATCAAGATATCAAGATGATGCATTTTTTAAGGAAAATTCCATGGAGTTTTTTTCAAGTTTGACAAGTATTATCTTGAGAGCTTATTTGATGAAATCAAGATGATGCATTTTTTATTTTTTATTTATTATTATTATTATTTATTTTATTTTATTTTTGCTCTTTCCTGTCTTCGTCACTTCAAGAAAAATGGCATTTCGTGGCACTAACTTAGCGACACTTTATAAAGTAATGCCACATAAAAGTAATGTGGTGACAATTACAAAAAAATGTCACTATAAAATAATATTTAGTGACATTTGATTAATGAATAACAAATAAAATGGTGACATTTGATTAAAAAAGCCACCATAAATGTATTTTAAAGGCACTTAATTAGTGCCACTAATTCTTTTTCTTAAAATGTCATTTATAGTTATTTATAATGTCATTTGAAAAAAAATGTCATAAATAATCTATTGATATTCATTTGGTGGCATTTTATAACACAATGAAACACAATACTATTATAGTGATATTTGTTAAGAAATGATACTGAAGGTAATATTTTGTGACGTTTAATTAATAAATGTCAAATAAAATAGTGACATTTGATTGAACATGCCAACATAAATGGGTTTAAAAGGCATTTAACTAAGTGTCATCAATTGTAATTAAAAATGGCACTTATACCATGTTATAGTGTCATTTTGTAGAAAATGCCACAATATATTTAATTACACTAAGGTAGTGAAATTATCATTTGTAACATTCCCATTTAATCCTTTTCTAACATGGAAGTGTAAAACAATTAATAAGATTTTGATTTACCTTTCCCTATACTCAATCATCAATTATGGTAATGTGATAAATTCTGTCAAAATAAAAAATATGTATATATTGGAAAGAGACCATTCAAATTGTTAGAGGGATGACAAAAATAAGGTTGGAGGGAAAATATAGTTTTTTATCCAAAGTGTTTATAAATTTTAATCATACTCAAACTTGAAGACTTAAATTATTTCTTGAAGGTATGAGTCTCCTCATTTGACAGTTATTTTTTTGTTCTTCTCTTTTGTAATATCATTCTGTGCCTTGGGATTGATATTACTATGGAAGAAATAGTATAGAATAGATAATATGTATATATAAATATATATATATTATATATAATTGCAAAATTTGTGAATATATTTGATACACCATGAACTTCTCCCACCAATAAGACCCATTATCTTTACACGTTTCTTCTTTCCAAGGGAAAGTGCAATTCAATACAAGAGCAACTACAGCACCCACAGTCGCGTGCTTGGCCAAAAGCTTTTGTGGTATGTATTAACAATCTCTTGAGTTTTGTGAAATATTAATCTTATTGCTTTATATAATCACAAATTTCATATAATAATGATTATGTATTTATATTATTGTCCTACTTGTGCAGATCTCAAAGGATGTAGATTCTCACCTTTATAGATGATTCAAATGCTTTTCGAAGATATATCATTTTAAGTCCTGAATTCTGATGATTTTTGAATATTCTCTGAATTTGAAGTACCCTTGGTTTCTACTCTTCTAATAGAGCTATTTCTTTTTGTTAAATTTAGTAGACTACAACCTTTAGACATGTTATTGATAAGTGATATTACTAAGAATTTATGTTTATTTAATGATTTCATTTAATCTGAAATGTCTCCTTTGCTCCCTTTTTTTTGGGTTAATAAAATGTTTATTATTATTATTTATGAGAATAAAGATTGTTATGTTATTTTATTGTTAAAAGAGTTTAATTTTTGCCTATTAAATAAATAGATACTATTAGTGCTTGAAATTAATATTATAGGTTTAAAGTGGCTCTATAAAATGTTTATTTTATAAGTTTTTTTGGCACCTTGAAATGTTAGAAAATAATTCTTTTGGGACACTACTAAGGTAACTAAATATAAATATTTTGGCAAGTTAAAGGCCACAAAGGTATTTTTGGTGACATTTTGTGATACAACAATTTATAAATATAGTGTCATTTCAAAGCATCAGCTAAATTCGTTTTTGCCAGCATTTTGACATGCCACTAATGTACAATTTTGTGGCATGTTTACATATCATTTAAAATATCTTTTATCATTTATTGCATTTTTTATGGCATGTTACTATGTCATTCAAAGATATTTTTGTGGCATTTTGATATGTCATTTATTATATTTTCCATGGCATTTTAGTTTGTTACTACATGCATCTTTTGTAGCATATTACCATGTCACTTTAACAAAAGAATGTGACATTTTGAGATGTCCTTCAATGAGCTTTTTGTGATATTTTAAAATGTCGTTTAATGTGTTTCTTGTTACACTTTTTAGTGCTATTAAATCCTATTTTTCTTGTAGTGTGTTTTTGGTCGCTCAGATGTTCTTCCATCTCTTCTTGGAGACGCTAGTTGTATTTCTGCTCCGGGGCGCCAAGGATATTCTTGATGACATTATCCATATCAGGTGGTCTTATGGTCCCCAGAGTGTAATCAGAGCTTGCAGGTTGCATTATATTGATTCTAGTCAATTCATCATCAACAGCCATGTTGGCATGCTGTTTCTGTTGTTATACCATACGGTCGCTGACGACGAGCTCCTCATCTTGTACTAAGCATGATATTTCAGTATTTTAGGATTTATTTTCTTATGATTTTTTAATGAAGAAAACATAAGTAAACAAATTTAAAAAAAAAAAAAAAAAAAAGTTAAAAGCTTCAGAAAACTTTAACTAAAATAGCAACACAGTATCCCACGGCCATGCTATTAAAATTGTTTGTTTTAAAAATTAAAAAACTAAAGTGTGTGCATACACAACAGTAAATAAAACTGAATTCTATGAATTGAGTGCCCTTGACCTAAGCTTCTTCAAATGATTGAGTACAAACATCATTGAATGAAATGCGAAGGAGAATGAATCGAAAATTAATAAGTAAAAGATTGAGTTTGCACAATGTACCAAAGAAGTAAGTAAAAAAAAAAAAAAAAATTCGCTTGAAAACAATTGCACTTAATAAAGCAAGTTGCCAATAGATTGTATAGTTGAGAGTATAAGAGTATATCAATTTAAATACAATATTATAAAAGAAGCCGACTCCTATCAGGTCTCTATTTGCTTGTGATGAGGCTTATCTTTAATATACTACAAGATATTCTGCAAATCTTGAAGTTGATCTACTGTACAAAATTGGTGCAACATGGGCTCTTCAGTATATTCACAGGGGCTTGATGTCTTCTATCGTTCACGAACCATCAAAATAGACCGCCACTACAACACAAATATTCTACCAATTTAATTTTGTTTTGTCATGAGCATATCTTTTAGTTTGGGTTTGGTTTAAGATGAACACTGCGTTATTGGGCATTTCTTCCTTGGTCCCATAAAAATAATTTTTTTGGTACGAACAGATAGTAAATTTCTTGGATTTTCATGTGAATACATTGTTAATTAAATATTTAAAATAAGATTGACTTTATTTCACAAATGCTGTCGGTATGAGTACTTTGTGTAACATATACCTTATTTTGTTTACTTGTGCGTTGGATATTACACGAGTTGAATTTGTTGGGCCCATTTTCTCCTTAGTTTTGATTGAGATTGCTCCACATGACTGTGCTCACTGATGAGGTTTGCAAGTACGTGTGTGAATTAGAATTCGACAAATCATATCAAATTGATCCCATTTAATCATAACATTTAATCATAACAAATCTATCACTAATTTTGATTAATGCATTCTTTGTAATCCCAAAAGATTACCCAAGAAAATGATTAGAAATGTTGAAACTTGACGCAACGAAAAAACGTCAACAATAAAGTCAAAAATTGATTATGATGAATGAGACACTTAATGAAATTCATGTAATTTTATGAAAGAACTGAGAAATATTTAACCTTTAATGAAAAACATTCCAATACCTTCTGCAATTTATTTCTTTCTAGATTCCAACTTCTTTTCTTTCTTACCTCATAATATAAGGTCATTTTTTCCTTCTCTTAAAGGGTCTCTCAGTTTAGAAAATTTTGGAACTCCTTTGAAAAAATTTAAGAGTATCCCTAAAACTATTGGATAGTGAGCTTACAAACTCCAAAAATATGACATCACAGTCTTATAAATTACTTTTAAAATATGAGGAACTTTTAACTTCTTTTTTTTTTAAAAAATTAATAGACTTGCTGATAACAGGTTTACTTATAAAATTATAATTATTGATATCATGATATTTTTAAAGTTATTTTACAAATATTTTTAAATAAATATAATCAAATACTCGATGAATTTCAAATTTGGATACAAGCCATATAGCCAATGGTATGCACCCGAAAATCTTGATATGTGTGTGTGTGTATATATATATATATATAATATATATATATAAAGTGCTTTAGTTAAATACATTAACAGCGAGTAGGAATAAGACAAAAATAATTGATATGCAATTGTCCAGCATGTTTTACTTAATACATAGAAAAGTATATATAAGGATAAGAGTTGCACAAAGTCCGTCTATTTAGAGAGTGTTTGGGTGAGCTTATAAGCTACTCAAAAAGTTTTATAAGATATTTGAGAGCTTATAAGATGTTTAAAAATGTTTGGTAATTTTTTTTGAAAAATAGCTTATAAGATGTTGGGAGTTTATAAAAAAAGTAGGAATTCCTAACTTATTTTTAAGATTTTAACAAACTTTCTTAATTATAATCATATTAATTACAAAATTATCATTACTAACATCTTATAAGTTTCAAGATCTTATTTTATCCAAACACTTTAAGAACTTATTTTTAAAAAAGGATCTGACATCGTATAAACTCCCAAAATATTTTATAAAATATAAGAGTTTATAAGATTTTTTAAATAAGTTTAACCAAACACCCTCTTAATTTATGTTTTATACATATAGTACATTACTAGATACTTTGGAATTTTGCATATCATTTCAAATAGAATGGGCTCGTTTGTTTTTGTTTTATGTACTCATTTTCATTTTCTGCTGAAAATGAAAATAGAGAGCCATCAACTTTCCCTCATTTTCACAGACATTTTTATTTTTAAAATATTCTTCTAAACAAATTCTTACACTCTCTTTTCATTTTCACTTTTCATCACTTTTCTTTTTTTCTACTCTCATTTGCATGATTTTTAATACAAAACAACACATTTTCCAAATACAACAAATTTTCAATCTGACATAATCATTACATTTTAAACAAAACATCCAAACTACATTTCATTTTTAAAAATACTTTTATAACTAATTTTTTATTATTTCTTTTCACCAAAAAATGAAAATTCTTCCAACAAACAAATTCAAACGGCCAAAAAGCTTTTTTGTTAGCTATTGAGCCATTCCCAGTCATTTTTAGAGCTTAATTCAATGGATGAGTTGGATTGAGAACATCATTGTCGCAATTGCAACCATTAAAAAATAAATAAATAATGAATTATTTAACTTTGAAGTTTTACCATACGTGAAAAGCGTGCTTATATTTGACTTTATTGCTAAATGTTCTTGTTTTACATAAATTTTAAATTGGTCCCAATTCGAAATGAACTCAAAATATCAAATAAAATTTAGACAAATTTAAATTAATAGTCTAATTCAAATTGAATTTTAGAAAATATCTGTAGACCATAAATCCGTAGTGCCTGTCCTTTTCATGCCAACAAATTAAAATGCAGTACTCAGACTTATCTGACATCAGCACAAGTGGTGAACCCTTATTGGCTGCCCCATATTACAATATCTACAATCCTCCAACTTTTGTCACACGCTGGGACCCACAAGCCAACCTAATGCGATAAATGAATATGATGTAGACCTTTGGCCGCTGAAAGAAATTAAGTCAATTAAATCACATCCATGAAATAATTAAGCCTAGTGTTAGGTCCTATTAGCATTAATTTTAATATCATATTTAAAATTTAATAAATAAATTTTTTATTTAAAAAATTATAATTTTTTTGCTAATTTATGAAAATTTAAAATTACAGGAATACAAGTGAAGAAATTATAAAAAGAGACAAATTGACATAAATGGATGGAAAAATCAGTACCTTTTTTTTTATTTTTATTAGTTTAGTTTTAATTCCTATATAATTAATTTTATTTGAATAAAATAAATGTGTGATAAATTAATAATTAATAGCAAATAATTTAACTTTTTATAAAATCGATACTCTTCTTATTACTTTATTATTTATTACGATACGTGGACTTGCATACTTGTTTGCATTATTGGTTTTGTACAACCAACACCTAGTTAATAATAATATTTACGACTGTTTAGAGTTCCTAAATCTGTTGAATCCAACTTTTGATATTAGCACCCTTTTTACGCTTTTGTGAAAATTTAATAATATATCCAATTGTGGTATCTGTTTTAATTTATCAAATTATTAGTTGTACATTTTCTTATAATTAATTTCTTAATACATACTCTTATTTGGAGAGTTTATTTTGATACAAACTTATTTTTTTATTTAGCAACGCTAGAAAAAGTAATAACTAAAAAATATAATTATGGTTTTATCATTTAATTCGTTAACTAATTTATTACTTTTTCTTCTTTTTTTTTTTTTTGTAAAAAAAAAACCAATTGATTGAATTACTTACTAAAGCAATAAAATCTTAAAAAGTTTTCAGTAACAATCAAATTGAACAGATTAATTTAGCTCGGTACTCAATATGGCATTTGGCGTACATCATTATTACTTTGACCAAAGCTTTACTTTCATTTGGTTTAATTTTTTCAAAAAATACCCTTAATAAGATTTTGAGGACGACAACCAGCCCATATTTTGCCAAATATTTTTCTCTTACAATTGATATCCACATTTCGAAATATCACATAAATATTTTAATTATTGTAATTAATCGACATAATGTTATATTTGGTTTATTTATTTTAAATTTATCATTCTTTTTTATTTATTTTTTTATGAGGTCATCATAAAATACAACTTCCTTTCCTACAATAACATATTTTCCTTAAAAATCCTCAACTACTTCTTTTTAGAAAAATAATATAGATAGTATGGAACTAGCAATAACAAAAATTTAGATATTTGCTATGGAAAAAAAAAATACAAAATTAATTTATTAGCTATGACTACAAATTATATATACAAAATTTTTGTAGCAAATGTAATTTTTTAACAAACATAAAAATTTATCAACTATCAATTTGTAATAATATATATAGATAAAAAGAAACATCATCATGTACGAGTTGATCATATTAAGAGTTAGGTATGAGAGTATTTATTTCAAATTCAAATATTTGATCAATTTCGTGACTAAAGTTATGAATTATTAGTATGAATTAGATACATTAATTATAGTTGATGCTATAGTTTTTTATAGTGGAGAGAATATGCATAATTATAATATTGAAAAATAAAAAAAATAGTAACTAGTTGTGAGCAGTCAATTTTGAAACGTGAATATGATTTTCCCAGTTTCTGATATTATCCGGCCAAATAGTACGTATAAATAGAAGTAATTAGTTTATTCATTGTAAATTCATCACATGGATGGAGAGGGAATTGTCAAACTTTGTATCTTTTGTTTCTTGAGGGAATATCCTCTTTCTTCTTTATCCCTTCTCTCTCTCTCTCTCTCAATAATTGGTTGGCTTCTTTGAAGCAATTTAAACAGTACGCAGTTGAAGATTGAAGTTTGCTGAATTTGACAATTATAAATTGAGAAGAAGAGCTGGAGAAGGTTTAAGGAAAGATGGCACAGATATTACTCCACGGAGATCTTCATGCAACTATTTATGAAATTGATAAGCTACATGCTGGAGTTCTTGGGAATTTCTTTCATAAGGTGCGTACCATCGAGATCCACTCCCACTACTCTTTCCTATTATCTTCTAATTAATTAGTAATTCCCTCCTCTGTTTCTGCTGTTATGAGGCCACCCGCCACCATAAGGAGGTATATATGAAATACTCACTTTGAAATTATGCGAAAAAAACACTTAACAGATCTGGTCTATATATTCATCTGGGTTGTTCATTATTAGATCAAAGCCTCAACACTCTTTTATCTGTATTATTTCAAGTCGCAAACACTAACGGGTCGGAAGCTGGAATTTGGGTCATGGGTGGATCTAATTGTAGTCGTCCTTCAATATTTAAGTCTAATATCAGAATACAGATGGAATTAATTAAAATTGAAAATGTGTTCATTTAAATAAATGAGAGGTATTTATAGTTTTCATAGTGATGAGAGTTGATGTACACTTGTCATGCTGGTTGTATACAATCTGATTGATGATGGATAGGATGATACCCGCCCTGTTTTCTACGATTGAAAATTTGGGTCGAAGATTGAGTCTGGTAGATCTGTCCAAAACTACATTGATGCTAAGAGTGTATTCATAAATTGAAGGACAAAATAATCATTACAAGTGAAAAATACCGTAATATTTTGAGTATTTTGATATTATTAGCATGTTAAAGGACAAAACTGTCATTATGAGGTTCTACCCATTTCATATACATTGAATTTGGAATTATTAAATGATCATTTTAGACAAGGACTCACCGTGAGCCAG
The DNA here is from genome assembly GCA_018894105.1 of Jacaranda mimosifolia. Taxonomy (NCBI): domain Eukaryota; kingdom Viridiplantae; phylum Streptophyta; class Magnoliopsida; order Lamiales; family Bignoniaceae; genus Jacaranda; species Jacaranda mimosifolia. Next base: position 22,492,420 of record CM032126.1, read on the forward strand.
ACGCCATATGGCTCATTTAATTAATATTAGTCTCATCGTCTCTGCTAATTTCATTTTTTTTTTTTTTTTTTTTGACCAAGTGGGTTAATTTCATGTAGCAAACCAAGTTTGAAAGCATTTAAGCTTGGGAGCTGCTTGTTTAATTTAATTATTTGTTCCAAGGACATCGCAACTTATCCAAATTGGTTAAGCTATTTTTTTAAACTTGATTAGAGAAAAGTTCAATGAAATTTAGTTTGATTTTTTATTTATTTATATATATACACGTGCATCAAGAATTTTTTTAATATTCGAATCTTAAATCTGACACATACAAATATTAGGATGAAACTATTGAACCAACTAACTATTGATAATTAAATTTAACTTGATGAATAAGCATTGCTTTAGCAACATTTAAGGCTTATAGTAAGGCTTATGATTAACGATGCGGACCTTTGCTATCTCCTTTTCTTTTCTTTCTTTTACTATCATTCTAATTTAGAAAGAAAAAGAAAAAAAAAAAAAAAAAAAGGAAGAAGAATAAGAAGGAACTCCATTCCAATATTGCTTGTCCAAAATTGATTTGGTATGAAACTTCCAATGAGAGTTAAAAAATCTAAATTCTGCATTTTTTTTATATTTATTGATTTTAAAAGAATGATAGTGAAGTTACATCAATACTTTCATGGAAAAGATGCTTTAAGAAAAATAAAAAAGTACTTTTGATGTGGCTTGGGGTTAATGGTTTAAAGAGGTTGTGGTCGTGGTCTATTCACCCTTTAGGTCAAGTGAATCTTTGTTGGATGGTTTAAGATTGAATCTATACCAAATTCGTTAGTGTTGCTGTAAGGGATACTTGCAAAAATTGTCGGATTCTCAAGTTAGATCGAGTAGATCAGATAATATAAGGGTAAGTAGGAAAAAAATGATAAGAGTATAATAAATTGTATAACTTTCAAATAAAATAAGTATAGGTATTTATACTTTATGGCAATTATTAAATACATAGTGAACGATTTAACACAATTTGTGATTCATGTCTATATAAATTAAGGGCAAATTTGGTTGGGTCAAGTTTGGGTTTGCTGACCGAATGTGACCCAATGACAAAAAGGAGTGGATCCTCTTGCATTAAGTGCATTTTTTGGTATTTATGAAGTCCCAATCAATTCTTAAAAAAAATTGAATTATTTTGAGATAACCGAAAAAGTAAAAACTAATAACTTTGGGATAGAAATTATTGGTGGACCAAATAATATGTAATAAAGTAAAAAAGAACTTGTAGGTCATGGCCAAATGGCCTTAATGGGATCCAGTTAGACCTGGCAATTGGGTACCCGTGGGTAATTCAATGACGGGTACCAATGGGTTGGGTAAATTTACCCACGGATAAATTTACCCGTCTTTTATTGGGTACGAGGTAGGGGGCCTGTTACCCATGAGGATGAGTAACGGGTAACCCGCGGGTACCCATGATTTTTTTTTTTAATTATTTAAAGATAAACATGATGTTACTCAAATATTAACTAAATATAACTAGGGAAAAAAAAAGATTTTAAATTTCAAATATTAAATTAAACAAATACCTAAAGTATATTAATAATATTGTAGTTTAAAAGTTATATTTTAAGTATTCAAAATCTACCAAATTTAAAGTACATCACATTCAAAAGTTCAAACTTAAATTCCATTACATGCCAAAAAAATTTTGAATTGAAAATTTAAATATCAATCAAACATTGTTATTCTTGTAGAAAAAGATGTTGTATCCATAGGAATATGCACAACAAGTTGTTTTAGAATATAATTTAATTTAATTTGTTATATATTTTTAATTTGTAAAATCAAAAACTAATATTTAATATTTACTTGTTACCCATGGGTACCCGTGAGTTGAGCCAAAAGATGGCGGGTAAATTAGGTATGGGTAAAATTACCCACAATTTATTTGGTAGAAGAAACAAGATCCATTACCCGTATTTTTTTGAGTACCCGTAAATACCCACGGGTACGGGTTGAATTTTGCTAGGTCTAGATCTAGTAGTTCTTTCCCTGTGGGACTAGCAAAGTTAGCTAGAAGCCTATAATAATTTATTGCATTTGAGATGTTAAAGTCTGTCCAGCTTTTTCCGTCAATGTTTGGCTGCTAAATGCTATGCCGCCATTGACGCGAATTGTATGGAGTGTGTGAGTTGAGACTTGGGACAAGTGGGGGCGGCCTCATTTGTTACCAATTCAATCAAACTTGTCTTTGGAACCGACCCATTGGCCATTACCCAGCAAGTCATTGCTATAAACTTTCATTATCACTACTTCTAAAAATTAGTAATAATTTTTTAATCTTTCATCTAACCCAACATATATATGAAACCAAATAAAATTAACTTTTATTTTTTCAGAAGGAAGCCAGTATTGAGGTTGTGTGTCTGAAACCATCTGATCATGATATATTGAGATACTAAATAAGATAAAAAAAAAATTATAATAAAGAAATTCATGGTATCAAATTTATTAAAGATTCAATATCATCAGCTATTTAAAAAATGCGTACCTTAACTCCGTTTTTGCTATGGACCAAGCAGATCTAGTGTTGTTTTTCCATTTGAATTGTAACTAAATAAGCTTTTTACTTTATATTTTATTTTGGAATGAAACAATTTTTTTAGTATGTTATTTTTATGATTATTTATAATAATGTTATCACTATAAAATTTTTACATGACTATTTTGAAAGTAGTGGTGTAAAGATACATTTTTATTTGTTCAACTCCCATTTAAAACAACATATTAAAACAAATAAGATTATTATTATTTTTTTTAGGAACCCAAGGAGTAATAAGTTTGTATTTTTGAAGCCTATTATAGATATTTCTTCTACTGACAGCGGCATAGCACCATATGCATATATAACCTCTCTCAAAGTGTCAAAGTGATTGTGATAGTGATATTGTCCAATTAAATTTAGAAATTTATCTTAGTGATGTAATAGAAAAACATATATAGGTTATTTGGGATATATTTGAAGTACTAAATAAGATGACAAATGTTAGAATAATTAAATTTTATTAAGGATATATATAATATATGAATTATGCCGATTATAAGTCAGTTAGATTGAAATTGTGACAAAAATAAGGAGCGTGCAATTTTTTTTTTTAAATATATATTTCATAAAATTGAAAACTTACATAAACAGGTAGACAACTCGGATGACTCTTGTAGATAAAGTTAAAGATTTTGAAACTTTAGAACTAACTCTGATTCTAGTCTATTCAACACACCCTTATGAATACAATAACCAAATACATTATGAATTAAATTTATATGATGAGATAAAATATTAAATCTATGGTTATGAATATTTTGAACTTTTATGATGAAAGCAAAATGTATCATTATGAATACTTAAAGTTATCCCCTGAGATCAAAATTAATATTATAATTTTGGATAAATACAATATGAACTTTTAGTTATAACAAATAAGATAGCTGTATTAAAATAAAATAAAAAATAAATTGACAACTAATGAAAAAAATTAATTTAATTAAAAATTTTAAAATTCTTAAAATTCAGAATTTGATTAAAATTGTGCAATTATGGGTCCCACACCATTATATTATATATAATAGTATAGATTAGCACCAAAATTCATATTGTTACTTGTTATATTTTCACTAATTTTCTTTTCTCCTGCTATTTGAAAGATCTATAATATTTAAATTTTCAAGCAATCATAACAAATTTGAAAAAAATTAAACAATTTTACTTTCTATTGTAACAATTGAGCAATCATTTTAGATCAGTTAGTATTAGAATGCAGCAAAGCACAGGCTAAACTAAATATTTAATTTATTGTGCAATCACTTGACGAAATTAACTATCCAATTTCTCGTGCAACAAAACGAGATTGATGGTTTCTACTTGATCTTTTACAATGGTTATGCATCTAATTTTCATATATAAACCAATAAGCAAGTCATACTTCTGTATGTTTTGTGTATGTATGTGTGTGTGTGTGTATACATATATATATATATATAAGTATGTTCTATCAATTGCAAGCTGTTCATTTCTTTATCTAAATGGCTGAAAATGAATAAAACTTGAACTGATCGAACCAAAGATGGATGCCATTTTTAATCATTTATTTTAATTTATAGTTCAGTTTTTACTTCATTTTATGAATATGTACGTATTAAGTCTCTGTGATCCAACATTAAATATTGTTTTAAGAAAATATTTAATAAATCTAATAGCTTTATTTATAGCATGGAAAGAAGATAGAACTATAGTTGAAATAGAAGATTTAGACTGAACGGGGGAGAATTCAATCTCATTCTCAGCATTGTTACAAACTTTAGAACTTTGTTCCTTTTAAGTAGATACAAGGGGGGACAACTTGTTATAAAACTATAGTTCCAACCCAACCCACTTAGTTTTGGGTTGGGTTGGATTTAAAATAATTTGATTGGGTTTGGATTGAGTTGAGTTTTAGTGGGTTGAATATGGATTGGATTTTAATGGGTTGAATGTGTTTTCTAAATAATTCAATCATATTTTAACCCCAAAATTATCTTGCCATTCTCCAATTCTCTCTTAAATTGCCAACTACTTTGTTCTCTCTCTCCTCATAATTACAAGAATATTTAATTTAAATTTTCATTATTTATGAAAAATTTCTTCCTATTAGGATTTTTAAACAAAAAATAATTACATCAACAAAAAAATTTATTGAATTTTTTATTTTTACTCCTAATTCAATTATCCTAATTAGATGTTGAGAAAAATACACTTGATTGGAAATTTGGAGGGGTGTAAATAAATAATTAATGATATACATAAAAAGAAAAATTGTAATGAAATTCTGCTAATTCAAAAGTAAAAAGCTTTGAAACATTGTTGCCTTCTTTTTCTTTTTTCTTTTTTCAATTGAATCCTAGATAGACAGCTCAAGGTCAAAATTTGAGTTGACACTTGACTCACACAAATTATATTTAAGTTATCATGTTTAACATTCTAAATAAATAAACAAATAAATCATAGGATCTTATTGTAAGAAAATCACCAATGCTTTTAAAATTGGACTGGACAAAAAACGATGACATTACTGGTTATTGATTCAATCGGTTCGACTGATGTGACGTCATAATGACACCATAATTATATTTATTTTTATAAATATATATAATATTTTAGTGTTAATAAAAACTAAAATTTTCAAAAATATAGGAAAACTATTATTTGAATTTTTTTTTATTTTTACTCATTTTTAAATTGTTCTTTAAAAAAATACTATTTCACAATTAATTAGCTACGAATGAATAATTTAATTAAAAGAATATTTAATATTAATTTAAGTGATCGTCCGCTTCATACTTCAAATTCAAGTAAAAATAAGTTCTTTCACACTAAATATTCAACATAATTTAAGAGAAATTAAACAAAATAAAATAACAAATTAGATATAAGCATCCATATATATATATAATTATTACTTTATTAAATTTCAAGAAAATAAATTTATGTTTCAAAAAGCTACATATCCAAAATCTTTAGTCATCACATGTTCAATTCATAATTCCTCTTTTTATTTTTTTATTTTTAATTTTTTAATTTTTTTTAATTTGTTGGGTACAATGTAAACATTTTGTACTAAAAAATTAAAATATTTTAAATAATTATGTTTTATTCATTAAGTGAGATTGTTATTTTGTATTAAAAGAAAAAATATAAATATTATAAAATAATAAGTAAATTATAAATTTACTTAATTTGATTTTACGTGATTAATATGGATTTAATAATAATAATTAATTAACATATGTCAAATAAAGATAAAAGGATTTGAATTTAATAAAATAATATAACAATGTATTTAGCAAAAAATTTACATTTTTTTTTTCTTTTTTGTTTTGAACCCGCCCAAATCTGATCCAACTCATTTTCAATCCAATCCATTTTTAACCCATAAATATAAATTTATTTTGAGACCAACTCATTTTGAACCCAACTCATATACAATTCAACCCACCCATCTGCCACTACTTAGTAGATACTGCTCCACACATATAAATATATGTGTGTGTTTTCATTCATTCCAATTGCTGAATTGCCTTGATACATTTCTTAAATGGAGGTGGTGGAAGGCATTGAGGAAGCTTTTGGTTTCAAAGACACTGCCTCAAAGCTCTACGCCACAATCGATTTAGAAAAAGCAAGGGTTGGCAGAACCAGACTGCTAGAGAAAGACACCACCAATCCTCGCTGGTATGAGTCTTTTCACATATACTGTGCCCACATGGCCTCTCAAGTAGTTTTCACCATCAAAGTTGACAATCCCATTGGGGCTGATCTTATTGGAAGAGCTTATATACCTGTCGAGGAATTAATTCTGGGAGAAGAGGTGGATAAATGGCTTGAAATCCTAAATGATGATCATAAACCCATACAGGGCCACTCCAAAATACACGTCAAGCTGCACTTCTTCGATGTTTCTCGTGAACGTTGTTGGGCTCGAGGGCTAAAAAGCCCCAAGTTTCCTGGTGTGCCCTACACCTTCTTCCCACAAAGGAAAGGATGCAAGGTTACTCTTTATCAAGATGCTCATGTTCCTGACAATTTCATCCCCAAGATTCCTCTTGCTGGTGGAAAGTACTATGAGCCACACCGTTGTTGGGAAGATATTTTTGATGCTATCTCTAATGCAAAGCATTTGATTTACATAACTGGTTGGTCCGTGTATACTGAGATTACATTAGTGAGAGACACAAGAAGGCCAAAGCCTGGTGGAGATATAACTATCGGGGAACTTCTTAAGAAAAAGGCGAATGAAGGAGTGAGAGTTCTGATGCTGGTTTGGGATGATAGAACTTCTGTCAAATTGCTGAAAGAGGATGGATTGATGGCCACTCACGATGAAGAAACTGGAGAGTATTTTCGTGATACTGAAGTGCATTGTGTTTTGTGTCCTCGTAATCCTGACGATGGACGAAGCATCATTCAGGATATAGAAATTGGTACAATGTTCACTCATCATCAGAAGATTGTAGTGGCGGATAGCGAAATGCCTAATGGAGATACAGAGAGGAGAAGAATTGTGAGCTTTATAGGTGGTATTGATCTTTGTGATGGAAGATATGACACTCAATTTCATTCCCTGTTCAGGACTTTGGGGACTGCCCACCATGATGATTTTCATCAGGCAAATTTTAAAGGTGCAACTATAGAGAAAGGAGGTCCAAGGGAGCCTTGGCATGACATCCACTGCAAGCTAGAAGGCCCGGCTGCTTGGGATGTTCTTTACAATTTTGAGCAGAGGTGGAGGAAACAAGGTGGCAAGGATTTGCTTTTGGAACTTCACGAACTTGAAAGAATTATAATTCCACCATCTCCAGTTACTTTCCCGGATGATCATGAAACTTGGAACGTTCAAGTGTTTCGTTCCATTGACGGTGGAGCAGCTTTTGGCTTCCCGGATGCACCCGAAGATGCAGCTAAATCCGGCCTTGTGAGTGGCAAGGATAACATCATTGATCGAAGCATTCAAGATGCTTACATCCATGCCATTCGTCGTGCAAACAAGTTCATCTACATTGAGAACCAATACTTCTTGGGAAGCTCTTTTTCATGGAACTCAAAGGACATCAAGGATGCAGATATTGGAGCTCTACACTTAATCCCAAAGGAATTGTCACTGAAAATAGTGAGCAAGATTGAAGTGGGGGAGCCATTCAGAGTTTACGTCGTAATTCCAATGTGGCCGGAGGGCTATCCCGAGACTGCATCAGTCCAGGCCATATTGGGTTGGCAGAAGAGGACGATGCAGATGATGTACACCGACATAGTTGAAGCCCTTAAAGCAAAGGGGATTGTAGCCAACCCCAAGGAATACTTGACATTCTTCTGCCTCGGTAATAGGGAGATAAAGAAGAGTGGAGAATATGAGCCCTCGGGAAAACCTGATCCTGATACAGATTACAGCAGAGCTCAGGAAGCTAGGAGAGGAATGATATATGTTCATGCCAAGATGATGATCGGTATGTGAAAAATTAACTTCTTTCCCTTCCTTTTCCTCATACAGAACTTAAATCAAACACCTATTTGACATTGCCACTGATGAAAATCTTTTCATTATTTCCCTTGGCATGTGCAGTTGATGATGAATACATCATCATAGGATCTGCAAATATCAACCAAAGGTCGATGGACGGTGCGAGGGATTCAGAAATTGCCATGGGAGCATATCAGCCATATCATCTATCCTGCAGGCAGCCAGCCAGGGGTCAGATTCACGGTTTCCGTATGGCTTTGTGGTACGAGCACATGGGCATGCTGGATAACTCCTACTGTCATCCCGACAGTTTGGAGTGCATTCAAAAGGTAAACAAAATAGCGGAAACAAACTGGGATCTTTATACCCGTGAAGAACTGGAGAGAGATTTGCCGGGACATCTACTTAGTTATCCTATCGGAGTCTCGGAGGATGGAACAGTTACTGAGCTTCCTGGGACTGAAAATTTTCCGGATACTAAGGCTCCTGTCCTTGGGACCGTGGCTCAGTTCTACCCACCAATCCTCACTACATAAATGATATATATATATATATATATATTATCAGTTATTCCACAAGTCATGTAATAAGAGGACAAGGAGATCAGCGGAGCAATGAAAATTCTAAGGTGGTGCATCTTTTATGCATAGTCCTCAATTTTAGATGTGTTGTGTGGTTAAGTCTTTGGAAATTGTTGTCATTTGTAATGTTGTGGTGATGTTTTGGCTTATTCATGAACTGGCTTGTATCTCGCTGGATTCAAGATCCCGGATTAATAATTATGTCATATTATGTTATGTATACATACTAGCATTATTCTCATGCTATGCACAAATTTTTAAAATTACTACATATTAATGTAATTGTTGAAATATAAATATAATTAAAAATAACAATAGAGAAATAAAAATATCGTAAAAATGTTCAAGTAATTGGTAAAATTAAATATAACTTTTCAAAATGGTGAAGTAAAATTCAATTTAAAGCTTTAAATTTAGTATTTAAAAGCTTGGAACATATAAAGACATCTCATATGTATGATGTCATGAAAAATAAATTTCTAGATTATTTAGTGAGAAATTAAAAAAATTTGAAACTTCCAAAACATAAAAGTTTATGAATATGATTATATACTTTATTAAAAAGAAGAAAATATTATAAAGTCAAAAACTAATTGCTTTAATAAATAAAAATATATAAGAAAGATATAGGACACAAGATTGACGATTTAAAAACTGTTTGGAAAAAACTAAAAATTATAATACTTTGAGATTACTTTAGACTTAAAAGATGCTGATATATGTTAGGTTAAAATTTTAAATATAAAGAATTAAAGAAAATATTGCTTGGCTAGGATTTTAAAAAGTCTTATTTAATTTTAATTTTTGATAAAAAAAAATAATTAAGCCAAGAGAAAGCTATGATAGGGATGATAAAAAAAAAGGTTAAATATCAAACTAAATATATAAAATAATTATAAAGTTGAAATCAATATTAGTATATAAGTTAATAGAAACCTCTTAATTTGACTCGTAAATTAATTATTGAATAATTAAGTGAAGAAAAGAGTTCGACATTAGTAACACAAAGTTAAAATTATAGTAAATTGATAAAGTAATTATAAACTCTAAATTGATCTTAAAATAGGAATTAGTAACAGGAAATGAGGATGAAATTAGAATGTAAAACAAAATATAGAAAAAATAAATTATTATGTTCATTCTCAAAATTTTTGTATAAATATAATCGAATCTTCATATTATATTTCAAAAATAGCAAAAAAAAAGTAAATAACAAAAAAAGTTGTAAACGTTTTAAACAATAAAAATTTAAAAATAAAAAATAAAATTGATTCATATTTTGATGTGTAACACCTCATTCCGGGTAACCTAAAGTTGAGATATCAAAACATTCCAATCAATAATTCTGAACCCAAAAATACAAGCAATAGCCCATAATTAAACTTTTCAAGCTTATCAGAAATAGCAGCGGATTCCAACTTAAACAAACATTAAATAATCCTGTAACATACAACACATAACCTAAAAACATGTCACACAATCTCAATTTCAACTTATTAGAAACAACGAAACATCAAACCGAAACAAACCTTAACAAAAGTATATCTTACATACTGCAGCCTTAAGGTCATCATCTAATATATCAACCATCTCTAAGCTTGAAACTTAACATACGAGTGCTCTGCTTATTGCCGAATTGAGATTTGGCAAATCACAAGTGGCCAAGCCTTGCCTAAACTTTGGTCACAGCCCTTGTACGAACCGTCTAGCCTGTCGACCTTCATCATCTTGTATGTAGGGAGCATACTATATTAATCGGCTAAAAGTAGCCTCGTACTGACTAACAGTTTGTGCCCCCTGTACAAGATCCATAAACTCTCTCTCTCTCTCTCTCTCTCTTGCTTACTTCACCACTTTTGGCATATATTTACTCATAAAGTCTCGGGTGAAATTCTCCCAAGTTCACTGGGTTCCTTCAGCCACCCACTTCTGATCAATCATCTTCCACTGACTTCGAGCAGAACCTCCTAGAAGGAACATCGCAAACCGAACCCTCGCTCACTTGAATAATGCAGTGTCTCAAAAATATTCTCTAAACTCTCAATTCGTTCTTCGACTTTTCTATCATTAGGGTCTCCTAGGAACTTCATGGGATTGAAACGAAGAAACCGTTCTAATGCTTGATCTTCAACCGTCTCATTACCAGCTTCTGCTCTAGCACCTGGCTATAGATCCTGTAGCAAAATTCCCGGTTCTTCCTGATACACAAGGTCTGTTGGCTAACTATCTGAAGGGTTTTGTGACACCTCTTCTTCTTGCATAGCTTGTGGGTAAGCAGGTACCTCTCGTCCTGGAACTTATCGGTCACCGACCCGTCGCCTATGAGGTCTTCCCCTTCGCCCGGGAGGTCTTCACCTCCTTCCAGCTCTAGGAGGAATGGGTATACCGGAACTTCCTTGAGATGCCATTCTAAGGATAAAAGAAGAAAAGTTAGATGAAATCAAACCAAACTCAAAGATACACAAGTCTAATCATCCTACAGTATACGACAAAATCCCATAGACATCCTATAGTACTGAACTCATCTCCTAATACCGACTGATCAATTCATCTTCATTCCTTAAATCACGCTGAATCTTCTCAATGCAAAACCCAACTAAAATTCATACCCAAACTAACCAAATCAAAAGGTCAGTCACAAATCCCAATAATACCCAAATGCCTAGGTCATTGGCAACCTAGGCTCTGATACCACCTGTGATACCCCACTCCGGGTAACCCAAAGCTAAGATATCAAAACATTCCAATCAATAATTCTGAACCCAAAAATACAAGCAATAGCGCATAATCAAACTTTTCAAGCTTATCAGAAATAGCAACGGATTCCAATTTAAACAAACCTTAAACAATCCTGTAACATACAGTACATAAATTAAATACATGTCACACAATCTCAGTTTCAACTTATCAGAAACAGCGGAACATCAAACCAAAACAAACCTTAACAAAAGTATATCTTACATAATGCAGCCTTAAGGTTATCATATGATATATCAAACATCTCTAAGCTTGAAACTTAACATACGAGTGGTCCTTTAACAGATAACATAATATTTACATTTCATATGCAGAATTCAGACTTAATGTGGGAATTTCTAATATGTTACAAAGCAATCACCAATCTATGCCCGAAGTCCAAGCTTAGCATTCAATCCTGTCTGAGAAAATCAAGATAAATGGGGAAATAAGTCCAAAGGACTTAGTGAGGGATAATTTTAAACATATATAATGGGGATCTGTTGAGGAAGAAATAGACTCAACAGATCATCAATCAACAATTAACAGAAATATAACACGATACGTTCAAACATTTAGGAACAGTTAGAATACGGTCAGGTAGGACAATTTCGAATAACATTTACATTGCAGTCAATCTTATATAAGCGTGATGACTTAACATATGGTAGATACCCAAGAGTATCCCTAGCACATCACAAACAAATGGAAGATACCTAGGAGTCTCCTTAGCATATCATAGATTGATGGTAGATACCTAGGAGTATCCCTATCATATCACAGACAGACGGTAGATACCTAGGAGTATCCTTAGCATATCACAAACATACGGTATGCCTAGGAGTATCCCTGGCACATTACTGATAGACGAAAGATACGTAGGAGTCTCCTTAGCATATCACAGACTGATGGTAGATACCTAGGAGTATCCCTAGCATATCACAGACAGACGGTAGATACCTAGGAGTATCCCTAGCATATCACAGAAAAATGGTATGCCTAGGAGTATCCCTAGCACATTACTGATAGATGAAAGATGCCTAGAAGTATCCCTAGCACATCACTGATGCTCAGGAGTATCTTGACACATCGATACCTAGGAGTCTCCCTAGATATCACTAACAGACGATAGATACCTAGGAGTATCCCTAGTACATCCCTAAAAGACAGATGTGCCAGCATGGCAACTAATAGTATAGAAAGTCAGACAGTACAGACAAATCAGTTAGATAGCCGAACAGACAATATAGCAAAACAGTCGAATACAGGCCAGTTTATATCATAACAGTACAAATAATAGGATAGATAACAGAATCAACAGATAACATATATCAGATAAACGTTCTGGGCGCCAGAACTAATAGAAATCAGAATCATAATAGAAATAATCCTCACAGGGGTGTTCGAACAAGATAACAGAATATCAAAGAGATTTTAATAGATCAAGGATTTCAATAACAGTACAGTTAGATTAGAAATAGTAACCCTCATAGGGGTTTATCACAAATACCGATAAGTCAAATGAAGTGCCAGGTTGGTAGACCCTCACATCCAGTATCCCAAACGAAGCTGTCGCCGCCTACTGCTCTGCGGAACCCACGCCGTCACCTATTCAAAATAATATTCCATAGTCAAATTTCTCGTTCCACCCTAACAAACTTCTAAAATTTGCATCACAACATTCTAATGTTATTAACTTATCCATTAGCACGATGATATAGATTATTAGCATATTACAAGAATCCTTCAATGAATCAACATTACTAGATCAATCACGACGGTCCATATCGAATCCAAAATAATATAATATCTTATTCTTTATTCACAAGGTCATGGTTAAGCCATATTATCATCCTAAACCACAAATTATGATTAAATGCCTTATATAATCATCCACAATTCATATCTCACTTATTCTTATAATATAATCCCTAATACCATTATTAAATCCAATTTTGGCATTTTTGCATGATGTGTCCAGGTCCACTACTCAATATTCCTTAGCGAGGGAATCAACACATATATATAGGCATATCATCATCCCCAAATTTCTATTCTTGGCATGGATACAAATTCAATAGGAAAGTATACATATGCATGCACACACACATATATATATATATATACACACAACAAAACTTTCTTCCAAGCCTTTACCACGAACCACTCAACGAGACCTCGGATTCACGAACCAATCACACAGTTGTGTTCGTCGCGTCGAGAGGAGGAAACTGTCATCTCGCCGTCCGCCACTCGCCGTCCACCGAAAAGTTGCAAAACCACCACCTTTCTTCACCTTTCGACGAGAGCTATCCAACGCCGCCCTTGTTTCTAAGTTTCGTGGCCTGTAGCTACTAGAATCGGGCTTCAACCGCCAAGAAATTCACTTCCGCCACCAAGCTCCAATCACTCTCAGCCGTCACTGCTGCCGTTCAAAACTCCCATGCAAGGCCACCAACATGTTCTTCGTGCTGAGGGCTCTTGAACTGTCCGCCCAGAACTCCGATTAGACCTCCCTACCGCCGGCTACCATGAAACCCGCGAGGTGGGTTTCCTTCCGCCTTCTCGCCACCAGTGGAGAAATGCTCGTCAATGGTGCATGTGTGGGTAAATGTGGCCAAAGGGTGAGGGTAAGATGTTTGGATGGTGAGGTGGTGTGAGCCATCGTCGGTGAGAGGGTTGCCGGGGAGTTTATGCCGCGGTGAAGAAATGGAAGAAAAAGGAGAAGGAAGAAAGAAGAAAGAAGAAAGAAGAAAGAAGGAAAATGAAGAAAATTCATGCTGCCCATTTTGTTTTGAAATCTAATTTTCAGAAATTAAAGATTGATCCCCTAAGCTTTCCTCCAGCCTGATAGTAAGTCCTTCAAAACTTTTGATTCTTCAATTGAGTCCTATAATCTTTTGAGTGCCTAACATCTAACCCTTTGACCTAAAATTATTTACCATGCAACCCCAAAAGTTATAGAATGTCATCCAAATTGAGTTTCTGAAAATTGCAAATTTACCCCAAAACTTTAAAAATCTTTGCAATCAAGTCCTTTTTTTCATTATTTCCAAGTCCTAAAATCCGATTAACCTAAAATCTTGATTTCTAAATCCTGATTTTCAGAAATACCAAATTTTTTTGGGGGTGTTCCATGATGGATTAAATAATGACCAATGTTATAAATTTAAAAACTTAATGGGTGTATTTTTTATTGAAATAACCATCTTATGATTTTTTTTATATAGATCAAAAAAAGATCTAAGAATATATATATATATATATTAATGAAGTAATATATAAAAAATTTAAAAAGAAGTTTGAATTATACATACTGACATACATAATTACGTATATATGAATAGAAAATAAAATTTAAAGGACATACTTGTAAAATTATAAATATTCAAAAAGTAAAAAAAATTTAAAAATATTAAAAACCAAAGAATAGATCTCATCCTATAAAATTATAAACTTAGATTAAAAAAAAAGAAAATTCAAAAATAAATTGAAATCTTAACAAATAAATTAACAACTTGATTTGAAGAATGAGTAAAAGGATACTAAAAGTATAACAAATTAAATAAAATAGAAATCAAATGAAAAAATTTATCAATAAATAAATAGAAAAATATAACTAATAAAAATGAAACAAAATAAAAAAATATTAAGAGAAATTAATATATATATATATATCATCTCGTAAAATTATAAAATTAAATGAATAAAAAGAGAAATTAAAAATAAAAAATTAAATAAATGAATTGATAACTTAAACTAAGTAATAAACAAAAAAGATACAAAAGTTTACAAATTTAATAGCAATAAAAGCTAAATGATATACTTTATTTATTGTTGAAAAGAAAATTATAGCATTAAAATTCAAAAAATTCCTTCCATCATTTAACATGCCTAAAATAAACAAAAATAAAATAAAATAAAATAAAAAAGTTAAACAATAAAGTCAAACAAACAATAAACAATTGAAGAATGAAATAAAAAGGCACACGAAGTGATAGAGAAAAAAAATACTAGAAAATAAAGAGGCATACAATGAATAAAGTGAAAAAATGCTAGAAACTAAGAAAATTAATAAAATGACTTTCGAAACACTATATAGATAGTGGTCTAGATATAAATTAGTTATTAAATATAATAGAAAAATAACAAAAAATTTATCAAATTATAGAGTTCAAATGATCAAGAAATCTTCCACATATTGAGAGTAGAGATGAAAAAGATTTTGTAGATAATATACAATCATTTTTTGATATTAGAGATAAATAAAGAATAATTTGTTCTAATCAATAAAATGATTTAAAAAAATCTAGATATCTTTAAAATGAATTTTAAAGACCAAAAATCAATTTTAAAATTTAAGTAAAAACTCAAAAATTCTAAAAATTCAGAATTTGATCAAAATTTTATAATTGTGGATCCCACACTGTTGTGCTATATATAATAGTACTAGCATAAACCCCGTGCTATGCACGGTATATTCACCTAACTAATAAATTAAAAAAATATAAATATGCAACTAATTTTTTGTGATTTCACATATAAGTTGTTACAAATTTTCATATTCTATAAAAAAATAGTTAAGTAGTAATATTTAATAGTATTCATTAAAATAAAAATGCTATAGTACTTTAAATAAAATTATTAATGTGAAGAGAGCAACATACATAACATATGAGGGAGTATATATATATATATATAAATAAATATACACCAACACCTTACCCACTTCAAACTTTATCTTGTAGAGGATCAATGACTTTGATTTCAAGTTGTGATCTAATTCATTTGGGTCAAGTGGTTTCACATAAAAAATACAATATAAACTATTTCAAAATATCTTTTAGTAATAAATTTATTTTGGTCCAAAATAATAAGATTCTTTATTAGTGTGAATATCTATATTAAATCAAGAAGCAGTTCAGAAATATATAAAATATTGTCTAAGAAATTCTTGTTGCATACAAAAAGAAATTATAAATAGAGATAAAACTACAAAAAATATGTAGCACATCAAAATAGGATATTTATAAAGAAACTTGGGTTATCTAATTAATCAAATAAAAAGGATTTTTAATGAATAAATAAAACTAAATTAATTAATGAAAATGAAAAAACAAATTAAAAAGTAGTCCTTAAAACCAAGTAAATATGAAAAGTGAAAAATTGGTGCACATAAATACATATTTTATACATACATTATTTACACAAATGTAACTTGAAAAAATTGAATTAATTTGATAAAAAAAATATGAATAAAAACCACAACAAAATAATGAAAGTGAAAATAACAATAATAATTTCCAAAATTAGAATTAAAAGATGCCTTTCAAACATGATATTTATAGTCCAAAACAGAGAAAAGAAAAATACATATGAACTTGGAGAATATTGAATAAAAATATTAACCCAACAAAAAGGAGTTATAATAAATTACAAACTAAACCAAATTATTATAATTGACAAAAGAAAGAAAGAAAAAAAGAAAAAGAGAAAGAAAAAGAGCAAAACTTGCAACTTAAAGAAATACCTTACACATCCTAGTAAAGGTTCAAAACCCAAAATGACAAAAGCGGATGTGAAGAATAAAAGGAAAAAAGAAGTAAGGTGGTTTGCAAGTAATTGAAAAGAAAAATACTTTCTAATTTTTTAAGTTTATCATTGTTAAATATAGATCATCTACTTATAATTCTACTATAATATCTTTTATTATTAGCAAAACATTTATTCATCACACACACACACACACAAAGAAAGAAAGAAAGAAAAACAAAGATTTAAATGATAATTGAGCAACAAATACATCTATACATGATGTTATGTTTCTCATGCGTATATTGAAAATGAATAAATATAAAGATGAAAAAAATATATGAATGCTGATAGAATGTGATGAAAGTTCACTTGAAAATTTAGAATGAAAGAGTTATCTTGAAGAAGAAGGAGAAGAAGAAGAAGGGGAAGAGTGGAAGTAGAGATAAATAAGTTATAATTTGTTTAATAGGATGGAATTTATAGAATAATTTTTTTGTAGGAGTCCTTAATTTGGTGCTCATAAAACACCTTTTGAATTTTAAATTATTTGTTGAAAGAAAATCAAAGATAAGATACGATCATATCGGTTAGGATAATAATCAACAATTAATAAAAATTTTGAATTTAATTAAAAAACTAAAAATTCTTAATATTTGCCACTTGGCCAAAATTGCAATCAAAATTGCATAATTATAGGTTCCACACCATTGTGCTATATATAATAGTACTAGTATTATTCTCGTGCTATGCACGGATTCTTTAAAATTATTATATATTAATGTAATTGTTGAATTATAAATATAATTAAAAATTAACAATATAAAAATAAAATTATCGCAAAAAATGGTCAAATAATTAGTAAAAAGTAACTTTAAGATTATTCAGTGAGAAGTTAAAAAAAATTCTAAACTTCCAAAACTAAAAGTCTATGAATATGATTACATATTTTATTAAAAAGAAAAAAATAATATGCAACCAAAAACTAATAGATAGTTGCATTAAAAAATAAAAGTATATGAGAAGGATATAAAACACAAGATTACTGGCTTAAAAGTTGTTGGAAAAAATTTTAAATTATAATACTTTAAAATTACGTTATACTTAAAAGACAATGAGTGTATATTAAGTTAAAACTAAAAATATAAACAATTAGATAATATATTGGCTGCCAACAATTTAAAAAATTTCTTATTTAATTTCAATTTTTGAATAAAAATCAATTAAAAATATATGACTATTTATACATAATTAAAAATATATGAATATAAAATAAAATTAAATGACATACTTCTAAAATTATAAATATTCAAAAAGTGAAATAAATTTTAAAAATATTAAAACAAAAAAATAAATCTCATCCTATAAAACTATAAACTTGGATGAGCAAAAAAAAGCAAATTGAAAAATAAATTACAAAATTTAACAATAAATTAATAACTTGATTCAAAAAATGAGTAAAAGGATGCTAAATGTATAATAATTTAAATAAAATAAAAATTAAATTACAAAATTTACCAATAATTAAGGAGAAAAATGTAACTAATAAAAATCAAGTTAAATTAAAAATATGAAGATCAGTTAACAAATCTCATAATAAATGAATTGATAACATAAACTAAGTAGTAAACAAAAAGATATAGAAATTTACAAATTTGATAGTAATAAAAGCTAAATGATAGACTTTATTTAGGTTGAAATGAAAATTATAGCATTAAAATTCAAAACATCTTTTCCATCATGTAATATGCCTAAAATAAACCAAAAAAAGAAAACAAAATAAAAAAGGTGAACAATAAAATCAAATAAACAATAATGAACTCTTTGAATAATCAACTAAAGATGCACACAAAGAGATAGAAGAAAGAAAAATGCTAGAAAATAAAGAGGACACAAAGAATAGAATGAAACAAATGCTAGAACCTGAGAATATTAATGAAATGACTTTTTAAAGATTTTATATATAGTAGTATAGATATAAATTAGTTATTAAAGATAAGAGAAAATTGCGAAACACTTATCAAACTATAGAGTTCAAATGATTAAGAAATCTTCCATATATTGAAAGTAGAGTTGGAAAAGATTTTGTAGATAGAATGCAATTATTTTTTGAGAGTAGAGATAAATAAAAAATGTTGTTCTAATTAAGAAAATAATTTCAAAAAAGCAGATATCTTTAAAAGGAATAAATAATATCAAATTTAATAACTAAAATTTAATTTTTAAATTTAATTAAAAAACTCAAAATTCTAAGAACTAAAATTTCTTCAAAATTGCACAATTATGGGTTCCACACCGTTATGCAATATATAATAGTATAAATATGCATAGAAGAGTTTTAACACATCTAAACATTTATAACATTATCTCATCAATGATATGAAAGAGATAATATCAATTTCGATTTATCAACTAAAAAATTAAAAAAGAAATCTTTTATCTAATGAAGATTTTTTTTTTCAAATATAATACATACATATCAGTTAGAGATAAATAAGAATAAATATATTTAAAAATCAAATAAATAATATCAAATTTAATAACCAACAACTAATGAAATTTTTTGAATTTAATTAAAGAATTCAAAATTCTAAGAATTTGCCACTTGGCCAAAATTGCAATCAAAATTGAGTAATTGTAGGTCTCATACCGTTGTGCTATATATAATAGTATATATATATATTCCCTTTTTGTGCAGGTTGGCTATATTATCCTAATCTAAATCTAAAGCAATATTGGGCTTGATTTTCTATAGTATTTTTGGGAAATATTTGAGAAAATAAATTTTGAAAAAAAGTGTGGAAATCTGGGGTGGGGGTGTGTGTGTGTGTGTAATTTTGTTTCGAAAATGGCATAGATAATGTTTTTAGAAAGAATTATGTTTAATTTTATTTTGAGAGGGATAATTGTTATTATGGATATCAACTAGTCAAACATTTTCTTATCTCGGAAGTGGTGTAAATAATATTTTTATGTTATTATTTATTTTATGATATAGTGATAATGATAGATGACACATATATATATATATATATATTTATAATATAATGAAATGGATACATGATTAATATTGGTACTAATATATTGATTGTATATTTGTTCGAATTAAAATATTGTTGAGATGATATATTTTACTGAATGACTGTTTCATTGTTTACATTTCTATTAATAGAAAATATAAATACAGGTTAATATAAATTTATATTAATCAAGGCAATTGCTGATATATATGACATAAACTATATCTACACACGGGCATGTAGGCGCGTCAATTTGATTTTTATTCAATACGACACACACACATGGATAATATGATTTTTTTTTTTTTTTTAAGCATTGATAATATCAGTTGAAAAAGCGGTCAAATGATACGATAACCCTGCGCAATGCAAATCAAAATCCTAAAACACCGCATCAACTAAAAGATATGGAAACCCAGATCCTCACTCCTAGACCACAAGGAATTGATTCTTTGCTCTTACAAATTGAGTCTAGCCCATTTCCAGAAAATGAAATTGGGTGAAGCCCGTTTGGTTTTATTTTCAAACACACTTTTTATATTTTCTACTATTCCACAAATAAAAATAATCACTTTTTAAAAATTTTCACCCAACATAATCTTCATTTCTATTTTCAACATATATTTTTCAATAACATATTTATTTTTTCCCAATAACCTATATATATTCTCCCTCTATTCTATTATTTCTATCTCTTTTCACTTACAACCTATTAAAATCAACATAATCATTACATTTTTAAATATTTCATCCAAATACATTTTTATTTCCACATTACACCGCATAACTAATTTTTACCATTTTAGAAATGATGAAAATAAAAATAAAACCAAAAGCGTAATTTCAAAATCTACTCTACCTTGCTTGCGCCTCACAACTGTTCTTGTTCTGCTTCCTTCAATATCTCTAGGACTTGTTTGTTTGTATTTTTTAGGACAAACTTCAACTGTCATAACATTTCCAAACTAGTGTTTGCATTTCTCAAGACTACTAGTCTATTATCAAAACAATATTTCTTTCTTCAAAATACCTTTCTAAAACATATCACAACCATACAAATATAAGAATTCAATTATTACATTTATATACATTGTGGCGCCCCACTCAGGATAACCCCTAAGTTGAGATGCCACTCCAATTCAATCTTAAATCATAACTCACAAGACAGTCAATAGGCCCATAAGAAAATTTTCAAAATCATCCAAGACAACAACATGCTCCAACCTAACAGATTACCACAAAAGTACTATATACATGCCATAAGTCATCCCATAACATTCAACACAATATATACATACCGCAGATATTGAATTCAAACTTAACATATCACAACATTTCTAAGTCAAAGTGTAATGATTAGATGAACCATAAGCACATATAATCACATAATCTATTACAAAATAGATTCTCTTGCCCAGGCCAAAAGTTCATATCCTTTATTTATTCATGTTTAGGAAATCAAGAATAACATAGAAGGGTGAGTCATAAGGACTTAGTGAAGGATAGTAGAAAACAAACACATGGATCTGTCGAAGAAACAGTAATTCAACATAATATTAACTGGCATGATAATACAAGGAAAACACGAACATGTCAGAACAAAGACATTATTAGATTCCAGGCTACTAGTGGGTACTAGCTTGGGAGTTGTTATAATCGGCTCGAATGGCCCATGTAGTCTCAATCGATTCAGTTTGGGAAGTATTGTCATCGGCTTGCTCGGCCCGAACACAAGTTCGATCTAGACCAGGAAAACTAGATCATCTTTATTGCTCCTTGATCAGTATACAAATGGGAGCAGCAAAATCCAAACGTAATATACAATTCAAATAACCAAAGCATGACATGCATATAAGATTTTCCTTATTTTCGTCATTTTGAACATATAGCATGTCCCGAGCTTAATAGCTGGGATCAATAGTCCAAAATTTATCCCATATAACAAAATAAGTGATAATAAATGCCAGCAAGGCCATACAAACAAAATAAAGAACAGTTCAAATATGCCGACAAGGCAAATCAATCATATACAAAATAGATTCAGATAAGCCGACAGGGCCAAACAAGTGATAAGCAGAATGAATTCAAACTGATTGATACCAGATAAGATAATAGAAGTTCTTGGCGCCAGAACAGGCATGCTATATTCGTATCAGAAGCAAAATCTAGGAAGCAACCCTCACAGGGGTATACGAATAAATTAATAGATAACAACAATAATTTAAACAATTCATAGAATCTAAGGATCAAGATTCAGTTACGGAATAGGAACCAGCTTAACCCTCACAGGGGTTTTGCACAACAACATATAGAATTATACAAACAAGTGCCAGATTGGCAGACCCACATTGGGGTACGATAAATAATGAGTATGCTTATATAGACAAGTACTAAATCGAGAGACCTTCATCTCAATAGCCTCAGAATAATGCTATCATAGCCTATTGGTCTGCGAGACCTAACTCCTCGTCACCTAATCAAAAGAACAAATTTACTGTCAAAATCCTCGTTTTGACCCTAAAATCACAATTATATGGGTAGCAAATCTACAATCGATAATTACTTGGTTAATAGGGCATTTTTGGGTTCGTTTAATATTGTCGAGAGGGAAAATGCTAATTATACTGTTAATACCGAAGTACTCACGAGATTTATATATCTATTCCAGTTAAGGGTTATAATTAGATCCTTAAATTATATAATTAACCTTATAACGATACACAAAATTGATAATAATGGCCCAACTATCTTTAATAATCCAATTTGTCACTTAGGCCTCAAATCCATAGAATTAGGGTTTAATCATTTAATTAACTTAATCAACCATAATTTACATATAATAATACAAATTTGGGTCCACTAGGCTCATATAGTATACATGCATGGCTTTATTTTTTGATCAAATCGCGCGTTCTTCATTTGTACAATGTATCGCAAGAATTGGAATAGACATACATACACATGCAATACAAATTTAACCCCAATTTTGGTCAATTACCCAAGTTCTTCTTATCGGAGATTCAACACCATAAACCAACACCACCACTAAAACCACCGCAACGAGGCGAGAATACTGCTTCAGCATCGCCGTATCCGGAATTGCGTACCACCACCACCACCATCACTGTTAGACACCTCTTAGTGAGAGCAATAAAATGCCCAAGATAATTTCCAAAACTACCGTCGAATTGCCACTCAATTTGTCGGAAAACCCAACTGGGTCTCTCACTCGCTGCCGTGTCAAATTCTCCTATGTCGTCAGCCCGTTCACAAAATTGAAAGCACCGGGATACTCCTTGAGCTAAACCCATCAAAACCCCTAGCTTGGACTTTAGTTTCCATCACTGAAATTGCTGCGCTCGCCACCACCTATTGGTGTTCACTTTGAGATTCGATTTTCCATCATGTCACGGTCAAATTTGGGGGTTCTTGGTACCGGCATGTTTACCGTGAAGAGATGAAGAGAATGATTGGTTTGTTTTTGTGTTTTACCCACACCGGTGAGAATTGGTTGGAGGAGGTATGATGGGTCTTGCATGTGAGAATTAGGTAACTTAGGGGGTAGGTCGATATTTGTAGGTACTTTCTAAAAATTCTAATTTGACCCCCATAACTTTTCTCAAATTTTCATTCAGACCCCCAGATGTTCAAATCAACTTACACTTTGATCCTCAACTTATTGGTTTCTCGAATTGACTCAGTTGACCTAGAATATTCAAAAATTGGCCTCCAAAACTTTCAAGACTCTTGAAATTGATTTTTTCTTATTTACATAATAACCCCTAAACTTTCAAAATTCGCACAATTAAGTCCTTCATATCTATATTTTGAGCCCCAAAAAATTTGTCAAATTAATATTTTGGTTTTTAAATCTTATTTTTTAAAATGTCAAATTTTAGGGGTGTTACATACACATAAACAATTAATGATTACAATTTACATATGCATACATAAACAATTTACTTTGGCCCATTAACAAAAATTGGAGTGATGCAATATTTACATAAAATTTTGTCTTCCACAAAATATTTCCAAATTTTTTTTTCTTCCCAAAACATTTTGAAACAACACCCAAAATAATAACAAAGAAACATCACAATCTTCAATCACTATTGAAATATATTCTCCCAAAATATTTTTTTTTCAAAATATCCAAAACACAACCAAATGAACCCCTCATTTCTCAAAACTAAGGGCCCGTTTGGTTTTATTTTTATTTTCAGTTTTCATTTCCACCATTTTCAAAATTTGAAAAGTTAGTGAAAATGAGTTGAAAATGAGTTTGCATTTGGATATATTGTTGGAAAAGTAATGATTTTGTTGGTTTAGTAAGTTGGAGGTGGAGAGAGATAAAAATAATAAATTAGAGAGAGAAGATATATAGGTTATTGGATAATGTATTTTGAGAATAAAAATAAAAATGATGTTGGGTAAAAATGTGTAAAAAATGATGTGTTTCCATTTTCAAATAGTAAAAAATGTGAAAATGGCGTATGAAAATGAAACCAAATGGACCCTAAAGATCCATCCCTTGCTGAGGTGTGGAGATGGCATTTAGGCTTCTTGATGTCATTCTTGTGGGACTTGTATGATTGATTTTGGGACAAGTGATTCTTCGATTTCGCCATTTTTTGTTCACTTTTCACTTTTTGATGAGGGAGGTGCTAAGGAAGCTACGGGATGACGTATAGATAATATGACTTAATATTGAATGTGTGGAAAAATTATGAAAGTTTTTGCTTAGAATGCTGCCATTAAATCCCTTAGTTGCATTATATATATACACACACTACAAAAAGAATATATTATTAATAATAAAGAATGAAGTGACAATATGACAATTGTTACTAATGATATATATTAAGTGACAATAAATTTTATTTATTATGAATAATACTTTTAAGTGATAATAATATTTGTTTTATCACAATATGATATAATATGCAGAGGAACGTTGCTCTCAAAAGTAATAACAGAAGTTTAGTGTAGCACAAGGATCCAATAAATAAAGCATAAAATTGCTAAATAAACTAGGCTACAATCGAAACCAAAGATCTAATCATGCTCTAGATTCAGATTTGGATGAAAGATTACTTTAAATGCTCAAAATCCATGGAAAAGAGGAAGAACACTTCAACACTTGAAAAACTGTCTTCCAACAGCGCAGCAGATTTAGGGCAACAGTTGCCTATCCAAATCAACTCGAAATTGGTTGAAATTTGGATACAAGATCACCAACACCTTGATGAAGTTTCAGTAAAAAAAATTAGCCAAAACAGAAACTCGGTAGCCACTCCAGAAATGCCTCCAAATAGACTGGACTACAATGAATCTCCAAAAACAAGCAATCCAAGTTATGTGATAATCCACACACCAATGGAAAATCCAAATTTCTCCTAGACCAGCTGGAAATTCAAAGAGAGATGAGAAAGGATGAAGGCTGAATTTAGGAGGAGGGAGAGGTGAAGAAAATGTGAAGCCTCAACACATGAGAGTATCACAAAATTGGAGGGAAAATGGAATCTAACTTTTAGATCTAGATTTTGCCAACTTAAGCTTCAAGTGGCGGGCCACTATATCCTTATATAGAGGGAGGGAAGGTCTGATTCTAGTTGGCATCACACCTCCCATGAAGTGCCACCTAAACAAGCAAGTTGCATGTAAAATCACATTTCACTTGCATTTAAATTTCATTTGGAATCTTCATTTGATCTCATAAAATGTTGTCCAAATAAATTCAAATGCACACCAAATGAACTCTTTCATTTTGAATTTCCCTCCAAATTAATTCTTCACATTAATTAAATTAATCCCTTAATTTAATTAATTAACCTTGACTTAACTCTTTAAGTTAATTAGCTTAACTCTTTAAGCTAGAAGGTGTAAACTTAACTCCTTAAGTTAACTTGACTAATTGATAGTCATGTGGCACCAATTAAATTAACTCCTTAATTTAGTTGGTCTAATTTAACTCCTTAAATTATTGAGAACAATTTAACAATTAAATTGATCAAGCCAACATGACCAAAAATTGTGTCAACCATTTCCCTCCAAAATCGGTCAAGATGAAATTTCTCTAACTCTTAGAAAATTCATCATCAAGTAGGATTTTCAATTGGTTTTTGTATGTGACTCATTAAGTTGTACCATTCATTGGACATTGGCTCCCAACTCTTGTGACTTTTGGAATATCAAAATATTCACATTAGTTTAAACTCTTTTAAACTAATAACTCAATTCAATTAATCTCCATTAATTGAAGAGTATCCAATCTCTATGGTCGATGTCCAACCTCAAGCCCATGGAGCCCAACTAATTAGCTGAATGAATATGCTCTTGGAGAACTATTCTAGCTCTGCGCTTACCATGCAAATACAGTCCTTTCATCTCCTATCTCCCGAAAGGGGCATGAGGCAAGATATTTTTCGGCTTCCCAATAGCTTGGATACTATGTTTCTATTCCTAATGTTCAATTTCAATTTATGACCTCATCTTTGGAAAACTCCTTTTTCAAGTTATCATACTTCCTTGCGCAAGGACTCTTTGGAATCGATCATTATGAAATACAGAGGAGATGCACTTGCCCTTCACAACAACAAGGAGTCGGTTCCCATCTTGAATCTCACAAACCTTCATGCCTAAGTAGCTCATATCCAAGCTTAACTCGAAAGACCCTCAAAGTAGTTAAGAAAGAGTCAAAGCATGAGGACCTAAACACAAGGTTACCATGGATCCTCAGGTCAAAGGACTACTTATATGCACTAACGTAAGCTGGAGAATTTACCTCTACCAACTTTCCACTATGGCTATCTAGTGGATTCTTCGGGGACAGATCTTCAATAAACTTGTTCTCTAACAAGCATCTACTAATATGCACCCATGTCTCACACTGTTTGCTCATAAAATGGAACAATATCCAACCCTTGGATTTATGCATCGTTAGTGTAAGTCTATTTGAATCTTAGATGTCATGTCTCATAAGATTCTATGACTTGGAAGATTTAAGATCACGACCGTATAAGACTTATTTCATGATCACCACCTAGTGCCTAACCAAGTCTCGTAGTCTTGTGTGATCTAAGGGAATCAACTAAATGCTAGTGAAGTAATAAAAGCATAAGATGAAGATAACCATTTATAATGAATATCATTCAATCAAGATTGTATCACAAGTGAAATAGTTTACATGCCAATCTAATTGATTGCCGGGCATTATTCCAACAATCTCTTACTTGCCCTAAAGCCAATTCCCCATAGTCTTAAGACCCATCTTCTTAAGATGTCCTTCAAAGACCTTTTACGATAGGGGTTTAGTCAGTAGATCTACTATATTCTTTTTCGAGGCAACCCTTTCTACTTGAATGTCGCCTCTATTAATGATCTCCCAAATCAAATAATATCGGCTCAAAATGTGCTTGGATCATTGATGAGATCTTGGCTCTTTAGCTTGCGCTACCGCCCCATTGTTGTCACAAAAGACAAGTACTGGCTCAGTAATGCTAGACACTACATCCAACTCTTAGATGAAGTTTTTATCCAAACACATTCCTTTACAGCTTCCGAAGCTACAATATATTCCACCTCTGTGGTTGAATTGACCGTAGTATCTTGTTTGGAACTCTTCCAAGTCACCGCGTTGCCATTGAGGCAAAATATAAATCCAGAAATGGATTTTAGGTTATCTATATTGGATTGAAAACTAGAATCCAAAAGCCCCTCGAGTTTCAATTCTCCATTACCATATACCAAATAAAATTCCTTAGTCTTTCTCAAGTACTTAAGGATTGCTTTAATGTCCATCCAGTGACATTCACTGGGGTTGAATCGAAAATGGCTCATAACAGTTAGAGTGTGTGCAACATCCGATCTTGTACATTGAACGTAATACATTATGCTCCCTATGGTGGATGCATAAGGTATGTAGGACATTCTATGTCTCTCGTCATCAGTCTTAGGGGTCATAGACTTGGAGAGACGAAGACCGTGTCCTATAGAGAGGAATCACATCTTAGATTCTTCCATACTAAACTTCTTTAGTATCTTGTCAATGTATGGTGTTTGGGAAAGCCCCAGCATCCTTCTTGATCTGTTTCTATAGATACATATTCCTAATACATAGGATGCTTCTCTCAAATCCTTCATGGATAATTGTTTGGATAACCATACTTTAGTACACGCTAACATTGCTTTCTCATTCCCAATGAGAAAAATGTTATTGACATAAAGCACAATAAACTGTATGCTACTTCTACTAGCCTTCTTGTACACACAAGGTTCATACACATTTTTGACAAAGTCAAATGATTTGACTATCTTATCAAAATGTATGTTCCAACTTTAGGATGCCTGTTTGAGTTCATAAATGAATCTCTCGAGTTTGCAAATTTTTTGCTCATTCTCTTTGGATGTAAAACCTTGTGGTTGCACCATAAATATTTCTTCTTCAATGTTTCCATTGAGGAAAGCAGTTTTCACATCTATTTGCCCTATCTCATAGTCATAATATGTAGCTATGGCAAGTAAAATCCGAATGGACTTAGACATAGCGACCGGTGAAAAGGTTTCCTCGAAATCAATACCGAGTTTATGAGTATAATCCTTTGCCGCTAATCACGTCTTAAAGGTCATTACCTCTCCATCGACTCTTAGTTTTCACTTATAGATCCACCTGCAACCGACGAGTACCATACGCTTTGGTGAATCTACCAAAGTCCATAATTTGTTGGAGTACATGAAGTCCATTTTAGATTTCATGGCACCAAGCTAATGTCTCAAATCTATATCCAACATAGCTTTCTCGTAGGTCTTCGGATTACTATCCAATTAGCTCATCTCATGAAGGAATCCGAACCTTTTATCTTGCTTCTTGATTTGGTCCAACCTTCTAAGAGGTTGTGTGTTAGGCTCTTGTTGTTCACTTGTTTCCACCGTTTGTCAAATTTGATGATCATCTTGAACTTCATCCAGTTCAACAACACGCTATTTCTATCTAATAGCAATTGCTTTTCCAAAAAGTAGATGTGTATCGAAACAAAAACTTTTTGTTTCGAGGGATCATAAAAGTAATAACCCAAAGACTCTCTTGGGTATCCTACAAACTTGCACAAGGTGGATCTACTATCTAACTTGTCCCCCACTAGCTGTTTCACGTAAGTGGGAGACCCTCCAACCCTTAGAAAAGAGTAAGAAGGTGCTTTGCCAAACCACATCTTATGCGGTGTTTTTGGGACCGACTTTGAGAGTACCATGTTAAGTAGCCTCGCCATCATATCTAGGGCGTATCCCCAAAAAGATATAGGCACATAAAAAAAACTCATCATGGAACGTAACATGTCCAATAAGATATGATTTCTCCTCTCGACTACTCCATTATGTTGGATTGTGCTTGGTGGAGTCCATTGAGAGAAAATCCCATTCTCCTTTAGATAATCTAAGAGTTCGATACTTAAGTATTCTCATCCTCGATCTGATCGAAGAGCTTTAATACTAAGTCCCTTTTGCTTTTCTATTTCATCCTTATACTCTTTGAACTCTTCAAAAGCTTTAGACTTGTACTTCATAAGATACACATATCCGAACCGAGTATGATCATCGGTGAAGGTGATGAAGTAAGAATAGCCTCCTCTTGTGCTAACTCTTAGTGGGCCACAAACATTCAAATGGATCAAATCTAATGAACTTGTGGTTCGCTCCGATTATTCCATAAAAGGAGCCTTGGTCATTTTTCCCTTTAAACAAGACTCACAAGTAGGAAGATTCTCAACGCCACTAACATTTAGTGCTTTGAAAGCTTCTAATTTGCTCATCCTATTTTTAGAAATATGTTCAAGTCTTGCGTGTCATAAGATGGCATCTTCTTGGTCATCTAATTTTCTTTTACTTGATTAAATGTGCATCAATGAAGGTGGAGAATCAAGTATATACAATCCATTGTTTAATGCACCTTGTGCAATTAAAGAACCATTCTTTAATGCTTTCAACATCCCATTAGATATAAAAAAATCATGTCCTTTATTATCTAAAATGGGAATAGAAATAATGTTCTTGACAAGAATAGGTACATAATAACAAGGATCAAGTACAATGCAAGCGTTCTTCAAGTCTAACTTGACTATGCCTTCGACCATGGCCGCAACCTTTACTCCATTTCTAAGGTGGAGGATCATATCCCCATCATTGAGACTCTTCTTCTTTTCATCCCCTATAATGAATTATAAAGGTGAGAACCACATGCGGTATCAAATACCCATGAGGAAGAATTTGTCGTCAAGTGCACTTCAATAAAGTACATACCTTTCTCAAGGGTTGCAAGGTAAGCTTTGCAGTTCCTTTTCCAATGTCCTTTTTCACCACAATGGAAACAAGTAGCATCGATTTTAGCCTCTTTCTTCTTCTTGATCCTCCCCAAACTCTTCAAGGGTTGCTTTCCCTTATAGGGAAAACTCTTCTTCTTTTTACCTCACTTTCTAAGACCCTTAAGGCCCTTAGACTTGGAAGAAGAAGTAAGCATAAAAGACTTATTCTTTTTCATAGTCTCCTTGGCAGTCACCAACATATTGAACAATTCATTAATCGTCACTTCTTGCTTAGACATATTAAAGTTTATAACGAATTGGTCGAATAAGCTAGGCAATGATTGAAGGATCAAATCCACATACAGCTCATTGTCCATAACCACGTCTTGTTGATAGAGTTTCTCAATGAGACCAACAATCTTAAGCCCGTGTTCATGAACACTTGTGCCCTTATTATTCTAGACCCAAAGAGCTCCCTAGACAAAGCAAACCTTTTGTGTCTAGTTTGAACACCGTACAACTCTTGTAGGTGTAGATAGATCTCGTGAGCATGTTTCACGTGCTCGTGAGTCTTTTGAAGCTCATTAGTCATAGAAGCCATCATGATATATCTTGTTTGTAGATCATCATCCACAAATTTTGTGAACAATTCACGTGCTTTGTCGGTGGCATCATCACTAAAATAGTGTCTGGTGAACTTCGATCAAGCACATAAGTCCTCTTTTTAGAATCTAGAATTATCTTAAGGTTTCTCAACCAATTATGGAACTTTGGCCCGATTGGCTTATTTGTTTCCAAAATAACACTGAGTGAATTTTTAGCCATTTTGAGTTTGAGATTTCAAAAATCTACAAAAAATGAAAAGAAGAGTATAAGCATATGATTGAATATTGATATTGAAAACATGTTCGTGATCGTTCAGGCATGATTTTCTCCCACTATTTTATCAAATCCTTTACCCCGTAGAAGAATTTAGGAAATCATATTTCCGAATGAGAATTAAGGTCCTAAGGACTGGTAAGTAGATCCTCGTGACGAGTGCATCCACAAACAATCAAAAGGTAAGCAACTTTTGTTAATTACATCTCTATGCAACCCTTGATATATTTTGTCTCACTTTTCATGTAGATCCCCATGTCAAGCGATCTCTACATTACTAGGTGCTAAGTCGAACCTACCAATCAAACTTTGATTCGAGACCACTCCAAGTCATGCCACATGACGTGAGCCATGCAAAGAAAGCATCAAATCAAAGGTGACTCATATGCTAAGTATATCACCATATCTTTCCACCTAAGTGTGACCCCCATGACGAGTGCATCACACAAAGATAGTATCATCATCATGTCATGGATTAATTAAAACTCCTTTTAATTTGTATCTATTTTGACTTAATATTTGAGAGCACTTAGACTTTCTAAGTGGAGGGATTTTCTTGCTTGCAAAGATCTCATTAATTTTATCTTCTTATTTAGGTTTTCTGTATCCTAACTATGATTCTCATACATCAATAGGATAAGGAAAGCATAAATAAGTAAATGCGCCTAGTATGCTCCTAGGGTGGGATTACGGTGTAAACGGATATTAAACAGGTCGGATACACTATTTTCATATTTTTATCTATTTAACTTTTAGAATATTGAAATACAGATACGAATTTGACAGATATTTAAAAATGATGTTCGAATTCGTATCCGTCGGATATCAATCGAATTCAAATATATCCATATTCGATTATAATTATTCAAATTTATTCTTATTTTATTAAACTTATCTGTATTCAAATTACTTTTTTATATTCATATTCGATGAAAATTATTTAGATATATATTTACAAATATCAAAATATGTGAATCTATAAACCTATAACAAATACATGTTTCAATTAATAGAAGGGACTATATAATTTTATTAAAAAGAAAGCAATCAAACAAATGACATAATTTCTAATTAATAATTAACTTTATAATTGATTATTAGTACTTATTATTATTAAGCATTGAAGTATATTAATCATAAAGTCAACCAACAATAATTATGTAGATTAATTTTATTCTTCAATTGTTTTCTCTATATTACAATAATTTTTTAAATTTACTCTTTTTTCTTCCCAATTCTTCAATTATAATTTTTTTATATATACATATATGGATTATGAGATTTTTATTAAAAAATATAAATAATATATTATATAATAAATATATATTTCGAGCGGATACGTATTTACCATATCCGTATTCATTTATAATTTGATATCTACTAATTGAATGTGGATAATATATGCTTTAATCGAATGCGGATAAATTTTGTATAAACGAATACGAATGCGAACGGTAAACGAATTTTCGAATATCCATTTACAGCCCTAGGTGGGATGACCATGATCCTTAACTAAGTGGTGCACTTAGAGCCATAGGTACACCACTTAGTTGATTTTAAGTGGGTTGATTAAATCTAGCTATTACAAAAATGTATCACTATACATTCATGGGTTTTCATGCCTACAATGGCCTTCTTTGCTCCTTGTAACATTTACATGAGAAAGAAATCCTCACTCCTAGTGATTCTACTCTCATAACATTTATAAGATAGAAATTAAGAGGCATGTAAGCCCCAATTTAATACAACTCTATTCAACAACCTGAATAAAATAAAATCAATATTAAAGGCTCATGATTATTCCCATTCATTCATCTTTCATTCAACAATTAAATGAATAATAAATAAATCAAGAATTGACATTCAATTCCAACAATTAAATGCTTATCTCATAAATAATTAATTGGCCAAGTAAGAACAAGCATAACAATTATGCCTCATCATTGAAGATTAACTTTAACAAGATTTTAAAAATAATAAAAAATGTGAAACATAATTTTGAGAACTTGCACGACATTTATGCATCTATTGTGTGTGATTTAGAACACTTTTGGTCACTAAAGGAACACAAAAACGTCTCAAAACTTTCCCAACACTTAAATCATGCACCGCTGCACGAGCTGGGCAGCATGTGCGACCTTAGATCAAATCACACATTATAGATGAAATTCCAAATTCAATACACTTTTTAAAAATGGAAATTCAAGTGCTCAAACATGCTTTAAAAATCAAGTTTAAGTGAGAATCAAAATTCTCCTAAAATCTCCAATCAAATTGGATCCAAAAATGACCAAAAAACCATAAGGCCAAATTGTCGACATATAACATCATCCAATGCTAAATCAAAATTTAACATTAGCAACTATGAATTAAAATATGCGAAACATATGAATTAACACTGAAAACACATATTAGCATAATTTCAATTCATCAACAAAGGAGCCACATACATCATCATCCAAACACTCCAATCCATAGATTGGAGCAAGTATTAGGAGACTTTGATCAATCCATCACATGAATAAATGAATCAAAAATCCAAATCAAAGTATGAAATTAGGCTCCGATACCACTTGAAGTCAAGTGTAGCACTAGGATCCAATAAATAAAGCACAAAATTGCTAAACAAACTAGGTGACACTCGAAACCAAGGATCTAATCATGCTCTAGATTCAGATTTGAATGAAGAATTACCTTGAATGCTCAAAATACAAGGAAAGGAGGAAGAATACTTCAACACTTGAAAAACTATCTTCTAGCGGCATAGCAGATTCATGGCAATAGTTGCCTATCCAAATCACCTCAGAATTAGCTGAAATTTAGACACAAGATCACCAGCACCTTGATGAATCTGAAGTAAAAAATTCAGCCAAAACAGAAACTCACAAGCTACCCCAGAAATGCCTCCAAACAGACTGGACTGTAATGAATCTCCAAAAACAAGCAATCTAAGTGTATTGCCTCTGATGTGATAGTCCACACACCAATGGAAAATCTAAGTCTTTCCTATATCAGCTGGAAAATCAAGCAGAGATGAGCAAGGATGAAGGCTGAATTTAGGATGAGGGAGAGGTGAAGAAAATGTGAAGTCTCAACACATGGGAGAATCACAAAATTGGAGGGAAAATGGAATCTAACTTTTAGATCTAGATTTTGCCAACTTAAGCTTCAAGTGGCGGGCCACTATATCCTTATATAGAGGGAGGGAAGGTGTGATGCTAGTTGGCATCACCACACCTCCCATGAAGTGCCACCTAAACAAGCAAGTTGCATGTAAAATCACATTTTACTTGCATTTAAATTTCATTTGGAATCTTCATTTCATCTCATAAAATGTTGTCCAAATAAATTCAAATGCACACCAAATAAACTTTCATTTTGAATTTCCTTCAAATTAATTCTTCATATTAATTAAATTAACCCCTTAAATTAATTAATTAACCTTGACTTAACTCTTTAAGTCAATTAGCTTAACTTTTTAAGCTAGAAGGTGTTAACTTAACTCCTTAAATTAACTTGATCAATTGATAGTCATTTGACGCCAATTAAATTAACTCATTGATTTAATTGATCTAATTTAACTCCTTAAATTATGTAGATAAATTTAACAATTAAATTGATCAAGCCAATATGACCAAAAATTGTGTCAATTCTTTATAAAATTGGTCAATATGGAATTTCTTTAACTCCTAGAAAATTCCCTTCATCAAGTAGGATTTCTAATTGGCTTTTGTGTGTGACCTATTAGGTTCTGCCATTCATTGGATAGGGGCTCACAGCTCTTATGACATTTGGAATATCAAAATATTCATATTAGTTTAAACTCCTTTAAACTAATGACTCAATTCAATTAATCTCTATTAATTGAAGAGTACCCAATTTTCATGGTCGATGTCCAACCTCAAGCCCATGGAGCCTAACTAATTGGCCGAATGAATATGTTCTTGGAGAACCATTCTAGCTCTATGCTTACCATACAAATATGGTCCTTTTGTCTCCTACCTCCCAAAAGAGACTCAGGGCAAAATATTTGTCGGCTCCCTAATAGCCTCGATACTATTTTTTATTCCCAATGTTCGATTCGAGTTTATGACCTCATATTTGGAAAACTCTTTTTCCAAATTGTCTTACTACTTTGTGCAAGAGCTTATTGGAATTGATCATTATTGAATACGTAGGAGATGCACTCGCTCTTCACAACGATGAGGAGTCAGATCCCATCTTGAATCTCATAAACCTCCATGTCTAAGTAGCTCATACCTAAGCTCAACCCAAAAGACCCACGAAGTGGTCGAGGAAGAGTTAAAGCATGAGGATCTAAACACAAGGTTACCATGGATCCTCAGGTCAAAGGACTAAATATATGCACTAGCGTAAGTTGGAGAACTTGCCACTACTGACTTGCCACTATGGCTATCTAGTGAATTCTCTGGGCGGGTCTTTAGTGAACTTGTTCTCTAACAAGCACCCACTAACATACACCCATGTCTCACATGGTTTTCTCATGAAATGGAGCAATATCCTACCCTTGGATTTATGCATCGTTAGTACAAGTCTATCTAAATCTTATATGCCCTATCCTATAAGATTCTATGACTTGGAAATTTATGATCAAGACTGTGTAAGACTTGTTTTATTATCACCACCGGTGCATGACCAAGTCCCCTGGTCTTGTGTGATCTAAAGGCGTCAACCACATACTAGTGAAGTAATACAAGCATAAGATGAAGATGGTCATTTATAATAAATATCATTCAATCAAGATTATATCATAGGTGAAATGGTTTACATGCTAATCTAATTGGCTGCGGGGAACTATTCTTACCACAACATTCATCTCATAAGAATTGAGGGGTTTTGTCTTCATTGTGGAGAGCCAATTAGAGAACTTCTCTATGCGTGACACTGCTCATTCCCTTTTACCTTAATAGGTGGGACACATATTCATTTTTTCGAGTAGACTCCTCTCTACAAATTCTTGTTGTTATATGAGTAAAGACTAACTCATTAGTGCCACAACCCTCAAGAGGAATAGAAAGCCAATATGTCTCTCTTTAGCTACTGCTCTCTTGGGATGCAAATCTTGGTATAGGCGCTTTCCCTTGGAATGAAGAAAGCCAACCTGCTCAAGGTTGATGGCACTATGGATCCATTGGAGCACTTACAATTTCTTAGCGAGAATAAAGCTTTATGACCTAAATGGACAACTCATTGCAAAGTATTCCATAATACACTCACCAAGCATGCCCTGACATGGTTCAATCAAATGCCAATTGGATTCATCATGAGTAGGGAGCAATTAGCACACCACTTTCTCAAGAACTTATTTATCAACTGCAGATATCCAAAGATAACAATGCATCTATTTACCAACAAGCAGAAAGTTAGAGAGCTCCTAGGGAACCATCTCAACCATTTTGTCCAAGTGGTATATGAGATTCATAACATTAACCAGGAGCTTCCATCTAGTATTATCTAATAGAACATGAAGCACTTGAAGTTTCAAGAATTTATCACCAGAAAACCCCTTCGATACTTTAGAAAAGGTTCTCTTGCACGCAGAAAATGACATCAAGATTATCGAAGCTATGACCTCTCATGACACCATCAAGTGTAAGGCACATGACAAAGGAAGCAACAATAACATTAAGAAGTAGAGAGACCATGGGTGCAATACGCTCTGGGATTTTATCATCTACACCCCACGCACAACCCCCAAAATGGAGATTCTAACTGTATTGTTGCAAGGGGACCTCATTCTGCAACCCCCTCAGAAGATGACGAATGAATTGAAGAAGCAAAAATATGATAAGTGTTGTCGTTTCTACCCCTACTATGGACACACCATTGAGGAGTTCAAACACCTAAAGGAGATTTAGGGGTTGATTCAAAAAGGATCCTCAAAGAATATACAACGTGAAAGCTAGGTAAACCTAAAAGGGTCCAGTAGTTGGAAGAAGTAAGGACCATCGATGACGGTTTGATAGTCATCTGAAGCCTAAAGACCAGTAGTATCAATGTGACCCAAAGAACCTCCCTACGGCTATCGTCATCTTGGTGTTCTAAAGAGGATCAACCAACTGGTAAGGACTCTGTAAATGCAAGAAAGGTGCTTCTGTGAGTAGCAAGGCAAATGTTGGTTCTTTATGTTGATCCCATTCTTGGAGTTTTTTAAGTGTGTCTACCAACCTAGCATAACTTTTAGAGAAAGAAGACATGGAGCTTAAACGAGAAGAACATAATGATGCATTGGTGATCTCTGCATCCTTGCCAGCTTCTAGATGAAGAAGATACTGGTGGATAGTGGCAATTTAATTGACATTCTTTTCCATGATGCTTTTCTCCAGTTAGGTGAAGATAATGTCCAGCTGCAGAAGATCAACACCTCCTAGTAGGGTTTATTAGTGACATTGTAGAAGCACTGGGAGAAGTGTCACTATCTCTTTCTCTCTCACACTTATCCGTAATGAGTAACAAAGATAGTAAGTTCCCAGTGGTCAACTGTCGGCTTACAATGCCATTCTAGGGAGACCTACTTTAAATCTTTTTTGAGTGATGATGTCAATCTATGACATGAAGTTGAAAACCTCCACGATGAAAGGACCTGGTGAAGCTATTGGCAATCTGCATGCTATTAAAGAGTGCTACATTAGTACCTTAAAGAACATTAATACTCTTGCCACTAAGACTAATCTAGAAAAAAGAGTTGCAAGATAGCATGAAGAAGCATATTAAGGGCAAAGGTGTACTCTAAAAGGCTGATGTCATGGAGATACTCACACCAGGCGCCTCCTCCAAGATTACTTGAATGCACTACTGTTGTCACCTTTTGTTCTCTTATTTTTCTTAGATTAATTTTGATTAAGTACTTAGCATTTTCTTTCCTTTTTGTTCTAAAGCACTATTTTCTTTCGATTAAGAAGTTATCTTCCCTACAATTGAACAAAGTCAACCCGTGTGGGGACGAACGACACCTTTTTTATGTTTATGATTACTTGAATAAATTTTAATTTCTCTATGAGATTAATAAATTTTAATTTCTCTATGTTATTATCTCATACTACTGAACGATTAACTAATTCTTTGCACAACGAAGCACCTCGAAGCATTCTTTATCTTTTTTGGCATAAACCTACTACAAGGCTTCTTTAGGGATATGTGGTAGATGCACATAAGCCTACCATAAATCTTCCCTAGAGGTTAGTGGCAGTACCTTTGATTCTTTTTGGTGTAAATTTACTAAACGATCTCTTCAGAGGGTATGCGGTAGTTGCACATAAGCCCATTTTAAATCCTTGACACCGCCTTTAGGGTTAAGTGGTAGCACCCTTGATTCTTTTCGGCATGAACCCACTATATGGTCCCTCTGGGGGTACATAGTAGCTCGTGTAAGCCCATTATAAATCCTCTCTTGCACCATCCAGGAAGGTAAGTGGCAGCACCTTTCTTATGAATGAATTTAGTATAAACTTACTATATAGCTCCTCCAAGAGTACATGGTTGCTACATGTAAGCCCACTAAAAACCCTCTCGGAGATAAGTGGCAACAACCTAATAATGTTGCATGAATTGCTTCAATACTTGAACTAATTTGATGTAAACCCACCATGTGGTTTCCTCAGGAGTAAGTGGTTGGTGTCCGTATGCGCACTATGAGGCCTCTTAGGAGATACATAATTGTACCATTGAAATCAACTGTCAAACTCTTTTGAGAGCACATGGACAACATGCCATACCTTATTACTACACTTAATATTCGGTGATAAGACCTCTTAAATGAGGTTTACACTTAGATATTATCATAGCACTTAAATGATAAGACCTCTTAAATGAGGCTTGCATTTGAACTTCACTGCAACACTCGATGGCTATATTGAGACCTCGCGAGGCTTGCCATAAAACACTATCCAACTATTTAATTTTCATTACAAGACCTCACTAGTAAGGTGAACAATTGAGTTCAATCAAACTACTAAGTATTGTGATAAAACCTTGTCATAGAGGTATTTAATTAAGCTTAATTCAAATGTTTAAATATTACGATGAGAACTCTCTATTGAGGCTATGGTAGCTTTCCAGTAAGGCTTATGCATACTCTCATGCACCACTTCATGTGTTTGACGAACCCCCTTTGAGGGACTTACTACAAAACTTGATCAAAAATGCTTAATGCCCCACTCAAGTGCCCTTATTGCCATTAATCGCTCATTGATAACAAAACAACACTTAAAAGTCATATACTTGACTTGGTGTGCAAATAAAAGTGAATGAACAAAAAACTCCCTTTACCAAAAAAGGGAGTAAAACATCTATAACATCGAAAAGGTATAGAAAAAATATACAGCTAATACTTTGCCTCATAAAGAAAAAAACAAAGAAATGAGCCGAGAAACTACTTATGTTGAAGAAAAATACTAAGTAGTTTTAAACACAAGAAAAAGTAGAAGCACCTATCTATTACTCATAATCTAAGCACCTATGTACTCCTGTGGAGTTGCATTAGCAAGATCATATACCATAGCGTTTGTGCTTATCTTTAGTGCCATTCCAAACTCTCAAATAGGTAGATTAATTGGAATAGTGGGGTTTAACATCAGCAAGTCCTCAGTTGGGTACCGCCTAATCTCACTGAATACGTGGTGACATCCTTGAATAGTTTGCTCATAGATCATTGCCGCCTCTGTCTTAACTACCTCGAAGAACTCATCAGAGCTCTTGAATTTTTTTATTGCATCTTCATAGGCAAAACTAATAGTCATTGTCCTAGCAGAAGACTCCTTGAACTTCTTTCCAATCTTCACATCTACATATCATTATTTAAAATGATTTTTTTTTCAATTACTTTTTGCCTAATTTAAGGAAAGTTAAAGCTTTGAGAAAAAAATAGATTGAGGAAAACCAACAAAAATCATCACATTGACTATACATAGAGTATAATGTGATAAAACTTGCTTCTAAATATTATAGGTATCTCAAGAAGATTAAAACCATAAGCAACACCTATAAAAATTTTGCCAATTAATAAAATAAGTTTTATTATATAGAAAGGTTAATCTTTCATGGCCACAATTAAGAGAAAAAGAATGTTCGTCTTAATTGATTCTTCTATTAGGCCTTTGTTAGTCCTTTTACTAATTTGCCTTTATGTTCTTAATTATCCACATGATTAAGCACCCCTAAAGTTCAACTTAATGTACCTTACTTTAATTCATAAAAATAAGATCATTAGTTGATTAATTTTTACCAACAAAGTTTTGTGTTCATTTAAAGACTTGAAGAAATTTTTTTATCGCGTTGCTTAGATGAATTTCATGCCTTAAGTATCTAAAGAATTAAGAAAATTTAACGTTGTATTTGTCTAAGGACTTAGGAAAATTTCAAGTGTGTAATTATAAAGGGTGTATATGGTCGACAATTAACAAATGGTTCTCAAAGTGACTTTTTTTTCTCCTTTTTCCTTTATTGTACTTCTCTCTAGTCTTTGTGAATTTTCATCTAATTCCTTAAGAGTTATTAAAAACTTCTAGGGGCATGTCAAATTGAAAGATTGTCATGTCTCGAGAGTAGGATGTCAAGAAGTAGGACCTAGTCTAAGTTAGAGTCTCCAACTAAATTGAGGTTGGAGTTTGTAGATTTAATATGGAGATGGCGCTTGCTAGATGCTAGAAGCTAGAATGTAGTGTTTGCTTGGTCGGGTATTCAGTGATGTTATTGAGAGCCCATGGAGGTGTTAAGAGTGTCCAACAATGCACTCAGGCACTCAGAGATGCATTTGAACCACCACTATTATGCTTGGGTGCCCAATGGGCATTAGATAAGGTGTTTGGTCACTTGAAAATGCACTCAATGAAGGTGTTTCTATGAGAACATGGTCTCTGGAGATCTATTAGGAATTTTAGTGAAGCTTTGCACTTAATGAATGACTTGGAAATTTTGTTGGCAGAGCTTTATGCTCTAAGTATCTCTCAAGTTCTCATTCAAAGTTAGTTTATTCTAGGAGTTTTTGAAGTAGCTCGTAGCGGTGTTTCTCTAAAGGTCCCTTTATAATATAGTTTTTCATCACGTCACTTTGCACATCCTTTGAAGATCTTATTGAAAAGATGACATTTCGCGCTTTGAAGATTCTTTCACCACGCATGGTTGTGATCCCAATGTTTGGAGTATCTCTTAGCTAGTTTCTTTGAAAGGTTTGACAATGATTGTTGTTTTCATGAGCTCTCCTTGTTTTTCTCTGATTAGCTAAGTATTAATTAATTCCTTAGTGGTGTCTATATGTGTAGTATTGTCAAACTTTATATCTTTGTTTCGAGAGTTAAGGCATTGTGAACTCATCCTAACACTAAGTTACTTGGAAGACTTATCTTTTGTGAGTCTCGTTGCTTCCACGACATCAGGAACTCTCACTAGGATATGGATGAAATTGCCTTCAGCATTGATCGAATGCGAGGTATTGTGAATAAGCATGATTAAGGGAAATTAGAATTGTACTCTTTTTCCAAGTTGACCGAGATAGTTGTTGGAGATTTTGCGTATGTAAGTGTTTGTCTCAACACTTAGTTTATTTTTGTTAATATTTCTTTTCTTTATATGAGAGTACAGATCTTGAACTTTATTTTTTTGTTCATTTTTTAGTGTAATGTTGGAACTTATTCAGAATGTGTTGTGGTGA
Organism: Jacaranda mimosifolia; assembly: GCA_018894105.1. Classification (NCBI taxonomy): domain Eukaryota; kingdom Viridiplantae; phylum Streptophyta; class Magnoliopsida; order Lamiales; family Bignoniaceae; genus Jacaranda; species Jacaranda mimosifolia. Next base: position 22,534,165 of record CM032126.1, read on the forward strand.
TGATGATTCACTTAAGTAGGAGGCTACCAAAGCAGCTTGGCAGCAGAGTGAAAAGAATGAGGAGTTCTTGCTTTTTGTTTAGTGTTTTGCAATGCTTAACATTTTTAGCTAGTTTTTTTTAAAGTAATTTTGTGGCTTTTTTTTAAGCTTTTATGGTTTTTTTGAAGTCCAAGTGTTAACCGGACGTTTTTCTTTATCAATGTGGGTGTTTTCTTCCTTTTTTTGCTTAGGGAAGTTTTTTGTTAATTCATATTTGTTCAAGTACTTAGCTGAATAAATGACCATTAAGTGATATCATGATTCTTTTTCTTTCTTCCTTATTAAGTCATTCAAGAGACTTGTCTCATATAAACTTCAATGTTTTTGCAGTGTCATTTACGCATATTTGAATTATAGCACTTCACATGCAGGGTTAGCATGCATAGAACAATTATCACAAACTCTATCAAGTAAGTGGTGGCTAGCCATTGGGCAAGGGTGCCTATGCTAAGTGTTCGTTGAGCACCTGTCTTGGGCGTCAAAACATTGGATGCCCCTTTTAGGTGCCTATCTTGGGTGCCATCATTTGATGATCACAACGGTGTCTGGTGGGTGCCTATGTAGGGTGCGCTTCTTGGGCTTCTTAGGAGCTTGTACATGGTGCCTTTTTTGAGAGCCTGGGTTGGGTGCCCCTTTTTAGATACCCGTGTATGGCATCTTGAGCTTTCGTCTCCTATTTTTTCTTCTTTCATTTTCTTTAACATCTAAATCTTTCTCAAAGTCATTGGGAGCACTACAAATTTTGCGGCCAGGACTTGGGGTTCATCTAAGGACTTAGAGAAATTTTTGTGAGATTTACGTATGTGCTCAATTAATTATTCAAGTTTTAAGCTATCGATATGTTATTGATGCAGATTCAAATGGTAAAGCCGCATGGGGGAGGTGTGGAGCCTTTTTTTACTAAGTTTTTTTGTAAGTCCCATTGAGGAGGTATCATCGACTCATGCAGAGTAGTGTGGGGGGATGCATTGGAACATCATTATACTTAATCTTTCAAATCAAATTCATTTAATTGCCTCACTGGTGAGGGCTTATTGTAGTACTTAGTTGATTGGTTTGAATTCAGTTTGACCCTTCATGTGTGAAGCTTTATCATGGTACTTAGTCATTTATAAGTTAGTTGGGTACCTTTATGGTGAGAGCTTGTAAAAGTTAAGTATTGTAATGGCATTTTGCAGAGGATCTTGACTTTGATAATAGTAATATTAGTGAAGTTTGATCAGGACCTCATTTAAGAGGTCTTTGTTATTGGTTCTAAGTATTGAGATGATGTTAGAGTGCCAGCCTCCCTTAAGAGGTCTTACTTTCGGACGTTGAATCATCATGACTAAGGGTGGCGCATTAGCCAATGCCTCCAGAGAGGTTAAATGATCAAGTTTGAGGATGCAACCATGTGTTTCCTTGGTAGACCTCATAATGTGCTTAAATAATCATCGTAAGTATTGTAGTAGTTTGTTAAGCATTGTAAAGATGTAGCCACTTACCTCTGATGGGGTTCTTTAGTGGGATTATGCAGAGTAATCACGCACTTCTAGTGGAGCTGATAAGTGGTTTTATGCCAAGTTTATTAAGATGGTGTAATGTCGTCATTTTTATTAAAGTGCAACAACGTGCCTCCAAAGAGATTTTTGAATGGGCTTACACCAAATAAGTCGAGTGTGCTCTGGAGAGTGGTATAAAAGTACCTCAAGATTCAAGTATGTTCCAGAGGGTGGGGCAAGCACCTCAAAGATTTAAGTTTGTTTTGAAGATTTAAGTGCACAACCTCCTAAAAGATTGAAGTTTTCTCTAGAGAGCGGGGTATGTAAATGCTTCAAAAAATTAAGCTTGCTCTGAAGAGCGGGGTGTGCAAGCACCTCAAAGATTTAAGTAATAACCAAAGGTAATAATTTAAGGGAAATAAAATTCACTTAAATAATTCGTTAACAACGAGATGGTACCGCCCACATGTATCAGCTCTAAATCAAAAGAAATAACTAGCCTGGAATAGAGAAAAACTAAGTTCTAACTTCCTCAAAGAAAATTTGTTAAAGGTATTGAGGAAACAAAAATGGGCGTTAGTAGCAGTGCAGTAAACTATTTTGGAGGGATCTCCTAGATTGATTGCTAGCTTGATATTTGGGTATCGGAGTACGTCTTTGCCATTGTCCTTCTTGCTCTCATGTATCTCTTTTGTTTAGTCAACTTTATGGGTTGGACTGTTAATATTTTTCTCAAAAGGTAATATTAGGCATTGAAGAACACACTTCAAAGACTCCTAGTATAGGATCAACTATGTGGGCTTACATTTTTCTTGTAGCATGTGCTAGTACATTCTTAGCATTGATAGGGTCTCTGCCAGCTGGCTCTTCTGAGATCACCGAGATGACTTCGACTATAAGAGGTTATTTGGGTTGTGCTAGTGTTACTGGTCTTTCTTTGGACTACTTGGCCTATGTACTACATATTTTTTGAGGTATCCTCTTTCAATCAATCTCTAAATCTCATCATTCAAATGTCTGCACTACTTGGTGATGTGTCTATTATTTTAGCGAAGTGATACCATTTACCTGACTTCTGCTTCTTTGGATCCTTTATTATCTTTTGAGGAGAGCGATGGATGGGGGCACATTGCAGTTCCATAGTCAGAATCCCTACTCTGGGGGAGGTAAGTGGTGTGTAGGTGGTGAACACCTAGAAGGGACTACATTCATAATCCCCTTGCTACTTGCTATTATTGAAGGGAGGAGTAGGCCTAGGATCCATAATATAAAACCAACAAAAGGCTAAATATAACTTGTCTACCCCTCTCCAAGGATCTAATCATGCATTTGATGAGGATTTAGATCCAGAAAAATTACCTTGAAAGATAAATCCAAAGGTAGGAAGAGAATGACTCCAATGAAATCTTCAAAGGAACAATTTCGCATAGCAGAACCATTTTCCACAACTCTAAAATTGCTCAAAATTTATAGAGAGTACCTCAACATACTAAGGAAGTTGCTGAAAAATTTTGTGCTAATAAGATCACCCAAAGTCCTTCAAATCAGCCACCAAAGTCACTGGACAACAATGGATCACCAAGAGCACAATTCCCCCAAATGTTGGATCTCTAATGTAATAATCCACCCACCCAAGGAGAGCCCTAATCAGCCTCAAATCTGCTAGATAATAAGAGGATGAAGATGAGGGTGGGGGTGGTTATGAGAGAATTGGAGAGGAAGAGAGTTTGGTGAGTATAAAACTTCAATTCATGAAAAATCATACTTTTGGAGGGAAAGAGGGAATCTAGCTTGTGTATCCATCAAACGGCCGGCCATCCCATCCATATATATAGAGAGAAAGGATGGTGTGATACAAGTTGGCATCACACCTTCCATGATTAGTGGACAACTTGGCAACCAACTTGCATGTAAATTTCACATGTATTTAAATTTAATTTGCATCTTCATTTCATCTTATGAAATGTGATGCAAACTAATTCTAAATTAATCTCTAATGACCTCTTTCATTTGAATTTTCTTCCAAAACCAAATTCTCCTTTTAATTAAATTATCACTTTAATTTAATTAATTGATTTGACTTAACTCCTTAATTCAATTAACTTAACTCTTTAAGTTAAAATGTGTCAACTTTCCTCTTTAACTTGACTAATTAATTATCACATGACACCAATTAAATTAACTCCATAATTTAATTGGTTTAATTTAACATCTTAAATTATTTTGATTAATTTAACAATTAAATTAATCAAGCTAAGATGACAAAAAAATTAATCAATTAAATTATTCTCCAAAACTGCCTAGGAGAGAATTTTCTAACTCCTTAGAAAATTCCTCCAATCAAGTAGAACTTCCTTTAGGCTTTTGTGTGTGACCCATTAAGTTAATCTATTCATTGTACATGGACTCACAACTAATTGTGATATTTTGAATATTGAAATATTTACATTGGTTTAACCTTCTTTAAATCAATAACCCTTTCAATTAATTTTCATTAATCGAAGAGTATCTAATCTCCATAGTCAATGTCTAGCAACAAGCCCATGGAACCCAACCAATTGGATGAAATGCATATGCTCTGATGAACCACTCTAACTCTACGTTTGCCATGCAAATACAGTCCTTTCATCTCCTATCTTCGAAAAAGGCATAGGGCAAGATATTTGTCGGCTTTTCAATAGTCTCGATAACTATGTTTCTAATCCTAATGTTCGATTTTTCTTTATGACCTCATCTTTGAAAAACTCATTTTCCAAATTGTCATACTACCTTGCGCAAGGATTTCTTAGAATTGATCATTATAAAATACATAGGAGATGTACTCGCCCTTCATAATGACGAGGAGATGGATCCCATTTTGGATCTCACAAACCTCTATGTTTAAGTAGCTCATACCCAATCTCAACCCCGATGCTTGCTACCTGGTTGGTGAAAAGTCAAAGTATGATGACCTAAACATAAGGTTACCATGGATTCTCATGTCAAAGGACTAATTATATACACTAATTTAAGTTGGAGAACTTGCCACTACCGATTTGCCACTTCGGCTATCTGGTGGATTCTCTGGGCGGGTCTTCAGTGAACTTGTTCTCTAACAAGCACCCACTAACATGCACTCATGTCTAATATGGATTACTCATGAAACAGAGCAATATCAAACTCCTTAGATTTATGCATTGTTAGTATAAGTCTATCCGAATCTTAGATGCCCCGTCTCTTAAGATTCTAGAACTTGAAATATTTAAAATCACGATTGTGTAAGACTTATTTGATGATCACCACCCAGTGTCTAACCACGTCCCGTAGTCATAGTATGACTTAGGGGCTTCAACCAAATGCTAGTGAAGTAAAATAAGCATAAGATGAAGATGGCCATTTTATTTGAATATCATTCAATCAAGATTGTATCACAAGTGAAATAGTTTACATGCCAATTTAATTGGCTGCGGGGCACTATTCCAACAATTATTACTCCATTCATTACACATTTTGTGCTTACATGCTCCCGAGGCTGTTATGGCTTTCTCAATCTTGATGCATTTTTACGCATCAATCAAAGGTTCCTCTCGAGTAGCAGAAGATTTTCCAATGGTCGACTCTAGGAATTTCAAGTACTTTATGTTTTGTTGGATGATTCTGGGTAGGAGCTCCTAATTGATATATGGATCTTGTGCACCACTTGAATGAAGTGGTTGAGGTAAGTCTTTAAGGACTCTCTATCCTTCTACTTGATGCTGTATCAGTTGTTGTTTTTGAGGTATCTATAGTTGATGGAAAATTTTTGAAGGAACACTGCGCCAACATTTCCTATCCAATTATGGATCCAACTGGCATTTGACTGAACTACGTCAAGGTACATTTTGTGAGTGTAGTCCGGAAGAGCTTGTAGTATCAAACTTTGCTCAATTCGTAAAGCTCCATCCTTAATAAGAAGTTATCTAGGTTCTCTTGAGGGTTCGCAGTGCCATCAAACTCTGATAAGTAGGCTATAATCATTCTAGGATGGAGTGCTTTTGCCAATATAGTTGGAGAAAAAGGGCATGTCTCAAGAGAGTGACAACTAAAGGATGACACTAGCTCCATAGTCCTCCTAACGGGTGTGGCGTCAAGGAATACATCTAGATTCCAACATCAATAGGCGTGCACTAGTTGGAATTAGCTTGAAGTGAGGACTGTGTGTTTGCCTGCTGGGGTAAAGAGAGAAAAACAACATCACAATTAGAGTAGACTCTTTGATAAGTTCTTTTGAAAAAAGAAGGCCCCTGACTCTGGTAGGAGGATCACTGTACTTTGGCCGCATTTTGAATAGTGGCATTCTTTAATACGGTTTCAATGCCTCCTAGGTTATAGATAGGATGGGATCTTTGAAAGGTGATGCCAGTTGCGAGGCGTCTCCTTCACTGCGAGTTATGCGTCCGAAGCTAGCTTTGATACTTGGTCTAATGGTGCTTCATGTTGGTGACTCTCCACATCCTTCGATTTTGTGGCCACCTAGTTTCTAGAGTCGCGAACTTTCAATCTCGTTTGCACACTTAGCATTCTTACTCCGCAGTTAAGAGTTTCCACAAATGGTGCCAAAATAACGCCGCATAGAAGTTGGGGCAAAGTTCTTTTCAGTGGACAACAGTGTGTCAATTCATTTTCTTTAGAGCGTGTGTGGAGAGATTTTTGTTCTTGAAGGTTTTTGAATATTTACAATTCTTTTGCAAATGATTTCTCATGCTATGTGTTCTTTCTGGGGTTTAATATTTATAGTTGTTTCATGGTGGACTTAGACCCATTAGGATTTTACTATCCTATTTTATGGGCTTGATTTATCCTTTGAGCTCTGTGGCCGTTTTCTTTAATTAATTAATTTAATTAGCCTATTGGGTATGTTTTAGTCCTTTTACTAATTCACCCTTGTAGTTTTAATTATCCACAACTAGTCCAAGTTAAAATGAAATAAGGTTACTATTAATATCAAAATAAATTTAATTTGTCCAAATTAAAATAAATTCAATTTCCGAATCATTAAAATAAGTCAAATTAAAGTTTAAATAAACTTCTACTGAACTTTATTGAAACAAACAATAATTGCAAACAAGTTTTAAATTACTAGAAAGACATGTAACATATGTTAGAAAAATTCTACTTATACCTTTAGATTCATATAGGCCTTTCATATTAGCCCCATAAAAGTTTCTTTTACAACCAAATCATAAATGGGTATGGATAAGATTTCCATGACAACTATTGGTATGGAAAATTCAATTATATTTATTTATGAATAATTTATTATATTTCATAAGTTCATCTAAATAATTTACATGCCTCCTTATGCCTTGAAATTCTAATTGACATGAGTGAATTTTCTCAAATCAGACTATATGGGCAAATTAATCAAACACGTCCAAAACAATTATTAGAAACAGATATGCATTAGTCCTTATAATTCCTAAGATGGCTTTATTGATCCTCCAACACCAGGAAAAAAATATACGAATATTATGTATGTCATTTATTATACAACTTTACTTTTAAGCTTGTCTCAAGTAAATTCCACTATAATCAACTCCATAATAGTGAGATCAATAGCCAGTTAAATATAAGTTGAGTTTCTTACTAACTGGGTGACTTGTGTGAATCTTACAACCTAAAATAAATCTCTTAATTGTCTAATAAATTATAGAAATAAGCTTGGGATATGTTAAAATGCAAGTCTATGTTTACCTCAATAATTCTCGCGACAAATAATATGTGTACCTATCACTTATCGTTTTAAAGTTCGAACTAAAGCTTTATTTTCATCGATTAAATAGTTAATAAAGGCTCCAACCTGATATTGGCAGGTTTACCAAAATGTGAGGTCATAAATGGAATAAACTCAAGATAAAATAGTAGCTTAGCAGATAAAAAATCCACACATGCATGCATGACAAACTCCTAGTGTGCCGCATGCAGCATATCCTCTTGTTACAGTATAATTGACAATAAGAATACAAAATATATGTGCTTATACTTGGGCAATTAATAGGAACAAGCTAGGACAACATATCTTATTCGTCAAAGAATCTTGATATGTCATGGCAAACTTCCTTTTTGGCATAGTATATCACACAAACTAGGATTTTTATATGCAAGACGATATAGGAATATCTTGACTTTTGAAAAGTTGACTCCTTTAGGCGAATGAAACCTGGAGACTACATTATCAATGTGTTCTACACTAACAACATAAGCAAATTCGATGAAGACCTTTCTATAGGTCATGTTCATTCATAAACAACCTTCTAAGAACTATAAAAACTCTGTGAGTTTGTTCATTTCAGTCAATTTGCATCAAAAGCTTTCAGTGTCTATAGCATGCTACATTATCTATTCTAGTATTAAGTAGAGGTCAATACACTTTTAATTTATTGGCTCGATGAGTTTGAAATGCTGTCTTTGAAAGAAAGTGGTCATTGTATTTTTAAGAGATGATTATCAAATAGTCATGAACAATAGTGCGGGACAAAAATTGTTTTAAAAATAAAGAGTCAAACTCTTACCACGATCAAAGAAGAAAAAGTAAGGATCATGCTGATCGGATCACCATCCCAACATATATTAGATATAATAGAAAGCATAAAAATTTGAACTTAGAACTAAGCATTTGCTAAAGATATGAGTCTTGAGTAATGTTTTTGGACAATCACTAGATCAATGCACATGAGGAACATAACATTTTGACTCATTATGGGGTTTAAATTAGAACTTAACAATATTTTCATTCTCATTGGAGGTGCCAGCCTTTAAAATTTCTGACAAATATTTTATAATTTTATTGGAGCTTATATAACTTTAGGAAAATTCTGGACCCCTTCATGCTCGGCCGCAAATGTTAAAGTGGGAAAATTAGTTTGGCGTATAATTAATGTTTTTAAAACTGGACCGAACAGTGAACCGGTGAGGCTACCAGTTACTGGTTCAACCGATTCAACCAGTTCGACCACTGGTGGAACCGGTATGACGCCATAATGATGTAATAATTATATTTAATTTTATAAATATATATATAATATTTTAATATTACCAAAAAATAAAACTTTCAATTGATATAGAAAGAATATTATTTAAAAAATAAAATCAACTTACTTATTTTTAAATATGTTTTTTAGAAAATAATACTACTTCACAATTAGTCAACTATAAATAAATAAAAAATAATATTTCACATTAATTTAAGTAATCGTTTGTATCATGCTTCAACTCCAAATAAAAATAAATTCTTCTACACTAAATATTCAACATAATTTAAGAGAGATTAAATAAAATAAAATAACAAATTAAACATAAGCATTAACATATAACTACCACTTCATTAAATTTCAAGAAAATAAATTCATGTTTTAAAAAATTACATGTCCAAAATCTTTAATCATCTTCTTCAACTCATCTCTTTTTTTTTTTTTTACTTTTTTTTTAAAAAAAAAATTTAAAATTTTCAAAAAGAAAAAGAAAAAGAGTGAACCGGTTGAACCGGTCCGATTTTGACCGATTCTCACCGGTTTGAGGATTCAACCGGATCGGATTGGCCTCTGATCACCGATCAGACCGATCGGATTGGTCGGTCCGATCCGATTTTCAAAACATTGCGTATAATTAATCATAACGCGCCTATATGAAATTCAAAGATGCTCTTCACCATAAATGGCTTTATTTATTTATTTTATTTGGTAATAAGTTGTGATTGCGTTGCAAAAGTTAGCAGAGATTTTTCTCTTTAAAAGGCTATTGGAGTAACTGCATCGCCACATGCTTACACACGCAACCACCCACCCCATTCACACTCTTCCTTTCATCAGAACGACCAATAGTGCCCATATCTTTTCTACACCATAACTATAAAATAACAGTCCCATTTGGTACCATATCATGATCAATAGCATGCGTTATTGCTGCATCTTTTTATTATTCAAATAAATACACAACTTTGAAAACACATATTTCCATTGTCTCAAATGTATGAGTTATTGCTTTATTTTCTTTGTAAAGCATCTTAAAAGTACATTTTATTTCTTTAAAATAAAAATCATTTTTGAAGAAACAAATTTTATGTAAAACAATAATGTGATATTAGTAGTTTTCAATCACTGTTTTTGAGTATCATTATTATAAATATATTTCAAATCTTCACTTTCTTAATATATTTATCTAATACAATGATCAATCTAGTTATTCCAAACTAACACTTAAGTGATTAAAAAGTTCTTTTGTTGATTGTCAGTTTGAATCATCTATTCATTTCTCTGTTTCATCTTCTATTTTAATATATATATATATATATATGTATAAATCAAATGCTTCTTATTCTCATTCAATTATTTTGATAAGAAAATTTTTATATACATACCGTATATCCATAAAATAGAACAGAAGATAGAAATAGAAAATGAAATATGTAACCATATTGGCCGAGTATGGTCTAGGTAAATTGTTGAATGTAGACATAACATAAACTATAGAAAAAGTATGACTAAAGGAACCTTCAATGTTGATCCCAAAAAGAAAAAGAAAAGATAAAGAAAAAATCTTATGAAAAAGACCAAGAAAAGAAAAGCAATAACATTGATGAGACAGGAAACTGCAGCCCAACTTCCAGATTAAAAATCTTCTCCTCGCTCTTAACTCATTTCCAAAACAACTCACAAGTCTATCATCATACCTCTCTCTTTTTCTCTCTCTCTTCTAAGAGACATAATTAACTGATGATGATGATGTCTTCAATTCTGTCATCCCAAGGGATGGTGCTGGCCACAGCCATGGCAGTCTCCGGCACAGTAATTCTTCTGGCTATTCGCCTCCAAAAGTCTCCTTCTTCAACTGATCATCCCCAACATTTCCCACCATCTAATTGCATCATCTCTTCAGGTACTATATATCTTCCCTTCAACTCCCCCAATATGGATTTATTTCTGTGAGGAATTAATTAAGTTGGAGCCGTTTTTTTTAAATGTTGGGCGTGCATGTGGTGCTGCAGATCAAGGGAAGAAAAAAGAGAGAAGGAATAAGAAGAAGAAGAGGGTGCACTTTGCAGAAGATGTGGTGGACCCAATTGGGAACAGTGATGCGTATAGGAAATTGCACAGCAAAAACATGAATTGCCATGCCAACCCTCGTCATTCCATTAAATATTCAAGTCCATACACATTAAACAAAGGTGGGAAAGTTCAAGAAATGCCAGCAAACAGAGTGGCCCTTTACAATGGAATTCTTAGAGATAGAGTCCTCCATAGGGTCGCCTATTCATGTTGATCATTCGATCACCTTTGGGATCTTTTTTTTTTTTTTTTTCTTCCCTTTTTTGTCCCTTGGGTTTTGGAACAAGAATTTAATTCTTGAACTTTAGTTGTCAATATATATATATATATATATATATATATCAGCTAATACAAATTGACCACCCTTTGGCAATTGAAATAGGCAAAACACGTTTTGTAATAAAAAAAGATACCAAAACACCATCATATATTTTTAAAAACATGCACAATGCCTCATATGTGATAGAGGATGTTTTATCTATTTCTATAAACGCATTGTGGTGTTTTAGTGTTTTTTTTTTTTTATCATGTGAGGATGTTTTACCTATTTCAATTATCAAAGGGCATCAATTTGTATTAATCCACATATATATATATATAGAAAAATATATGTATATGTGTGTGTGTGTTATCTTTTTAGGTCCCTCTACTATATAGATTGCCAGAGAATTACATGTAAGAAAATGAGTTTGGCATGGCATGTGCTAGAATGCACATGAATTCTTTGTCATCTTCCAAAAGTTGAACATTACCTTTAGTACTCTTTGCAGTTCTCACTGCAAGTGGGACTAGCAAACACTTGGAAGGAAACAAATAATTTCTATTTTTATTATATATTGGATGTTCTGAGTGTGGTGGATGATTATCGTAAGAAGTGTTCTATGTTAGGTACAGTTGTAAAATTCTATTATGTCTAGTGGTTCAACCTTCGAATCGGGGTACGTCAATTATTGAGGCGAACTTCTTTCGTGATTTTGATTGGTGCATGGGCCGCAGGTCCAGTCATGGGGTTGGTTGGAGCCTCAACCAGCCCCAATCACTATTGCTCGAGGTGGATCGGCCTCGATCAATTTAGATCTTCTAATTTTTATTTTATTTTTTATTTCATTTTTTATTTTATTTTGTTGATATAAAACATATGTATTACATATTTATTTATAAAAATAACTGATTGAAAATAAAATATGCTTAACATATATATATATATATATGTCAAATTAGAATAAAAAATGAAAGAGAAGATTTAAAGTAGGTCTCGACCAGCTTCTGGGCCAACAAATGCATTGAATGGAATGTTTTTGTCTGTGCGTTCATATAATGAGTTATTATTGATTAGATGTTTAGTCATATTGGATCCTTAATTATTGATAAAATAAAAATGCAAGCAAAAAGGGGGCTTACTTTGTTTCAACATTATTTTGCCCAAATGGGGCCAGGTAATGCATGTATATATATATACACACACACACACACATAAATATGTATGTGTGTGTACGTATACGTGAATATGTTGCTGGGGTTGACTTAGAGAGGTTCACAAATTGCAAGTTTTTGAATGGAATATTAGCTTCTGGCACTGAAACAAATATAAAAATAATTTTAAAAAGCACCAGTAACATTATATTATTATATATATTCAACTACTGAACATTTATGATTTGGTAAACAATGTGTATGATAGTGTAACGCATTTGGTCTGGCTCTTCACACTGCAAAAAGACCTCATCACATGAAAATGTCTATATATGCCAATATATAATGTATGCAGAAAGTTTCTTGGCCAAAGTGCAATAGGCATTGTTTAACAACTGAATAGAGGTCAATAATTGGGAGGTATTCATTAACTGGCTCAACCATATGTATGTAGACATAACTACCCAATTTTGAATTCATATTCAGCTCTATATTTCTTGATTGGCTTCACAATTTTTAATTACAATATGTGACCTCTAAAATAACAACCTCTAAACTTCTGACACGTGTCACCAAGTTGTTGGACAGACCAATTGCCATAATGCATGTTGCAGATAGCAAAATTGAGCAGGAATGAGTTGCTTTCACTTTCCAAAGTTTAACAAATTTATATTATATTATTATTATATCTTTTAACGATATCATGTAATTTAGCCTAATTTAAAATTTCAGAATATACGTATCTTTTAAATTACTTACAATCATTCATTGATTGTTTAGAATTAATTGTAAATTTGTTTAATTTTTTAAATTATCAGAATATGTTTAACTAATCAAATTTAATGATATTTTTATGCATTATTTAAATTAGTCCATACATACATAAATCGATATAATTGAATAGGGTAAGAGAGTCGTTTTTACCACAAGTATGTATCTTTTTATCAAATTTTGATTTAAAATTTATTTCTTTTAATTATTTGGAATAATTCCATTGGTTTCTTACCATTGGCTATTAATTTTTTTGTTTTTCAAAATTATAAAAACATATCAACTAACCAAATTTAATGATCTTTAAATGCGCTCTCTAAATCTTTAAATCCATTTTTACAAGCACATAAACTTGTAAATTATTCAATAAAAATTGATTTAACTTAAGAAACGTTTCAATTCAGATTTAAATATGCAACAAAATTAGCTAACATTTAAATAAGATTGAAGAAATTGGATATGAATATTTACTCTCTCTTCAACTTTATTATTTACTTGTGATTCATAATTAATTATGAATGAATTTATTTTTTATTTAATATTATTTTCTTGATTACTTTCATTTAAGTTCTACTTTTTTTTACTTAATTTGTCATTTATTAAACATGGCTTTTTTAAATCTTCTCCTTAGATGGTATAATAGTTTATAAGGATTCATTGAACTTTCTCTATTATTGTATTGATTATTTGTTTATAACTTTCTACTTACTTAAAATTTATAAGATTTTGTTAAGGTTTTTCCAATATAAAACTTTTATGTACATATATTATGCTCGATGGTAAGTACAATTGGACTATTGAAAAGGCTTTGATTGATAATACTAATACGTAGAATTTTTCCTTCTATTTTATTTGAAATATATTCATTACGTTTTTAATTTTTTTTATAATTTATAATGATTAAACTTAACATGTAAGATTAATTAATTCATAAATATATATATATATATTCTTTTTAAAAGAATGTCGAATATAACACAAATTTTTCTTAATTCTATATTATAGAGTATGGAAACTAATGATCTAAAAAATACATCCTCCTAAAATTAAAGCTCTTATTTTACGGGTATAGAGCTTTAGATGAGAGTTGAAAAGAAAAAAAATTATGTAATTTATATTTGATATACTCCATTAATATCTTAGGGCCATATATGTAGAAAGGCCAACGAAAAGGACATATAAGACTTGGTGGAATAGGGCACTAAGCTTAATGGGCTCGACCCACTAAGAGCTCAACTAATATAAACATCAATATTTTCAGCTAAAAAAGGCATTAAATAACATATTATTTGACTTCATTAAGCACTGTCTCTATATGAGTGTATTTTAGAAGCAAAAGCCCTTATACATTATAATTACTAGAAAGCTCCTTAGATCTAATTTCGTACAGCATCGTCTAAGTGCTATTTGTTGGAAGTACTTTTTTGACTCAGGAAACTTTGAGAATGTAGATGGGACTTAGAGTTTAAAACTTCAGTGTTTTAATGGTGCCTTGAGGAAATAACATGTGCAAAGTACGTTCTTTGCCATCTAGCATCACCTTCGGAGAAGAAGGGCTGAGCACAATGGTGCAGTGGTGATCTTAGCCTCTTTAACTAACTTTTGGATGAAGATCCTTATGGATAGCATAAACTCCATAGACATATATCCTGTGATGCTTTCTTCCAATTAGGTGTGGACAACGCCAGTTACAAAAGATCAATGCTCCTCCAGTTGGATTCAACAATGAAATCATGGAGGCACTCGAAGAAATCTCCCTCCCCTCTTCTTGGGTACTTGAGTCATGAAGATGGTGAAGTTTCTAGTGGTTAAAGCCCCTTCGACATATAATGTCATTCTTGAAAAGCTTACCTTGAACTTTTTTTGAGTGATAGAATCCACCTACCATATAAAGATGAAGTTCCTAACTCCTCATTGGCTAGGGGAAGTTAATGGTGACTAGCGCATGACACTTACATCACTACAAGAAATTTTACATTTAGTGCCACTAATTTGGTGACATTTTACAATATAATGACACAAAAGAATATTATGGTGATAGTTGTAAAAGAACGCCACTATAAGTTAATATTTATTAGCATTTGATTATTAAATGATAGACAAAACAGTGACATTTGATTGAAAATGCGAAGATAAATGTATTTCGAAGACATTTAATTAGTATTACTAATCATTTTAAAGAAAAATACCACTAATATGTAGCTATAGTGTCATTTGAAGAAAAATCTCATAAGATATTCAGTGGCACTAACTTTGTGGCATTTATAGTGTAATGTCATACAAAAGCAATATGGTGATAGTAAAACAAAAAGGTCACTATAATAAAATATTTAGTGGCATTTCATTATTAGATGACATATAAAATAATGACATTTGATTAAAAATGCCAATAAAAATATAATTTGAAGGCATTTGATTAGTTCCACTAATTTCTTTTTTAAAAAGTGCCACTCATATTTATTTGTAGTGTCACTTACAAAACTGCCACAAAATATTTATTGACTTTCGGTATTGTAATGATACACAAGAGTAGTATGGTGATAATTGTTGAAAAATGTCACTGTAATACAATATCTTAATAACGTTTGATTAATAACTGACAAAAAAATAGTAACATTTGATTGAAAATGCCAACATAAATATATTTGCAAAGCATTTAAGTAGTGCCACTAATTTTTTCTTAAAAAATTCCACTCATATATATTTATGGTGTCAATTGTAAAAAGTACCACAAATTATTTAGTGGCACTGATTTAATGCTGTTTTATAGTATAGTTGCACATTATAATATAGTCATAGTGATAAAAAAATACCACTATAATATAATACTTAGTGGTAATTGATTATTAAATATTATAAAAACATAAGTTTATTAAAATTACTAACATAATTATATGTTAAAAGCATTTAACTAGCATCACTATTTTTTTCTTAAAAAAAAATCGCTCATAATTTAGTTAAGGTGTGACATGAAATAAATATCACAAAAATAGACAAAGTATATATAGTTATTAATAACTGTAAAATTTATAAACTTATATCTTATCATAATATTTTGATTAAATTAACTACTTAATATAATTTAGTGTATCAAATAAATTAACCATATTTTTCAAGAAGCATAAAAAATTTAAGCTTTTGCTTATTTTTTTCTCCTCACCTATACATTATTTTTTTGAATATTGTTTTCTAAATTTAGTGTCTCACTTTTTTAGATATATTATTTGATAAAATAATTTCAAGCATATATTTAAATAATTGATAAAATATACTTTTAAAGTATAAATATATAATAATATTTTTGAAAATTTATAATGAACATTTGGTAGGTAGCTTGATGGTAAACTCATATCTTTTCAAGTATGATGTTGAAGGTTCGAGTCATATGCAAAGCAATTGGATCTTGTTGGAGTCTTATATATGGGGTGCTAGAGGCAAATTCAGATGCTACTCAAAAGAATCTTTTTGCCATTTAATTTAGCATGTTATTTAATTAATTTTATGGCATGTTAGTATATCATCTAAAGGAATTTTCTGTGGCATTTTAACATCACTATGTGCATTTTTGTTGGTGCATAAGCATGTTATTTAAAAGTATTTTTGCAATATTTTAACATGCTATTTATTGTATTTTTTATGACATATTACATTGTCATTTAAATGAACTTTTGTAGCATTTAACCTACCACTACATACAATTTTTAGTGGCATATTAGCATGTCATTTACAATAATTTTTAATGGCACTTTAACATGTCATTTAATGCATTTTTCATGACATTTTAATGTGTCATTTGATGCAGTTTTTGTTGCATTTTATTAATGTCAAAACAAAGGTAATTTAGTGACATTTATATCTTTAGCTACATCGCTATAAGTGTCACTTTTAAAAAATATCATTAAATATAAAATTACCACTATAATATTATTTAAGTGACATTTTTTAATGTCTTTAATGCTTGATTTTGTTGTAGTGCACCAACACTCTAAAGAAAGCAAAGACTCCCCCATAAGCTGAGATATTCACATGGAGACTGGTTAGGATGGAGCCGGCAAGGGCAAAAGCCTAATCCAAGAGGCTAACACTATCGTCTCTCTCTAGCAGGAGCCAAGCAACCAAAAGAGGAAGATAGATAAAGTCGGATACGGAGCCATGAAAGAGCTTAAGATGGTTGTAATCATCACAGGCCATGTGGTTCGATGAAAACCACCAAGGTGGAAGCCTTTTTGGGTCTTAATATTAAGAGAAACTAGTAAATTTCTTGAGAGTAAACCATAATGCCTTTGCCTAGAGTCTAATGGACTTTTGTTGAATTTTTGAAGACGTAATAATGCAGCACCTCTGGGGTAGACTTTGACGTGAAGCCAATAAAACAAAAGAAGAGAAATTTTGGAATGGAGCAAAATTAGATAATCAAACAAGAAATGGACAAGATATTGTTGGCCAAACATATTTGATCGATCTATTACCAGAATAGCTGGCCAACGTAGTTTTGGTACCCAACGTAAATCGAAAATAGAGGATTGATATTGATCTCACAAACTTAAACAGGGCCTGTCTAAATGACCCATTCTATTACCTAAGATAGATCCGTTGGTAGAATGCACCGTAGAGTGCAAGCTATTAAGTTTTGTGGACACCTACTGTAACACCCCAACTTTTGGATTATAGATTGTAATTGTGTTAACAAACTAATATGTGGATTGAATAAATTATATTTGGTAATTGCTTGACTTAAATTAACTAAGGTTTAGGTATAAATATTGGGAATTGAAGGATTTAATTGCAAATAAGAAAAGGACTTAATTGCCAAATATTATAAAATCTAGGGGGTCAATGTGAGAAGATTAGAACTTTAAAGGCTTTAAAATAAATAAAGAAGGACTTAATTGACTGGAATTGAAAATGGTAGGAGCTAAAATGAAAAATTGAAACTTTCAAGGACCGAAATTGAAGTTTAGTACTAAACTGAAGGCGGTTTGAAACTTTAAGGGCTTGATTGAAGGCGGTTAATAATTTTGGGGTCATATTGAAAGAGGCTGGAAAATATTTTATAGATATAGATTGAGGATAGAAGTTTCTCTAATTCTCAAACCATACCCCAGTCTCACCCAAGCTTCGAACTATCAAAAAATGAATGAAAAGCTTGAAACTAACTGCATAAAAAGATTCTTCATAGCTTAAGGAATCCAACCATACCAAAAACATTTAGAGACAACCAATAAAAGGTTGAAAAAGGAGGCCAATGGCGGACATGCGGTGGTGGTGATGGGACGTAGGTTTCTAGCGACTTTTAAGGGTGGGAAAAGGGTGGAACGTGACGGGTTAGATGAGAAGAGACTCTGGTTAGCTTTAATTCTAGGTTTGGTTGGCCGAAAGAGGAGATTTGAAGGTGGTGGCGTGACGATGTCGGCTTGGCGGTTTTCTATTCAATTGACCGGCAAAGAGGCGGTGGAACAGAGAATTAATTGAGGGCTTTTATCGGGCTCAGCTCAGTGCATCTGTTCGTGGTATTGGTTCCCATCTCCGGCGGCGGCGGCACTTCGACGACTTGAACATAGTTTACTAGAAATTCCTTTCCAATCGGGCTAAAATTGGATCTTCATTTGGACTCGAACCTCATCAAATTTGATGAGTTTTAATTTATCAAATTAATTAGTCTTAAATTGCTACGATTGAGTTGTCGATTGGATTAGATGCTTAATTTAATACTAAACAAAATAAACTCTAAATGAAGATCAGGATTAGGCGAGGAAATGGATTGTTATTTGCCTAGTTCAGATAATTCATATAGAATCCTTGCTTGATTAGTTTTTATTTTTGATTAGAATCTTGACAGAATTGAGGTACTGAATTATAAGTAGGTCTAAATTAGTAAATAATATTGTAAATGTTAAACCCAATGACTTGAATAATTGAACAAAAATTGATTGACAGATTGGACCCAATAAATTAAGAAAGGATTGCTAAATTACTGCTAGGATCTTCAGTGAGACTTTGACCACGATGCATTTTGGAATTATCACCTGCCAACCTGATTATTGATCCGATAGGCTATGAATGGTTATATTTATTATCTTAAACGTATAAGTAATATGAGAATTAAGGAAACTATGACTAAATGAAGTGAGTTAATTAGGGAACTGGATAAGGACATTTGAGTACATTTAGATTTATAAATCAAAAGTTATTATGATGTTGGTTCAAGTGATCTTATATTGAATTTTGGATTAGCTAGGGAGCTAAGGCTTGAGCATCGATATAACAAGGGATTCCTCTGCAATTGCCAGGTGAGGTTGATATTAGCTTTCCTTGTTGGGGAAAGAACCTACAATTAGTGAATATAATATTATTGCCTATTCGTTCTTGTATTGAAACTATGAAATTGATTCATTGCTTCATACTAGTCTATTTTTGATATGTTTATTTCTAAACTCTTATATTTGAACTCCTACATTGAACTTAGGGTACTAGCTAAATATTCTGCTTGGCTCCTTTCTCAAATGTTACCTTGGAACAATAATCTAAAAACAAGATGTTTTGAACAACAATGTTTTCATCTGAAGAACTTTGAAAACTATCATTTGAAATTGGGAACTTACTAATGATCTTACTTGCACTTAATTTCTTTTATTTTTCAACTGAACTATGATTTGAATAACCCAATTGTTGTATCTTGCGATATTGTTGCGAGGTAGTCTTGTTGACTAGCCGTTACTGATTAACTGATTTGTTTGTTGCAATTGTTCTGTTTTATGTGGCGATTGTGGCATAAAAGAAATTATGTTGACTGTTGGGACTCTCAAACTTATACATATGATTCACGTTCATAATACCCTTGGGGAAACATTTTGGGCCCATAGGACTGGTTGGCAAGACAACCAGGACGACATTAGGCTGTTTGTGGCTGGTCTACCCGCTAGGACTTGATTTGCAATCATGACTTCTGGATAGTTATAGGTTGGCTGTTGTTGGAAGCTTGATCGGCGATGATCGGTCCTACAAATTCGTGCTGCACTGGTTTGGCGAGTTGGCTTCTCGTCGAGGTGATATAAAGAGAAAGGCCATTTCACAGTCAATTGGTTATACCGAATACAGGGAGTCATATGGGGGAAGGCCATTCCATGATCAAATCTATAAAAATATCCCTTATACAGTTAATTTTATTGAACTGAATGAAATCTTAGATTTTGAGTCTGGGCTTTCTGCAACTTAATTATTTAGAATTAATTCAGCTCTTGAGTTTTGAAATACAAAGGGCATGTTCTCTTATGTTTTGGCCATTTTCAAGAATTTTTTTTGGGGGAATAGGTTTTTGGGAGAAAATTTGGAGAATGTGCAAAGTGTTTCTTTTTATTTTGGGAAAATATGAAAAATGATTTGAAAATGAGTTGTTTGTTTGTTTATGTTTTGGGATGAGACAAACTTTACTGTTGATGTTAAATCAGTTGTTTTTTTGTTGGGTTTGTAAGATAAAAATGATTTTTTTATGTAATATATTATATATATATGTATATTATAGTTGATGATGTGTGTGTATATATATGTAATGATTGATATATTGTTGTAATAAAATGATATGTAGTTAGTTCAATTGATGCTTTATTTTAAAATTTATATTTTTATGAATTTATTAATAAATATTAATTATTTATGAATTTATAATTATATCTTAATTAAAAAAAAATTGCTAATATCATAATTGTTGATATCAGCTTATATAAAAAAATTTAATTATTGTACATTAATTATAAACTAATTATTGTTTATTCTTAAAATATAATTATTTAACTATTTATTATTTACAATTTATGTATAAATAAAACTTAGTTATTTATTTAAATAAAATAAAATATATATTAGACTTAGTAACGATTCATCCAATTAAAAAAATAAATAATTTTATATTTTATGAAACTAAATCATATTAAATTATTTATTAAACAAATAAGTGTAATATTCAATTATACGTGAAATATGAAACATAATTAATATATACATAATAATTTATTTAAATAATTAAATAAATTAATTTAATAAGTTATTTATTTACTTTAACTCATTATTTAATTAATATATTATTTAATAAATAAATTACTTAGTGACTATCATTGAGATTTTTACTTAATTTTTATTAATTTTCTTGATAATTATTTTAATTATATTAATATTAATTTATTAAACTTAATAGATTATTAAATAAATATCACACTATATTTAATTTTTTATGATAATGTTAAATAAATGTGAATATTAATATTTAATGAAGATTAATTTTTTGAAAAGATTAATTTATTTATTATATCAAATTAAAACATTTTAAATTATTTATTAAATGAATAAATATAATATTTAATTAATGCATTAAATATTACATATAACTAATACATTATTTAATTAATAAGTAATTTAATTAATTTAATATGTTATTTAGTAAATAAATTATTTATTAAATTTAATTAATTTTCTTGATGATTATTTTAATTAAATTTGTAAACATAAGTTTTATAATTTTTTAAGTAGTAAAATTTCAACATTTTCATATATGTAAATATATGTATATATATATATGAGTGAAATGAGATAATGATAAATGAATGAGTGATGTGAAAGATAGAATGAGAAAATAACGGAGTAGGTGTACTTTTTAGGGTGTAGGGTTTTTTTGGGTGAATTGTGAGGGGTTTTTTGGGTAAAAAATTGTAGTGTTTTGGAAGAAAGATTGGGGAATGTGCATGCATTTTGAAATTTTTGTGGGGGTTGGAAAAAATTTCCCCAAAATGTAGGAGAACAAGCCCAAAGTTTTCTATGAAATATTATGAAAACTTGAGATGTCTCTTTGGTGGTATGGGACGGTATGGAGTCAGCTTATGATGTGTAAAGTATAACATATTATTCTTTCAATTTATGTTTTGACCATGAAACCTATCTACTATTTAACAACTTGTTCCCTTGATATTTACTTGTAACCATTGTACGTCGGACTGACATTATTCTATCCTGTATATTCATTGTTATTACTTGTTCGTGTAACTTGATCATTACCTCACTAAGTCATTCGGACTTACCTTCCTTATACTATACTTTCTGTTCTTTACCCCAGATTGAGGACTAGAAGATACTATGAGCTTGGGTTATAGGGTGGATAGTATATGTAACATTATCATGATCTTGATAAAGGGTAAGAATGTGGCATGTATACATGCTGGTAATGTAATAGTAGGCCTGTCGGTAGTTTACCAATTTTACCTTTCATGAAATGTAATAGGTTAGAGTTGGTGATATGTGGTGCAAGTCTCCGAGCGATTGTAAAATTATGGGGACTCAGGTGTGGTTTACAGTTTGTGGCATGACTAGTTGGCATGGATATTATTCCCAATTATAAGTCTGTTCGTCATCTGAGTTATTATAGCCTTATGTTTTGCATTAAGATTATTTAGAAGAGAAAGGGGAAAAAAAAGAGTTACCAATAGAATCCCGACTGAGGTAGTACTCCGGACGAGAGCAGACACCTCTCGAGCCGGGGCATACACCTACAAAAGGTACAACTACATTTATCTAGCCTTGGAAGACCACAAATGCAACTTACCAGAGGCTAGTTAATCACATGTTGGAAGACATGATTAGCTAGAACATGAAAGTCTACATAGACAATATGCTGGTCAAAAACCACAGATAAGTGACCATATATTCAACCTCGCAAAGTGCTTTGCAATCATAAGAAAGTTCAATATATGGCTCAACCCAGCTAAGTGAGTGTTCAGCATGCGTGGAGGAAAGTTCTTAGCTTACGTCGTTTCACAACACGAATAAAGGCCAACCTCGCAAAGATAAAAGTGATACTCCAAATGCCGCCACATGAACCACCAAGGAAGTCCAAATTTTGGCAAGAACACTATATCTTGAACCAATTCATCTCTAAGTCCACAAAGAAAGGACTTCCCTTCTTTAGAATCTTGTGAGGAGCTACGGTATTCGAGTGGATAGAGGATTGTAAGAGACCAAGCAACAATTGAAAGCATACCTAATGTTGCATCTACTATTGAGAAAGTTGAGGAAAGGAGAACCATTGCCGCTGTGGAGATAACAGTTATTACTGCCCTAGTCCAAGAGTAGAAGATAGAGAACCAACATCTCTACTAACTCCTACAAGGCCTAGAATTAAGATATTTTCCTATCAAGAAGTTAGCTCTTTCTCTGCTGGTGGCCAAGCAAAAGCTCAAACCTTGTTTTCAAGCTTACCAAAACTTATCAATTACCTATTGAAGAGGATATTGAGTAGCTGACAGCTTCAGGAATAGGGATGGGAATAGAATAGGCCACCCATTAGGGGCCTACGACCTAGCTTATTTGAGGCCTAGCTTGGCCTAGCCTATTTAATAAATAGATTGAATTTAGGCTTTTAAAAAAGTCTATTTAGTTAAAAAGGCTAGATATAGGCTTTTAAAAAAGCCTATAAAGCCTATCAAGCCGGCCTATATAATTTAATTATATTATAATATATATTTAAATATTTATAACACTTATATAATTACTTTTATATTTTATATTAATTAATTTTATATAGTTATATATTGTGTTCTTAATTAATACATAACCATTTTATTTCAAAAATTTTGATTACTTATAATAATGTTTGGTTATGCTTTTCTTTTTATTAGATAAATGTATTATAATAGCTAATTATTTTTACTTAATATAAATTCTAGAATTATTAGGCCGATTAAGGCCTAAGCCTATTAAAAGTTTGAACCTATATAGAATTTAAGCCTAATTAGAATGTTAACTAAAATAGGATTTTTTAGGCTAGGCCTAGGCTTTGAAAAAATTTAAAAAGGTTAAGCCATACTTTGAAAAAAAGTCTATGTCAGGTAATAGGCTAGGCTTAGGCTTACAATTTATGCAATAGACCCGGCTTATTTAAAGTAAAGCTTAGCCTAACCTAGCCTATTTCCACCCCTACTCAGGAAGAATGGTCAAGTGGGCCATTGAGTTAAGTTAATATAAAATCTAATATCACCCCAAGTGAGCAATTGAGGTTGAGATGCTGGCTAACTACATGTCCAAAAGTGAAGGAGATAAAGTTAGGAGCTCCATTACCACTTGGACTCTCCATGTGGATGGGTCATCCACCAACTTCGAAAGTAGCACTAGCATAGTCCTAAAATGCCCACAAGGTAGTAGTTTGAGTGCACTGTAAGATTCAACTTCTAAGCTTTGAATAATGAAGTCGAGTAGAAGGTGCTGATCACAAGAGTGAAGTTGATCTTTATGGACAGTGTATGATGGCTTCATGCATGCCTATAGAGACTTCAAACTAGTGGTCAACCAAGTCATGGGAATTTATGAGGCTAAGGAGGAATATAAGATGAAGTACCTCTAATGAGTGGATATGATCAGTAAGATGTTCAGAGGCTTTGCACTAATACAGATACCGTGAGAAGAGAACCTCAACACTGATTACTTGACTAAGGGGGCCAATACCCTTGTGGTGGTGAAGAGTCAGTAGATCACCTTCCTAACTCTCAATGTGCCAAAAGAATGTATCCTAAATGGCGTGCTCCAATTTTCCATTAAAATAATGGAAATTGAAGACATCCCTACAATGTCGATGAGCCTTATCATGAACTAACTCTAGGACAACGTCCCTTTTGACGATTAGAGAAAGGGGAGAGAGTTAAAGGCAAGGGCAACAAAGTTTGTACTTATAGGTGAAGACATATACAAGCAAGGATTTTTCTAGCACTACTTGAGTGCCTACCCCTATAGAAAGTGAAGTATGTTATGCAAAAAATCCATGAGGGCATCTACAAAAAATAGTTAAAAGCAAGATCCTTGGTAGATAAAGAACTTAGAAAATTATTTTTCTCACTGACAATGCTTAAGAATGCCCATGACATGGTGAGAAGGTACTAAGCATGCCAAGAGCAAGCTAGTCTAAGATACCTTATTGACACCCATTACAACTAATCGATATATGGCCTTTATCCCATGCCATTGGCCAATAAATTTTTTTTATGGTCACAATGGACTATCTCTCCAAATGGGTAGAGGTGGAGCTGTTACAACGCATATCCAAGAAGAAATTCATGAGGCTCATTTGGAAGAATATCATCTGTAGGTTTAAGATCCACCTAGTATTAGTCACAGAAAAAGGAACTTAGTTCACGAGAGCAAAGCTTAGAAATGGTGTAAATAGCTATCTATAAAACAATACTCTACATCTATAGCCAACCAGTGAACTATGGACAAATGGAGGTTAGGAATTAAACCATACTCCAGCACTTAAAGATATGAATGAGAGATACTAAAAAAGTTTTAGGTGGCCGAACTCCTTTCTATATTGTGGGTGTACCGGACCATCCCTAAAATTTCTACAGATGAATCATTTTTAAACTTATCCTTCAGCATGGAAGCTGTGGCTCCCCTACAAATGTTGAAAAGATCAATTGTAACGTGAAGAGCTATTAGGACCCCCAAAATTCACAGGAGCTGAAGGCGAACCCAAATCTATTCCTAGAAATATGTGAATAGATCATACCTAAGTTTACATATAAAAATCTATGATGGCAAGAGTATACAATGCTAAAGTGTGGTCAAGGAGTTTCCAAGTCGGAGATATGGTGATGAGAAAAGTGGAAGCTTCGAGACCTCTTAGAAAGTTAGATACTAAACTGAAGGACTCTACAATGTAATGGCGATTGAAAACCCAAGCAGGTATGAGCTGCATATCATGGAAGGGAAAGAGGTATCCTAGATGTGGAACATCTCCAACATCAGAAAATTTTACCTATAAGGCGTAACGAGTCACTGATGGAGGCTTGTTTAGTTCAACTAGATTAGTTTCCTTTTAGAAATTAGATTGTTCCTTTAGTTGCTCTAGATTAACCATTTGTCTTAATGAATGAAGTGTCCGAGCTTCAAGGATGACATATGTTATTCAAAGTTTAATAAAGTATTCAATTTTCTTTTAACATTTGTCTTGATTTATTGTAAGTAAACCCCTCGCATGAAAAGCTTCGCACAAGCTGAAAGGAAAAATGTGAGCACTAAGGTAACTTATATAACTTCGAGAGAGACCATAAGGATCTCAAATCACAACAAATCCACAAGAACCTCAAGGAGCTCACAAAATAATAAATTTGTACTAAGAGACTCCTAAAATGACACAAATTCACAAGAGACCCCAAGGGCTCTTGGAACAACATAATTTGGCAAAAGACTTTAAGAGGTCCCCAAGATAAATAATCTCTATACAAGGCCCCGAAGAAACCCTCAAGACTCAAATATGCTATGACAAAAGCCCAAGAACATAAGAACATGCCAACGTAAAAACAACATAAAGGCGTGACAAATTACTGCCATATAATCACAAAAATAAGAAAGCAAGATGTCCAATTTAACAAAAATGTTGGAACGGAAGTGCAGATAACATCTATAGTAAAAGCATAAGTCTAACAATGTCTGAGTAGTATGACTAAAGTAAATTTAGGCCTACACTTGGCCATAAAAAAAAAAAAAAACAATGTATCCATGGAAAACAATGTAAAGGTGTCCACAACAAAAAGTAATAAGACTGGATACTGCTTATACTCCACTCTTATGGTGTCGTAATAGCTGGATCCTCGACTTTGGCTTTAGACTGACGTCTGGAGGTCTGATGACAAGTCTTCTAGAGGATGCTTCTTATTATCTTTAAGTATTTAGTGGCAATCTTGACTGGTTTGTGCTCATAAATTACGGTGTTCTCCATTTTTGCCACTTCAAAGAACTTGTTAGATTCGTACTCTTTCAGTGCCTCCTCCCACACGGCAGATAGAAAGGCATTCTCTGTGGACGACTCTAAACATTTACTCCTAGTATTAACTTCCTTAGTATACCACTCTATTAGCTGGTTTTGGTCCTTCGATACCCTGCACGCTCCTTATCTCTTTGATCCTTTTCCTGGGCAGATCCTCTGGGCTCCTCCTAAGCTTGACAATCTCAGTC
The DNA here is from genome assembly GCA_018894105.1 of Jacaranda mimosifolia. Classification (NCBI taxonomy): domain Eukaryota; kingdom Viridiplantae; phylum Streptophyta; class Magnoliopsida; order Lamiales; family Bignoniaceae; genus Jacaranda; species Jacaranda mimosifolia. The sequence goes on from CM032126.1 coordinate 22,560,920, forward strand.
GCTATTCTCTCCGCTTGAAGGGACATATGCATTGTCAATTTTAAATCTTGCCTTAGAATAACCAAACAACAATGATACGTCAAGATTGCAGCTAAAATCGTAGATTAGGAAGAGCGAATGCTTGCATGCGCTAAATCTAAGGTAACAAGCTCCATCAGTTGAGAAGAAGACTAAATCCCAACTTGTTTTGATCAAACTCATTAATCCCAAAATCTAAAGACTTTCAATACTTTATGAGATCTTGTCAGTGTCCTAGTGCGAGTTAATGCTAGAAATTCTCTTTAGTTTATAAGAGAACAACCTCTTACCCTTACCAATAAAAGTAAGAATAAAGATAGTCAGTGATAGAATCTAGAGCATGTTTCCTAGTTGACCCTAGGACCTCTGAGATCAGATTGCCTTCCAAGCTTAACTGAGGTGCTGAAGTGGGGAGCGAAGGCAAAGACTCCTTAAGACGCCTCCTTTATAGACTCATGTGCCAAGTAGATAAAGTCAAGCCGCTATATTATGACCCTCAAGGAGACCCATAGTGGATGCCACCACTCTTCTTCTGAGCTTAGATCCTTATAAGAACAATGTTTTTTCTTGTGATACACAAGTAAACTAAGTTAGCCTAGCAAATAAATTCATGCACAAATGAAAGGAAAGAAAGCTAAATAAATATAAGTATCAAGAGAAAGGCATGTAACTCAAATATAAACACTTGCACAGATAAAATATTGTTAGGAAATGTGCAAGAAACATCAAACAAGGAGGCAAACAACCCTAGATAAGTAAAACACTCTCGAAGGTCGTGGTGAACCATCTACAAGCGCACTATAGAAGGTGAACTACTCCAAACAGGAAGGTCACCCCAACTTTCATCTCTCAGAAAAAAGAAGTACTTCTTCTAAGGCCCTGAAGAAGATGACACCCGCTCATAAACATATAGTTTAACCTAGGAAATAAATGAAAAAAAGGTTCCTTTCAAAATTTTTCTAACTACGAACAAATATGAAAACTCTCCATAAGTGCTGCTATAATCAACTCCCTAAGATGATGTTGAAACCTTACAAAGTACATAAATAATTTTAAAGTGAACTGACTAAAATACAACCTATAACTCCTAATGATATCTAGAAATAAGGGATTATGGGGAATAGAAAATCAACTACTAAAGTAATCACTAAAAACAATAAAGCACTCAAGAGAAAGTGACATAAGATAGTCTTTTTGAAAGGGAAGTGCGAACTCATACTCGGTGAAAAGGATGATCCTACAACTTAAAAGATTTAACTTCTCAAGAGTGAGTGATCCAAACGAGTTGTTGATACTAGAGAAACTCTTATCAAAGATGAGGACATCATCGGACTCCTCATCGGAAAAGCCATTTTTCTCAAACTCAACCTCTAACTCTGATCCCAACTTTGACACAGAAAACTCAATAGAAGCTAACTCTCTAGCTAAAGTCTGATAGGTAAGCTATGCAACATGGAATAAAATGATAAAATACAGCTAAGGGAGGGCCTCCTACCTCAAAGAATGCTATTACATTATGAGAGGGATAAAGACCCACACAAAACTAATGCCAGCATGACGTGAAAATCAATAGGTGATCCGACACAGACACACAAGGGGTGACCATCCTACGATTAGGTGACCAGGGAGATGACCCTGTGGTTATCCCAAAAGGGCGACTGTCAAGGAAGCAAGTGTGGCCCCTTGGTCTCCCCCAACAACTAACAAACAACTAACCTATCATTGCCATCATTGCCATTGTCGTTGACATCACCATCAAGTAGGCTTACCTCGCTAATATCATCACTACCCTATCTCTCACCAAGTTAGGTGCCTTTTCCTCACTCTATTCTTACTACCAACTTGGGTGACTCCTCTTAAAGGACATAACTCTCCAAATGACAACTTTCTTTGGAGGTTTCTTTCTCACAAGAGATAATTAATGCAACGAGTTAGAAGGGAAAGAGAGACTAGATAATATTAACCCTTGGAAGTCACCCTACCAATGACAAAAGGTGTATGTGGTTTAAAGGAAATATTATAGCCAAGACTGAAGGAGAATGCAAGTTACTAACTGCAACCATCTAAAAGAATAAGTAAAAATTTATTATTAATTAATTAATTGAATTAGTAATTAAATTAATTAAAATTAAAATAAGATAAATTAATAAATCAAAAAATAGAATTAATGAGTAAATCTTCACAGCAAGGTGAAACTAAAAATGGTAATCCAAAAATAAAAATTGTACTTCCAATTCAAATTGAATGATTTTTTATTGAAAATAGGGGATTTAGATGATTTGATGGGTGGGCTACTAAGGCCCTGCCAGTTGGGCCATTAAACCTAGTAGGCTCAACCAATCAAGAACTCAATTAATATAAATATCAACTTTCACAACAAAAAATGGCATTGAGTGACATATTGTTTAGCTTAAGCAATGTCCCTATGTGAGTGTATTCTTGAAGTAGAATCCTACTATATTGTAATTTTTGGAAAGATCATTGGATCCAATTCCATATAACAATAGTATTTCTCTTAAAAGTAGTAATTGCTAGTTACTATCAATTATTTAATTGAGGTGTTACGTTTGAACTAAAATCCCTTTTAAAAATGAAGCTATATTTTATAATATTTCGAAAAAGGATATAAAATTACTAAAACTCCTTAAATAAATTTGCATATCTAAAAAAATTATAAAATTATTTTTCAATCTATGTACCCATTCCATAAATTTTTTATTTCAAAAAGTCCAACTATTAACTTTCATCCTATTTTTGAATGAAATTATCCCTTCAATATCGTACATTATTTATTTATTTATTTATTTATTTATTTATTAATATTTAGTTTTAAATTTAAATGTTTTAACTGTATTTACTTACTTGTAGAGAAAATATTACAAAAAATGTTTCTAAATTTTGAAAATTTTTAATTCTTTGTTTAATTCATTTGATTTTGAAATTTAAATTCTCTATTATAATTTTTATATATCTAAAAAAATCAAGAAATATATATTATTTTTTCAAAATTTTAGTTAGTAAATTAAAAAAATATTGATACAAATCAATTTAGATGGTTTAAAGAAAACATTTCTACTAAAAAGGCTAACTCATTAAATTTTTTAATTTAATAATTCAAGGGTAATTAATTCAGTCAAAAAATTAACTAATAAGTTTGTTGGAGTGAAAAATTGATGGAATCAGTACCGAATTGAAGAATATTTTAAACTTTTCAACGGGAAATAATTTTAAGAATTTTTATTAATTTTTTCAAAAAAATATATAATGAAGTTGGAAGGAGAAAATATAACTTTGCCAGTTTGTCGTGGTGGTAATGAAATAAAAAACTTAAAAACAATTTCTTCAAGAAGACATCAAGAAAGGGCCAATTTGCTGATATTTTTAGTAAGTTCCGTGAGGTTTCATTTAAAATTTTATTGATTCGTTTTGAACTAATTCAGTTTGGACTCGAAAAACAAGATTGTATAAGTACCTAAGTCGGTCAAAGTACGCAAGTTTGGAAAGAGTATAACAAAGATTAAATCAAATTATTTTACATGACGGCAATTTCTTATATATTGAAATTGCGTCCACGTTGAATTTCAAATCTCTCATATAAAATTCAAGTATGGAATGAATATAATCTATTGTGACCCCAACCTTTAATTTAAAAATACATGAGATCTACGTGAAGACGTGTCTTTTGCCTTTCCTAAAGAGTTAGGCTTGAATCTTGATTATCTTTTCATTCTTCATATACTTTTGTTCCCCCTTAATTACTGGAACAATATTCTAATTTTATACGGGCAAGCAACGGTGGTTGTTATATTAAGGGTTTGTTTGCTTTATTGGGTAAAGTTTGATAGATTTATTATCAAGCTTTATCTCTTGTTTGCTTCACATTTTTATGGCTCATGATATCTTTGCGGCCCGACATGATATCATGAGCTAGGTTGGTTTATGGATCAAGCCATCTTCGCTTGATATATTTTTCATCTTTTCAAATTTGATCTGATAAAGAATGAAAATAACATTCTTACCCTCATAAAAAAAACCCTATCCTCAACGCCTTCTGCCAAATTTTGGAAATTTACCTTCTTAGAAATTAGGATATTTTGGACATTACAAAGTGTAATTACATTGAGTAATCTTGCCAACCAAGCATTAGATAGTATTAAACATGGGACATCACTAATTTCTAAAATTCAAGCAAACAATAGATTACATAGTTTTGAATACCATTCCTAGCTTATGTATCACCAGCATATTAATCCGTCACAATCCTATATTCCCAAGCTAACAAACCCTAATAAAAGTAGGTGAGATTTAATTTTACACATTATGGCTCATTTTAAGACACTAAATTAAATAATTATATAGACATTAAATTAAATAATTAGAATTAGTTGCATAAAATAATAATTACACTCTTATACATTTTATGAATCATTTATGTACTATCTTTTTCTATTTTTATATACACGTGCACTAAAATTTTTTTAGAATTTGAATATCAAACTCCACATATATACCAATATGAGGATGATATCATTGGACCAAAACTATTTTACTGTGCCACTACTTAAGTGATAAAACATTCAACCGTACATAATGATAATTATGATATTATTATATAAAATCTAACCATTCACATATCTATATGGACAATCCAAGTAAATAGCATAAATTTTATAGTCCTTTACACTTGTTTTGTACTAATTAGTAATTATAACACAAGTGATAAATATCTTCATATGTTAACTTTTTGGAAAATCCAACAGAGCCCATTGGCATGTAATCCAATGACATTAGTTTACTCTATTATGTGGGAGGTTTTGAGTTCGAACATGAATGAACTCCTTTGTGCACTTGATGTGCATTTGATTGTATTTTCTATAGTTTAATTTATTTGATTTAAGAATATGATAATATTGATTTGTTGAAAGGATAAAAAAAATCATCATTTGTAATATTCTCTCAAAAAAAAAAAAAATCTAACAGAAACTGCATCCTCTAAAATGGACTCAAACAAATACTCTCATATTCCTTAAAGAATACTAAAATATAATTAATCTGTTAAATCTAAATTTTGATAAAACAACCCATCTTAAAATTAATTTGGTCTTAAGTTGTGAGACCGCACTTTAATTTGAAGTTAGAATGTGGTTGATGACGTTTATACTCTAAAAAATATTGAAACTATGAGTGGTGGTAATTACTTGAATCTAATTACAAAATCAAGTAACATCTTTTCATATTACAAAATCAAGTAACATCTTTTCATATGTATATATATATATATATATATATATTATAAATGAATCCTATTAGAGTATCAATATTAATACTTCAAAAATCACTATAAACATTCTAACTAAGAGATGTTGGCAGTGGAACATGAGACACTATACGTGTATATAATGTGTGTGTGTGTGTGTGTGTATATATATAAAATAATACCAATTGTTCTTTAATTAGTAATAAATAATAAAGATGCATGACATATGCGAATTCAATGTTTCACAAATCAATTCTCATGACCTCATCAACTTAATACTATATTATATATGAATGTGTTTTTCTATAATAGGTTGCTTCTACGTCGCTTTTGAAAAAGCAATAGAATATTACAAAGAAAAAGACACACATGATGTTGTTTCTTCCCTCATCCTCATTTCTGTCTTGCCTCCCACCCCAAATGATGATGACCCAATATTGTATTTTAATATTAAAATCTTCATTTTGGTTGAGAAACTTCAATCAACCTTTCTAAGTTGAGATGGTCCAAAGAAACTCCACCTATGGAAGGTTGAGACTTGAGATACCTAAAGTTGGCGAATTAGCATGAATTCCTTTAAATGATCCCTCAAAGAGAACTGATAATTGTGCAAACTGCCGTACTTACTATTTTTCAATATATATGTAACTTCTTTCTTTCTTTGTCGGCTACAAATAAGATTTTATTGTTTAAAATAATTTTTTTTCTAGCATATACATACATATATATATATATATTCTTATCCTTAAAATAAAGATGCCACACTATTAACTTTTTATCATTACTTTGAAGATAATTTTGTAAGTATATACAAAATCTTTTACAAAATTTTACTTTTCATTCTTATCTAATTAACTTTCATATCAAATTTATTCGAATACATAAAATTAAAATGGCACAAATGAGTATTAGACAAATTTTGATGATTAGGGATGATCTCCACTATTGAATATTTTGGATAGATTGATTTTAAATATTTTCGTTATTGTAATTTCTTTAAAATATTTTTTATTAATAAACTGAGGGTCCACGCCTGATTCCATATGGACGAGCTAAAAGGAAAATTGAAAATGCTAACAAGTCACAGTACATTACATAGTTAAGCATAGAAGCATTGGAAGAAAAACTTTTTAATACCGAAAAAAGAGAGAGATTAATATTTCTTAGTCCGATCTCGCAAATAAAAAATTGACACTTTTTCCTCTTTCACTTGATAACACAGACTAGAATAGCCTTATCATTAGCAATTTTGAATGGGTTGATTGGGTGGTTGGGAAAAATGGTAGGGTTGAGTTTTCATTGAGCCGGCACATTATAGAGATTAGAGAGTAGAAAAAAGAAAAAGCGATTGCGATAAGGATCACCATTGTTAACCAATAGTTATGTTAATCTTGGTATTTTATTTTAATTAGTGCTGATGACGCACGCCTATTGATTTGATTTGATTTGATTTTTGTCAAATGTTGTGTGTTCTATTATTGTGGATGTAAGCATCCATCATTACGTAAAAGCCTTCGGTAGTTGAATGCTAAAGTTGCAATCATTTATTTAAAAAATTCAGATACACATACAAAAGTGTTTCTCGTTCGGCCAACAAAACTATACATGTGCGTGGCAGTGCCCCACTTAAAAAGTGGACAGTTGATAGGGCCTTGGGCCTTGCTTCTTCTGGACAGGGATGGCAGCAGGCTTGGGCCGATTCGCCGGAACCGAAACTCATCCCTCTTATTTTTATTTGGACTAGAAATTCGTCCTGTCGCGCTTTACTTTGAACCCCAAATTTGATGGATTTAATCTGTTATAACTATTTTTCTTTTTTGTTTTAATTAAAACATATAAATTTTGTAACTCACAAATTAAAAAATTGAGTAATATAAATAAATACAAGGGATGGTTGGGTGCCTCAACACTCAACAACACAACCGGGCGTTCGATGGGTGCCCCCTGTCCCAATAGTACGCCAACTCCTAGTGTTACACCCACACACCAACCTAACAAACTCCACAACAACCATCCCAAGTGGGCAACCACCGTGAGGCAAATATAAAAGCATGACAATGTGCAAAAGACGCCGTGAAAGTGATGAGATTCATGAACGATGAGTCTTCCGTGCGACATAGTTCCAGAAAGAGTACGATAATACTCTATATCTCATAGCAGAAACATGAGATCCGATAATACTATAAATGCAAAAGCCATCCCACTTCTTGTTCATACTTAGCTACAATAAATAAGAATAGGGGGAATCGTGAAAACCATAATCGTTGTGAGTCTTCTCGAGGAAAGTCACTTAAACACACTCCTGGTAATGGAATTATAGCCATGCAAAGTGAAACAATCTTTAGAGCGCAAAATATCACCTTACTAACAAGACCTCCAAGGATTGCAAAAAAGATATAATGTGATTATGCATCTTGAGGGATCCTTAAAGAAACATGCATGCGATGCACTTCGAAAGGTTCTCAGAGCAACTTTAAACTGTTTTAGTTGAAATATCTTTCTAAACTTAGTAGTTTGGATATGTGGATCATTTACTATTTGACGATGGATTGGAAGATAGGAATTTGTATATATTGCTTCAAAAAAATGATTTTAGTTTAAGCATTTTAGTGATTCTAAAATTATATGTAGTCAATGATTAACATACTACATTGAGAAGATATTGGAAATAATTGTTTATAAGATAATGAATTGGTAGATTCATATTACTTTTGTATATAGAAAGTTCTTTCAAAAACCACCCATGATCGAAAGCTCATTTGGAAATCTCTAAATGCACATGGATGTCAAATTTCTTGACTTAAATAGTTGCAAAGCACTCGCCATGACTATGGAGTGCGAATAGCATTAGTATGAACATATATAATTACGCTTAAAACAAACTCTAGGGTATTATTGAATGACCTTGATGTTTGGGTACCAAGTGTGCATCTATCTTTTCCTATGTCCATCTCAAACGGACAACCACTTTCAAATAGCAGTATCTCTATCTCACTTATAGTCATCATCTATCAATCATATAAATTGCCACACTTATCTTAACATACCATTAGTAATCTTATTCAATCATCATTCAATCTATCAAAGTGACAGCTCAATGAAATCAATAAGAACACTAATTGGATGATAATTCAAGTTATGGATGGAGTTCTTCAACCAACAATCTTTTGGTTTTTACTCCACTGTTTGAATTTCATTAATGATCAACATGGATACCCTTGTCCATTTCTCTTTTGGATATATTCATTTAAATCATCCAAGAGAAACTTAGGTGAAGTGATGGCAATTAATAACATTGGAGACAATCTCATCACATAGAGAAAACATCTCTCTCTAAATATTTTGGCCTTCTTTAAGCTTTACTCATGTTCATCAACTTATGCACTTTGTACTTGACCTTTAAAAGCTGCATATTTCAATGGTCTTATGAATAGAGGCTGATAAACTTGCATTTAGATTTCGTTATTCGCTGTGGGAGTCAATAGTTCCTTTATAGCACTATGCACTTTAAATAATAAGTGAAGTCACAAGTTTCAACTTAATTCACAACATCTACAAGGGTATTCATAAAGGATGTCCATTCAGTCACATATAGATGGTGGAAACACTTCATGTTCAACTGTATTTATATATTTGAGAGTTGTTTTTAAGTGCAAGACTCCTACTAATTAAGAGTTGCCCCCACTATTCCGGCAATTGCTTACTGAGCTTAAGAAACATTACTTCCGCTAGAAATATAAGCACTTCCATAAGGATCTTGGTATTCGCATAGCTCAAAAATTCTTTAGGACTTCACATATAATCTAATGAAGTCTTATTTATACGACATAAGTTTCATCATTTCTTCAAAGTGGTGCTTATCTCCTTATGAGAACACACCTTGTTAACCCTTTAAGGCACATACCAAAAATTTTGGCTTGCTGCCAAGTCATAAAATGTTAGATAATTTGTTTGAAGACATATTTTTTTTTTTATAATGTAGGTTGCAACTAAGGATTATATCTCCTCAAGTGAGATAAAATAAATTTGTCCCATGATATACCTTAGCATTGTTTGATTCCTCAATTTTCAAAAGCCCATTTAGCTGCAAAGTATTTGAAATCACTTAACTTATACCATATTTTCCTTAAGCATTTATCCAAACTAATTAGATATGATATTTTTTTTCTTTCTAATAGTACATAAAACCTCAATTTTCATGTCCCACATGGTTCTCTGCCTTTTGGGAATAACTTTGACTAATTTAATGCTTTTGACTATGAGAAATAGGTCATACTAACCAATAGTGTAAAAGAAAAGAAAATAGGGTGCATTGTCAAGTGCTTCTCATTCATAAGTTTCAACTTAAGTCAGTTGAAGCTCTAGCTAATAGCTACACCATGAGATAAATGGGGAATGCTTAAGATCTTTTCATTGGGGGAATTTGGAGTATATGCATTCAAAGGCTTATAGGCGAGCTTTGATCCATGGTCACGTTGAAAGAACTTTGATTGTACAAAAGCTAATAATATGCCCATCTCAGTATTAATTGTTCTATTTATCATTATTCCTAATAGTGACATTAGAACCAATAGGGCTCATTCTCACCTATTTGTGTGATCAAATTACAAAGAATTATTTTATGCTCAAAGAAAAATTATAATTTATAATTTTTGGAAGCATAAAACTTTGGCATGATTTTTCACCATAAGTAGATCTTGTCATGTCGTTCATGTAGTTAAAATTTAGTGACAGTAGATAAATAATTTGAGAGAAAAATTAAATCACTTTGAAATCATTTTTTAAATAAAAAATCAAACCTAGAATTTTTTTGGTTTCTATTATATGATTCTTAGATCATCTTATAGGGCATGAAAAATGTTTGAAATGATATATTACTGATAAAAAAGATTTAAAATCAGATAGATCTGATTGGTGGGAGTTTTAACTTGAAACAAGCTTCTCGAGCTTGGTACAAAATGTTGAGTAAGTTCTTGATAAACAAAGGATTTTCAATGGGTATAATTGGTACTACATTATTTACCAAAATACATAATGATGATATGTTGTTATAATATCATCTATGTTGGTGATATTATATTTGATCCAACTAACGATCGTTTGTTTAAAGAGTTTGCTAAGTAGTTGAAAGAAGAACTAGAAATGAGCCTCTTGGGCAAGGTTAGCTATTCCCTTAGTTTGCAAGTAAAACAGTCTGACAAGGCAACTTCATTTGCCAATCAAAATATACCAAGGAGCTACTAAAGAAGTTTGGGATGGATACCTATAAGGAAGCATTAGCTCCTATGATCACAACTATCAAACTTGATAAGGATAAAAATGGTAAACAAACAGATGAGGAAAGGAATCAAGGTATGATTGGTATTCTTTTATACTTAACTACTAGAAGACCAGATATTATTTTTGCTACATGCATTTTTGTATGGTTTCAATTTAATCATAAAGAGTCTTACTTAACTATTGTTAGGTGGATATTCAAATATCTCAAAGGAACTATTGATTATGGTTTATGGTATCCTGCATGTGAAGAATTTGAATTCGTTGGTGACTTAGATGCTGACAGTGTTGGATTCATACTAGATTTTAAGAGTACTATTGGAACATGTCAATTTCTAGAAAAGAGTCTCATTACATGATTTAGTAAGAAATAAAATTATGTTGCTCTTTCTACATGAAGCTAAATATATTGCATTGGGTAATTGTTGTTCTCAAATTTTATGGATGAAGAAAACTTTAAGTGATTGTGGATTAATGTTTACCAATATTCCTATATATTGTAATAATACAAGTGCTATAAATATTACTAAGAATCCAGCTCAGCATTCTCCAACCAAGCATATCGAGGTAAAACATCATTTTATTCGAGATCATTTGGACAAAAAAGATATATGTATTTGTTTTTTGAGCATTGAATTTCAGTTAGTGGATATTTTCACCAAGTCCCTCGCTAAAGGTCGCTTTAGGAGAATTAAAAATGACCTGGGGATATTGGAAATTAATCAATTACATGCTCTAGGAAGAAATGCATAAACGAAGAAATTATGGGCAAAAATTGCTATTTAGAGATACGCGTCATTTATTTAAAATTGTCTTGATGCAAGAAAAATTATTGAAAATTGGCTTGTCTTTTCAATTACTCGATTTGAATTCAAAATTCAAATTTTCTATCATAATTAAAAAGCCTTGGTAAATTTTACTTGGGTGGCAGACCTTAATTGTTCATTGGTAAGGAAAGTCTAAAATTACATTCTTTTATCCAACGGTTAAATTAATTCATCTATGTGCATATTCACATTTCTGCCCTACTAACTGCTGAAAAATAATTTCAAATCACTCCATAACATTCATTTACTCCATTTGCATACTCACACACACATTCCCTCGCCATCTCCCCTTCTTTCTCTCAAAAAGAAAACCAACCCTCAAACTCCCCCCCAAAAATGGGAAAAACCAAATGGAAGGCTATACCCAAGTCATCTGTCTATTCACTTATTATAGAACCTCCCTCGTCGACATTGGCTAAGAGTTTAAACATTAATAAACAGCTAAAACGCTCTTTAGCACCTCCAAAAGTAGTCTACTTAGGTAAATTTGAGGGAACCTCTTTAAAAAAAAAGGTAAAGAAACCATATTTGAAACTCGAGCGAGTCAAAATCGAAGTGCATCATTAAGAAAACTGAAAGCAAAAATGAAGAAGAAACATAAAGGTCCTCAAGTGAAAAAAGGTCAACTATCAGTGAAAAGAGTGATGAAAAGATGAAAAAGAAGAACATTTTGAGCAAGGAGGAAGTAGAGATTTGAAAAAAGAGGCAAAACCATTTTCCTATGATTTCTTGACTAAAGATTATCTGGTTGAGTTTGAGAACGTATACAATAGGAAAATGCTTGAATGTGGAACGTCAATTGATTTCTCTCTTATTTCTAATATTAAACTGCTTGGAATAATTAAGAAAGCTAGTATGGATTCAATCATGAAAATAGAAAAAGTTTGTTTACCCTAAATCAGTTCGTAAATTCTTTCTAAATATGACCCTTGGAAAAGAGAAAGGAAGCCACATGATATATTTATATGTAAACAGAATCCACATAAAATTGACTATTTAGAAACTGTGCAAGATTTTAGGCAATAAGAATGAGAGATACAAATTCTTTGAAATGAAAGAGTGGTGCAACAAAGAGTATTTTGATAAGAAATTTTCAAAAAAATACTTTGGAAAGGAAAAGATTTGAAAAATTTGTTGGTGGGCAAGCATATAATAGGATGAACATCTATAATAAAATGCTCCATCGACTGATTTCTAACACTATTCTTTGCTGCATTGGACTCACCTATACCACTGAATGAACTTCATGATGGTGTATTTGATGTACATAACTTTAGGTGCCATATGGGATGCTCTCGACAAAGATATTCAAGGAGTTCAAAATTGAACTGCTTGAAAAGTAAAAGGTGTCCAAAAGTGAAATGTAGAAATACATGATCATCAGAACTAGTTTTGTGAAGAAGTGTTTCTACCAAAGGAAGAAAGATGATTGGGTAATGTCTAAGGAAGATCCTTTAGTCATGTACAAACACAAAGGCAGTAGTGAAAAGCATTCCTTTATTCCTATTTGGATGGAATTCTTTTTGGAATACTTGGTTATTTATCATCATAAAAAAGGGGGAGATTGTTGACCTTTTGGTCCAACCATATACTTTGATGATAACAAATAGCCTCTGATACTAGTGATTCCATAGAGTGATGATTGATAGATAAAGGGATCAAAGCAATGGTTTATATCTGATCAAATTCTCAAAGACTATCAAAAGAAAGGAATAAATTCAAGTAGAATGGAAGTAGTTGGTGCTTATTAGTAATACAAGATAAAAGAATTAAATTCCCCACTTAAATGACCTGAAAGTCTCAACATTCAAATTTGAATTTAAGGTTTGAAATATTTATAGTGAAGGCAGTCTATGAAGACAGCTCACTTGCACAAAAATGAAAAATGCGAGATGTCAAAATTGGGAAGCAAAGACTGTTTTACACAAAAAGAATAGTCTGAAGTAAAGCCATACTCGTGAGGTACACCCATAAACAACTAGTTTGCCTATAAATACTCTAGGATGGCCTTCAAGTGAAACGAAGAGACACTATAGAAAATTTTAACCTTGTATATTCAATCATTTTCAAGTTCTCTCAAGCTTCACTCAAAATCTCTCAAGTCTACAAGCTAAACACCCATCGTGATAACTTCTATATTGAGAGTTGTGCTAAAATTGTTGTAATAGGATTTATATAAGCTTGACGTTTTCATTGTAAATTTTCTGTAAGGTTGAGACTTATTCTTAAAGTCTTGATGTTGAAGGAATTCATTTTCTTGGAATGCACTATTTTTTTTAAGACCGATTCATAAAGTTTGGGTGCTAAAGGAATTTGTTTCCTTAGGACACATTATCTAAAGGTTCGGCCTTAGCCGTGTAAAAGGTTAGATTTTTGGCTGAGCCAGTAAAAGTCAAGGTTAGGTTCTTCAGTACCTTAAAGAACCATGGTTTTTAGATAAGCCTATAAAAAACCAAGGTTTAGTCCTTATGTACCTTAAAAGTCTATGTTAGAACTGCTACCAAAAAAATTGGATCAGGATTGCTGCAATTTAAAAATTAAGGTTAGGACTGCTCTCGTTTTAAAATTTGATTTAGGATTGCTTATGTGAAACTCTATTAATAGGTTAGATTTGATCTTGTAAAAACATAGGTTTAGTGATCTTTGCCAAAATCCTAGGCACAGAGCTTTGGTAGAGCAGTTAGATCTTTTGGTCCGAAGCTCTCTAAGATCCTAGTGTTCTTTACTTGCTTTATTCTTTACTTTATATATTATTTGCTTATTGATTACTACACTGCATATTGCTTTTAACTTTGCTACTAAACAACTATCTATCCTAGTGTTGCAACTATAGAACTGACAGGATCAGGAAGGAATTAATCTTGAAAGTACTCCATTGTGTGAAAAAAGTTGAAATAGCATAATTCACCCCCTCTTATGCTCAACTCTATACCACAGTGAATTTTAAGTAGCTATCATAGTTGCGAGCATAACGTGTAGTAGGATTGTCGTAGTCCTATAGCAAGATGAAATTCTCCGAGAGAGAAAAAATAATCCTATACTTGTATTAACAGACATTGATTTAAAGTTCAAGAACCACAGTGAGAAAAGATGCATTGACAGGTCTTCTAGGAGACTTCATAATAAGTACAAAGTAACTTGATGAGTTATCAAACTTAAAAAATTTTCTTTATTTCTCTAAGTGTCAAGATATTACCACTATCTTGCACACGAGGACTCAAGATGGGCTTCTTTTGCTTAGTTTTATAAGTGTTTTCCAAAAGGCTCCTTAGTAAGTTTCTCCAGAAGGGTTCCCACATATTCCCAAGAGGAGTTTATGGTTGATTGTTTTAATGGTTGACACATACTCCTGATGAGAGGTGATAGTAGAATTGTTTAGAGGTTGCCATGTATTCTCTAAGGGAACTGATAGTGAGCTTTTCCAGAGATTGCCACATACTCCTAAGAGGAGCTGATCGTGGGCATTTTTAGAGGTTTGCACAAACTCCAAAGGAGAGCCAATAATGAGTGTAGAGGTTGCTGCGTACTCTTAAGGAAAGTCAATAATGGGCTTTTTTAGAGTGACTTCCACATACTTCCCTAGGGGCCCATAGTGGGATTATATCTACAACCACATACCTAGGGAACTTGTGTAGTGGGATTATGCCAGATGGTTACAACATACTCATTGCACTTTTCGAGAAGTCTTATAGTAGGATTACGCTAAAAGCTCTCAAAATACTTTGGAGACCTGTAAGGTTTTAGTTTATGAAAACGAATATCACAATGTGAAGAATATGAGAAGTTAGGCTGTTATTCGAGCGATTAATTTAACTAAGAAGAGAGTGTCATCCCCAAGTAAATAGACTTTATTCGAATCTAAAAAAGAGAAACTAAATAATGCTTCAAAGTAAAAAGTACTCTTATAGTAAGCAGGAATTGCTCGCAGGTGCAGTTGTTTAGTTAAGCAAATTGGTAGGAAGATGATGCTTTCACAATGGAAGTCCTCAGAGCTAAACTTTGGATGGTGTTGCTTGAGTTGTTTTAGCAATTTGTATCACGAGGTCCATCTTTTTGTCCGCAACAAGATTAGCTAGAGTTCTATTCCTACTTGTGAGTGTCTTTCAGGTAGACTTTCGAACTTCTTCATTTCTTTATTGCAAGGGTGTTCCCTGAGGGAGTTTCTCTATCCATTAACATATTTACTAAGATATACTTATTGGATCAGTACTTTAATCTTATCCCTCAAATTCCAGCATTGTTCCATGGTATGTCCACCAAAATTATGAAAATTATAATATCTTGAAAACCTACGCTTCCTTGGACTGCTGCGCCTATCATTGGGTATCGGATTAAACCTTGGGTGTGGCGGCTTGAAGTATCTTTGCCCTTTTGATTGTAAAGGGTGTGTACTAGGACATTGCCTATTCAGCTCATTGCGCGATCACGGCTTTCTTTAGTTTTGATTCGGCTCCTTAATTTAATGCTTTATGTTTGGTAGCATCCTGATGAGTCGTTATTTTTTATTTTCTTCTCTTCTAAGTTCTTTGCACTTGAAGGTTTTTTGGAACCTCAAAGAGGTTGTTGTTTGTGGGTTCTTGTTGCTCTGATATCTCAGGTTCTCTAAAGCATCGGTTGTCACTTGGTCTTGACCTTTGGAATTATCTAAAATAGGCTCAACGACCTGAGCACGTGTTACATGATGACTTTATGGTGCTTCCTTCTTGATGTTGGCATCACCTATCTTGGTGGGTTCTTTAGGGAGCATCGTGAGTGCCCTGGCAGTAGGGAGGTTATTTTCGTTGCATGCATATTACTGATTAGTAGGCTTTCGGTGTTCGCCAAGCTATAAACAACAAGACTTATTCTTTCCACATTCCAAAGCATTCCTAGGATTGCTTGGCCTTGCATTACATACTTCCCGAGATATCTTGACTGGATTAGCCTCTCGATCTCATCCTTCATGTGCCTACATCACTTCATAGTGTGTCCATAGTGCTTGTGGAAATGGAACTATTTGTTTATCTTCTGCTTCTTCATATCCTTCGTCATCTTTTGAGGAGGGTGCATGACAAGGTCATGCATAGAGCTTCACATTGAACCTATTTTCTTGAAATGTTAAGTAGAGTATATGTGATGAATGCTTAATACTGATTATGCCCATATGCTTTACACACCTTGTCGTGATTACCTTTTCTATTAGATGGTCCGTATTTTTCCATCTCCAGGGTTACTATAGATAAAAATAAGCTCTTGATATTATTCAAGGGTTGCAATGCTGGCACCTATGAAAGGGTTTTTCTGGGAGGAGGACTGAAAATTCCTATGTAGAGATAGAAAAAAGGAGGGAAACTTCACTCAAGATTGGCCTTTTGTCCCAAAGATACGACTATAGTGACTCTTCCATGTGTTGAGCAGTTAAACTAGTTAGGACTCATGTGATGGCACTCTTTAGCAAACTCATCAATACTGTAAGAGTTAACAATGATGTAAGGTCTCTGAAAAGAAATGTCTGGTTTCAATATAATGAGCCCGTCTGGGTACAACTCTAGTACTAATTACAACAGTAATTCTAATAGGCGGCTCTCCATAATGTCAAATGTCGGTGCCTCCTAGGTGTTGAAGTAGCGAGCTCCAGACCTCTCTTGCATTCTCACTGTTTCTTCTTTTTCCTTTGACAAACGATGCCAAAATGATACTACTTGGAAATGGAGCAAGGTCTTTTCTAAAATACAATAGTATGTCAGTTTGATTTTCCTAGAACACGTACAAAGAGATTTTCTCTTTCAAAAATTATTCAACTTTGAGAATTTTTGCAGTTGATTTCTTATGCTATAGTTCTCTTTGGGACTCGGTATTTATAGTTTTTAGTTGGGGCAGGAAATAGATATTCAAAAATTCATTCACCATTCGCATTAATATTCGTTTATATAAAATTTATCCGCATCCATTTAAAGCGAATATATAATCCATATTTGATTAGTAGATATCCGATTATAAATGGATATGGATATGGTAATTGCATATCCAATCCGTTTAATATACGCTCCTAATATAATTTATTAAATAATATATTATTTATATATTTTTAAAAAAAATCTCATAATCCACACAAATATATATATATAAATTATAATTGAATAATTGGGAAGAAAAAAGAATAAATTTAAAAAATTATTGTAATATAGAGAAAAAAAATTGAAGAATAAAGTTAATCAATATAATTATTGTTGGTTGACTTTATAATTAATATACTTAAATGCCATTATTCTTATTAATAAGTATTAATAATCAATTATAAAGTCAATTATTAATTAAAAATTATACTATTCGTTTGATTGCTTTCTTTTTAATAAATTATATAGTTACTTTTATTAATTAAAATATGTATTTGTTATAGGTTCATAGATTCACGTATTTGGATATTCGTAAATAGATATCTAAATAATTATAATCGAATATGAATATAAAAATTAATTCGAATACGGATAAGTTTAATAAATATGAATGCACCTAAATAACTATAATCGACTACGGATATATCTGAATTCGATCAATATCTGATGGATACAAATTCGGATATCATTCTTAAATATCCATCAAATTCATATCTGTACCTAAATATTCGAAAAGTTAAATGAATATGAATATAAAAATAGTATATTCGATCCGTTTAATATCTATTTACACCCCATTCTGAATGTTTCTTCTCCCTCCTTTGACAAACGGTGCCAAAATGATGCTACTTGAAAATGGAGCAAGGCCTTTTCTAAAATATAACAGTATGTTAGTTTGTTTTTCCTAGAATGCATATAGAGAGATTTTCTCTTTTGAAAATTATTCAACTTTGAGAATTTTTGCAAATAATTTTTTATGCCACAGTTCTCTTCGGGACTCAGTATTTATAATTTTTATTCACGATAGGCCCAAGCCATTAGGATTTCTTTCTTGTTTTATGGGCTTAGCTTGTCTTCTGAGCTCTCTGACCTACTTACTTAGTTAATTAATATTAAGTTTGATAATATTTTTGATTAATTTAGCGAATTATCCTTATAGTCAACTTTCAGCAATATTTTACTCATTTTATATGAATACCCAAATGTTAATGTCTATGCATTTACAAAATAATATATCACATTGACATAATTAGGCATGGCAATGAGTCTAGGTAATTCGGGCCCCCATCCCGAATGGGCCGGTTTGGGGATAATTAAATGGGTTTCGGGCGGGTATCGGGTCCAAGACGAGCTATGGGTTTTACTAAACCCGCTGCATTTAATAATAAATAATTAAATATATTACTATATACATATAAATTTAGCTAAAACTTAAAAACTTAGGACTGTTTTCATAATTTTAGTTAGATTTCCTATTGTAATGCTGAATCATGTGGAAAAAAGAAAAAAAAAGAAAAAATTGGGTTAAACGGGTTAGAGCCACCTGGTTCGGGGCCAAATGAGAGGTGGGGCGGGCTAGGGCCAAATGAAAAGTGGGGCGGGGTGGGTTTTGGTTACAACAATTGCCATGCGGGACAGGTCCGGCCAAACCTGCCCATTTCCATTCATAGACATAATCTTAATTGTATCATACAATGATCACAAAGTGCAATTAATAGAAAAT
Organism: Jacaranda mimosifolia; assembly: GCA_018894105.1. Taxonomy (NCBI): domain Eukaryota; kingdom Viridiplantae; phylum Streptophyta; class Magnoliopsida; order Lamiales; family Bignoniaceae; genus Jacaranda; species Jacaranda mimosifolia. Next base: position 22,579,898 of record CM032126.1, read on the forward strand.
GCAATATAAATACTTTACAAAGTAATTCATTCAATAATTAATTTACACATAAAGGTAGAGCATATATATTTGACCCATATCATTATTTTGCATGACCTCAATACACAATATATCCCAAAAATATTCTCCTATTAATTTCCAATGAAATAAAAAAATAACAAGATAAGAAATTCTCTCTTTCTCTCTCTCATGCTATGCTCGTTTTGGAGGCATGATATGTCATTTTGAATATCTTGTCAAGCTCTATAATATGGCATGAAAAATCATAATTAAACACCATGAAGAAATTTATTTCAACCAATAGAAAAATGAATTTTCATGAGAAATTCATAGAGTTCGTAGACATGATTGGAAAGTTCTTCTTTCTTAAACTAAGAGGTTATTCTACATAGACTTCCTCATTCATGAATCTATTCAAGAAGATGCTTTTAATGTCCATATGATATAGAGTGTACCATTTGTGAGATGCAAAGGCAAGTAACATACGGTTAAATTCCAATCTCACAACCGGTGAAAATTTTTCATCATAAATAGTTCCTTCTTCTTGACTATAGCTCCTTGCTACTAGTTTAGCCTTATTTTCGGAAACTTTTCCATCCTTATTGAGTTTGTTTCTAAATACCCATTTTGTTCTACTATTTTGATGGTGATATGGTTTTTAACAAGATTCCGAACTTTATTTTTTTAAAATTGTACTAGCTCTTCTTTCATAACATCTACCCACGATTTATCACTGATGGCTTTTTCACCACTTGTTGGCTTGATCGTCAATAGAAATGAAAATTTTCCTTTTTCATCTTCTTCCTTTCTGGAGGATGATCTCATCCTTACTTCATCTTTTAAGCTAGCAATGACTTATGAATATGGGATGGGTTGATGCTTGTTGAAATTTTTTTACTGTTGTAGTTCTTGCATCAATATTTCCTTGGGAGTATTTTCTTCAGGTTGTTTCCAAGGAGAGCTTTCTTTTTCCTTGATCTTGAAATCAGTCATAGCTTTTATTCTTTTTTCACTAATTGCAATAGGGGGAATAATATATGCATCATATTTGCTCAAGTGTTCCTTGACTTCAATAGGGTTAGTTTCATCAAAAGATACATACATAGACTCTTGAACCACTTTCTTCCTTTTGTTATAAACCCTATATGCCTTAGTATGCATATAATACCCAACAAATATTTCTTCATCTACTTTAAAATCAAATTTGGCAATAAGATTATGATCATTCATGAAAAAAATATTTGCATTTAAGCAATTTGAAGTAAGAAATATTTGTAATTTGCCTCTCCATAATTCAAAAGAGGTTTTATTCAAGATAGGTTTGAGAAGAACTCTATTAGACACATAGCATGCAATATTCATAGCTTCTCATAATGATTTAGGTAGATTATACTCATTAATTATTATTCTTGCCATCTTCAGTAATACTTGGTTAATTCTTTCAACAACACTATTTTGTTTTGGGTTTCTAGGTACAGAGTAATTATGGACGTATCCCATTCGATCCAAAAGAAAAGACAAAGTTATATTCATCAAATTCAGTGTCATTATCACTTCCAATCTTACATATGAAATATCCTTTTCCATTTTGCAACTTCTTAGTGAGTAGTAAAAAATATCCAATGCATCATTCTTATTTGGAAGAAATGACACCCATGTATATCTAGAATAGTCATCAATAATAACAAAAACATACTTTTTACTTCCAATTGTGCTTGTCTTCATTGGACCAAAAAGGTCAAGATATAGTAGTTCTAGTATTTTGGATGTAGTTATCATATTTTTATCTTTGAAGAAAGACTGTGTTAGCTTTCCTTTTTGACATGCTTTACTCAGTTATTGCTTCACAAATTTAAGCTTAGAAAGTCCTTTGAGAAGATGTTTTCTTGAAGGTTTGGAGATGAGTTCTGTGTTGACATGTCCAAGTCTTTTATGCCTTATCCAACTTGAATCTTCAACTATCACTAGAGATTTCACATTTTGATTCAAGAGATCATCATAGTAGGTGTAGAATACATATCCTTCTCTTAGTGCAGTAAAGATAGATTTCTTGTCTTGTAGTATAGTGCACTTCTGAGGTTTCCAGTCGAGATGATAGCCAGTATCTAGTAATTGGATTATGCTATATATATAGATGGTGCTGTAGTACTTCAAGTAGCTATGCATAGTTGATAATGGTGGAAGAGTCTTTTCCAACTTTGCCAATTCCAATAATTTTTACTTTGGTGTTGTCAGCAAAAGTAACATGTCCCAAATTTACCTTGTTGATATCTAAAAATTTTGTTTGATCATAGCCATATATTTGGAGGAACCATTGTCCAGGAACAATTTATTTCCAATTTTCGAGCATTTTGGAAAGTAATGCATTCATAAAGTTGTTTTTCGAGTTTAGGTACCAAATGCTCTTGGGTCATTGAAAGTTAGTCAACTCAAGTTTCAAAACCCATTCATAGTTTGCTTTTGCTTTTCTTTCTTGATAGAGCATAATTTTGTCCTATGACCAGTCTTTCCACAGTAAAAGTATGTAATAGGTATTTTCTCTAGTTTCTTAAAATTTCTATCATAACCAACTCCAACTTTGCTTAAAGAAGCATTTTGCATATTAAGTAACTTATTCAAGTTATCTCTTTCTATAGTAAACCTTTCAAGATCCTCTTCCAATTCATGGACTTGGTTTTTAAAAAAAAATAAAAAATTCTTCTTCAAGAGCTTTACAATCGCATTCAATCATTTTTTCTTCAAAAGAAGTTTTTTTTTCTTTTTTTTTTAAAAGAGGATCTATCTCAGTATAAACAGTAGCTATAAAAAAACACTAAATCATTGCTTGGTCCTTTAGAGAAAGATTTTCAGTTTGAATAACTTCTACCTTAATTTTAGAAGTATCAAGAGAAAGCATTAGTTCGTCTATTCTTTTCTCAAGAGCTTTGTATTTGGTAGAAAGATTTTGAACATTTTTCTTCAAAAGTTCATTCTTTATAGCAACATTCTAAACTTTTTCTGAATTACTTGATAGCAACATGAAATTCATCTTCAAAACCATCATGATTGGTACTATTATATTCAGAGTTAGAGTCAGAATATACCTTAGTTTGTGCCATGAAGTAAAGGTTTGCGAACTCGTCATCTGATCCTTCCTCATATGGTTTCTCTTTGTCATCTTCCCAACAGGAAGTTATAGCTTTATATTGCTTTTTCTTCTTAGAAGCTTTCTTTAACTTAGAGCATCCTAGATAAACATTATTTGAGGATTTTGATTGATTATTTCCCTTTTTTTGAGCTTATATCCTTTCTTCTTTTTGGTAAGTTTTCTTTCTTCTATTGAGGAACTTTATTCTCATAGTTACGAGTGCAATTTCTGAATATAGGATACAAGCAAGGATCCATAATTAAAAAAAAAAAAATGAGGCAAAATTAACCTACAATCTCCAATCCAAGGATCAATCATCATGTCATAAGCTAGGATTTTGAAGCAAGAAGATTTACTTTGAAGATAATCAAGGCAACAAAGTAGAGCTTCCTCTTAGACTCTCCCAAAGCAAGATCAACACTCTCCACTATTGGAATGGCGCCCCATAGCCAATTAGATTGGCAAGTAAACTATTTCACTTGTGAGACAGTCTTGATTGAATGATATTCATATTTAAATGGCCACTTCATCTTATGCATATTTTATATTATTTGCATTTGGTTGAAGCCCTTAGATTACACAAGACCACGGGACCTAGTCACACACTAGGTGGTGCTTATAAAACAAGTCTTACACGATCGTGATCTTAAAATATTCCAAGTCGTAGAATCTTATAAGGCAGGTCATCTAAGATTCGGATAGACTTGTACTAACGATGCATAAATCCAAGGGGTTGGATGTTGCTCTGTTTCATGAGCAATCCATGTTATACATGGGTGCTTGTTATTAGGTGCTTGTTATAGAATAAGTTTACTGAAGGCCTGCCCGGAGAATCCACTAGATAGCTGAATTGGCAAGTTGGTAGTGACAAGTTCTCTAGCTTACACTATTGCATATAATTAGTCCTTAGACTTGAGGAATCATGATAACCTTGCATTTAGGTCCTCATGCTTTGGCTCTTCCTTGACTACGTGGTGGTAATCTTGATTGAGATTGGGTATGAGCTGCTTAGACATAGAGGTTTGTGAGATCCAAAATGGGATCTATCTCCTCATTGTTGTGAAGTGTGAGAGCATCTCCTATGTATTCTATAATGACTGATTCTAAGAAATCCTTGCGGAGGTAGTATGACAATTTGGAAAAAGAGTTTTTCAAAGATAAGGTCATAAAAGGGAATCGAACATTGGGAATAGAAACACAGTTATCAAGGTTATTAGGGAGCCAATAAATATCTTGCTCTAGACCTCTTTTGGAAGATAGGAGATGGAAGGACCGTATTTGCATGACAAGCGTAGAGTTAGAATGCTTCACCCAGAGCATATTTATTTCAACTAATTAGTTGGGCTCCATAGGCTTGAGGTTGGACATCGACCATGGAGATTGGGTACTTCTCAATTAATAGAGATTAATTGAATTGAGTTATTAGTTTTATGGAATTTAAACTAATGTAAATATTTCGATATTTTAAATATCACAGAGTTGTAAGCCCATGTCCAATGAATGCACTACAAGAAAAAATGGTTATAGCGATCATTTTCATTAGTCGCTAAAAGTAAAAGAAAAAATGGTTGCTAAAACTTATAGTGACCAAAATAATGATGGTCGCAGGTGGTCACAATAGATAGCTACTAAAAGTGCTCAATGGCGAATTATTAACTTGGACACTGAAAATGCATGTTTAGCAGTAATCTAATAATGGTTAGTAAAGATGGAACAATCATCAACATATTTTTTACTCGTTAATGTAAAATTTCATGGTCACTATAATATTGACATGGTTGTTGTAGGTACGCATACCATTACCACATCGTTTTTGTTTGTAAAAATTGATTCTTTAGCAACCAAATCATTAGTTGCAATGGCTTTTAGATAGTTGCAGTAGTTGTGTTATTTAACATGTTTTAGCGACCACATTGCGACGATAAAATAATTACTAAAGAGTATATTTTAGCGATAAAATAGCTGGTTGCAATAATTTTATTGTTGTCGCAAGACTTGTTGAATTTTTTATGATTTAGCGATCGAAAGTGTAACTATTGGTCGCTAATATATTACTTATTAGAAACCAAATGTTGATTGGAGAAGTAATTTCTATTGGCTGCTAATATGTATATTTTAGCAACCAAATAATGGCTACAAAAATAGCTTGAAATGATTGCTAATATGTACTTTTACACCAATAGATGATTGCCAAATAATTTGAGTTATTTGCTAATTGCATACAATGAAAATCAAATAATGAATGTAAAAACAATTGAAATTGATTAATAATATATACAGTCATTATACATTTTAAGTTAATCATACCTAAAAATAAGAATATCTAGATAAATTGATATGAGAAATTCTAATATCCAATCTAGCTAATGAGAACACATATGTAAAATAAAATAAATGGAGTCAAAATCAAGAGCAATTTGCAGCTCACTTCCAATACCATGTTCGAGTCATCGCTTCAGCAAAAAAAGGATAATGGGCACCCAGTTAAGTTTTTGGCTCCAATAGATACATGTTCGAGTCACTGTTTCTGCAAAATAAAAAGTCAAATTGCTGTCAGACCAAGGTTCAAACCATCTCTCCAACAATTTTAGCATTAAACTTGGTGCCACGCATTGTCTAGGGATCAAGTCCCAACTATAGAAAGTTGCAGTAAATTCATCAAGCTAAGAATAAATTAAGAGTGCCACAAAAGCAGAGAATCTTGAAGTAGAATTAATTAGCATTCAAAATGCACTTAGCTAATTATTTTGTGAAGAAAGCCCATACTTCAAACTCAAGAAAGCAAAAATCTATAGCAGCAATCCAAGATAATTCTAGTCCACCTTAACTCATTTAGCAACATCTTCAAATAGCAAAATTAGAACCTCAACTAGAATAAACTGAATTGTGCAACAGCAAAACACTAAGGTATACATAGTAGTATGGTGTTTCTAGGCAACATTATCAAGAGGAGCAAAATCTACCCACTCCAATAAATTCCAAGCCCTGTATTCTGTATGTTTTGCTGCAAGAAGAAGCATAAAATCCTGTACAGCAGCATAATCAAGAGATAAAAAGTGCAAAGCAAATGATCAAATCCCACAGTTTGCAAAGTAACTAAGAAATCCCAAGTTGTTGTCTTAAATTACCCTCAATACTATTACCTTTACACCAAACTACCCTACAACAGTTCAATCAAGATTAAAAGCCACCAACCACTATCAAAAGCCACTTTAGTAAGAAGAAAATCTGTCTTGAATCCAAACAAAGTTAATTTGCACCCATCAGAGTTAGATCCCTCATATTAACAAGTTTCAAATTAATTCAGGCCATCAAAATCAATTCAACATCGTCGAACTCTCATATTTGACACAAAAAAAGTAACAGGCAGAACTGATTAGCAAATGAAATCAAAGCTATAAAATAATGAAATCCAACTGTCACTAGCTAAGAGTTACGATCCAAATTCCAGCAAAGGTCCCATAAGCAACAATCACCAAACAACTGCTGCAAATTCAACTGATATAGAGCAATGGCAGAAAATGACAAATCCTACTCCAACATATTGAAAATTCACATAAAGTTGCAATAGTCCTATTCACTATGAAAAATATCAGTGACCAGTTTATTGTATTTTCTTTTCTATTCCAACATAAACATGTTAAACCATTAACTAGAGAGCTGAAACATACAAATGTAGTTTAATAAGGCTATCCCTTACCTTTGAGCCTTCTGGATCTCCTCCTACTACGAGCCTATAACAATAGGTGTAATAGCATCAAAATAAACATATAATGTTAAGAGACATGCATACTTGCACCACATATTAATATACAAATAACATTGCTTGTTCCCCTGTCTTGCAATAGATTTCATAGGCCATGACAACATCAAGGCATTGCATCTTGAAAAACTATGAAGTATAGAAGTTATTGTTATTTCTAATGGAGAAATAGTTGACTTATAATAGAACTATATGAAAACTAACACTTTCTCTTGCAACCTGAAACAGAAAATTATAAGGCGATTATCTACTACAACTAAATTAATTTACTAGTCTTGATGGAAAGAATAATGGAGAGACAAGTTAATAGCTACTCACAATTGAAAGGTCATACTGATTCATGATATTATATCCGGTTGCACAATATTAGGAAATTAGCATGCCTCGAGACTCACAAGCATAAAATTTTTTTGGGCAACACACAAATAAAATGATATTAGAGATATGTGACACTAAAGTCTATAAAATCCTGACCAATTAACTGCCAATTTTTTATCTAGCAAGCAAGAAAACAAGAGAAAAACATGTTTACAGCTCATAATACCCATATTATCGTATGAAGGGGATGTTTTTAGAAATCGCTCAACTACATGAGAATATTTTAGACACCACATAAGATTAGTAGAATTAAGGATGTAAAATAGGACATATATGTCCTAGGTTAAGTTAATTAAAAGAAAATAAGTGAGAGACTATATATAGATTTGGTGCTCACTTGGGTGCTATTTAGAATTGAAGGGTCTGGAATGTGGTTTTGTATTCAAGCCATTTTGGTTGTAGGAAAATGCACAGAATTTTGAAAGATCAATTTTAATTTTTGATAATGTGTGCTGGGGAATTTAATTTTGGATTGAATTTGGAAAATGCATTAAACTATGTGTATATTGCTAAATCAGGATGGCGTTGTGCATATTTTGAACTTGTTCTACTGGTTGGAGATGGAGATTATAGTTCATGGAGTAGATTCTTGGTGCCGTGCATGCAAATGGTTGACATTATGATATCTTTGGTACAAAGTTGATCTTAGACCTATTATGAAGGAACATTTTGAGAACATGATTGTATTGAGTTTGCGAATGATAACTTGATGTGGGGGGGGGGGGGGGGGAAGAAGGCTCCATTGAGTTTGTAACTTTGTAAATGAATTCTTTAGCTCAAAATTATGCACTAGAAATACCATTGACAAAGGATGCTTCACATTGGTGGAAGATTATTGTGATTGGAGTTTATGTTACTGATTTTTGTCATAGATTTTTTGTTGTTGTACATAATGATATATGGTTTTAACTTGTTCAAAACTGGTTGGAAGGATATTGATGGTTGGAGCTAATGGATGACTGACTGGAGTTAAATTGTTGGGCAATTTGCTGAAGTATTTGTTTGCTGAGTTGAAGAACTGAATGGTAGTGCTATGATGGAAATTAGGAAGAGTTGCAACCTAATGAACAAAATCTGAATTCAAGCACTATACAACAGTTGAGTTTTCACCAAAATTTGGTAATCAGGTTAACATTTGGTACAAAATGAATTCTAGTGAATAATTAAACTACGAAAATCAACCTAAAATGAAAGTTATAGGATTGGAATCTAGAATCAGATACAAATAAAAATGATTTATATATATCAGATTATGAAAATGAATTGATAAAATGAAAGGGCAAATGCGTATTTCCTCACACTAGGAAAACATTTATCCTAAAATTAAATTGAGTATAAAGTAGAAGGGACTCTCTCTATCTTAAAATATATAAATTGATACATGCTTTAATACAAAGATAATGACTAAATGTAAACAAAGCACAATAAGATTGAGCATTCCCGAATATATCATTGTGTTATTTAATGAACTCTAAATATATTAAACATAAGAAATTACTTCAATTTCGGTTCTTATGCATGTACAAGCTTCTAAGATCCCTATTTTCGAGACAATGTTACCTTGTTTGATTCCAAAGAAGTCCTTATCAAGAGAAAAAATAGTTAGGCAATAGTGGAAGAATGATTAATCAGAATATTGATTTATTCTCTAGTTGTCAAAAACTCAAAAGTAATATAATAGAATTATTTAAAACATATGATATTCTTAGTGATGAGAACTCAAACTTCAGAATTTCCAAATAAAACCATTGAAAGTAGTGCAAAAGTGATCAATCTGCCTACTGACTAAACTTTTTCTATGTAAACAAAAATAACTTTATATATAGGTGGCAGAGTGCTAGAGAACTCACTACACTATTTTCCCAATGGGCAGAGAGGCAGAGTTCTAAGTTCTGAAGGCATTTCCATGTGTATAATCTTTTCAATTATGAAACAAGCTCAAGCCATTTGTAATAAGTCGGCAAGAAATTAATAAAGCCTACCAAAATGGATGAAATATAATGGAAAGCATAAATTAGTTAGAAGCAACAACCAGATAATCCATAGCTTACATTCTGCTAACTTTTCGAATCATATACTTGTCCTATTCTATTTCCAAACCCCCATACAGGCCATACACCTTCTTTGCTCCTCTTGAGTTCTAATATTAATTTTGTCCTAGAAACTAGCATAAATGGATATTCAGGCATTTCGGGTTATTTTCTATGTCCCATGTCCAGCAAGATCATCTGCCTTGTCTTTTATCTCTCGAATCTTTCCAATACTTCTGAGATTGTTTCCTGATGATCACATATTCATCTCAAGCATAAGCATACTTGATATTTCCTTAAGTTTCCCAAAGAAAGATAAACCAATGCAAAAACCAGTTTACCTCCTTAATTCCCAACATTTCTCACACAGCTCTACCTATCCAAAATTTTACCCTTTTTCAATTTATTTGATCAATAAGTCTACCGCCTTAAGAAGCTCACATTTGATATGTATTTTCAAATCCTAGGAAACATATATTCCCCATATGCTCATCGATCTTCTTGTGCTTACCGTGATCCCAAAACTTTGACATAATGAAAACTCCATCTTCTTTCAAGGAATTGCATGTTTCACACTTTATAATGTAAGGGTTAGTTTGCCCTAAGCTCATGACCTAGATTCTTTGCAATCCTTATATTTCTTCTCGCCTTTTTGGTTCGAATGTTGGTACTTCGACTTGATATACTATGGCCATTTTTCTCCAAGAAATTCCATGTTTAACATGAATGACCTTAATATGACCAAGTAACCCAAACCAACGAATTCTATATCTTAAGTCAAAAATTATACATACTATATATATTTTTACCACTATACCATTAGAAAACAACATTTATCAGCGCACCAATTCAACATATGCTATAAAATGAAATTCAAGGAATGATAGAAAATAGAAAAAATTATAAAAAATCTATTTAAATAAATCTATATATCCAAAGATTCAAGAAATTATAGTTTCGTTGGAAAAAAAAAATATCTCCTTAACTTTTCATTCCCAAAAATCCTATCACTATCTTTTACCCAATTCTTAGAAGAAATTGCCCTTGAAGTTTTTAGTTATAAAACTTTTCATATATTAATATTCCATTTTAAAAAATTATTTTCTTTGAATTGGCTTTATTTATTAGTAGTAAATTTATTTATTAAAATTAAATTATGAAACTTTACAAAATTTAATTTTCTTGTTTAGCTCATTTGGTTTGAAAATTAAAGTGTATCTAATACTACAATTTATATTTCTAACAAATCTAGATAATATTGTTCTCTATAGATTTACTTAATAAAATTAAAATGTTATTGATAAAAATCAATTTTAACCGCCTAAAAAATATTTCTAAAAAAATTTTCAATACATCAAATTTAATCTACGAATTGAAGAGTAAATTAGTCAATAAAAATTTTAACTTGGAAATTTGACTAAAACCAAGTTTATTACTATAAAAGTATTTATATAAAAGGTTACCTAGGTTCTTAAAAATTATAAAACGTGAAAACAAAAGCTTTTTCAAATTAGGTTTTTCAAATTCATATGCAACAAATCAAAAGAAGAAGTGAAGACGATTGTATTTCACGATAAGTAGTTGTATTTCCACCAATTTTTTCTTTCTTTTTTCTTTTTGGCGACAAGTCATGACTATGTAGGAAACAAGAAATATTGTGGACATTAATTAGTTTATAGGAATCCCTAGCATAAATTCTCTTTTCCTATTCTAATTTGTTAATCTATTTTCATTTGTCTATCTAAGTTCTTTCTTGTTTGCCAGGTCTAAATTTCTCTCCAATATCTCTTCCCGTGTGCTCACTTAGTCTCTCCCATAATTCAAATTTTCTTTTAATCTCTATCTTCAAAAGTGCTTTCTGTATAGATCTAACGAAAAGAGTATAGAGACGACATAGAAGGGCAGCAAGGTGATCTCTTTATTACCATTTAGTTTGTAATTTGGTGTGATGATTTATATATATATATATATATTGTAGTATGAAATTCGAGTTTTCAATGAGTTTATCCTATAAGTATGCCTTGCCTAAATTGTAGTAGTATGGTATTTGTGAACTTTTAATCTATTTTCATAACTTGATTATACAGATTTACTCCATTAAGTAATGGTCATTGTTTTCAAATACCACAAACATGAGAGTTGTAGATATCACTTTTTCTAGTAATCAGACTAGAAATTAATGTGGAAAATCATATCTCTTATGTGCTAAATCATATAAAAGTATTATTTCAACATACCTAGTGTGAATCATAAATTTTTTAGATTCTATGATGGTAGAAGAAAGTGGGTAGCAGAAATTTCTTGGTTCAAACTTTTCCTGTAATGTGTTTAAGAAATCTGACATGATTACCTCCTCATAGCAAAGATGCAAATTTAGCCTCTGTTATTCCTGCATCCTCTCCTTCTAACCAGCCCCTTTCCAAATGCTCTGTTCAAGCCCCCTCTTTCCATCAAAAAGTGATGTAGCTTTGGGCACTAGTGGACTTGTGAAACAATGGTTATATGAACCAATGCCATGGCTCATTTTTCATTTAGCCATTGAACTTTAACGTGGTCTTTCATCTTGAGCCTATTAGTTCTTTTACAGAGATTGCCACGCATATTTCTCAGTTTGAGACACAGTAGTATGCTTTTCTGTTAGTGGTATGTTTGATGGGGTTCTTTATGTGGCATACTCTGATATGCTGTTTGTTTTTGCATGTCTTCCACAGGTTGCACCCTATGAAATGCTAGCATTAAGCAAAGGTTATTTACTTCCTGAAGGTATTTACCACTTATGGATTTCTATTTCAACAATTATTGCAAGTTTATTTCACGTGCACATACTCATCGCCCTGCATAACTGGCATATATACTTAGAACTATCATGTGTCTACTTGGAATAACTAAAAGTTCAATGATCATACTACTAATAGCCTCTCTTAAGTTTGAGATGTTGTTTCCTTAAGGTGGAGTTCATAGTGACCAAATAGTTTTCTTATATTGATACTGACATTATTAATTGAAAGACTAATAGAGAGTTCTTCTCTCAAGTTTTGCAATGAAAATCACTTCTCTATTGCATTTAAGGATTCGTATTTTTTAGTTTTAAAAAAAATTGGAGGTATGCGTATCAATCCCTTTTCTTGGTTCCTGTGTGTCTATTCCATTTGTCATTTTTTACATCTTGGATATAGATGTGAAGTTATTATGATCCCTCACTGATTGTATATGTGAGAATGAGATTTTCAATCTTCATATCTTTCATTACATGTAGCTCCTACATGCCTTCCCTTATTTCACTATTGTGTGGGTACTAATGAGGAAAGGTTGACTTCAAAATGGTGCAAGGAACATGGTAATTTTCTATAGCAACCTAGCAATTATTTTAGAACTTTTCATGTAGAAAATAGCAGCTCTTTAGCTAAATCCCCTTATCAGATAGTAAGTACATAATGTGGTTATTAGAGAAGGCACTCATAAGTTCATCCCCAATTTATGATTCTTGGACCACACAACCTTATCAATATATTTAAGTTAGAACATATATTTTTATGACGATAATTCTTGTTTTAAGCTATTTACTTCAATCAATGTATGAAATACTTCTAAAGTAGATGAACCAGTCTCCCCTCATTCCAAATAATATTATTTTGAGATTGGCTGGAATGTATACAATACCATCTTTGCGGCAATTATTTACTATAACTAGTAAAGAAGCTCTTCAATTACTAAAAGCTCATATTGTTTCTAATTTATTGTTGGAGATTGTTTTAACTAGCGAAGATATTATATTTAGGACTCATTATTATGTACTCACTCATAAATGTAATTCTTCAGGTATTAAATTAATTCTTGGAACTCTAGTTAAGTTTGTTGATGTAAGGCGGAAGACATTTCTAACTACAACAGGAGAAACCATAAGCTACAAATATCTCATTGTTGCAACTGGTGCTTGGGTATTGAAGCTAATTTTATTTTTCTGTATTTTGGCATTGTTGTGCCTGATAAGTAGTTTATCTTAGTATGCCTTGGTAAGTAATTTCTAGGAGTTGATTTTTCCTATAAGGAAAGAAGAAATAGGTGTAGATGAGTCCTTTTTAGTGCAAGAAATACAACAGTATTCCTTCTAAGTAAGTGGTGTTTGGGATAGTTCAAGAATTCAATAAGAGTGGCATCTCCAATATAGAGTCTAGATGTGTAGTTGAAATTAATATATTCTATTTTTAAATCATCCGCTATCCAATTTCAGCCTTTTTTTATGTAAGTAAATTGCTCAAGTCATTCTTAAGTTTATGTAAATAAATTCCCTGGAACTATTTCTTCTGTTGTTACTGTTCATAGCAGCTTCTCAAAATTATTGTTGTTTAGATATGGTTCTCTTCTGCTAATAATGAATTTTGCTTCTGTTCTTGTGGCATGTAGAACCTCAAATTTGGCTAATGTACATATGGTACTTGGTTGTTGAATTGGACAGAATTCATATGGTGTTTTATACAATAAAATCTATAAGAAAAACTCTGAATTTGCAGAACTGGACTGTGCTTCATTGATTTCTAGTTGGACCTCTCTATTTTAAGATTTGCATTCTTGTGATATAGAGCTTAAAGTAGTTGTAAGATCCATTTTCATTATTCTCAACTTGAAAATAATTTTCATTTTCATTGGTCAAGTTGCAAAAAATGAAAGTTGAAGAAGGTTTCTTTTTCCCAGACAACCTTGATTTTCGAGGTTGCGCTTAACCCATGCACCCATACTTAAACCATTAGGGCACTGACATTTGTAAGGGAATCCTAGAGTTCTTTGAGGGACTACCTCTTGGAAAATCAAGCTTCTGTCGGCTTAAATACACTTGGTAAATTTATTTGCCAATAGTGTGGACAAGTTCTCTCATGGGAGTCAAATAGATTTTACTAAGAATCAGTTTGATGAATATTTGATTCTTCAATTTGATTCTGCGGATAGAACATTTGAAGGAAAACGCTACTGGTTGAATACAGAAGATCCTTTCAATGTTTGCTAGCATGCATTAATGTTGCTGAAACCTTGAGAAGTCCATATCTTGAGACAACAATTTCACATATTATAGTGCACCAGGTATTGTTTTGATGTAGTATAGAGTTTCTTAAATTTTCACTGGATCATCTCTCCTGCTATTTTAACAAATCGTTCCCGTAATGGAAGAGTAGCCCTTATAACATGTTTATATTAATCGATTACAAACATCTGTGGGTATCCTTGTGCCTTTTACATCTGATCTTAATGCATTAACTGCATATATCCCATATTATGTCAACTTTCTAACAAGACTAAATCATCTTGATTCTAGTGTGTTGATTCTCATGGTCCTTAAAGAATGACTTAAAGCATAAAGGTCTCAAATGTTCAGCTGAAAAAGTCATCTGGAGGGTTCAGAAGTATCTATTAGTTCTTCACAAATTAGATCCGTTCTTCATGTTTAGTTTTTGCTACCAGTTTCTATTTTGTTGGCTGGTTGATTTGTTTATCTCTTATGCTCATTGCTCAACCCAGCAGGAAATATTATATGTTTAAAGAGATGATTAATCAGCTTGCTATTCAGATAGATTCATTTTAGATGCACAGATTTTATGAAGTTGCTACTGTTTCAGACTTGCTCAATTGTTGCCAATTTCTGGTTTCTTGGCTGCTTGTTTTTTGCATCTCTTCTGCTCTTTGCTCAGCCCAGCAAGAAATGTTGTATGATTAAGGAAATGATTGGTCAGTCTGCTGCTGGGACAGAATCCTTTCAGGCGCATATATTAAGTTTTTCTTTGTCAAATAGTTAGGTGCTTATCCAGGGTACTCCAAATTGCGAGAGGGACGTTGATTTTATGGTTTGCTTATCTCAAGTAGTTTTTTATGCACATAGCTACTGTATACAATCCCATAGAATGTTTAGATTTTGTAATTAGCTTTAATTACACACATGCATTTTATATATAAGCTTATCTTTTGTTTTTGTAAAGAAAGTAAGTACTTCCTTAGCAATCCCACTAAACGTAACTATTATGTAATTTCTTTTGTCTATAAAGGCATAACCTATTGCTCTGAATTCTCTTGACTGATAATCCTCTTTTATTTAATTTTAGATTTTACTTTTACTGCAAGTTTATTTCCATGACATACCAGATGAAGTCATTATAGCTTGCTAAAATTACTTTAAGAAAAAGAACCAAGTACTACTGATTTCTTTTTACAGGCCTAACTAACTAATTGTACCAAATTTGCTTAATTGTATTGAGGAGGGGATAATTTTTAATGCTGCTGGAGGTTTAATGTTTGAACATCCACTGACTTTGCTGTTTGTAGACATTGTTATTTGTTGCATCGATATAATAATGGTTTTTTTTCTATTATTTTTTAAATCCATTGATGACTTGGTTTCTGATTTTGGCAATGTCAAGGCATTGAAGGACATAAAAAGGGTGGAAATTTGGAGCTGTTTGGACTAATCATCTATTAAGGCATGAAAGTGGTTAAAGATTTTTGAGAAAGTCGATATTAGATCATTATTCCACTGAACTAGTTATTTATTTTCATATTTTGCATACCATACATGTCTTTTAGCTGAACTTGGTTGTTCGCTCACTTGTTTTTATTTCATTTTAATTTTCCTAAACTATGAAAATATTATAAGGGAAGTTAGTACCTTCATTTTAATTTGACTCAAATTCGACTTGTAATTTGTCATTTTCTATAAGAATTTATTTTTTGAAAATGTATACTTTTTGTTTCAATTTCTTGATATTTTCATCTCGAGATTTTTGTTTAGGAGTTGTACTTTCACACGCAATTTGAAGTAAAGTATTATTTAATCATTTAATAAATCATTTTTGTATACTTAAATTAATTTTTTAAGCAAAATTTACCTTAAAATCAGTTTGCCCTTTAAACTCAATTTCAAGGTTTTGTTTTTTTTTTTTTGGTGATATTTTCAAGAACTAATTAGAAATAAAGCCAATGGAATTGATATGGGTACCTTTTTTAGCGACCATATAAAATTGCTTTTTATAAATATTTTTCTTAGTGACCATAAAATGCTGGTTGCTATAAGCTTAGCTTTAGCAGCCAAAGTAACTGCTTGTTAATTATTAGGTTAAAAGTCTTACAGTAATCATTCAATATTTTATTGTTAAATTGATCACAATTAATGTTCGTATTTAGCGACCACAAAAATTCTCGCTAAAATCATAATTTGATCACTATACCACTAACTAAGGTCAGGCAAATTATAGTGATAATTTACAGCCACAAAATATTGTTTGGTCGCGAAAGTATTTATATAACTTGATTTTAGCAACTAGATTACTTTTGGCTGCTAACACTATATATTTAGCAACCATTTTATCATGTTCACTAAGAATTTGGTCAATAAAACCATTTTTTCTTGTAGTGATGCAAGAACTTAATGGGTCACATACAAAAGCCTAAAGGAAGTTCCATTTGATAAAGGGAATTTTCTAAGAGTTAAAAAATTCCTAGTGACCAATTTTGTGGAGAAAAAGATTGGCTAATTTTGTTGGAATAGTGCCCCACAGCCAATAAGATTGGCATGTAAACTATTTTACTGGTGATACAATCTTGATTAAGTGATATTCTTTATAAATGTCCATTTTCATCTTATGCTTATGTTACTTCATTGGCATTTAGTTGAAACCCTTAGATCACAACGAGACTACAGGACTTGGTCACGCAGTAGGTGGTGATCATAGAATAAGTCTTACATGGTTGTGATCTTAAACATCCCAAGTCATAAATTCTTATGAGACAAGGCATCTAAGATTCGAATAGACTTGCACTAACGATGCACAATCCAAGGGTTGGATGTTGCTCCGTTCCATGAGCAATACATGTAAGATATGGGTAAATGTTAGTGGGTGCTTTTTAGAGGACAAAGCACTGGAGGCCCACCTGGAGAATCTACTAGGTAGCCATAGTGGCAAGTTCTCTAGCTTATGTTAGTGTATATAATTAGTCCTTTGACCTAAGGATCTACTGTAACCTCGTGTTTACATCCTCATACTTTGACTCATCCTTGGTCACCTAGCGGGCTGTTCAAGTTGTGAATGGGTATGAGCTACTTAGATATAGATGTTTATGATATCCAAGATGGGATCCGACTCCTCGTCTTTGTGAAGGGTGAGTGGTTCTCCTATGTGTTCCACGGCAGTACAAGAATTTGGAAAAGAGTTTTTCAAAGATGAGGTCATAAATCAGAATTGAACATTGAGAATAGATACATAGTATCGAGGTTATTAGGGAGCCAACAAATATCTTGCCCTATGCCTCTTTCATGGAGATAAGAGACGGAAGGACCGTATTTGCATGGTACATTTATAGCTAGAATAGTTCACCAAAAGCATTCATTCGGCCAATTGTTGGGCTCCATGGGCTTGAGGTTGGACATCAACCATAGAGATTGGGTACTCTTCAATTAATAGAGATTAATTGAATTCATTCGGTTAGTTTAAAGAAGTTTAAACTAATGTGAATATTTGATATTCTAAAATCACAAAAGTTGTGAGCCCATGTCCAATGAACAATAGAACCTAATGGGTCGCACACAAGAGCCAACTGAAAATCCTACTTGATGAAGGGAATTTTCTAAGTGTTAGAAATATTCCTAGTGATCGAAAACTGAGGATTACAGTTGATGCAACTTTTAGTTATCTTGGCTTGATCAATTTAATTGTTAAATTGATCTAATTAATTTAAAAAGTTAAATTAAGACCAATTAAATTAAGTGTTAATTTAATTTGGTGCCAAATGACTATCAATCGGTCAAGTTAACTTAAAAGTGTTAAGTTAACAATTACTAGCTTAAAGAGTTAAGCTAGTTGACTTAAAAGTTAAGTCAAAGTTTAATTAAATTAAAGTGAAGAAATATTTTTGGAGGGAAAATTCAAATGAATGGTTCATTTGGTGTGGGATTAGAATTTATTTGGATGACAGTTCATATGATGAAATGAAGATTCCAAATGAAATTCAAATTCAGAAGAAATTCACATGGAACTTGCAACTTGCTTGCAAATTGGCATGCCCATGTGGCACCCCTCCTTAAAGAATGTGATGCCACCTTGGCATCACTCTATCCTCCCTCTATATATAGATATAGAGGGGACGGCCAACATGATAAATTTACAAGCATTAAGATCTAATTGTTAGATCCAAAATTTCCTCCAATTTTGTGATTCTCTTATGAGTTGAGGCTTCACATCTTTTTCCCCTCCCTCCTTCATATTTCTGCCTTCATCAAGCTCTTGTTTTCTTCTTAGTTTTTCTAGTGGAACTACGAAGAAAAGGATTGTCCATTGGTGTGTAGACTTTCACATTAGAGGCAAGACATTTGGATTGCTTGGTTTTGGTGATCCTCTATTCTAGCAATGACTTTCTGGACTCTGTTCGCTACATTTTCAGAGTTATTTGGAGCTGAAAGAAAGCATATATTCAAGTTTTGGTTGGATTTTTCTTGAGAGATATCCATTTTATATGCATGAATTTAGATCCTCGTGGTGGTTTAATTCAAGTTATTTTTAGTTTTTAAGTGTTTTAAATTGGATCCATTACTTACACCGACTTTCAAAATTTTTAGTTATTTTGGCTTGATTTATTTAATTGTTAAATTGATCAAACTAATTTAATGAGTTATATTAGGCCAACTAAATTAAGGAGTTAATTTAATTGGTTCCATATGACAATTAATTAGTCAAGTTAACTTAAGGGGTTAAGTTAGCACATTTTAGCTTAACGAGTTAAGTTAGATTACTTAAGGAGTTAGGTCAAGACTAATTAATTAAATTAAGGAGTGATGAATTAATTTTGGAAGGAAATTCAAATTAAGGAGTTCATTTGAGGTGCATTTAGAATTAATTTGGATGATATTTCATGAGATGAAATGAAAACTATAAATAAAATTCAAATGCAAGTGAAATTCACATTTCACATGCAAGTAGCCTTGCTTGTTTGGCACCCTACCTCATGGGAGAGTGATGCCAACTTGCATTACACCTTCTCATCTATATATAGAGGTGGCCAGCCACATGCTTTACATTCATGCTAGATTTTCTTTTTTCCTGGAAAAGTGTGATCCACTCATGTGTTGAAGTTTCACACACATTTTCCTCACCTTTTCCACCTAAATTTGGCCTTCATCATTTCTTCATCCCTTGGTGTTCCAGCTCACGTTTCATTAGAGGCTTGACAATTGGAAAGCTTTGCTCTTGGAGATCCACTGCAGAGCATAAATTTTGGAGGCAGTTTTGGTGCACTTGCCAATCTTAGATTTTGCTGAAATTTTTACTGCATATCCCCAAGGGTGTTGGGGAGGTCTTGTCCAAATTTTAGCCAATTTAGAGATGATTTGATAGGGAAAATATTTTCAGTTCTATGTTGCGTTAGGAGGAGACAATTTTGAAGAGTTCAACATTGTCATCCTTCCTACCTTGGATTTTGAGCAATCAAGGTAATTTTCTACAACCAAATTCAATTATAAGTATGATTTGATCCTTTGATTGAGTGTAGATGAGTTTGATTTAGCTACTTGTGCTTTATCACTTGGATCCTTGTGCTACACTCTCATTCAAGTGGTTTCGGAGCTTATTTCATGCTTTAATTTGGATTTTTATTTGATTGATTCATGTGATGAATTGATCTAGATCTACAAATACTTGGTCCAATTCATGGATTTGAGTGTTTGGTTGATGTTGCTTGCGGCTCCTTTGATGATGAATTGAATTATGCTAATATGTGTTTTAAGAGTTAATTCATATGTTAGTATGTTTTTTATTTATGAATGATTATGTTAAATGTTGATTTAGTTGATTCATGTTATATGTTGATATGGCATGTTTAATTTGGCTTAAGGTGTTTTGGTAATTTTTTGATCCAATTGGATTGGAGTTTAATTGGAGATTTTGCATAATGTTGATTCTTACTTGTAGTTGATTTTTGAAACATATTTGAACACTTGAATTTTCACTTTTCAAAGGTATTTTAAATCTAAAAATTCATCTAATATGTGTGAATTAGTGTTATTGAGGTGTCGTTAAATTTTTGGTGCACAAAAGTAGGACAAAAATGGCTTTGACTCAATTCGGAACCAAAATAGGGCAAGCTGCTGCCCAGCTGTTGGGTGCTGGCCAAGTAATGGGTGCGCTGTGCATGCGCCTGCCACACGGTTGCACGGATTGGCCAGGTAGTTTCGCCTATTTTGTGTTTTAGATGAGTTTTAATGCCTCTTTTGTGTTATTTTATGCTCAAAAGTGATATTGATTCACACTAATTAGATGCACAAATGTTGTCCAAGTTCTCAATATTATGTTTGATATTTTTGAATGCTTTTAAAATCTTGTTCAAGTTAATTTTCAATTTTGTGAAAAAATGAGATGCATAATTGTTATACTTATTTTTTGCTAGTTAATAATTGTTTATGAGAAAGAATTTAATTTATTGAATTGAATGTCAATTTTTATTTATTGTTCATTTCATTGTTGAATGGATGATGAATGAATGGGGATGAACAAGATCCTCTAATATTGATTTTATTTGTTTCAAATTGTTGAAAATGGTTGTATTACATTAGGGCTTGCATGCCTCTTAATCTCTATGTTGTAAATGTTATGAGAGTAGAATAACTAAGAGCATGGATTTCTTTTCTCATGTAATTGTTGCAAGGAGACAAGAAGACTGTTGGAGGTATAAAGACACATGAATGTATGGGGATAAATTTATGCAATAGCTAGATTTAATCAACCAACTTAAAATCAACTAAGTAGTGCACCTATGGCTCTAAGTGCACTACTTGGTTAAAGCTCATGGTCATCCCACCCTAGAAGCATGCTAGGTGCATTTACTTATTTATGCTTTCCACATCCTATGATGTATGAGATGCATGGTTAGGATATAGAAAGCCTAAGTAAGGAGATAGAATTGATCAGATCTTTGCAAGCAAGAAGATCCCTCTACTTAGAAGAGTCTAAGTGCTTCAAATATTAAGTCAAAGTAGATACAAATTAAAAATAGTTTAAATTAATCCATGCCTTCTACCAATAGTATATGACATGAAGATGCTACTATCTTTGTGATGGCACACGACACGTAGGTCACAATTATGGTAGAAAGCTGTGATCATATACTTAGCATATAATGCACCTTTGGTTTGACACTTCCTATGCATTGGCACACGACACGTGGGATGATGCAGTGCGACTTTGTGTTAAAGTTTGATTGGTTGGTCCGACTTAATACCTAGTTGTGTAGATGGCACACGACACGTGGGTCTATATGAAAAGTGAGGCAAAATAT
This sequence comes from Jacaranda mimosifolia, assembly GCA_018894105.1. Lineage (NCBI taxonomy): Eukaryota > Viridiplantae > Streptophyta > Magnoliopsida > Lamiales > Bignoniaceae > Jacaranda > Jacaranda mimosifolia. The sequence goes on from CM032126.1 coordinate 22,601,499, forward strand.
ATCAAGGGTTGCATAGAGATGTAATTAGCAAAAGTTGCTTACCTTTTGATTGTTTGTAGATGGCAGAATCAAGAATAATTTTGAGGTTTATAAGCCAATCTTAGAAGTTAGGCCTGGTAAGTTTATTATTTTCCAAAATAATGTTGAGTAGATTCTTAGCCATTTGATTTGAGATTTCAAAAATCTACAAACATGAAAAAGAAAGTATAAGTATATGATTGAATATTGATATTAAAAACATGTTCATGGACTTTCAAGCATATTTCTTTTCCACTATTCTATCAAATTCCTCACCCTCCTTGAAGAATTCGGGAAATCTCATTTTCTAGTGATGCTGACATTGAGGCACATGAAGCATCATGAAGTTTGTAGATGATGATTTGCAAACAAGATGCCTCATGTTAGCTTGTATGTTCAATGAGCTCCAAAAGTCTTACAAGCATATGAAAACAACTCATGAGATCCATTTGAACTTACAAGAGTTGTATGGTGTGCAAACTAGACATGAAATGTTTTCATTGTCTAAGGAGCTCTTTAGGACTAGAATGAATAAGGGCTCAAGTGTCCATGACCATCCTAAAGGTGATCAGTCTCACTGAGAAGCTTGGTCAATTAAATGTTGTCATGGACAATGAGTTCTATGTAGATTTGATCCTTCAATCATTGCCTATCTCTTTTGACCAATTCATTATGAACTTCAACATGATGAAGTAAGAAGTAACAATTAATGAGTTGGTCAATATGTTGGTGACCATCGAGGCAATAATAAAGAAAGACAAAGCTCTTATGTTTGCTTCCTCCTCTAAGTCTAATGGCCTTAGGGGTGCTAGAAAATGAGATAAAAGGAAGAAAAGTTCTTTCTCTAAAGGAAAGCAACCCTTGAAAGGTTCGGGGGGAATTAAGAAAAAGAAAGAGGCCAAAGCCGATGCTACTTGTTTCTATTGTGGCGAGAAAGGCCATTGGAAAAAGAATTGCAAGGAGTACTTTGGCTCCCTTAGGAAGGGTATGTACTTTATTGAAGTGCACTTAATGAAAAATTCTTCCTCATGGGTATTTTGATGCTGCATGTGATTCTCACCATTGTAATGCGCTATAGGGGATGGGAAAAAAGAGTCTCAATGATGGGGATATGATCCTACGCTCAAGCAATGGAGCAAACGTTGCGGCCATAGTTGAAGGCATCATCAAGTAAAACTTGGGAAACTCCTACATTGTACTTGATCTTTACTTTTATGTACTCAATCTTATTAAGAACATTATTTCTATTCCAATGTTGGATAATGAAGGATATGGTTTTTCTAAATCTAATGGGAATTTGAAATCATTAAAGAATAGTTTTTTTAATTGCACAAGGTACATTAAACAATTGATTGTACATTTTAGATTCTCAACTATCATTATTGCACATTTAACAATGTAAAAGAAAATTAGAAAATCAAGAAGATGTATATAATGCAAAACTTGGGCATATTTTCAAAAATAGGATGAAAAAGATAAAATCTCTCAAAGAACTAAATGTTAGTAGCATTGAGGATCTTCCTACTTGTGATTCTTGTTTAAAGGGGAAAATGACCAAAGCTCCTTTTGTAGAACAAACAGAGCAAACCACAAATCCTTTGGATTTGATCTATATAGATGTTTGTGGACCACTAAAAGTTAGTGTGCAAGGAGGCTATTCACACTCATCACCTTCACTGATGATCATACTCAATTCGGACCTGTGTATCTTAGGAAGTACAAGTCCGAAGCCTTTGAAAAGTTCAAAAAGTATAGGAATGAAGTAGAGAAGCAAATGGGACTAAGTATTAAGGCTCTTCAATCAGATCAAGGGAGAGAATACTTGAGTACCGAATTCTTAAATTATCTAAAAGAGAATGAGATTCTCTCTCAATGGACTCCACTCGGCACTAGGGGTGTAAACGAGCCGAGCCAAGCCCGAGCCTGCTAGGTTCGGGCTCAGCTCGTTTACTGATTCGTGAGCTCGAGCTCGGGCTCGGGCTCGGCCGAGCCTAGATAATCGAGCTCATTTGACTGGCGAGCTCGGGCTCGGCTCGGCTCGTTTAAGTTCGAGCCGAATTCGAGCTTTCATTGAGCCGAGCCCGAACCATTCGCGAATAGTCTCATCTCATTTACACCCCTACCCGGCACACCCCAGCACAATAGAGCAGTTGAGAGGAGAAACTATACCTTATTGGACATGGTATGTTCCATGACGAGCTTTTTCGATGTGACTACATCTTTTTAGGGATATGCTTTGATATCGGAGATGAGGCTACTAAATATATTACCCTCAAAGTCGATGCTAAAAACACCGCATGAGATGTGGTATGGCAAAAAACCTTTTTACTCTTTTCTAAGAGTATGGGGGTCTCCTAATTATGTCACGCGATTAGTGGGAGACAAGTTGGATGCGAGATCTATCTTATGCAAGTTTGTGGGATACCCAAGAGAGTCTTTGAGTTATTATTTCTATAATCCCTCGGAACAAAAAATGTTTGTTTCAAGGAACGCTCACCTTTTGGAAAAAGAATTTCTATTAGATAGAAAGGGCATTGTTGGTGAATTTGATGAAGTTCAAGATGATCAACAAATCCCACAAGCAATAGAAACAAATGAACATCAAAAGCCTTGCATACAATCTCTGAGAGGTCAGACCGAATCAAGAAGCAACTCAAAAGGTTAAGATTCCTTCATTAGAATAGTCAATCAGATGGTGATCCAAAGACCTACGAGGAAGCTATATTGGACAGAGATTCGAAAAATTAGCTTGAAGCCATGAAATCCAAAATGGACTCTATGTACTCTAACAAAGTATAGACTCTAGTAGATCCACGAGAGGGTAAAGTACCCATTGGTTACAAGTAGATCTATAAGCAAAAGCTAGGAGTTGATGGAGAGACATTTAAGGCGCAACTAGTGGCAAAGGATTACACTTAAAGATCCGGTATTAGTTTTGAGAAAACCGTTTCACTGGTTGCTATGCGTAAGCCCATTTGGATTTTACTTGCCATAGCCATATATTATGAATATGAGATATGGCAAATGGATGTGAAAACCACCATCTTCAATGGAAATTTTGAAAAAGAAATCTACATGGTGCAACCATAAGGTTTTGCATCCAAATGGAGTGAGCAAAAGGTTTGCAAACTCGAAGGTCCATTTATGGACTCAAATAGGCATCATGAAGTCAGAACATACGATTTGATAAGACAGTCAAATTGATTGGTTTTGTCAAAAATGTGTATGAACCTTGTTGTGTATAAGAAGGCTAGTGGGAGTAGTGTATAGTTTATTATGCTTTATTTCAATGACATTCTTCTCATTGGGAATGAGATAGAAATGTTAGAGTGTACTGCAAGTTAGTTATCGACATAATTCTCCATGAAGGATTTGAGATAAGCATCCTACGTATTAGGAATACGTATCTATAAAGATAGCTCAAGGAGGATGCTGGGGCTTTCCCAAACACCATACATCGATAAGATACTAAAGAGGTTTGGTATGGAAGAATCGAAGAAGGGATTCATCCCAATGGGACATGATCTTCGTCCCTCCAATTCTGTGACCCCTAGGCTAATGACGAGAAATGTAAAATATTCCACATACCTTATGCGTCTGCTATAGGGAGCATAATGTATGCTGTTTAAAGTATAAGGCTGAATGTAGCAAACACTCTAAATTTTACGAGCTACTTTCAATCCAACCCTGGTAAATGTCATTGGGAAGCTGTTAATGCAATCTTTAAATATTTGAGAAAAACTAAGGATTTGTTTTTGGTATACGATAATGGAGAATTGAAACTCAAGGGGTTTTTGGATCTTAGTTTTCAATCCAATGTAGATGACCTAAAATCCATTTCTAAATTTATATTTTGCCTCAATGGCAGCGCAGTAGTTGGAAGAGTTCCAAACAAGACACCACGTTTGATTCTACCATAGAGACAGAATACATTGTGGCTTTGGAAGCTACAAAGGAAGGTGTTTGGATGAAAAACTTCATCCAAGAGGTGGATGTAGTGACGAGCATTGCTGGGCCTGTAGTTATCTTTTGTGACAACAATGGAGTGGCTACGCAAGCTAAAGAGCTAAGATCTCATCAGCAATCTAAACACATTTTGATGTGATATCATTTGATCCGTGAGATCACTGATAGAGGTGACATATGAGTAAAAAGGGTAGCCTCAGAAGAGAATATAGTAGATCCACTAACAAAACCCCTAACACAAATGGTCTTTGAAGAACATCTTGAGAAAATGAGTCTTAAGACTCTGTGGAATTGGCTTTAGGACAAGTGGGAGATTGTTGGAATAGTTTCCCATAGCCAATTAGAATGGCATGTAAACTATTTCACTTGTGAGATAATCTTGATTGAATGATATTCATATTTAAATGGCCATCTTCATCTTACGCTTATTTTATTTCACTTGCATTTGATTGAAGCCCTTAGATCAAACAAGACTATGGGACTTAATCATACACTGGGTGGTGATCATGAAATAAGTCTTATATGGTCATGATATTAAAATATTTCAAGTCGTAAAATCTTTTGAGACATGACAATTAAGATTCGGATAGGTTTGCACTAACGGTGGATAAATCTAAAGGGTTGGATATTGCTCAATTTCATTAGCAATCATGTTAGACACAAGTGCATATTAGTAGGTTATTGTTAGAGAATAAGTTCACTATATGCCTGCCCAGAGAATTCACTAAATAGCCGAAATGGCAAATCAGTAGTGGCAAGTTCTCCAGTTTATGCTAGTGCATATACTCAATCCTTAGACTTGAGGATCCTTGGTAACCTTATGTTTAGATCCTCATGCTTTAGTCCTTGACCACTTTGTGGGTCATCAGGATTGAGATTGGATATAAGCTACTTAGACATAGAAGTTTGTGAGATCCAAGATGGGATCTATATCCCCGTCATTGTGAAGGACGAGCGTATCTCCTATGTGTTCTATAATGATTGATTCTAAGAAATCCTTTCTCAAGGTAGTATGATAATTTAGAAAAGGATTTTTTCAAAGATGAGGTCATAAAGGGAAATCGAGCATTGGAAATAGAAATATAGTTATCGAGGCTATTAGGGAGCTGACAAATATCTTGCCCTAGACCTCTTTTGGGATATAGGAGACGGATGAACTGTATTTGCATGGCAAGTGTAGAGCTAGAATGGTTTAACAAGAGCGTATTCATTTCAACCAATTAGTTGGGCTCAATGGGCTTGAGGTTGGACATCGACCATGGAGATTGAGTACTCTTCAATTAATAGAGATTAATTGAATTGACTTATTAGTTTAAAGGAGTTTAAACTAGTGTGAATATTTCTATATTCTAAATATCAAAAGAGTTGTGAGCCTATGTCTAATGAACGGGAGAACCTAATGGGTCAAACACAAAAGCTTAAAGGAAGTTCTATTTGATTAAGGGAATTTTCTAAGAGTTAGAAAATTCCTAGTGACCAATTTTGTGGAAAAATGGTTAGCTAATTTTTCAGTGATTTTGGCTTGATTGATTTAATTGTTCAATTGATCAAAATAATTTAAGGAGTTAAGTTATACCAATTATGACAATTAATTAGTCAAATTAACTTAAGGGATTAAGTTAACACCTTCTACCTTAAAGAGTTAAGATAGATGACTTAAGAAGTTAAGTGAATACTAATTAATTTAATGTGAGGAATTTAGTTTGGAGGGAAATTCAAATGAAGGAGTTTATATGAGGTTCATTTAGAATTAATTTGGATGATATTTCATGAGATGAAATGAAGACTACAAATGAAATTCAAATGTAGGTGAAATTCACATTTCACATACAAGTAGCCTTGCTTAGTTGGCACCCTACCTCATGGGAGGTTTGATGCCAAATTTCATCACACCTCTTCATCTATATATGAAGGTGGCCGGCCACATGCTTCACATTCATGCTAGATTCTCTTTTTTCCTCGAAAAGTGTGATCCACTCATATGTTGAAGTTTTACACATATTTTCCTCGCCTTCTCCACCTAAATTTGGCCTTCATCATTTCTTCATCCCTTGATGTTCCAGCTCACTAAAGGTTGATTGGAGCTTGCTTTGGGTGTGAGGATCATTTCATTAGAGGCTTGACAATTGGAAAGCTTTGCCCCTGGAGATCCACTATAGGGTAGAAATTTTGAAGGCGATTTTGGTGCACTTGTTGATCGGAGATTTTGCTAAAAATTTTACTGTATATCCTCAAGGGTGTTGGGAAGATTCTGTCCAAATTTCAGCCAATTCGGAGGTGATTTGATAGGGAAAATGTTGCCCGTTCTTTGCTGCGCTAAGATTAGACAGTTTTGAAGAATTCAACATTGTCATCCTTCCTTGGATTTTGAGCAATCAAACTAATTTTCTGCAACCAAATCCATTTTAAAAGCATGATTTGATCCTTGGTTTGCATGTAGATGAGTTTGATTTAGCTACTTTTGCTTTATTACATAGATCCTTGTGCTACACTCTCCTTCATCTACTTCAAGAATCAACTTTACCACACCAAAAGCTCTTTGAGGTCGCAACTTTTGCTCACCAAAAGATCTCCAAAATAGCCTCAATGTGGCCGAAAATGAGGAGGAAAAATAGCTCAAAAATCATCCAAAGCTTTCTCCAAACATTAGCCACAATGAATAAAACAAACTCCAAATCTTAGCTCTTAAGTATGAAGTCTCTAATGGTGATACATACACATAGGAAGGACTCTCAATTCCTCACAATCCAAGCCAGAGTAGAATGGAGGAAGAAAATGATAGGAAAGAGAGGGAAGCAATTTTTGGAGGTGAGAGAGAAGGGAAAAATCTAAGGAGGTAGTTACTTAACACATAAGTTGCGCTACTTTTTGGAAGGAAAATGGAAGCATGGAATAGACTAGCTATGGCCGGCCACTTGTGGGGTATTTATAGTGTGATAGGAAGCTTTTGGAAGCGTCCTTCACACTATGCCCACATGTGCCACCTTGCTAGATTCAATTCTAGCTTGAATTGGATTTTAATTTCATAAATTAAAAATGTCAACTCAATTAATTCAAATGGACTCCTCCATTTTATTTTCCTTCCAAAACTTAAATTCTCTAACTAATTAAATTAACTCTTTAATTTGACTAGTTTAACTTAACTCCTTAAGTTAATTAAATCAACTTAAATCTTTAAGTTGACTTTGACTAATTAAATTGTCACATGGCAACAATGAAATAACTCCTTAATTTAATTAGCCTAATTTAACTATTTAAATTATTTTGATTATTTTCACACCTAAATTAGTCAAGCCAAAGTGACTAATTGATAATTAGCCAACTTGCTCCCCTTTAGGCAAAAACTACCCAAAGCATTTTCTAACTCCTTAGAAAATTCTTCTTATCAAATAAGAGTATTCTTAAGCTTGTGTGTGTGACCCATTAGGCTCAACAATTCATTAGACATCGGCTCATAATTCTTTTTGATATTTTGAATATAAAAAATATTCAAACTAGTTTAAACTTCTTTAAACTAATAACTTTATCAATTAATCTTCATTAATTGAATAGTACTCAATCTTCATGGTCAATACCTAGCAACAAGCCCATGGAGCACAGTGAATTAGACGAATGAATTATTTCGAGGTGAACTATTACCACTTACAATTGTCGTGCAAAAATGGTCCTTCCATTTTCTATTTCCCAAAAGAAGCCTAGGGCAAGATATTTGCCGGCTCTCTAATAGCCTCGATAACTATATATCTATTCTTGATGTTCAGTTCCTTATTATGATCTCAACCTTGGAAAACTCCTTTTCCAAATTTTCATATCACCTTGTGCAAGGATTTCTTGGAATCAATCATCTTAGAATACATAGGAGATCAAGTCATTCTTCATTGGCAGGCAAAATAGATCCCATCTTGGAACTCACCAATCTCCATATTTAGGTAGCTTGTGTCCCACCTAAACCTTGGGCGACCCGCTACGTGGTTGGAGTAAAATCAAAGCATAAGGACCTAAATACAAGGTTATAACTGTGGAATCTTAAATCAAAGGACTAATTATACGTAATATGACATGCTAGGGAACTTGCCACTACCAACTTGCCACTATGGCTCTTTAGTGGATTTTCTAAGCGAGCCTTTAGCTAACTTGTTTTCTAACTAGCATCCACTAATACACATCCATGTCAAACGTAGATTAACCATGAAATGAGGTAATATCTAACTCCTTGGAATATGCATTGTTAGTGCAAGTTTATCTGAATCTTAGATATGTTATCTCATAAAATTCTATGACTTGAAATTAAAATCATGACCATAGAGACTTATTTCATAATCACCATCATATGTGTGACCAAGTCCTATAGCCTAATATGATTTAAAGGGTCTCAACCAAATGCATGTGAAGAAATCATACACGCATAAGATGAAGATGGCCATTTTATTGAATTATCATTCAATCAAGACAATTACATGGAATAGTTATACATGCCAGTCTAATTAGCTTGCAGGACACTATTACGACAATTTCTTCCTCATTTCCATTATTGTTGTTGGACTCAACTTCATTGGATTGATCCTTATTTGAGGTTTTGAATGTGGCATTCTTTTTTATTTTGCTTTCAGTAACATACTCCTTGTCCAAGATTGTCATTTCATGTGATGTTAGTGAGGTAATGAGTTTAGCCATACTCAACCTAGTGAGATCTTTAGCTTCCTAGATCACTGTAACTTTGGAGTCCATTCTATAAGTAAAGATCTTAGAATTTTCCTTACTTTCTCTTCTTAAAAAAACACTTATCAAGTGAACTAAGTGACTGCCTTCTTTTCTTCATTTGAAGGCTATCTTGGAATACTTATAGGAACACTAGTTGTTTATGGACATTACTTACAAGGTTGGACTCTCTTCAAACTTTTTCGTTTTGTATAAGACAGTTTTTACTTCATAGGGTTGACTTCCTGTGTTTTTCATTTTTGTACAAGAGAGTTTGTCTTCACAATCTGCCTTTTCTTTAGCCATTTCTAGCCTTAAATTCAAATTTGAAATTCGAATGTTCAGATTTCCATGTCATTTGAGCAGGGAAATTCAATTTTTTATCTTATGTTACTAATAAACGACAACTACTTTCCGTCAGCTAGAATTCATTACTTCCTTCAGACAGTCTTTCAAGAATTAGATCAGATATAAACCATTGCTTTGACATCTTTATTTGTCAATCATCACTTCAAAAAATTATTTGTATCAAAGTTTCTTTATTATCATCAAAACATATGATGGACCAAAAGGTCAACATTCACAAAATTAGTTAAATGTCTATGCAACTTCAAAAAAAATTTCTTAAGTCCCTTAATTATCAGTGAAGGCATCACTACATCAACTAGCATTATCAAAGGCTTAAACAAATAAAAAAGAAGAAAACACAACAACCAAAACATAGATAGAAGCTCAAATGACGGGTGCCTAGCAGGCTCTTGAGATGGGCGCTCAAGATGGGCACCCTGCATGGGCACTCGCTATAAGCACACATTACCAATGCCTAAAGTAAGCAACTAATGTGAACACCTACGAATGGCAACTTATTGCCTTCTATGCTTCAATCCTCAAGGCATAAATGCATAGGACAAATAGGTATTAAATTGGCTAAGTATTTGTGTGAACGCAATATGAGTAAACATAAAGAAACTTTATTGAAACCAATTGAAAAGGACAAATAGGTGTCTAGCAATATTTGGCCTCTAAAAGTGAGTGATGATGTAAAAGGAAAAACATGCCAAAATACTACTCAAGCTTACTAAAAAATGCTATGTAGCGGAAAAATCTTAAGCACAAATTCTATGTGCTACCACTACCTTCGAGATAACATCTTCACTCTGTAGAGTTGCATCCGCTGGTTCCTTCACCATAGCCTATGTCCTAGCTTTAGGAACTTTTTCAAGCTTCCCAACAATAAGGTTAACGAAGATAGTGAGGTCTAACATCAGCAAGTCTTTCGCGAGTACTGCCTAGTTCCACTTAAAATACAACGACAACTCTGGATGATCTGTTCATAGATCGCCATCATCTCCATCTCTACCACCTTAAAGAACTTGTTAGAGCCTCTTGTACTCCGTAACCATATCCTCACGAGTGGTGTTCACAAGGGTACTCCTAGTGGAAGAATCGAGGAGCTTCTCCATACTTTTTACCTCTTCAGCAAATCTCGCCTTCAAGCTCTCATGCTCCTTTAGCAACTTAGTGAACACTTCATTTTTCTAACTTTGCTATCAAATCACTTCCTTTGCCTTCTCTTTATGATATGTCACCATCACATAGCTCCTTCTACTAGGCGAGACATCTACTCTACTAAGTTCTAATCCTAACTTAATGGTAAACTTTAATTTTACAAAGGAAACGACCGACATCCCTCGAAACTCTAACTCTTGCAATAAAGATACAAGGCATGAAAATATGGCAAATGTAGAAGCTACTCTGTGTTTGGCTGGCATTTAACCATCTAAAGAAAGACAAGGGAAGTTTATGGAAACCATAATTATTAGGAGCTCTTTCGAAGATACCTGCTGAGAGATGTTCTCATAAAAGAATCGTAGCCACGCCAAATGAAGAACCTTTGGAGCAAAAAGTACTATCTTTGCAACAAAACCTTCACAGGTTGCACAAAGTGTGGTAATATAATCGTAGGTCCTAAAAGGTCCTTGAAAGACCTTTCTATGAGGTATTATGAAAGGCTCCTGGAACAAGTTAACTTTGCATGAGAACCTAAGAGAGATTTGGAGCATATAGTCTACTAACAAAATTTCTAAGTCACTAGCTAAGTACAAAGCTTCACCAAAAATCCTAAGGAATCTCCAGAGTGCCAAGCTTGTAAAACACTTTAAGTTATTTATAGAGCACAAAGCCCTATTGAGGATTCAAAGTAATTACCAAAGAATGAAACCTCCTTAAAAAATTCTAAGTGATGCCCTATAGCATCACCTGTGAGCCAAACGTAATGCTAAAGACTGAAGCACGTTGCTAAGTGGCCCAAATGCTTGTCTAAGCACTAGAGCATGCCATTAGGAGCTCAAGGTGCAATTCTGGAGACACAAGTCTAATGTTGAATGCTCGAGTGCGACGTTGGACGTCTAAGCGTATTGCTTGGCACCCGACCAAGCAAGCGTTGCCTCCTCGCACCCTGTGGACACCATTTCTACATACCTAGCGAGCATCATTCTGGCATTGAACATATGAAATCCAACATCGACTTAGTTGGAGACTCTAACTTAGATTGTGTTCCATTTCTCAACATCCTACTCTTAAGTCATGGTCGTTTTTCAAGGAGATACATTCGATGAAATTTTTACTGACTTTAATAAGTTAGATGAAAATTCATAAAGATTAGAGTGAAATAAAATAAAGGAAAAGGAGAAAAAGATGTCACCCTAAGAACTCATCTCTTAATTGCTAAAAACACACACTCCTTATAACTACACACTTCATATTCATCTAAATCTTTAGATGAATGCAAGGCAACTAGCATGATACCTCTTAAAAAACAACAATACAAAAAAACCTATCAACCTTTAACTTAGACAAAAGTTGAGTAAATGTGAGTCCGCACACTTAACTTGATTGCTAAAGTGACCTCAAAACATCTCCCAAGTATAAGAAGCCCCAAACAAAATCTTTTAAGTCATTCGTAGAGTACAAGCTCATAACGAATGTCTTCAACATCCTCTAAGACACAAATTTTAGTCTGAAATTTTTTTTTAAGTTCCTCATGACTTCACTATTACTCAACAATGTTCATATGATCCTCACAGTAAAAGAAAGTAAACTCCATATTCATCACGAAGAATGAGCATTCAACTAATTGTAGCGAAATAACCAAGTTCACACATCTCGACAAAAGTGCCCAACATGGCCGCCTAGAATGAGCGCCTATACTGGGTGCCTATAATAGACACCAAGTGTGGTCACATAGAGCTGACATCTAATGTGGTTTGTTGGAGTAGGTGCAAACGTAACCATATTGCTGCTCGACCACCCTCGAGCTGACCAACACCTTGTCAATGGTTGCACTCTGAGCATTGCCTTTTCTCTCCCTCTCATGTAGACATTGACCTAATTTTGATCACAACTTGCCTTCAATGTTGTTTCCTGACTTTCCATCACTTACAATCAACACTCAAAATTTATCTATGTACCTCGATGACTACGACATGAGATATCCTTGAACCTCACACCTTTATGGCATAAAATTCATCTAAATCTTTATATAAATACTACACTACATTTAGCGAAGTCTACTGGTGAACTTCACTGTGCAATTTAATGTTGCACATGCTAACAATAAGTAAATTAAATTCAATAAATTTTATTTTAACAAATTAAAATAAAGAAAAAATTAACAAATTCAACTTATAATATATTTTTGATATGAAATCAAAATTTTCCTATGAAAAAATGGGGGTTGATAATATTGCTAAAAATTGACTATAAGGACAAGGGTTAACTTCATTTTACCCCCCTATACTAAGGGTATATATCAAATACTCATTGTACTTTCAAAACCTTCAAATACCCCCCTCAAGAGTGTCAAATACCCTTCTGTACTACCAAAAATCTTCAAACAACCCCTTAAAGTCATCTATTGTTAGTAAAACAGCTGATGGTGTCAAAACTCTACAATAAATTGCTAATTTAACCTCAGAGAATAATTAAATAGCATAAAAAATTAGGATACGTGGCATTTTTTTACAAAGTAATGATAAATTATAAGTGAAATATAACAAAACCCTTCATATTACTATACATTTTTTATATCCCAAAACGAATGCAAATTTAGAAAATTTTAGACAAATAGTTATGAAATAGAAATATGTATCATGGTCCCATGTATTTTTTTCCGCACAAGCAGCCTCTGTTTTATTAGTCCCATATGTTTTGTATTAAAATGGAGTTTTTTAATGTTCTTTTACAAAAAATGAAATGATTTAATGTTTTTGTTGGATTAGGAGTTAGATGATACTTTAAGTCCTAAAATGAAAATGACAAAATTAAAGTAAGAAACTTGAGCATTATATAGTAAATTACAAGGGTATTGTAGACATAAAAACTTTTAATGATCATATGTATAAAGGGAAGATAATCTTAGTACTACATCAACTAAACAACCATTACTTTTCTAACGTCAAAGAAGTTTGAGTGGGGCATTTAAAGGTTTTAGTAGTATGGTTGCCAAGGAAAGATTTGTCTACACACAAAAAAAGGTCATGTATTCTAGATTTTTCTGCTATTTAGTTATTCTCTGAGGTTAAATCAGTATGTAGAGTTTTGACACCATCAACTATTTTACTAATGGCAAATGACTTTGAGGGCGATATTTGAAGATTTTTGGTAGTACAGAGAGGTATTTGACACCCTTGGGGGGGTATTTTAAGGTTTTGGAAGTACAATGGGGTATTTCATACATACCCCATAGTACAAAAGAGTAAAATAAATTTAACCCTAGGGATAATTTGGTAAATTTATTAAAAATGAAGTCAAACCTAAAATTAATTAACTAATTAAAAGGCCTAGAGAGCCTAAAGACAAGCTAAGTCCATAAAGAGGGGCAGAAAGACCCTAATGGGCTTGGGACCATCAAAACTAAAAACTGTAAATACTGAGTTTCAGAGAGAACTTGGGCATAAGAAATCATTTGCAAAAATTGTCAAAGTTGAAGAACCTTTGAGAAGAGAAGATCTCTTTATTTGTGTTCCAGAAAAAACTAACTGACACACCATTGTCTTTTAGAATGAATCTTTCTCTATTTCCAAGTAGCATCAAAGTAATTGTTATTTTTGATTATCTATTTATATGAGATAGTTTGTGCGATGATGTATTAGAAGGTATGTGTGGCGCTAGAATCCATTAAAATTAAAAAACAAATGAACAAAACTAGCCCACACACATCCACAAGGATCTAAACATGTATAGGATTCAGATTTAGAAAGGAAAATACCTTGATGAAACCGAAAATCAATGAACAAGGAAGAACACCCTTTAACTCTGGAAGTTGTCCCCTCACGGGTGTAGTGGAAACACAACCAGATTTCCCCAAGCTAAACTCCTTGTTTTGAGCCAAAAAATTTATTGTACTCCCTCAATACATTTAAGATCCTACAGCCAAAATTTTAGCCCAATCAGAACAAAATAAAGGCCCCCAGAACTTGTTGCAAGCAACTACCAGAATCTACTTCTCCAAGAGCAATAACAACCTAAACATTTTACTTCTAATGAGATAGTTCACACACTATAGCGAAGACCCTTTCTCTAAAAAATAGCTTGAGATAATTGTAGAGAAATAGGGGAAAGAACGTTTAGAATGGAAGTGGAAGATGAGGGAGGTTGGAGAGATTTACGAAAAATCTAACTTTTAGATGTATCCACTAACAATTTGTTGGGAGAAAATATTCCACGCCTCACCAAAAGCACGTAGTGGTCAGCCCCTTCTATATCCATATATAGAAGGATGATGGTTTGTGGTACCACACCATCCTCAATGAGAGGCCGCCATCTAGCCATGCCAAGTGGCATGTTGTCCATAGTGATGTGTGAATTTGAATGCCATTTGGAATTTACATTTCATCTCACGATATCATTCAAATGCATTCTAATTCTATATTAAATGAATTCTTCATTTAATAATTCCTTCCAAAATTAACTCTCTAATTTGATTAAATTAAACACTTTAATTTAATTAATAATTCTTTGACTTAACTCTTAAGTCAAAATGCTCAACTCTTTAAGCTAGCCAAAGTTAATTTAACCCTTAAATTAATTTGACCATTTGATAGTCATGTGGCATCAATTACTTAACTCTTAATTAAATGATCTTAATTTAATTCTTAAATTAATTTGACCAATTTAACTCTCAAATCAATCAAACCAAATATGACTTCAATTTTCTTCTCCTTTAATTCAGTCATGAATTTTCTAACTATTAGAAAATTCTCTTTTATTCAATAGGTCATGCATTTGGCTTTTATCTGTGACCTATTAGGTTCTACCATTCATTGGACATGAGCTTACAACTATTTGTGATTTATTAGAATATAAAATATTAGTATTAGTTTAAACTCCTTTAAACTAAGCGACTCGATTCAATTAATCTCATTAATTGAAGGGTATCCAATCTCCATGATCGATGTTCAACCTCAAGTTTATGGAGCCCAAGTAATTGGCCGAAATGAATGCTCTTAGAGAACCATTCTAGCATTACGCGTACCGTGTAAATTTGGTCCTTCTGTCTTCTATCTCAATGAAAGAGGCATAGGGCAATATATTAGTCAGCTCCCCAATAGCCTCGATGCTATGTTTCTATTCTCAATGTTCGATTTCCTTTATGACCTCATCTTTGGAAATACCTTTCCAAATTGTCACATCACCTTATGTAAGGATTTCTTGGAATCCATCATTATAGAATGCATAGGAGATGCACTCGCCCTTCACAAAGACAAAGAGTCGGATCCCATCTTAGATCTCACAAACCTTCATGTCTAAATAGCTCATGCCCAATCACCACCCGAAAAGGCTTGCTAAGTGACCAAGGAAGAGTCAAAGCATGAGGACCAAACACAAGGTTACCATAGATCCTTAAGTCATAGGACCAATTATATGCACTAGCGTAAGCTAGAGAACTTGTCACTCTAGCTATCTAGTGGATTCTCCGGGCAGGCCTACAGTGAACTTATTCTATAACAAGTACCTACTAATATGCACCCATGTCTCATATGGGATTGCTCATGGAACGGAGTAACATCCAACTCTTAGATTTATGCATCGTTAGTGCAAGTCTATCTGGATTTTAGATGCCCTGTCTTGGAAGATTTAAGATCACGACCGTGTAAGACTTATTCCATGATCACTATCTAATGCATGATCAAGTCCCATAGTCTTATGTGATCTAAGGGCTTCATCCAAATGCCAGTGAAGTAAATAAATAGCATAAGATGAAGATGGTCATATAATGAATATCATTCAATCAAGATTATCTTACAAGAAAATTATTTCTAAGGCCCATCTAATTAGCTTGCGAGGCACTATTTCAACAATCTCCCACTTCCCCTAAAGCCAATTCCCCCTAGCCTTGAGACCCATCTTTTCAAGATGTCCTTCAAAGACCTTTTGAGATAGGGGTTTAGTCAGTGGATCTGCTATATTTTCTTTTGAGGCAACTTTCTCCACTCGGATGTTGGCTCTATTAATGATCTCCTAGATCAAGTGGTATCGCCTCAAAATATGCTTGGATCATTGATGAGATCTTAGCTCTTTAGCTTGCACTGCCGCCCTGTTGTTGTCACAAATGACAACTAGTAGCTTAGCAATGCTAGGCACTACATTCAACTCTTAAATGTAGTTTTTCATCCAAACACCTTCCTTTGCAGCTTTTGAAGCCACAATATATTCTGCCTCTATGGTAGAATTAGCCATGGTGTCTTATTTGGAACTCTTCCAACTCACCGCGCCGCTATTGAGGCAAAATATGAATCCAGAAATAGAATTTAGGTCATCTACATCTGATTGGAAACTAAAATCCGAAAAACCCTCAAGTTCTAATTCTCCATTGCCTTGTACTAGAAATATGTCCTTAGTGCTTCTCAAGTACTCAAGGATTGCTTTTATAGCTGTCCAGTGACTCTGGCAGGGATTGGATTGGAAACGGCTTGTAACACTTAGAGCGTGTGCCACATCCGATCTTATACATTAAACTGCATACATTATGCTCCCAATGTTAGATACATAAGGTATGTAGGACATTGTCTATCTCTCATCTTCAATCTTGGGGGCCATAAACTTGGAGAGATGAATATCATGTCCCATGGGAAGGAATCCCCTATTGGATTCATCCATACTAAACTTCTTTAGTATTTTGTCAATGTATGGGGTTTGTGAAAGTGCCATCATCCTCCTCGATCTATCTCTATAGATACGTATTCCTAATACATAGGATGCTTCTCCTAAATCCTTCATGAAGAATTGTGTAGATAACTATGCTTTAGTACACTTTGACATTCCAACCTCATTCCTAATGAGAAGGATGTCATCTAGATAAAGCACAATAAACTGTACACTACTCCTACTAGCCTTTATGCACACACATCGTTTATACGCATTTTGACAAGGCCAAATGATTTAACTATCTTGTCAAAATGTATGTTCCAACTTCGAGACACTTATTTGAGTCCATAAATGGATCTCTGGGGTTTGCAAATCTTTTGCTCATTCCCCTCGGATATAAAACCTTGTGCTTGCTCCACATAGATTTCTTCTTCAATTTCTTCACTAAGGAAAGAGGTTTTCACATCCATTTGCCATATCTCATAGTCATAATATACAGTTATGGCAAATAGAATTTGAATGGACTTAGGCATTGCGACCGATGAAAAGGTTTTCTCGAAATCGATACCGAGTATGTGAGTTTAACCTTTTGCCACTAGTCATGTCTTAAAAGTCACTACCTCTCCATCTCCTCCCAGCCTTCCAACATCCCATTTGATATAGAAAAATCATATGCTTTGTTATCAAAAATGGGAATTGAAATGAAGTTCTTAACAAGATTAGGTACATAATAAACTAGATCAAGTACAATGCAAGCATTCTCCAAGTCTAACTTGATTACGCCTTGGACTTTGGCGGCAACTCTTGCTTCATTTCCTAGGCAGAGGATCATATCCCCTTCATGAAGACTCCTTCTTCTTTCCATCCGTTGTAATGAATTACAAAGGTGAGAACCACATGCAGTATCAAAAAACCATGCGGAAGAATTAGTCGTCCAGTGCATTTCAATGAAGAACATACAATTCTCGAGGGTTGCAAGGTAAGCTTTGTAGTTCCTTTTTCCAACGCCCCTTTTCACTACAGTGGAAACAACTTACATTGATTTTAGTCTTTTTCTTAACCCCTCGAAACACTTCACGAGTTGCTTCCCTTTGGAGAAAGAACTCTTCTTCCTCTACCTTCCCTTTCTTGGGCCCCTAAGACCTTTAGACTTAAAGGAGAAAGCAAGCATAAAAGGTTTCTCCTTTTTCATAGCACCTCAGTGGTCACAATAATGTTCACCAATTTGTTCATCATAATTTCTTGCTTAGACATATTAAAATTTATAACAAATTAGTCAAACGATAGGGGTAATGACTGGAGGAACAAATCCATGTAGAGGTCACTGTCCATGATCACTTCAATTTGTCCAAGTTTCTCGATGAGTCCAATCATCTTGAGCCAGTGATCATGGACAATTGAACCCTTCACCATCCTTGATCTAAAGAGCACCCTTAACAAAGTGAACCTTTTGTGTCTTGATTGCACACCATACAACTCTTGTAGGTGTTTGTAGATCTAACTAGCATGTCTCATATACTCGTGAGTCTTTTGGAGCTTATAGTCATGGAGGCCAACATAAGGCATCTAACTTGTAGATCATCATCCACAAATTTCATGAACATTTCATAAGGCTCATTGGTGGGATCTTCACCAATTGTGTTCGTGGGACTTTGATCAAGGATATAGGTCTTCTTTCTAGAGTCAAGTATGATCTCTCAACCAATCGCGGAAGTTTTGCTCAGTTAGCTTATTAGTTTCCAAAATATTTGTGAGTAGTTTTTTAGCTATTTTCTTTTGAAGATTTCAAAAATCTACAAGAGGCGAAAAAAGAGTATAAGCATATGTTTGAACATTGGTATTGAAAACATGTTCATGGTCTTTCAAGCATGTTTTTCTCCCATTATTTTATCAAATACTTCACCCCTAGAAGAATTTAGGAAATTATATTTCCTAATGAGAATCAAGACCCTAAGGACTTGCAAGTGGACCCCCGTGACCGAGTACCATCCACAGGCAATTGAAGGGTAAGCAACTTTTGCTAATTACATCACATGCAACTTTTGATATATTTTGCCTCATTTTTCATATAGACCCATCTAATCGTGTGCCATCTATATTACTAAGTATTAAGTCCAACCTACCAATTAAACTTTGATTCAAGACAGCCTTAAGATATCCCCCCTGATCGAGTGCCAATGCATGAGGGTTCTTAAGTCAAAGGTGCATCTTATGCTGAGTATATGCTCACAGCTTTCCTCTTTAGTATGGCCCCCATGACCGAGTACCATCACATAAAATTAGTAGCATCGTCATGGCATACACTATTGGTAGAAGACATAGATTAATTAAAACTCTTTTAATTTGTATTTATTTTGACTTAATATTTGAATGCACTCAGACATTCCAAGTGGACGGTTTTTGCTTGCAAAGATCTCATCATTTTATCTTCTTATTTAGGTTTTCTATATCCTAAACATACATCTCATACATCAATAGGATGTTGAAAGCATAAATAAGTAAATGCGTCTAGTATACTCCTAGGGTGGGATGACCATGAGCCTAACCAAGTGATGTACTTAGAGCTATAGGTGCACCACTTAGTTGATTTTAAGTAGGTTGATTCAATCTAACTATTATATGTGTGTATCCCATGTATTTATGGGTCTTCAAAAGTTTTCATGCCTCAATTAGTTTCCTTTGCTTCATGTAAAATTTACATGAGAAAGAAATCCTCATTTCTAGTGATTCTACTTTCATAACATTTACAAGATAGAAAATGAGAGGCACGCAAGCCCCTATTTAATACAACCCTTTTCAATAATTTAAATGAACAATAAATAAATCAAGAATTGACATTCAATTCTGACAATTAAATGCTAATCATATTAACAAATAATTGGTCATGCAAAAACAAGCATAACACTTATGCATCATATTTTTGCCTCAATTGGAAATAACTTTAACCTGTTTTAAAAGCAATCAAAAGTGTCCAACACAATTGAGAGAACATGCACAACACTTGTGCAACCATTGTATGTGTTTCAAAATAATATTGGTCACTAAAGGAACCTAAAATAGGCTTAAAACTCGTTGAGGACCAAACTAGGTAATGCTGGCCAAGGCTTGCACATGGCTGGGCAGCAACTCTCAGTCACTGCCCTACTTGTGCGTTGCCATAGCTAATAGCTCCCCTGTTTTGGGGTTAAGACCGAGTCAAGCTATTTTTGGCTCAACTTTTGTGAACCAAAAATTTTAGAAAAACTTCTAAACATCAAAACACATATTATGAATGAAAATTCAGATCTAAAACACCTTTCAAAACTGAAATTTCAAGTGCTCAATCATGCTTCAAAAATAAGTTTAAGCAAGAATCATATTCTTCAAAAATATCCAATCATCTCCAATCATATTGGATCCAAAAATGAACAAAACAACTTAAGGCCATCAACAACATGCTAAATCAACATATGGCATTCACCAATGCCAAATCAAAATTTAACATTAGCATAAATGAATTAAAACATCCTCATCACCTAGTTTAACACTTAAAACGCATAATAGCATGTTATTAATCCATCAAACAAGGAGCCATATTCAAGATCATCCAAACACTCCAATCCATCATATGGATCAAGTACACGGTAATTTATAATCAGTTCATCACATGAACCAATCATTCAAGCAAAATCAAAATCCATGCATGAATAAGGCGTCGATACTACTTGAAGGTATGTGTGACGCTACGATCCATTAAAATTCAAAATAAACTGAACAAAACTAGCCCACACACATCCACAAGGATCTAGATATGCATAGGGTTCAGATTTGGAAAGGGAAATACCTTGATGAAATTGAAAATCAAGGAATAAAGAAGAACACCCTTAAAATCTTGAAGTTCTCCCCTCACTGGCGCAAAGGAAACACAACCAAATTTCCCTAAGCTAAACTCCTTTTTTTGAGCCAAAAAATTTATTGTATTCCCTTAACACCTTGAAGATTCTACAGCCAAAAGTTTAGCCCGATCATAACAAAATAAAGTCCCCCAGAACTCGTTGCAAGCGGCTACCAGAATCTACTTCTCTAAGAGCAATAGCAACCCAAATGTTTTGCCTCTAATCAGATAGTCCACACACCATAGCAAAGACCCTTTCTCTACAAAAATAGCTAGAGATATTTGTAGAGAAATGGAGGAAAAAAGGTTTAGAATGGAAGTGGAAGATGATGGAGGTTGGAGAGATTTGTGGAGAATCTGACCTTTAGATGTATCCACTAACAATTTGTTGGGAGAAAATATTCCACACCTCACCAAGAAACACCTAGTGGTCAGCTCCTTCTATATCCATATATAGAAGGAGGATGGTATGTGGTTTATAGTGGTGTGTGAATTTGAATGTCATTTGGAATTCACATTTCATCTTATAAAATGTCATCCAAATGCATTCTAATTCTATATTAAATGAACTCTTCATTTAACAATTCCTTCCAAAATTAACTATCCAATTTGATTAAATTAAACACTTTAATGTAATTAATAATCCTTTGACTTTACTCTGAAGTCAAAGAGCTTAACTCTTTAAGCTAGCAAAAATTAATTTAACCCTTAAATTAATTTGACCAATTGATAGTCATGTGGCATCAATTAATTGATTTTAATTTAACTCTTAAACTAATTTGACCAAGTTAACTCTTAAATTGATCAGTCCAAAAATGGCTTCAATTTTCTTTCCTTTCAATTCGATCATGAATTTTCCAACTCTTAGAAAATTCTCCTTCATTCAATAGGCAATGCATTTGGCTTTTGTGTGTGACCTATTAGATTCTACCATTTGTTGGACATGGGCTCACAACTATCTGTGACTTATTAGACGGCTCCCCAATAGCCTCGATCATATGCTTCTATTCTCAATGTTATATTCCCTTTTTGACCTCATCTTTGGAAACACTTTTTGAAATTGTCACATCACCATTCTCTAGGATTTCTTGGAATCAATCATT
Source organism: Jacaranda mimosifolia (assembly GCA_018894105.1). Lineage (NCBI taxonomy): Eukaryota > Viridiplantae > Streptophyta > Magnoliopsida > Lamiales > Bignoniaceae > Jacaranda > Jacaranda mimosifolia. Next base: position 22,623,306 of record CM032126.1, read on the forward strand.
ATAGAATGCATAGGAGATACACTCGCCCTTCACAAAGGTGAGGAGTTAGATTCCATCTTAGATTTCACGAACCTTTATGTCTAGTAGCTCATGCCAAATCACCACCCGAAGTGCCTGCTAAATAACCAAGGAGGAGTCAAAGCATGAGGACCAAACACAATGTTACCATGAATACTCAGGTTAGAGGACTAATTATATGCACTAGCATGAGCTAGAGAACCTGTCACTACCAACTTGCCACTTCGGCTATCTAGTGGATTCTCTGACGGGCCTTTCGTGCCTTGTTCTCTAACAAGCATCCACTAACATGCATTTATATCTCATATGGGATTGCTCATGGAATGGAGCAACATCCAACTCTTGGATTTATGCATCGTTAGTGCAAGTCTATTTAGATCTTAGATGCCCTGTCTCATAAGATCCTATGACTTGAAAATTTTAAGATCACGACTGTGTAAGACTTGTTCTGTGATCACCATCCAATGCATAATCAAGTAACGTAATCTTATGTCATCTAAGGGCTTCACTCAAATGCTAGTGAAATAAATAAATAACATGAGATAAAGATGACCATATAATAAATATCATTCAATTAAGACTGTCTTACAAGGAAATAGTTTACACAGCCAATCTAATTAGCTTGCAGGGCACTATTCCAAGAGTATCCTCATTTTATTTAATGATTAGATTGATTTAATGGGGCTTGAATTAATGTAATTCTTAAGCCCTCTTCTTTTCTTCCAATAGTCTAAGTATGTTGAAGCCTAACCTCCATTCTTTCTTGGAAAGTTTTTTGGGCAATCACTATTATAGATTCCTTATTCTTAGGGTCCCAAATTATTTTATAAAATTAGTTAAAATGTTTAATACTTTTCTTGGTGGAAGGATAGCATGTATATTGTGGTTCCTCTAGGATAGGGACATCAATAGCAATCTTAGTTGAACGTAACAAAAAAATTGAAGCAAGCAATCACTTTGTTTATAGGAAATATAGGTGAGAGTTAGGTATTTCCCTTCTCATTTTAGAAAATTGCAACTTAACACAATTAAAATTGTGAAGTAACAAACATGAAAGGCTTCAAAGATAGTTTAATTCAGAAATGTCAAGCTAATATCCATATTTCTTCAAAAAATCTCATTGTTATTTACATAATTTATGAATCATTAATTAGAATAGATTTTTGGCTATGCTAATAATTCCCTCTAAATTCATTTAAATCAATATTTTACCAGAATTATGCATAGAATTGTCCAAGACATATGTATAATAGCTTTGTACTTTCTATTTGTGGGTTTTAGCTAGCACATGTTGAAGCCCAAGAAAAAAGCCTTAAATTTTAGAGTCATAAAAAGGGTAGTCACAAACTTAAACAAACCAAATTGTCTAATGATTACCTCAAAGAGTAAGGAAACACATAATTAGTCAGCATGTTAACGAAGTAGAAACCATATGATAAATCTCGTGCCACAAGGTGGAAAACCTATCACTCCCTATCTTCATTAAGGATTAGGAAAAGGGTTCCTAAGATTGGTAGAATCTAGTAAAAGCAACTAGAATAAACATAGAGAGAACGCCACCCATGTGAGCTACAAAGGTTGTGACCAACTCTATTTCATCCCTTGCCCTTCTATTAAAGCGAAAATAAGGGAACTAAGCTTTAAGCTAGATCCAGACGAAGAAAATGACCTCATGCTGGAAAGCTTTCTTGCGCTTGACAACTTTGCACATACATGAATAAATAAAGGATAAAATAATTAGCCCTGAGGCTACCCTAAGCCTTTACAACAAGGCAAGAGCAATGGGGGAAAAAACTCAATAGTTTGAGAATAAGCATTTATTCAAAAATCATACCTGGATAGCCACAATGCCAAAAAGTAAAATGCTTCCCCTTGTCTAATACACCATAGTGGTCGGTAAAGTCTCTAACAATGGGCTTGCATGAATTGATGGTCTTACCAACAAGGTGCCTAGATACAAGAGCTTTGAAGGATAATGTAATTTCTTGATTAAAAAAGACTATGGTTGGAGCAAACCCTCAAATGGCTTTGACATCCAACACATTAGAGTTAATCTAACAACAAAATGAAAAGTGTTGTGCACAATGCTCCAAAAACATAGATTATGCTACATGGAAATAGAACATGGTCCTTTTTGATAGATAACGATTTTGGTTAGTTCTTTTTCACTATCGCGTCCAGAGAGATCTTTTCTTCTCGAAAGTTTTTTTATTTTTAAGTCTTTTGCGAATGATTTCTTGTGTCGAAGTTCTTTTTAGGACTCAGTATTTATAAATATTAGTCTTGATGGGCTTATTATAATTTCTCTGCCCTTCTTTATGGGCTTAGCTTGTCTTTTGGTTTTTTCAGCCTTTTTATTTGGTTAATTAATTATAAGTTATTGGCAATTTTTTTTGCTAGTTTACCGAATTGCCCTTATAGTCAATTTTAGCAGTATCATCAAACCCTCTATTTTCGATAGAGATATTTTATTTTCATATTGAAAATATATTATTAGTTTATTTGGTTAAATATTCCTTTATTTTAATTCATAAGAAATAAAGTTACTAAGCAATTATATTTACTCCATATGTTTGCGAGTTCTTAACTTTTACCTAAGTTGAGGTTCACTAGGTTTCAAAGTCTTCAAGATTTCTAAAAGGTGCTTCATAAGGTGGTTTCGCTAATATCAAAAGAGTTAACAAAAAAGGAGAAAAATTCCAACTTATATTGAGGAGAAAAAAAAAAGGAAGGTAAGTTTTTCCAATAGGAGTGTTGAGATGAGTCATTAAAGTAACTTCTTTCTTACTTTGTGATTCATTTACTCTTTCTTATTCTTGGCTTTCTAGTTTGTGAATTTTCACATTATTTTTGAGTCGATAAAAATTGTTGGAGAGTAAGTTCGGTTCTAAGTCAAACTTGGGAAGGAGTCTTCAAGTAGTCAAACAAGAGGGAGTAGGGGAAGGCTGTAGCCACCTATTTTTTGTTGACTAGCTGATCATCAATGACTACATTGCCAGATGATTGTGTAGTGCCTGCCTATTCATGGCGTTCATGAGGCACTTGAGAGTAAAGCGCCTGGGTTCGAGCCATTAAAGATGAACATTAAGGCTGATCATGTCGCACTTGGAGATGACACCTACTGAGCACCTACTTTAAGAGCCCCTAAGATGCCATTAGCCGGCAATCAACTGCCAATGCCGTCAACAACTAATGTGAGGCCTACCATTTTAGTCGGTCATAGGTCATCGAACTTAGTTAATGTTCATGGAGGTCGTCCTCTTCACAATGTCATGATGTACTCTAAGTATTTTGTTCCTTTGTTAGATATGTCATCAGTTCAAGTCTTACAGAACTTCGATGAGTCTTAAAAGTTTAAAAGTATAGATAGAGTTGACAAGTTATCTTTATCGCTTGATCTTGATTCCAAAGAACAAGGTTTTTTGAATGAGGAGTCTATAAGCACGTCTATTGTGGATAGTAGCTTTGCTAGGACAATGGATGTCAAATGTTCACTTATGCTGGATGAGTTAGATATCTTGAGATGTAGGATGTATCTCTGATGAGTTCGAGTTCATCCTACATTTTTGTTTTATGATCAAGAGTTCATCCTACCTTCACCTAAGCATATTATGGTGTCACCTCTCTAAGGGTATTTTTTTGGAATAGTGCCCTACAAGCCAATTAGATTGGCATGTAAACTATTTCACTTGTGAAACAATTTTGATTGAATGATATTCATTAAATGGTTATCTTCATCTTATGCTTATATTTGACTTCAATGGCATTTAGTTGAAGCCCTTAGATCACATAAGACTATGGGATTTGGTCAGTACACTTGGTGATGATCATGAAACAAGTCTTACTCGATCGTGATCTTAAATCTTCAAAGTCATAGGATCTTATGAAACTTGCACTAACGATGCATAAATCCAAGGGTTGGATGTTGCTCTGCTTCATGAGCAATACCATATGAGATATAGGTGCATGTTAGAAAATAAGGCACTAAAGGCCTGCTTAGAGAATCCACTAGATAGCCGAAGAGGTAAATCGGTAGTAGCAAGTTCTTCAGCTTACACTAGGGCATATAATTAGTCCTTTAACCTGAGGATCCATGGTAAACTTGTGTTTAGGTCCTCATGCTTTGACTCTTCCCTAGCCACGTAACAGGCCATTCGGGGTGGAGAATAGGCTGAGCTACTTAGACATGGAGGCTTGTGAGATCCAAGATGGGATCCAACTCCTCGTCGTTGTGAAGGGCTAGTACATCTCCTATGTATTCTATAATGATCAGTTCCAAGAAATCCTTGAGCAAGGTAGTATCATAATTTGGAAAAAGAGTTTTCCAAAGATGATGTCATAAAAGGGAATCAAACATTGAAAATAGAAACATAGTATCGAGGCTATTAAGGAGTCGACAAATATCTTGCCATAAGCCTCTTTTGGGAGATAGGAGATGGAAACACTGTATTTGCATGGCATGCGTGGAGCTAGAATGGTTCTCCAAAAGCATTTATTTTGGCCAATTAGTTGGGGTCCATAGGCTTAAGGTTGGACATCAACCATGGATATTAGGTACTCTTCAATTAATGAAGATTAAAATTTGATATTCTAAAGTCACAAAAAGTTGTGAACCCATGTCCAATGAATGGTAGAATCTAATGGGACACAAAATCCAGTAGCAAATCCTATTTAATGAAGGGAAATTTTCTAAGAGTTAGAAAAATTCCTACACGACCGAATTTGGAGGCAGATGTTTGATGTCATTTGGCTTGATCAATTTAATTTTTAAATTGATCTAATTAATTTAAAGACTTAAATTAAGACCAATTAAGTAAAGAGTTAATTATTTGGTGCCACATGACTATCAATTAGTCAAGTTAACTTAAGGAGTTAAGTTAACAATTACTTGCTTAAGGAGTTAAGCAAATTGACTTAAGAGTTAAGTCAAAAGTTAATTAATTAAATTAAAGTTTTTAATTTAATTAAAATGAAGAATTAATTTTGGAGGAAAAATTCAAATGAAATGTTCATTTTGTGAGAATTAGAATTTATTTGGATGACATTTCATTAGATGAAATGAAGATTCCGAATGAAATTTAAATTCACATAAATTTTAAATTCACATGCCAACTTGCAAGAGCTAGTTAGCTCCATTTGAAGATATAGAGTGTGGAGTGGGCGGCATTTGACATTCCATGTGGATTAAGATTCTCTCAATTTTCCTCCAATTTCCCAAGTGTTGCTTCATATATTGAAGCTTCATTTTTCTTTATCTCCTACCTCCAAAGCAAGTTTTCATCCTTGCATTTGTCCTCTTTATTCTCCAACTAATATTGAGGAGAATTAGATTTTGCATTAATGTGTGGATCTTTTCATTAGAGGCAAGATAATTGGATTGCAAGCCTTTGGAGATCCTCTATTTTGGGCAGTGACTTTGGAACATCCTTTGGAGGGCTTGCCGGATCTATTTTCAGCTGATTTTTTTATTGGAAATACATCAAGGAGTTTTTTTGGGGGGTTCAAATTTCACTAAAATTGGAGTTCATTTGGCCGGGCAAAAGTTGCCGGAAAGCTGTTGTGTCACATAGGAGATGGTTTTTAAGGAGTTGAGATCTTCTTCCACCTTTCTTTAAGTTTAATTAATTTTGGAGGTAAAATTCAAATAAAAGGTTCATTTGGTGTGGCATTAGAATTTATTTGGATGACATTTTATAAGATGAAACGAAGATTCCAAATGGAATTCAAAATGCACACATAATTCATATCCATGCCAACTTGCAATGCAATTGGGCGGTCCCCACTCCCTAAGGCTTGGTCTTACACCATCCTCCCTCTATATATAGACATAGAGATTGGTGGCCAAATGAGTTGCAAGACATCACATTCCATGTGAATTAGATTCTCTCTAATTTTCCCTCCAATTTTCAAGTGTTGAATCATGTGTGGAAGCTTTACTTCTCTTCTTCTCCAACTCCGATTGAAGCCTTCATGCTTGCATGTTCTTCTCTTTATTCTCCAATTGATATTGAGGAGAATTGGTGTTGCATTGGTGTGTGGATCTTAACATTAGAGGCAAGACAATTAGATTCTTGTGCCTTTTGGAGATCCTATTTTTGGCAGTAACTTTCGAGCAACCTTTGGAAGTCTTTCCAAGTTCTGATTGAACTGAATTTTATCTTGAAGATACGCCAAGGAGTTAGTGATATTTTGGTGCAAGTTTCACTCAAATTGGAGTTTATTTTCCTGGTCAAAAGTTGATCGGAATCCGCTATGCTGTTGGAATATAATTTTTTGAGTGTCAAAGGTTTTGTTTTTGCTTCCTTAGTTTTTAAGCAAAATAAGGTAATTCTCCATCTAAATCTAAATCAATAGCATATTTAAATCCTTGTTATCATGTGTAGCCTAGTTAATTTTCTTTTTTAATGTTTTGATTATTGGATCCTATGGCTACATATGACTTCATTTCCTATCTCGTGAAAGATGCCTAGGGGAAGATATTTGTCGGTTCCCAAATAGCCTCGATAACTATATATCTTTTCTTGATGTGAAATTCCTAACTGTGACCTCAACTTTGGAAAAGAAACTCCTTTTTCAAATTTTCATATCACCCTTGCGCAAGGATTTCTTGAAATCAATCATTATAATATACATATGAGATCAACTCGTTCTTCAGAACGAGTGAAATAGATCCCTTCTTAAACTCACCAATCTCCATACTTAGGTAACTTGTGCCTAACCTAAGCCCTGGGTGACCTACTAACTGGTTGGGACAAAATTAACGCACAAGTACCTAAATACAAGATTACCGTGGATCCTCAAGTCAAAGGACTAATTATATGCACTATCATAGGCTAGAGAATTTTCCACTACCTACAAGCTACTTTAGCTATCTCATAGATTCTCTAAGCATGTCTTCAGTGAACTTATTATCTATCAAGCACCCACTAATATACATCCATGTCATATACATATTACCTATGAAATAAGGCAATATCCAATACCGTAGTGTATGCATTATTAGTGTAAGTCTATCCTAATCTTAGATGTCTTATCTCATAAGATTATATGACTTGAAATATTTAAAATCATGGTCATATAGACTTATTACATGATCCCCATCATATGCATCACTAAGTCTCATAATCTTGTATGATTTAAGGGCTTCAACAAAATGCATGTGAAGAATATAATTAATTGCATAAGATGAAGATGGCCATTATAAAATATCATTTAATTAGAACTATCTTACAAGAAGTAGTTTTTACATGCCAATCTAATTTACAGTGGGATACTATTCCAACAAAAACAACCATATTGACTTTAAGTCTAATGAGCTAATAATCTTGCTCAATAGGCATTGCTACTATGTCTGCTGGCTGGATGCTTGGCCCTATCTTGGTTGTTAGTTTTGACATTGTTTATTGTGACATTATGTTCTTCGATGGAATGGTTGGGAGTGTGGTTCTGGTTTATCAGCACTATATGTCTAGTGTTGACTATTTCTAGTTGCATATCCCATTTGTGTAGATGGCGTTTGGTTTCTTGGTAAGGAAGGTAGAGATTGGTGGATAGTAGGATTATGAGGACAAACTTTAGGTCAATTGGGGGTGTAGAAGTTGAACCTACAACCATAAAAGCCCCTTACGGTTGCCGAGGTGGCCCATAACTAAGACCTTTCAATAATTAGTTTGTGACTGAAGTGAATGAAGGTTATAAGGAATTTAACTAGGGCAAAGAATGAAATAGGGTACATACCTATTAGGGAAGGCTAAAAGGAGTATTTATAAAAAGATTGGGTAGAGCTTTTACTGATATCACCTTAGTAGGCCCTTTAGGCCTTTATTTGCATAGGGGGTGCATTGATCTTTTCCCCAAAGATGGCGGCTTTACCAGCAGGCTAATACTACAGGTAAAGATGCGCACCATTTGCTTGCTATCTAATAGCTTTTGTCTAGTTGGTGCACTCTATCATTAATAGAATTGGATAAATGATGTAATATAGTATCTTAACGTTGAAAGTTGCTGCCTTGTTCCTGGTCAGGGTTCTAACCACTCTGAGGATGACTTGGTTGTTTGGTTATTTAAGATAGCAACTATGCTTGAGTGGGTTTTCCAAACACTCTTAATGTATGCTCGGGGTCAAGTATAAGGGGAAAGTTTAGTCCACTATCAACATGCAAGTAATCATTAATCCAACAACAACAAATAGGATGGTTTAACACCTTCCCCAAAGTCCATCATCCATCCTAAATTACCAATTCTATCTATTCTCTACCTAGCTCATACTTTCAATTGATAAAAAACATAACAATAATATCTAACATTAAAAATAAATATAAAAATTGTTTACCCTAAGATAAGCAGGGCGATAGGAAAAGTATGATGGAATCGCTAATTGAATAACATAATAAACAATTAACAAATAGTGAGTTATATTTGGAAGGCTGGATTTTTATTGTCATGTGTTATGTGTGAATGACTACTGTTAATTCTGTTGTAAACTTAGGAAGCTGGATTAGTAACTTGTCTTGAAGGGCCTAGTATCACAATAGCTTCCAAAACTTTTAGAAATGGAATTAAATAAGTAAAAGTTCATACTTCCAACTTTTGACCTGAAGACTTATACACTTAGCATGGGTAGCCGTATTCAATACATTTTAGGCTCTCTAATGACTATCCTTCTTGGTATTAAATATAGCTAGTAGTCATCCTGGTTCATATTTATTACTACTCTTAGTATGTATGCTTCATCTTAAATGTATTCAAGCAGCTTTATACCTATGCTGTGTCCATTTTTGTACTGTTCATTCAAGTGGCCAAAAAGCATATTGTTCTCAACTTTACAAGACTTTATGTCCACAGTAGGTATCACTTAGCCTTATAGAGATTCTCCAGTAATTTCAACCCTGTATCTCTATCATTGTAAATACCTCCTAAAAAAAGGCTATATGTAGCGCTCTTGTTTCTACTCTTCAGGCTTAAATTCGATCTTACCATCTCTTTAACACTTATTCTAACTTAAATATCAGAGGATCTTAGTCAAGCTCCACCTCAACAAGTGTAACTTGCTCATTATGATTATAGGTACAAGCCATACTCTTTTGCTTAAGCTATCAAATAATGTGAAATGAATAACATATGGTCTAGTAAATCCGTTGGGAGATCGAACTCAGCCTCAAATAGAAGTGCAAGGGTCAGACCAGTAACCATAGGAAACATGTTAGGCTTGCCAAAGTGGCCTTCTGCTAAGACTTTTTGATACTTTAATCAGTATAATGTAGGAGGAAAAGACTTGAAAAAGTAGCCAAGTGTAAGGTAGGAATGAGTTGCCTACCTAGAATGCTATAAGATGGGGGCATTTGTATGGCCTCTCAATCTTTGAATTACTTTCAAACCTTATCTTGTTTAGGAGTTAGGCTTGCTTATGCTAAGGCTAAATGGGGTTTTTCCCGATTGAGTTGATAGACAGCTCTGCTTATTAGGTGCAATGAGCGTATTACTATTCTCCTAAGGATAGACTCTCTGTTGCAACTTGCACGGACGATACAAACTACAGTTTGTAGGATTATAGCACATTTAATGCCGCTGCCCCAAGCAGGTCAACCTGAAGATATTCTTTCTAGGATAGAGTAATCAGTCTCCAACCTCTAGGTCAATATCTATGCTTAGATTGATCATAGTATCAAACTAACTGATAATTGGGCAAAAACCATTGATGTTGAGTCGATAACTTCTCCAACGGGATCAGGGGTTGATCCTCACTACATCATTATCTCCCCATTTTCAAAAGGATTAGGATAGATGTGAATTAAGGCTTGGGTGTTGGAAGTTAGATCAAGAGACTCAAATTATTGATCACATGATATTTAAGGTTGGATTGGCCTATTGCTACTTGTAATAAATATCTTGTGAGAAGGCCTACCCTACGCATTTATTGCATGTTCTTTCGCCTTAAACGTAGAAGGGGTGTCACTTGTCTTCAAAGATCATTTATTGCTACTACATGTCAAAGATCTTTGTGCCTTTTAAGCATGTCTTGAAATGATACTAAAGGCTATTCCATTACAAGAGTTTGCTTTCAAAATCACCCAGGTAGTGTTACTGGACTAGTCTTCCATCTTAAGAGGCATGTTTTCTTTGTGGATGTGGTTCGCATAACTTTCCATTTTAGATCCTCACCGTACTAGGTAAGCCTTCTGTTATTACCTAGTAGTAGACTCCCTTTCGGGCCTAAGGATTTATTTTGTCCTTTGGATTTTCCTAGACTCTTTTTTGTTTCAACAGTTGTAAAGTTTACTAATCTTTTTTTCCTGAGCAGACAGAGCGGACCATGTCCATACATGATAGGAAACTTGTTCACATCCTTTCTAGGACCAAAGGTTAAGGATCTATGGGGGCTATGACAAAACTCTCTTGTTGCCCCTCCTTGGAATACTCCTCAAATGACTCAAGCTCATACTTCTCTTGCCCCTTTACCTCCATCTCTTTTGGTTTCCTGATTTCAAGAGAAGGGGTTGATTATTGAAAGTGCCATTTCCTTAATGCTAAAGAAGCTTTCGTTAAGATTTCTTCTATTGTGAGGACATTAGAAGTTATCTTTAGCAAGATTCTACCCAAGCCAGCCGACTTGAGGCCCTTTATCGGCCTAAATAAGCAAATGGCCTTCATGAACCCTCTTAATTTAGTTGATATACTTCTCTTCTTCGAGCATTATTTCTTTTGTGTTAGCAATGACAAAAGCATGCTCAAAGAGGATCCATCTCGAGCATTAAATTGAGAGATTTTCAATGCTCAACTATTTTGTTGAGACATCGACAAGCTGATTCATCTTTCAAGGCCATATAGAGATTTGCATACTACCATAACCTAATAATATCTCTTATTCCACAACTTTACTAGTACACTACTGGGACTCTTATGAAACATGGTTATTTTTGTAATGTGCCGAGCTGACCTATGCCATCTACCATTGTTTTGTGGTGGCGATGCAAAACAGGAGTACATTGGATCCATGCCAACAAGGAATTTGTAGGTTTAGATATAGATGCATTTCACCAAAAGGCTATGGAGATCGTGTCACTCCACTCTAAGGTAGTAGAGCTAACTATAGAGTTGAGTGTTCACTCGATCGCTTATACCTATGTGGGCACTATGATGGAGAACACTATCCTGGTAGTTGAGGTTGGCAAACTTCATCAAGAGATACTCAGGTTGAAGGGTGAGGTGACGACTGCAAAGGCCTAAGGTTGACGCTAAGCTTTTGACCAAGCTTTTGTTGGAGTTCAACTCAGCTATGAGACCAAGCTCCCCAAGGAAAGGATAAATGTAGTCATTGACTTCATCCGATGACTTGCCTTTGAAGAGGCCAGCTATCCGCTCCTATTAGGGGATAATATCAAGCAAAGATATGATAAGGCCTTGAGCATACTGAGGACATTAAGGGTTGTTTTTTATGAGTCCATGGTCGTCATCACTCTCGATGATATACCTCAATTTTTAGAAAAATGAGTACAAATTTATCCCCGCAACTTTAGAGCTCAAAGAGGATCAGGCAATCGAGGAGTGAGGCGGTAGCATGATCTCCTGAGCCTAGAAGTTGAATTTATTGATAAGGAGATCGACCAAGCTGGCCCTTCTTTAGCTATAGGCCCTAATAGAGAGTCGCAATGAGCCTTTTGTCTCAGTTAACTAGATATTTAATTCTCTAATTTTCATGGATTTTTTTGTATCCACAGCCAAACTTACTGTTGCTATCTCTTTTTTTCTTTATAATCACAATTGACTACATTTTGCAATAGATATTTCTTAATTACTTTATTAATCATTGTTGCTTGTTCTACTTTTTGCTCATACATCTTCTCTCTCCCTTTGCTTATTGAGAAAATATTGTTTATAAATTTGATCGATGAGTAGAAATAGTATAAGTTCTGCATTTTAATGTTGAGGTAAGGCTTGGGATGTGACTGCAACTCTGCTATGTATTTCGATCAATGTGAAGGTGGTTAGGTGGCTCTTTTATGGAGACAAGGTGGTTTGACATATTATAAATTTCATTGACGGCCTGAAGGCAGCAATTTGAGTTAGAGGCCTTTAGAGTGGCAACCTGAAGAAGGTCTACCATGTGTGATAATATTATTATAATTAATCCTTAGGGTGTCCGATAGATGTTATGGTATTGATGGAGACAACCTGAAGGCAATCGCAAAATGTGCAGTATTGTTGCTTATGTCCTTGAGATTTGTGGGTGGTGGATAAGAATATGTGTTTTCATTTTTGTGATTTCAATTTTATACCTACAATTTTCTTAGATTAACTGCATTCCATGGTCTTGACAAGTCGTTCCCTTTAAAGTCTTGCAGTATGTAAGAGTTGTTTCAACTGGGGTCTTTCTAATTTAGATCTAATTTCTCAACTTCTCTATAAGCCTCTACTTTTCGAGTACAAAGTTGCCTAATTGAAAATTTCTAAGGCAAATGGTCTTGTTGGTATGCACTAGCTATTAAGGTTCTGTATCGTTGCACTCTGATATATGTTTGATGCTGTTTTTCATTAAGTATTTCCAGGTCGAGAAGCCCTGTTTCCTTATTATGTTCTTGATAGTAGTGCAAAACCTTTACTATTTCATGTAATAATTTGGCAAGTATTACTACTTCTAACTGAACACAAAGCTATATAAGTTTCCCATGTGGCTATTTAGGAGTCGTTTGGTATGGCCATAGTATTCTGAGTAGGTTATCTGCCCATTTACCTGTTCGCCCTTCTAGAGAAATCTTAATGTGCTTGATAATAGTTCTATTGGTGACCTCTATCTGCTTATTGCCTTGTGGATTGGCTACTAATGTGAATGTTGTCATATCCTAAACTTGTTGCACTATTCTGTCATCTTTTTACTCTATAAATATGAGTTGTTATTTGATGTTATTACCCTTAGTATCCTGGACTTATATATATGATATTTTTCTAAATGAATTTTTTTACTACAATATCTGTAACTTTAGGTATTACCTCTATTTCAACCTATTTTGTGAAATATTCGACCGCTAATATAAAGTATTTTCTTTAGCCATTGACCATGGGAAAAGGTTCGATAATGTCAATTCCCCATTGCTCGAATGGCCAGCAGATAGGGATGTTAGTTATGGAAGGTACAGGCTAATGGGGGTGTTAGAGTGGAACTGACAAGTTTCACACTTTCGCAAAATTTCTATAGTGTCTACAACTAGATTTGGCAAAAAAACCCTTACAAGATATTTTCTGTGCCAATGACTAACCTCCAGGGTGTTCCCACAACTTCCTACTTGTATCCCACAACTTGAGTGCGGCCTCACAAATGACTTCTTAAATAATAAATTTGATTCTTATAAAGACTAACAAGAGGCATGATAAAGGCATTTAACTGTGACTTTATCCTCTAGGTGCTTGCTATCTCGAAGGTAATGTATAATTTCATTTTGCCAATTGTCTCTATTTGTTCCAAAGGCAATATGAATAGAGTATCCTGGGTTGCATTCCAACGCACAATCTCTAGATGATCAATAATAAAAAATGTGATTGTCCTTTCTCTGGTGCTTCTAATAGTATTGGCAAACTTTGACAGCATGATGACTCTTTCATTTTCAGATTGAGAGAATTGACTTAGGCTCAAGCTTTTAAACTTGGCCTACAGTTCTTGAACTTTAGCAAGGTATTTGACCATGGTGACTTCTTTAGCCTTATAAGATCCATCAAATTGCTAGCTACTGGCTGCATTCTATAATGGTTGCAAATGAATCTACTACATTTGCTAAAGTTATTTTCGCTCCAACTATTAGAGCTTCATATTCAACCTCTTTTTTTCATCTAAAAGTTTAGTTTGAGAGCAAAATACAGTTCTACACCATCATGGGACTTGAGTGAAATTCAAGCACCGCTGCTAATGGTGGTGGAGGATTGATTAATACTAGAGTATATGGGGCCAAGTGATCATCTCATCAGGAAGTTTGATCCACTTAATAATAAAGTCTGCCAAAATTTTACACTTTAATTATAGTTCTGGGCTGGAAGCTAATATCAAATTTGTTGAGTTCAATGGCCTGTTTATGGGTCTGAATGAGGTATTTGGTCTCATCAGGACTTGTTTTAATAGATGAATGGTCAAGACTATTATTGAGTGTGGCTGAAAGTAAGGCTATAGTTTTCTTGATCTGGTGACTAAGGAAAATGCAAGTTTTTCAATATCTAAGTAGGTATTTTCTATACCCTAGAGGATTTTGCTAACATAGCATACATACCATAGATGGTGCCATCTATTGAAATCAGAATAAAACTAATACTAGTAATTGAAATAGCCAAATGCAAATATAAAGTTTCTCCAAACCTATGTTTAGCCAGAAATGGAGGGATGGATGCATTATCACTTTCGCTCGTCCATGCGAAATACTTTGTATTCAAAATTTCTTGAAGAAAGTTAGGCTCTTGTTTGCTAAATTAGAAATGAAACAGCTATTGGCATATATCCTCCCTATTAGGCTTTGGACCTCTCTTTTTTATTTTGGCACGACAATGTCATACAATGTGTGTATCTTCTGTGAGTTAGCTTCGATTCCTCTTGGGCTCACCATATATCCTAGAAATTTTCATCCAAGGTGCATTTGAAAAGATTTAGCTTCATCCTTTATGTCAAAGGACAGAGAATGCATGTGGAGGTCTTTCAGGTGGTCAGCTTATGTTGTGCTCTTAACTATCACATTATCTATGCAAACTTCCATAGAATGGCCGATATCATCACTTAACATGTGATCGACGAACTATTGATAAGTAGTCCCTACATTTTTAAGGCCTAATGGCATTACTAGAAAATAATAAACATAATTGTGCACGATGAATGAAGTTTTATTCATGTTTTCTAACACCATAAATATCTGATGGTAACCTTCAAATGCATCCATCATGCTAATGAAGGCAGATCCAGTTGTGGAGTTAACTAGTAAGTCTATTCTTGGTAGCAAGTATAGATCCTTCGGATAAGCTTTATTGAGATCCATAAAGTTATTGTACATTCACCATTTGCCCTCCTGCTTTAGGACCACATTACAAAACCATTCAATGAACTATATCTCTACAATAATAGCCTACATCGAGCAATTTATTTATTTCCTCTTTGATTATTCTGTTTCTTTCATCACAAAAGACCTTTTTCTTCTATTTGACTAGTTTAAATGATGGCTCAATATTATGTCTGCGGACTACGACATCTAGGTGGATTCCTTGGTGATTAGCAGCTGTCCTGGCAAAGATATTTTTGTTCCTTTGCAAGAAATCTACTAATTATTGCTCTACATTGGCATGTAGTTATGTTCTAATTCGGCTTGTTTTCTCGAGGTTGCCAGGTTCCAGCTAAATGTGCTTATAATCTTCGAGTAGTTGGAGGCATGCATCTTTGGAACCTATTTCTCTAGAGTCTTCCGAGACATCGAGTATGGGTATATCTGATTGTGCCATCACAGGCAAGGTATGCATGATGGGAAGTTGAGTTTTTGAAAAGAGAGTGTAATATTGTAAGGCTTCATGTGCATCATAGGTTGCTTCCCTTTATCCTAAGAGAGTTCTACTGGTGATACTAGACATTACAACCTAAAAACTATTGAGGTTGGCATGCCTAAGATGGCTTTTATATGGCAACACAGTATCAATGACCATTTATGTTATCATAAGTGTCCTTTGCTGCAGAGCCCTACCTAATATGGTAGGTAAGTTAATAGATTCGATTGGAAAGATCTCGAGGCCACAGAAATCAGTGAGTGGCATGTTAACATTAAAATATTACATCTCTCCTAAGTTTATCTTGGAAAGTATGGCTTTGGAGATGATGTTAGCCGAGCTACAAATGTCTATTAAAATACTTCATATGGAGTGGTTGGCAATATCTACTGCTATCACTAATAGATGTTGGGGGTTCCTCCATATGAATGGATTGAAGTCAAGTGTAGCACTACGATCCAATTATCAAAACATAAAAATGTAGAAATAGCTAAGCTACACATGAAGCCAATGATCTAAATGTGCACTAAATTCAAAATTGGTATGAGAATGCCTTGAATAGCTCAAAATCCAAGGAAACAAGGAAGAAGACTTCAACACCTTGAATCTGTCTTCCAGTGGTGCAGTAAGTTCACGTTAATGTTTTCTCAACCAAATCTACTCAGAATCAGCTAAAATTTGGATTGGAGAACACCATTTTATGAATCTACAGTAGAAAAATCAGCTAAATCAGAAACTCCAAAGTGCCTCCAGAAATGGCTCCAAGTTTCTGCCCAAACAGAGGATCTCTAAAAGGTTAGCAATCCAATTATTTTGCCTCTAATGATAAGATCCATAGACCAATGCACAATTCAATTCTCTCCTATGTTATCTGGAAGACAAATGAGACAAGATCAAGGATGAAGGCCGAAATTGGAGGTAGGAGACGAAGAAAATGTAAAGCTTCAACACATGAGGCAACATGTGCAAAATTGGAGAGAAATGAGAGAATTTAAAAATTAGATCTAATTTTGCTTGCATTCACATGTAAGTGGTTGGCCACACCCTCTATATCTATATATAGATGGAAGAAAGTGTGATGCCAAGGTGGCATCACACTTTCCTTAAGGTTGGCGCCAACTTGCATATGAACTTGATGTGCATTTGAATTTCATTTGGAATCTTCATTTCATCTAATGAAACATCATCCAAATTAAATTCTAACGCACTCAAAATGAACTCTTCATTTGAATTTTCCCTCCAAAAATAATTCTTCATTTTAGTTAAATTAAACACTTTAATTTAATTAACCTTTGACTTAACTCTTAAGTCAATTAGCTTAACTATTTAAAGTAGTTATTGTTAACTTAACTCCTTAAGTTAACTTGACCAATTGATAGTCATGTGGTACTAATTAAATTAAATCTTTAATTTAGTTGATCTAATTTAACACTTAAATTATTTAGATCAATTTAACAATTAAATTGATTAAGCCAAGATGACCAAAAATTGTGTAAACCATCTACCTCTTCAAATCAGTCATGAAGGTATTTCTAGCTCTTAGAAAATTCCTCTTTATCAAGTAAGATTTGCAATTGGCTTTTGTGTATGACCTATTAGGCTCTACCATTCATTGGACATAGGCTCACAACTCTTGTGATTTGTAGAATATCAAATATTCACATTAGTTTGAACTCCTTTAAACTAATGACTCAATTCAATTAATTTCTATTAATTGAAGAGCATCAAATCTCCATGGTCGATATCCAACCTCAAGCTCGCAGAGCCCAACTAGTTGGCCGAAATAAATGCTTTTGGAGAACCATTTTAGCTCTACGCTTACCGTGCAAATACGGTATTTCCGTCTCCTATCTCCTCAAAGAGACCTAGGACAAGATTTTTACTGACTCCCTAATAACCTCAATACTATGTTTCTATTTCCAATGTTCGATTCCAGTTTATGACCTCATCTTTGGAAAACTCCTTTTCCAAATTGTCCTACTACCTTGTGCAAGGATTCCTTGGAATCGATCATTATAGAATACATAGGAGATGTACTCATCCTTCACAACAATGAGGAGTCGGATCCCATCTTGGATCTTACAAACCTCTATGTCTAAGTAGCTCATACCCAACCTCAATCCGAAAAACTCGCTAAGTAGTCAAGGAAGAGTTAAAGTATGAAGACCTAAACATAAGGTTACCATAGTTCTCAGGTCAAAAGACTAATTATATGCACTAGCATAAGCAGGAAAACTTGCTACTATCGACTTGCCACTACAGCTATCTAGTGAATTCTTCGGCCTGGCCTCCAATAAACTTGTTCTCTAACAAGCACCTACTAACATGCACCCATATCTCATATGATTTGCTCATGAAATAGAGCAATATCCAACCCTTGGATTTATGCATCATCAATACAAGTCTATTCGAATCTTAGATGCCCTATCTCATAAGATTCTATGACTTAGGATGTTTAAGAGTACGACCATGTAAGACTTATTTCATGATCATCACCAAGTGTATTGACCAAGTCCAGCATTCTTAGGTGATCTAAGGGCTTCAACCAACAGGTCTTTGAGTATAACCTTTTGCCACTAGTTGCACCATAAAGGTCACTACCTCTCCATTGAATCTTAGCTTTTGCTTATAGATCCACTTACAATTGATAGGAACTATTCCTTCTGGTAGATCTACCAAAGTTCATACTTTGTTGGAGTACATGGAATCCATTTCGAATTTCATGGTGTCAAGCCAATGTCTCAAATCTATGTCCAATATAGCTTCCCATAAGTCTTCAAATCACTATCCGATTGGCCTGTCTCATGAAGGAATTTGAACCTTTCGGGTTACTTCTTGATTCGGTCCGACGTTCTTAGAGGTTCTGTATAAGGCTCTTGATGCTCAATTATTTCCACCTCTTGTGGGATTTGATGGTCATCTTAAACTTCATCAAGTTCAACAACAACACCATTTTTATCTAATAGAAATTCCTTTTCCAAAAGGTGGGCATTCCTTGAAACAAACACCTTTTGTTCCGAGGGATTATAAAAGTAATAACCTAAAGAGTCTCTTAGGTATCCCACAAACTTGCACAAGGTAGATCTACTATCCAACTTATCTCTTACTAACCATTTTACGTAAGTGAGAGACCCCCAAACCTTTAGATAATGGTAAGAGGGTGCTTTGCCATACCATATCTCATGCGGTGTTTTTTGCACCGACTTTGAGGATACTACATTTAATAGCCTCGCCGCCGTGTGTAAAGCATATCCCCAAAAGGATACAAGCACATCGAAGAAGCTTATCATAAAACGTACCATGTTCAATAAGGTACGATTTCTCCTCTCGGCTACTCCATTGTGTTAGGGTGTGTCGAGTGGAATCCATTGAGAAAGAATCCCACTCTCTTTTAGATAATCCAAGGACTTGGTACTTAAGTATTCTTCCCCTCAATCTGATCGAAAAGCTTTAATACTAAGTCCCTTTTGCTTTTCTACTTCATTCCTATACTCTTTGAACATTTCAAAGGCTTCGAACTTGTACTTCATAAGATACACGTGTTTGAACCTAGTATGATCATCGGTGAAGGTAATGAAGTAAGAATAACCTCCTATCGCACTAACTCTTAGTGGGCCATATACATCCATATGGATTAAGTCCAAAGGATTTGTGGTTCGCTCCGATTGTCCTACCAAAGGAGCCATGGTCATTTTTCCCTTTAAACAAGATTCACAAGTAGAAAGATCCTCGATGCCACTAACATTCAGTGCTTTGAGAGCTTCTAACTTGCTCATACTATTTTTAGAGATATGTCCAATCTTGCATGCCATAGAATGGAATCTTCTTGGATATCTAATTTTCTTTTACTTGATTGAATGTTCATCAATGAAGGTTGAGAATCAAGTATGTACAATCTATTGTTTAGTGTACCTTCTGCAATTAAAGAACCATTCTTTAATACTTTCAATTTCCCATTAGATATAGAAAAGTCATATCCTTCATTATCCATTTGGGAATCAAAATTATATTCTTCATAAGATTCGGTATATAAAAATATGGATCAAATACAATCATAGAATTCCCTAAGTCTAAATTGATAACACCTTGGACCATGACTGCAAGTCTTGCCCTGTTTCCCATGAGGAAGAATTGATCATCAAATGCACTTCAATAAAGTACATACCCTTCTCAAGGGTTGCAAGGTAAGCTTTACAATTTCTTCTCCAATGCCCTCTCTCACCATAATGGAAACATATGACATCGATTTTAGCCTCCTTTTTTTTCTTAATTTCCCCCTAACTTTTTAAGGGTTGTTTCCCTTTTGAGGAAGAACTTTTCTTCTTCTTAGATCCCTTTCAAGGATCACTAAGACCCTCAGACTTAGAAGATTATGCAAGTATAAGAGGCTTATCCTTTTTCATCGTCGCCTCGGTGATCATTAGTATATTCACCAATTCCTTAATAGTCACTTCTTATTTGGAAATATTAAAGTTTATAACAAATTGGTTGAATGAGCTTAGCAATGATAAGGTCAAATCTATGTAGAGGTCATTGTCCATGATCACATCTAATTGTCAAAGCTTCTTGATGAGTAAATCATCTTGAGCCCTTGATCATGGACACTTGAGCCCTGTACCATTCTAGACCTAAAGTGATCCCTAGATAAAGTGAACCTTTCGTGTCTAGTTTGGACACCATACAACTTTGTAGGTGTGTGTAGATCTTGCTAGCATGTTTCATATGCTCATGAGTCTTTTGGAGCTCATTGGTCATATAAGCCATCGTGAGATACCTAGTTTGTAGATCATCATCCACAAACTTTGTGAACAATTCATGCCCCTCATCGGTGGCATCATCACCGATAGTGACTGATGGACTTTGATTAAGGACATAGTCATTTTTTAGGAATCAAGAATTATCTTGAGGTTTCTCAACCAATCATGAAATTTAGGCCCGATTACTTTATTGGTTCCCAAAATTGCATTGAGCTGATTCTTAGCCATTTTGAGTTTGAAGATTTCAAAAATGTACAAAAAAGCGATAAAATAAAATATAAGCATGTGATTGAATATTGATATTTGGAAACATGTTTATGGTCTTTCAAGCATGTTTTTCTGTCGGTATTTTATCAAATTCTTCATCCCCTAGAATAATTCAGGAAACATATTTCCTAGTGAGAATCAAAACCCTAAGGACTTGTAAGTAGACCTCCATGACCGAATGCCATCCACAAACAATCGAAAGGTAAGCAACTTTGCTTAATTGTATCATATGCAACTCTTAATATATTTTGCCTCACTTTTCATATAGATCCCCATGACCGAATGACCTCTACATTACTAGGTGTTAAGTCGAACCTACCAATCAAACTTTAATTTGAGACCGCTCCACAAAATCTCTCGTGACGAGTGCCAATGCATGGGAAGCCTCAAATCAAAGGTGCATCATCATCGTCATGCCATATACTATTGGTAGAAGGGATGGATTAATTAAAACTACTTTTAATTTATATCCAATTTAACTTAATACTTTGTAAGCACTTAGACATTGTAAGTGGAGGAATTTTCTTGCTTACCAAGATCTTACCAATTTTATCTTCTTATTTAGGTTTTCTATATCATAAACATGCATCTCATACATCAATAGGCTATGAAAAGTATAAAATACGCCTGGCATGCTCCTGGGGTAGGATGATTATGAGCCTTAACTAGGTGGTGTACTTAGAGATATAGGTGCACCACTTAGTTGATTTTAAGTGGGTTGATTAAATCTAGCTATTACATGAGTGTATCTCCATACATTCATGGGTTTTCATGCCTCCAATAGTCTTCTTTGCTCCTTGTAACATTTACATTAAAAAGAAATAATCACTCATAATGATTCTACTCTCATAATATTTATAAAATAAAAATTAAGAGGCATACAAGCCCCAATTTAATACAACCATTTTCAACAACTTGAAACAAATAAAATCAATATTAAAAGCTTATGATCATCTCCATTCATTCATCATCCATTCAACAATTAAATGAAAAATAAATAAATCAAGAATTGACATTCAATTCCAATAATTAAATGCTTATCTCAAAACAATTAATTGGTCAAGCAAAAACAAGCATAACATTTATGCATCATATTTTTGCAACAATTAGATATCAACTTTAACATGATTTTAAAAGCAATAAAAAATATCAAACATAATTTTGAGAACTTGCACAACACTTGTGCATCAATTATGTGTGATTTAGAACACTTTTGGTCACTAAAGAAACAAAAAATAACACTCAAAACAACCGTTGCCGGCCCAGCCTAGGCGCACGACCGCTGCTTGGCCAGTGGCTGGATTCATCCCCTATTTTCGAGTCACCAAGTCAAGTGATTTTAGGCTCAGTGCATAAAAAAATTTAGGACACCTCGTAAACATTAACTCACACATTATAGATGAAATTTCATATCTAAAACACCTTTTAAAAAAAATAAAATTTCAAGTGCTCAATCATGCTTGAAAAATCAAGGTTAAGTGAGAGTCACATTCTTAAAAAATCTCCAATTAACGCTAATCAAATTGGATCCAAAAATGACCAAAATACCTTAAGGCCAAACTTAACATGCTATATCAACATATAACATCAACTAATGTCAAATCAAAATTCAACATTAGCAACTATGAATTAAAAGATACTAATTATATGAATTAACACTTAAAACACATATTAGTGTGCTTTCAATTCACCATGCAAGGGAGCCACATACAACATCATCCAAACACTCCAATCAAATTGGACCAACTATTTTCAGGTTTAGACCAATTCATCACATGAATCAATCAATTAAAAATCCAAATTAAAGCATGAATTAGGCTTCGATACCACTTGAAGTCAAGTGTAGCACCAGGATCCAATTATCAAAACATAAAAACGCCAAAATAACTAGGCTACACATGAAGCCAATGATCTAAACATGTCTTAATTTTGGATTTGGTATGAGGAATACCTTGAATATCTCAAAATCCAAGGAAATAAGGGAAAAGACTTCATCACCTTAAATCTATCTCCCAGTGGCGCAGCAGGTTCACGACAACTTTTGCCCAACCAAATCTACTTGGAATCAGTTGAAATTTGGACTGGAGGACACCAACACCTTGATGAATCTATAGTAGAAAAATTAGCCAAATCAGAAACTCCAAAGTGCCTCCAAAAATGGCTCCAAGTTTTCGCCCAAACAAAGGATCTCCAAAAGGCTAGCAATCCAATGGTTTTGTGTTTAATGATAAGATCCACACACTAATGCACAATCCAATTATCCCCTATGTTAACTGGAAAACAAAGGAGAGAAGAGCAAGGATGAAGGCCGAAATTGGAGGAAGCAGATGAAGAAAATGTGAAGCTTCAACACATGCGGCAACACATGCAAAATTGGAGAAAAATGAGAGAATCTAACAATTAGATCTAATTTTGCTAGCATGCACATGTAAGCGGTTGGCCACACCCTCTATATCTATATATAGATGGAGGAAGGTGTGATGCCAAGGTAGCATTGCACTTTCCTCAAGGTTGGCGCCAACTTGCAAGCAAGTTGCATGTGAATTTGAAGTGCATTTGAATTTTATTTGGAATCTTTATTTTATCTAATGAAATGTTATCCAAATTAAATTCTAATGTACTCAAAATGAACTCTTCATTTAAAATATCCCTCCAAAAATAAATATTCATTTTAATTAAATTAAATACTTTAATTTAATTAACCTTTAACTTAACTCTTTAAGCTAGTTATTGTTAACTTAACTCTTTGAGTTAACTTGAACAATTGATAGTCATGTGGCACCAATTAAATTAAATCTTTAATTTAATTGGTCTAATTGAACTCTTAAATTATTTAAATCAATTTAACAATTAAATTGATCAAGCAAAGATGACCAAAAATTATCTCAACCGTCTATCTCCTCAAATTGATCATGAAGGAATTCTAACTTTTAAAAAATTCCCCTTTATCAAGTAGGATTTGCAATTGACTTTTGTGTGTGACCCATTAGGTTCTACCATTCATTGGACATGGGCTCATAACTCTTGTGATTTTTAGAATATCAAACATTTACATTAATTTGAACTCCTTTAAACTAATGACTCAATTCAATTGATCTCTATTAATTAAAGTGTACCTAATCTCTATGGTCGATGTCCAACTTCAAGCTCATAGAGCCCAACTAGTTGGCCGAAATGAATGTTTTTGGAGAATTATTCTAGTTCTATGCTTACCATGCAAATATGGTCCTTTCGTCTTCTATCTCCCAAAAAAAGTTGAGGGTAAGATATTTATCGGCTCCCTATAGCCTCAATACTACGTTTCTATTCCTAATGTTTGATTCCATTATATGATCTCATCTTTGGAAAACTCCTTTTCCAAATTGTCATACTACCTTGTGCAAGGACTCATTGGAATCGATCATTATAGAATAATAGGATATGCACTTACCCTTTACAAAGATGATGAGACGGATACCATCTTAGATCTCACAAACCTCCATATCTAAGTAGCTCATCCCCAACCTCAACCTGAAAGACCCGCTAAGTAGTCAAAGTATGAAGACCTAAACACAAGATTACCATGGATCCTTAAGTCAAAGGAGTAGTTATATGTACGAGCGTAAGCAGGAGAACTTGCCACCATGGCTATCTAGTGGATCTTCGAGTGAGCTTCCTATGAATTTGTTCTCCAACAAGCACCCACTAACATGCACTCACATCCCATATGGTTTGCTCATAAAATAGAGCAATATCCAATCCTTGAGTTTATGCATCGCCAGTGCAAGTCTATCTAAATCTTAGATGCCCTATCTCATAAGATTCTATAACTTGGGATGTTTAAGATCACAATCATGTAAGACTTATTTCATTATCATCACCGAGTTTACTGATCAAGTCCCGTAGTCTTGTGTGATCTAAGGGCTTCAACTAAATGCTAATGAAGTAGATTAAGTATGAGATGAAGATGGCCATTGATAATGAATATCACTCAATCAAGATTGTATCATAAGTGAAGTAGTTTACATGCCAATCTCATTGGCTGTAGGGCACTATTCGAACAAATGGATGTGAGATATGTGGTGTTGTCAAAAGAGAAAGATACTAAGTTAGAACTATCATAGTCATGGTAGATGGGCATCTATGAGAGGTTTTGCTGCTAGGCAAGCTTCTTGGAAAGCTTCTTTCTGGAGACCTTAGAGTCACCTCCCATATGCCCTTCTGAGATTATGGTGATGCCTAGGTACTTTGTTTGTAACGAGGGAGAATCTAGGTTGCCATGATTGTATTTTGGGTGGCAAGGTAGGGTTTTTGGGCATTGTGCTAGCTAAACTCCTCATAATAAGCTGCATATCCTATTCGAACAGATAGCACCAAATAATAGTGTAAATTTTTATTGTTAAAACGGGAGACGAAGAATGGTCTACTGAATCTGCTGTGGAGGTCGAACTTAACCTTAGATGGTTGTGTGTGGATTGGGCCTGTAGCTTAGGGAGCACATTAGGCTTCCCAAGGTAGCTCCCAACTAAAACTTTTTGATGCTTAAGCCAGTATTGTGCATGAGGAAAAGCTATGGAAAAGTAACCGAAAGCAAGGTGGAAATTAGTTGTCTACCTAAAAAGCTGGAAGATAAGGGTATTTATATGGCTTCTCAATCCTTGAACTACTTACAAACTCCTGCCTTCTTCAGGAGTTGGGGTTGCTCGTGTTAGGGCTAAATTAGGTTTTTCCTCGATTGAGTAGATTGGCAGTTATGCGTGTCAAGCGCAGCAGGCGTATTATTGTCCTATAGGGGATAGACTCCTTGTTGCAGTTTGCATGAAAAGTATAAACCACAGTTCATGGTCCCACAACACATTTAATGTTGTCGTCCCTAAGCAAGTCGACCTGACATGGGTCGTTGTAATATGGAGGGGTCAGTCTCCAACCTTTGGGCTGGTGTCTATGGTTAGATCGATCATGGTATCCACCTAACGGGCAGTTCGAAAAATACTTTAAAGCTGAGTTGACAACTTCTCCTATGAGGTCGTGAGCTCAATCCTCACTACGTCAAAGTGACAAAGTATACAGTTGCCATTGTAGATAGAATTCTTTAAGAGTTGAATTTGAACTCCTTTCCCTCTTGTAGAAACTTGTAAAAATGTGGACCTCGTGTTGTTGTTCACAGATAGAGCGGTAAAATGCAAAAAATGGTGTTGCTTGGTAGTGATGGTGGTCTTTTTGGGTGAAGGTCCCGACATTGGATAGTGGAAAAGAACATGACGAGTGCTGCCGAGATGTAGGAAAGACAGAGAAAGAGTGGGGAGCTTGGACTTGGTTAGCAAGGAAGAATTAGGGTGAAAAAAAAAAGAAAGAAAAAAGAAAAAGTCAAGGGTAGGTGTGAGGTAAACTTAAAGTAAAGTTTGAATAAGGGAGTTCAAAACTTCACAAGTAACTTTTAGTGATTCAATCACAAAATAAAAGTATGTTCGTGCATTTTATCAAGTTATTCAAAATTTAATTCGAAATTAATCTATAATAGTAGTTGATTGGTGCATAGGAAATAGGACTTTTATAAAAAATAATAATAATAAATAAAGCAAACTTTTCTACATAGAAGCAAGCACATCATCCTCATAGGGACAACAGTAGGTCGGGTTTGCGGCAATTTTGGCAAAACCCAGGATGTTTCTTGTCAAGATTTTTATAGACTCGAGACCCACCCAACCCCAAAACCTTATCTAGCAGGTTGGACCCATTAGACCCATTCAAAATATTTAAAAAAAATTAAAAATATTTCTTTTAAAAAAAGTAAAATCATCATAACTTCATAATATGATAGAATAATATTATTAACAAAAAAAATTATTATTTAAATATTTATATATGCATGTTTTAGTTTTTGAAAAATGATAAATTGCAAACATTATTATTACACTTATATACATATTAAATGTATAAGTTATTTATTATGAAAATATTATTATTTTATATAGAATATATATGTAATGTTCACGTATTTTCATATATATATATAAATATTATATATATATGAATACACTCTATATAAAATATACACATAATAAATAAAATTAATATATAATATCTAGTGAGGTGAGTTTGGAGCAGGTTTGGGTTTAAACTTAAAATTCGAGACCCGCCCACCCCCAAGACCCATTTATACTTTCAAAATTCACCCCAAATAGGGGAGGGGGGGTTTCGATTCTTGCCTGAAGTCATTGTCATCTGTCCTCAATATGCGATTATGACTTATGCATGTAAGGTAAAAAAAATAAAATAAAATAAAATTATATGCATTTAAGAATTTCATTAGAAGAGGCACAATGATCGGGACCCACTGCCATCCATACATCCTCTACATGCAATTATGGCTTATGCATTTAAGTCCAAAAAAAAAAAAAAATGCATTTGAGAATTTCATTATAAGAGACACAATTAAGGCATTATTATTTAAAATTAATCTGTAATAATTACTGATTTACTTGTGAAAACGACATTGCTGCAGTCTTAAAGTGGATAAGGTCATAATATAATCATATTAGCCAACAAAATCCCAGACGTTTTACGGTTAAACCATTAAACCAAAACCATCATTATTAGCAGAGAATAGCGCAGTCACGGCGGCGCCTGCTTTTTTCTGGGTGCTCTCACCAGGTAAAAGAGGCTATCCCACCTTTTTATCTGTACATCCGGAGGTGTATTTTTCGAATTTAAAGGAATTAGTTATGAAATTGATACTATATGTGTTGAAAAATTAACAGGGTTTCCGTTTAGATATTGGGATTTGATGGTTGGGATGATTTCTTGATCTGGGAACAGAAGGTACATGTATTGGACTGTATGTTTAGATATATGATGCTCTACAGTTCTTTCAGTTCTTGGATCAGTCAGTTCCTTGCTTGCATGGGGTATGTTCTCTGATTTTAATCCATTTTTTCTTTTTTTTTTTTTTTGGGTTAAAGTTTTCTCTCATAATTATTTGATTGATTATACTAGTACTTAATGAAGGGCCCAGCCCAAGTTGTATTTCCCCCCTTATTTATTTTTCTGTAGAGATGAACCTGAATTGGGCAAGAGTTGTTTTTGTTTCTTTCTCTCTGCTTTATAAAAAGAAAATGTTGTTTATCTTGCTTTTAATTGGTTATGATGATTTTTTCTTGCAATTTTGTTATTATGCTTTGCTTTGAAGCATGAAATTGTGATTCCCTGAGCTCAATGATAGGGGGTTGAAATTGCTAATTTATAAGTTTGAACTGAAGTGCGAAGTGTAATGAAGAGGGATTTGATCAAACTTTGGTGCAAGGGGCAGAAAGTTCTAGGATACTTCACTTGGTGATCCTTTGGTTTCACATTTTCCTAACATGCAAGTCCAAAATTCATTTGGGTTTGCTGAAACTTTGTAATTTCTCACTTTTTAACAGAATAATTCTCCCACTTTGTCTTATAGTCTGCTACATGGTTGTAAGTGAATGGCAGACTCATAATTGACCTAAAAAAGGAGTTGATTTTTGATGATATAACACCACAAGTACAGTTCCATGTTGGTGGGGGGGGGGGGGGGGGAAGTCAGAACAACGACTTTTAAGTTGGGCAATGAGGCCTATTTACCAGAATTAGATATTAAATTTGCAGTTGTTTTGGTCCGATTATAAGTTTTGGGAGTCCCTTTCTCATCTGATATGCTTTATGACTTGGGCCCTGTGGCATGGCAGATATGTTGAATACTATAGTGATAGTCTGTAAGTTACTTCAGTGAACACCCGAAGGACATGATAAACTATCACAAACCAGTCTTATATATTTGGAATGGAATATTAGAAATTCTCACCTACTAAGAACATAGTTTGCTAGACTAGGTTTAATGGTTGGTTCTATTAAAAAGTATTATTATGTGACATCCATTATGTTGCTTCTTGCAAACAGATGACCCTCTGTTCCCATAGGATCTGCATGCCAAAACACTTGCAAAGTAGAAATGCCTGTTTAGTAGATCATTTTTGTTAGGAATTAGACATCTAATTAATTTTAGTGCTTTACTAAGCGGTTTATTATTGATAACTGGTCTTGGAGCACCTCTTTTGAGCTCTGCCGTTTTTTCAACACATAATGCAGGATGACTCCAAGGGCTAAAATGTGGCCTAATAAGACGGTTTTTCAAGAGACATCTCTTTTTTGCAAAGTTTGAGACATCAAGGCCCCATAGTGATGGGTCTGGCCTTTATAGGGATTTGTCTTCAATCAAAGTTTGTCTCATAAGGTAGAGAGACTGTATAGCAGAAAGTAAATCGGCAAGCATAAATATTAGTATAGTGGAAAGTAAATCAACAAATATAAATATTTACTCCATTGCAACCCACTTTAAGTTTTTATTTTTACATTTTACAATAAGTGGACCAAATAATAAGAGCTATTAGTAAGTTGTTCTTTTCAAATTTTGATATTACTAAGAATGATCCTTTGTTCTCTATCTAAGAACATTAAGTAATCAGCAAATGGATTTATTATTTCATGGGAATACTGGTAATTTGTAACATCTAATAAAAATTATTTAAAAGTTATGAGAATTTATAAAATGGAACTTCTATAGAATGATAGAAGTTATAGAGAAACTTTTATAGAATGATAGAAGTTACAGGTAATTGCTCTTCTAAACTGTAGAAGATGTTTGATATGAGAGAGAAAGACGGGGAATATGTTACAAGGGGAGACTCAGTTTTATTAGTGTAAGATGCTAGAAATTCCTTTTGATGCTTTCAGTAGTGGTACAAAGGCCGTTATATAGGTGGTGGACTTCAAAATCATTATACAAAATTTCATAAACTTTTGATCTCTGATCATTTTTGTACCAATTATTGCTTTTTGACGTCATTTATAATGCCAGTTTCCCAAGTGAGTGTTAACGTCCTTAATGATGTCATTTTCATTTGAAAATAGGTCCTCAGAATCTTGAAAAATTTTCTTTTCTCTCACATTTTCAATGATTTCTTGAAGAGTTCTCTTAATTTCTTCCTTAGATAAGGAAGTCTATAATTCCTTTTAAAGCATTTGATCATTTTTTGAGCTCCTTCTTCTATTGGTGGTTGGTGGTTGGTGGTGTAGGTTTCAGCTTGAGAGAAATGATGCCACTCTATTTTTAAACTTCTCCTTAAATGAATGGGTCTATTTTGTTCCACCAACGGATAAGAATTTCATGGTAGAGATTATGCTCTCGACTAGAAATTCCAAAATTTTCTTTTGTATTGGTATTGATAGAGTATTCCCATCTTAGAACCATAGGGACTTTATGGAGACTAATTGACCCATAAGTGGATTAGCAGTGACATATTGTTCATAAATCTTGTAGACGTCTTTGGGGTAAACAATTGGGTTTACTCCCCATTCAAAAAAACCATGTTTTGAATCAATTTAGGAATTTGGAAGGATGCTCGAGGAGGTGGAACATTAGGAACCAATTATGTCTCCAGCCTGTATTCTCATATAAGAGAGTGCATTCCTAGGCATGAATTTGTCTTTGTAAATGAAGGTTTTCGGGGTGGTAAGAATAATTCTGCAAATAATAGTTTGCATGACGATCCATTCCCCACTCATCAAGAGAGAGAATTCTTTGATAGTGAGTTTTGAATAAGCTAACTCATCTTTATTTCTACGGGAAGGTTCAACGACTGAATTACTATCCAAAAAAATAGCTTGGAAATAATATACATCTTCCTAGTCATGACTGGGGATAGTTTTTATGAAGATATATCTGTGCAACATGAGTAGGTGACAATCCAATAAGATTCTTCTCGACTGTTTTCAAGTATAAGCTGGAAAGGTTTAGATATTTTCAAAATTTTCTTTTTCATTTGGTGGCAGAGCATCATATATGCTTCTGTTGTTTAAGCAGATCCATCATTTGTCAATTCTTGTGGTTGATATGGTTCCCTAAACATTGATGTAGAGCTTGATGAACCCTTTGAGATTTCTCCTTTTATGAGTCAGACTGATGGCTTGTCGAAATAGCCCTTTTATATCTTTTGTCCCTGCAAGAATCATGGATAAGAAAATCAGGAAGAGAGTTCCTTTTGCCATCAATATGCTCAATATTGAATTTAAAGCAAGATAATAGTGCTTGTAATCTAGCAGAAATTTGTTAGGTGCCATATTTTTTCCCCTCTTTTAATAAGACATCTTTGGGGGGTTTACAGTCAATTCTTAATAAGAATTTAGGTTTAGAACATCACTTTTAAGTTTAGCATGCCGAGGACAACGGCTAAAATTTCTTTTTTAATAGTCAAATAATTTTTCTATGTAGCTTCCATAAGACAGAAGTATATCAAACTAATTGTTCCTTAGATCTAAATTTCTGTTTTAGGCTTCCTACATATTCTAATCCCAAAGCTTTTGCCTCAATAATTTTGAACAAATTTGGATTGGCAATAGCCAAACATGGATGTCTTTTGCTCTTCTATTAAATTTTTCTTATTGCATAAGGATGTCTTGTCCATGGGTTTTTATTTCCATTTTTTTTTTTTTAAATCTCTAAAATAAGAATGTCTACTCATTTTGCTATTTCTTTGTAGAGATTTGCCATATGAGTTAGACCACCAAGAAATCTTTGTAACTGATTTTTATCATTGATTTCATTGAGGAATTTATTGACAAACTGTATAGCTCTATCAATCGGACTTTTTAGTCCATTCTCAGTTTAATGACCTAAAAAACCCTTATTTTAAGTTGAGATAGGCTTATCTTTTTGGCTAACACAACTAAAAGTAAATTGAGAATGGTAAAATGCATTGATGTTTTATTCATTGATAGAATGGGTATATAAAGGAAGAATACCCAACTATAATCCATAAATGACTCAACTATTCTATCAGATATTTAGGAACAGAAAAAATCAAACTAAACAGAAATCCTAAAGACTGGGAAACAGTTAACAAACTTCTGAAAAGCAGAGAAAACAGGAGCAGAAAAACAGAAACTGAAAGCAGAAAGAAAAGGAGCTAGATTCATGCCAATCCAGATTTATCTCTTTCCCTTTTACGCCCCCGCAAGTTGGGGGTGGTGTCAACAACTCCCAACTTGTTGAAACTCGATTGAATGCATCCCGCGGTAGTGGCTTCGTGATATGCCTGCAACCTGATCAGCAGCATGTGAATGCTTGACTTCAATCTCTTTGTTTTGTACTTGTTCACAAACAAAGTGAAAGTCTATCGCCACATGCTTCATTTTGCCATGAAAGACAGGATTTTCACATGTATATATGTGATGATGACATTGTCACACATGATCTTTGGAATGCCAGCAAGGGAAAAATGAAGTTCACGACACAGATTGATTGGCCAATTTGTTTCTGCAACAGCCCGATATTCAGCTTCAGTTGAAGAACGGGATACTGACCGTTGTTTCTTTGAGGACCATGAAATAGGAGTACTTCCTAGATTAATGAGATAACTAGTAGTGGAAGTGATCAATGGGATCTCAAGCCCAATCAGAATCAGAATAGGCAGCCAGCCAGGAGTCTGTTTCCTTAGCAATTTTGATACCATAGGAAGAAGTACAAGTTAGATACCTGAGCAACCTTTTTACTACCTTCCAATGATCTTGCTGAGGACAATGCATAAATTGGGCAAATCTTGTTGATAGTAAAAGCAATATCTGGTCTAGTGAAGGACAGATATTGAAGTTTGCCAATAAGATGATGGTACTTAGAAGCATCAATAATGGATTCACGGGTGATGGAAGGGCCAAGCAAAGTGGTAGAACTCATCGGAGTTGGCACTCCTTTGCTGTCTTGCATGTTGGCATCCTGCGATAGATCCATTATATACTTATGCTGAGATAACATAAGCTCAGTGTCAGTGCGAATGACCTCAACTCCTAAAAAGTAATGTAGTTCACCAAGATCCTTAATAGAAAATCGATTGGACAGACCATCAATTATATGTAGAACACCATAAATATGATTGCCAGTTATGATAATATCATCGACATAAATGAGTACACATACAGTGAACCCCAAGTTTTGACTAATGAACAGCGAGGAGTCAGATTTGGATTTTATAAAACCCACTTGTATCAGATAGTTTTTAAGCTCAGTGTACCAAGTCCGGGGGCCTGTTTGAGACTATAAATTGCCTTTTTGAATTTACAGACATGAGGAAATGAGAAATCTACAAATCTAGGTGGTTAGCGCATATAGACCTCTTCTTGAAGATGTCCCTGCAGAAACGCATTATTTACATCTAATTGATGTAGGGGCCATTTGCTTTTAGTTGCGATTGAGAGAACTAATCACACTGTCGTAGGTTTAACCACCTGGATAAAGGTAGAATGAAAATCAAAGCCGGGTCTCTAAGTAAATCCACAAGCAACTAAACGAGTTTTGTACCTGTCAATAGAACCATTAGCATGACGCTTTATGCGAAATAACCACTTACAATCCACCACGTTCTTTAAAGAGTCATAGGGCACCAATTCCCAGGTCTGGTTTCGCACAAATTCAATTTGCATGGCAGCACTGCATTCGGGTTGAACCTGAGCTTGTTTGGCAATTCTTGGGATTGATGAGAATGCAACAGTTAGATGGGACTGTGGAGAGAAGTCTTTACTCTTAGAATGAGTAATCATAGGATGAATAGAAGGTTTGGGTGGTAAATCTGAGGGCTTCAAACTGGAAGTCTTGGAAGTAGAAACCAAGGGACGTATGGTGGACGGATTTGAGGGAGATGGAAGGGGTGGCGGTGATAAGTGAGTAAAGGTTGAGGATTTTTTGGTTGAGAAAGAACCACATTGGATGTTGATTTTTCTTGGATAGAATGAGTCGTTGAAACAAGGGGAGAGATATTTGGAGAGGGACGATTGTAATGTAGAGTTTGAAACTTACCTGATTCATTGGAAGCTCCTTGGTTTGCGGCAGAAGCAGGCGCGAGAGACTTTGAGGGCAATGGATAGCTGGAGATGGAAGATCATAACAAGTGTTTGAATTCAAAATGCTATCTTGTCGATTTATGTCAGCTGATAAGATTTCCTAAGATATGTTAGAATTTAAATTATTTGTAAAATTAGCAAAGAGAGTTTGAAAAGGGTAATTTTCTTCAAAAAATATTACATCCCTTGATAAATAAACTTTTGAAGTGATCTGATCAAAACATTGGTGGTAGTAATGTTTGTTAGAAAATGCCAAATAAACACAAGGTGTTGAACAGGTTTCAAGTTTATTTATGGCATATGATTTGAGCCAAGGATAACATAGACAACCAAATATTTTTGTTGAATCAAAATTTGGAGCTTGTTTGAAAAAAAATTCATATGGACATTGATCTTGTAAATTTGGTGTGGTTTAACCTATTTATAAGATAAACTGCTTGGTGACATGCAAAACTCCAAAATTTTGAGGGTAACGATGCTTGATGAAGTAACGTTTTGGCAGTCTCAATAACATGCCGGTGTCTTCGTTCAACTAATGCAACTCTTTGTGGTGTATAAGGAGGAGAAACTAAATGCTCTATTCCTTGTGTTTTTAGATAGGAAGATAAGCTTTCAAACTCATCACCACCATCTGTATATACTGAAAGAATTTTAGTCCGAAAGTGTCGTCCAAGCAAGGGATGCAAAACTTTAAAAACCTCTGTAACTTCCTTTTTGGATTTTAATGTGTATAACACATATATCTTGAGAAATGATCAACAAATAAAATATAATAACGTTTTTTATCAATAGACAGTACTTCGGAAGGACCCCACAAATCACTGTAAATTATTTGCAAAGGCCATTGGCTTTGTAAAGAACTGTCAGAAAAGGGCAACCTATGCATTTTATTAGAACAACAAGAGTTACAAACTGAAATATTCTTTGAATTAGAAAACGGAAGGAAAACATATGTCAAAGCGTATTTAGAACACATTGATTGGGATGTCCCAATCGCCTATGCCACAGGTGCAAAGAAACAACCATGTTGCATTGAGGTTTATTGCCTTTGCTGCTCGGTGGCCACTCATAAATTCCTCTATTCTACCCGCGTACCAGAGGTGCCCCCCTACTCAGATCCTTCACAAGATTAGAAAAAGGAAAAAATTCAATAGATATTTGGTTATTAGAACAAAATTTGGATACAGAAATAAGATTTCTTTTGATATCACGCACATACAAGGTATTAAGTAGTTGAAACTGATGATTTGATGCACATATTAGTTTTACCAGTGTGGGAAATTGGAATGGTATTGCTATTACTCATGGAGACCGTTTCGGGACCGTGGTAGTCCTGTAGAGTAGTCAAACTTTGAGCATTCGTTGTGATGTGATGGGTGGCTCCGGAGTTCATAACCTATGGTTTCTGTTGTTGATAAATATGGCCAGAAAAATAGGCCCGAGCTTGAAGATGGTTATGTGACTGTGAGCAGCAAACTTTTGCTGAATGCCCGGGACGGTCATAGAGTTGGCATCTAATAGAGTTGTCTGAAAACTGCTGTTGTTGATATCTTCGAGAACGCCATGGTGTTCTGGTCTGATTATCCCTAGGGAATTGGCCATGCCATTGTGAATGGGTTGGTGAAGTAGTGTTGGTCCGATTGTCCTTGGGGGATGGGCCACACCATTGAGAATGACTTGGTGAAGTATTATTGAAGTTGTTTTCCTGCCGACGATTGTTGTTGAATTGGAGAGG
This sequence comes from Jacaranda mimosifolia, assembly GCA_018894105.1. Classification (NCBI taxonomy): domain Eukaryota; kingdom Viridiplantae; phylum Streptophyta; class Magnoliopsida; order Lamiales; family Bignoniaceae; genus Jacaranda; species Jacaranda mimosifolia. The sequence continues at coordinate 22,658,478 of CM032126.1, forward strand.
CCCTTGATTTGTTCGTTAGGCAATGGCAGTAGCGACGTGCGGTCTTTCTTTGGCTTCTTGATGTTGGAGAAAGAGCTCATGCTCAAGCAACTTTTCATTAAGTTCCCCATAAGTGACAGGTGTGTCACGAGATCTAATAGCTGTAGCTGTAGCTATAGTCTAATATTGAGGGCCAAGACCATTTAGAATCTTGACAATAAATTGAGCATTGTTGATGGGGTCTCCAGCAGTGGAAAGTTCATCTACAATAGAGCGGACATCATGAAGGTAGTCGCCGACAGGGCGAGCATCTTTGGTAATGCGAAACAATTGGTCTTGAAGACTGTAAATTCTGGTTTGTGATTTGTTGGCAGAGGTATGAAGTGATGCCCAGGCTTGGTGAGCTGAAGCCGCGGATGCAACAGTAGATGCAAGTGTTGGACCTACCGACACCAAGACGGCGTTTTGAATAAGTTGATTTTGACTATACCAATCAACATAGTCCGGATTTGAAATGGTTTGGTTACCTTGTGTGATAGTACTGGAAGGGGCTGCTTTAGAGCCATTGAGGTGACCGAAAAGATTGTGGCCATGCATGAGCATGGATACCTGAGCTTTCTAGTTAGTAAAGTTGTGACTGCCCACTATTTTGATAGGCAGTTGTGAGGCTAGGTTAAATTGGACAATGGAGGAATTGGTGGATGTATTGTCAGCATTGACAACTGGGTTATTGGAGGCCATTTTTGTGAGTGAGGCAGAAAAAAAAATGGATCAGACTCGTGAGAATGTTATAGAACTCTGATACCATAAAAGTAAAGTGAGAATGGTAAAATGCATTAATGTTTTATTCATTGATAGAATGGGTATATAAAGGAAGAATACCCAACTATAATCCATAAATGACTCAACTATTCTATCAGATATTTAGGAACAGAAAAAATCAAACTAAACAAAAGTCCTAAAGACTAGTAAACAGTTAACAAACTTCTGAAAAGTAGAGAAAACAGGAGCAGAAAAACAGAAACTGAAAGCAGAAAATAAAGGAACTAGATTCATGCCAATCCAGATTTATCTCTTTCCCTTTTAACAACAAGTCCAGCTTTCTCTGTGTGTTGGAGAAAAGTTTGAAGGTGTTTAAAGTGTTGCTCAAAATTCTTTGAGAATATGAGAACATCATTGGCATATAGTGGTGAAATCCATAGAAGGACTAAAGATATCATTCATTACATGTTGAGGAAGAGGTATCACTTTAAGATCTACTCAAGCATTTAGAAATTGGTTAATCAGTAAAGATAGATCTACTTGATGCCCTGCCGAAGAGGGAGACCCAAGTCCTAGTAGCCTCGCTAAATGTTGATTCAGCATGGATTCTGCATCTTCAAACCCCATTTCTGAGGATTCATTTTGTAGTCCGAATGACATTAAATTCCATCAGTAATTTGCAAATGGGATTGTAAAAACAGTTTTATCTCTATCTTCTTCTTTAATTTGGATTTGCCAGAATCTTGATTTCATGCCAAATTTTGAGAATATTTTGGCAATTTGGCCTCATAAAGCCTACTAGTTCAGTTTTTTATGAATTGGATATCTAATACATTTTAGTGCTTTATTAAGGACGTCTCAATAAGAGCTTCTCTTTGCAAATGTTAGTATCACAGTCTGACCTAGAAAGAACTTTTGAGAAGAAAAAATCTTTGTACCAATTGAAATGTGACAAGGTCGGGAAATGGAGATTAGTAACTTGTTCTTGATACCTCTCCATTGGGAGCTCATTTGTTCCAATAAAATGAGACAGTTGTATTGATCAGTGCATTTACTACATCTGGATTTTCTCCTTTATCAATTAGATCAATTGTAGTTGCTGTTAGGATCTGCATTTTAGCAGTCTCAGAGAGGTGGAAATCTGATCATCCCTGAAGTTGACCAGTAAACTAGGAATAAGCTTTGGCAATGATTTTATCATTTGTCGCCTTTGGGTTTTGCTGAAGAGAAAATCATAAAATTGTAATTGATGATGGTCTTTATATGATATTTAAATGTTCTGTCGATATCCCATTCAACTACAGACTCTCTGTTGAATTGAGCCAACTCAACTTTATGTTCTATTTGGAGATGAACGGAAGTTAGCCTAGGATAATAAGGCTTTGCAAGAGAAAAGACGCCTAGGATAATAAGGCTTTGCAAGAGAAAGACTCTTTTCAGGAGATACTTTTTGAGTTCCAACTCTCTCCTCTCTGTTCTTGTATTCTTCGTCACTATTTTCTGTGTTAAAGAGTAGCGATAACTTTTTTTGTTTTATTAATCTTCTGAAACTTTTAGTGTCTGAAGTTGAACTGTAAATTCTTCCACAGATTCTGAATCTCTTTCAGAATTTAGGTAATTTTCTCTAAAAATTGGTGGCAATTAACAGTTTTTTGAGTTATTTTAAAAAGAAGAGCAATCTCCTTTCTTGAAACTCTTATTAGGAGTGCTACTATTTAGTAACCAAATCCTCAACTCTGGAAGTTTGCTTGCTTTTAGACTGCATATACATATTAATGATGTTTATCAGTTTTGGTGTTACTGTTATAAGGAACAGCTGAACCTTTTTTATCTCCACTTTTGTTAGTTGAATTGAAGTGGATAAAGCAGGGTGAGCAGCAGGAATGGGTCTTCCTGATGAGGAAATATAGTTTTGCTTTCCTTTTTAATATGTTATATCGTTAGCATTAATTTTAGACATTTCAATTGCTCTATAGCAGTCTTAGACGTTTCAGTTGCTCTATAGCATTTTGTTCCAATTTGCTTTATTTCAGTTAGATATAAATTTCTCCTATGAAATTACACTAGTTTTCTGCGATTACTATTCTTTAATTACCTAGTTCTTATTAAAGTTTCTTGTATAGTTATTTCCTGTCAATTAAATATGTTCCAAGCATTCCAGTTTCTTTCCTGCAACTATGCTTTGTTGGGTTTTGTAAAACCTCATATTAGTCTAGGCATAGAACCATACAGGTATTTGTTCTCACTTCGATCAGTCTTAAGATGTAGAATTAGCGCACCATCTGTGTTCTTCACATCATATTCAATTTTCTTCACATCATGTTGAATTGGGGAACATCGGCACTTCTCCAAAAATTGGCTCTCATGTAACAGAAGTTTTTTAGGAGCAAAAAGAAAAGGCTAGTGTTGTGGCGGAAGAATGTTTTATGATGCCTCTTCCTTCTAACCATTTTCCACCTTTTGAGCATGTGTGAGAATATCAACATTCCAAATTGGTTAAAGGGGAGAATCAGAATTTGAGACTTCATTCAATCACATTGAGGGTGGCAACAGGTATTTGACCAGCAAACTTGTCAGCTCAATGTAACAAAATTGCTGAACTTGGCTTGACTTGCTTGCCTATTAATCTTGAAATGAATGAAGCCGAGCAGTAGACTCAATTCCCAATTTCTTTTGCTTAACTTAACCATTTATCTTGGCTTTGCTGATTGAGATTCCTTGCTGGAGCCCAAATGGAGTCCCAAACATTGGCCTCATCAATCCTTGTTGAGAAAGAATTTAATTAGGGTACAGGTAGTTGATTCCCACTGAAATCCCGCTACCTTGGAATACTTTGTGTTCCATAACCATTTCGTATGGATGCTTTTTTCTGTTAAAACACTATATCTTCAGAATCCCATCACTTCTAAATGATTCCATAACTCCCCCAGTGATTACAAATGAATTAGTTTCCTCTCTGTAAAAGACTTTTTTATTTCATTATTGAAGCTGTAGAATTCAAAAGTTGACTAGAATTATTTTTGTGTGCTATAACAATTATAAGAGCACTATTGTTTGACAAAATTTCAAGAACTCTAATCACATTGCATCCATTATTTTCTATTTCAATCAAAATGGCTCCCTTACGAGTCTCCCTCCAAGTCTCACAATTTCCTGTTGGTTACATGTTGGATTTCTGAAATCCTTGCACTTCCAAAATGTATGTCAAAACATTATATAAAGCCTATGGTAGGGTAGCCCACTATGCATTTACATCTAGAAATGCCAATACATTTTGGAGAATACATCCCCAAGACATATCCATGAATTTTCAAAGATATAATAGATGAAGGTGTCTGTTTAACGAGTAGTTTTATTTCTGTGGATGGCATAAGACTGTTATCTTGTCTGCATTTATGGCGAAATGTGTATAAACGTCATTCTCAACAGAACAGAAGTTGTTTTGGTTGCTGTGTTAAATCCCAACCAATCATTGCTGTGGATGAGCCATCTAAGGGACTGAGAATTCAAGGACAGGTGGTGAAGAAACCTAGCATTTCAGATGATTTTTGGAGCACCAGCACATGTGACATGGACAACAGCACAATTCAATCCCAGAGAAGCTTTTCATCAATCAGTATACCAAATCAGGGCCTCAGCCAGCTCAGTGGCACTGGCAGTGTTAACAATCATTCCGAGTTTGTCAATCATGGCAAGTTATATCAACTTTGTGCCTTTTCATAAAATTGGCCAGCAAGTGAGTTAATAATGCACAGCGGATTATGAATCCAGAGTACACTTTTGAACATGAACAAAAAGAAAATAGGATTCAATATTATTGCTTCTTCCTCCTTTTTTATATGATACGAGGGTTCTATCTGATTGAAACATTTGAACATGTTCAGGGACCAATAATGCTTTATGTGATGCACTTATGCTGTTTTTTTACTATTTAAGTTTCATGTATGCAGGTCTTCTGCTCTGGAACCAAAGCAGACTTCAATGGCTTGGAACTAATAAGTCTCAAATGCAAGGAAAAGTTCAGGAGCCTGTATTAAGGTAATTCAATGTCTTGCACACATCTTAAGCTAAATATATGATGCTTAGCAAAAATTATTTCTGCGAATGTGATCAATGCAGACAGAAGTCAGGAAATAAAAGCTCTTACGCAACATCTTGGATAGCGGTTCCTTAGCTGGAGTAGCAACTATATGTGATTTCTTTTATGCAGATCTTTTGAAGCACGTCATAGTTTTGGTTGATTTCCTTCTTATCCATAACCCCTCTCTGTAATGGTTGGCCACTTCCCAGAATACCTCGTGCATACAGTTGTCCAACTGTTTTGTTCTTCCGACTTCTTTAGCCACTTCACTATTATTGTGCTAGTCGAGCAACCGATACCTCATGAATGCTATTGAAAGTAAAGTTCGATATCCCAATGAGTTTGTTCAAATCTTTTTTACCCAAGAGCTCACTTTGTCAGCCATTTCCACGTTCTGTTCCCTCCATGAGAAAGACACAGAGAAGAGATATGTTGCTATTTTGTCATAGTAGAATTCTCTGCGATTCTTATGGGCTTATACATCTAATCTTGCTTACAGTCTTGGTGCCTTGGAGGGTAAAAATCTTGGCCGAGCATCCTAAGCGGGAATAGCAAACTCTATACATGATTGATTTCTTTTATGCAGATTTGGTTATTTTCCTTGTTGGAGCTCTACTTCACTTTTATGTCTCGCTTTCTTTGAGTACATTTCAAGAACTTTTTTTTTTTTTTTTTTTTTTTTTTTGGGGCTGTTGGTGGACTAACTCCTGGTAATTATAGTTGGAATGCAAGTTATGAAAGCCTGCTGGGGACAAGTAAGCGGTTCCCACAACCTGTTCCTCTCTCTGTAAGTTATTTATGCAGTTGTTGGTAGTTTGCTAGATATGGCTTCGTACTAACCATCCCACCTTGCTGCATTTGTCAGGAAATGGTCGATTTTCTTGTGGATGTATGGGACCAAGAAGGGTTGTACGATTGAAGAAGCCCTTGTTGGATGATGTATTTCTGCTTGACTAACATATTCTGTAATTTTGACCTTCGAAACAAGGTCTAATTTATATGTCTAGTTTCAAGAAGGGTTGGAATTGAAAAGTTAAAAAAAGTGAGCAGATTCATGTTCCGAAATGTAGTGATCATCAACCCACAACCATAGTTAACCTTTATGCCGTTATTTCCTATAGGCCTTGTTTATTTTGAGGTATACTATTTTATCCAACTTAATACTGTACATACTTTATTTAATAGAGCCCAATACTATTTTTTGGCCCGCTACTAAAATTGCTCATTATAGGATGAGATATCCCACCAAGAAATTGGGATGTGCTCATGACATTTATTAATCAAAACAAAATGTTCAAAATATCCTTGTGGCTCCAAGGTAAATTACATCAAATATTCTTATTCACTTCCCATCAAATGACATTTATTTGAAAAAAATCAATATTTCATTTTGTGTAAATTATTAATTTAGTTGGCAAAATATTAAAATTTAATCAATTATAAAAAAACTTAGATTTATTAATGACTTGTATTAAATAATTCAACACTCATAATAGAATATTTTTTCTATATTTAGTAATAAAGGGTATATTGATAAGATACACATTATAGATTTATTTTGAGGTATATTTTTTTATCCAACTTAATACTGTACATACTTTATTTAATAGAGCCCAATATTATTTTGTGGCCCGCTACTAAAATTGCTCATTATAGGATGAGATATCCCACCAAGAAATTGGGATGTGCTCATTCCACCTCATTTGACATTTATTAATCAAAACAAAATGTCCAAAATATCCTTGTGGCTCCAAGGCAAATTACATCAAATATTCTTATTCACTTCCCATCAAATGACATTTATTTGAAAAAAATCAATATTTTATTTTGTGTAAATTATTAATTTAGTTGGCAATATATTAAAATTTAATCAATTATAAAAAAACTAGATTTATTAATGACTTGTATTAAATAATTCAACACTCATAATAGAATATTTTTTCTATATTTAGTAATAAAGGGTATATTGATAAGATACACATTATAGATTTAAGTCTATCAAATATACACGATACAATTATTATTAATTAATTTATCATTTGAATAATTCTATGAAATTTACATGATATTTCTTTCATGATTTAGAGGATGTTTGGCTAAATTTATTTAAAACATCTTATAAGCTCTTAGATTTTATAAGATGTTTTTGGAGCTTATAAGATGTTAGATCTTAAAAATAAGATAAGTTGTTGAAGTGTTTGGATAAAATAAGATCTTGAAGCTTATAAGATATTAATAATGACAATTTTATAATTAAAATTATTAAAAATGAAGGAGCTTGTTAAGATTTTAAAAATAAGTTAGGGTCTCATTACTTTTTTAAAAAAAGCTTATAAAATCCTAACATCATATTTTAGGATATTATAAGCTCTTTTTTAAAACAAATTATTAAACACTTTTTATCAATTTATAAGCTATTAAACATCTTATAAGATATTTTAAAAGGCTTATAAGCTCACCCAAACACCCTCTTAATCTCACCACTCATTTTATTCTACATCTCATCATCTTATCCCATTACATAAAGTAAAAGGAGCACAGTATCTCACATATTTATAACTTTTGTATAGTTTAATGGATACCGATTTGTCGAACTTCTTAGTTCTTGCTCGTAGGGATGGGAATCAAATCAAGCCATCCATTAGGGGCCTACAACCTAACTTATTTGGGACTTGGTCTAGCTTGAACTATTTAGTAAATAAGCTAGGTTTTTAAAGAAACATATTTAATTAAAAAAACTAGGCATAGACTTTTGAAAAAGCCTATAAAACCTGCATGTTATTATATGTTTTTAAATATTTGTAAAACTTATAATATTACTTTTATATTTCATATTTATTAATTTTATCAACTATATATAATCATATAATTATATATATATGTTCTTGTTAATATAGAATCAATTTATTTCTCATTTTTTATTATTTTCTTAAAAATATTTGTTCTTTAAACAAATAGTTAAATATTTAATAGTTAAAAGTCTAGATCTATTAAATCTAATTAAAATAGACTTTTTCAGGCCAGGTCTAGACTTTGAAAAAAAATCTAAAAAGACTGGGATAGATCTTGAAAAAAAGCCTATATCGGGTAATAAATTAAGCTGAGGCCTAAGATTTGTATAATAAACCTGGCCTAACTTGGCCTATTCCCACCTCTATGTTGCTCCAAATCATGTGACAACCAATGCGTGGTAAATAGAAATTTGTCCCCTTGTATGTTTTCTTAAGAAAAAGGGAATTATTTCCTGTATTTTTTCTTTCTAAAACAAAAATAATAGAACCCCTGTTTTAAAAAAAGAGCAAATTTACCCACTCAACTTTTATAACATATAAAAATTTACAAAAATGACCAACTTACTTTTTTGTACTCGATGGAAAATTTTATTTTTGTGCTCTTTTCATAGATATTATGGTGATATCATTGAAGAATAACATTTACAGTTTCAAAATACATATTATTAGTAAATATATAATCTACATATATTCATTTAATAATTATTACTCAAAATGATTATGATTTATGAAAATTAAAGTAACAGAAAACTTTAGCATATATGTAAGGGTAAGATAGCTATTCTTATATTTTAATAAATGATAATTGTTGAATTGGGTGTTAGTTGTCCTTTTCCGAGAAGAGAAAAGGAGTAGCGAGAGGAGGAGGGAAAAAAGAAAAAAGAAAAAAAACCCCACAGGATTACGAGCCTGTTATTGGAAAACATGTTGTACTATGCTATATTTGAGGGCTAATAGCAACTTATCCCCCTATGTTTTAAAAAATAGGTAATTTACCCCTTATAAAAAATAAATATTTAATATACCTCTCTATGCTTTAAAAAACTACGCACACTGCCTCCCCTTTCTTATTTGTTGTCCATTTAATATAATTTTAATATGAAAAGACTAATTTACCTTTAATCATTTAATATATTTTCAATTCAATTTAAAAAACCTTTTTTTTATTATTTTTTCTTTCATTCTTTTCTTTTCTTCCATTATTTCATATATTTCTCATTTTATACATCTATTTAAAATTGTCATTATTTCATATATTCTCATTTTATACATATATAAATTTATTTATAAAATTAAAATCACTTTTATTTTTATTTTGTCAATTATATTCATCTCCTTTATACAAAATTTTTTATTTTTAAATTTTAAAACTATTTTTAACTTTTTTTATTTTCATCTTTCTAATGTATTATTTATTTATATATATATTATATTATATATATATTATACAATAAATATAAAATATATAATATAATAAATAAATATATAATATTATTTATAAATAAACATTTTATATTATATTTTATACCCTTACTCCACCCCCACCCACCCCACCCCATCTTACCTGCCAGCGCCCAGCAGCGGCCATGGCCGCCCCTCTACGAGTGGCGACGCCGCAAATGCGGCCATGGAAGCTGCCTCTGCGAGTGGCGCCCATGGCCGCCACTCGCAAGGGTCGAGCGGCCAGGCCTCCATGGTCGCTGCAAATGCAACCATGGAGGCTGCCTCTACGAGCAGCAGCCATGGTCGCTGCTTGCAGGGGCCGAACGGCCATGGAGGCCACCTCTATGAGTGGCGCCCATGGCTGCCGCTCCCAGGGGTCAAGTGGCCAGGCCTCCATGGCCACTGCAAACACAGCCATGGAGGTCGCTTCTGTGAACAACGCCCATGGCTGATGCAAACGCGGCCATGGAGGTTGCTTCTACGAGCAGCGCCCATGGTCGCCGCTCACCATAGCGACCTCGTGCAGAGCGACCTCCATGAAGGTGGCCATGGAGGCCTTTGCAAGCGATGGCCACGGCCGTCTCTCGTAGATGCCAGCCTGGCTGCCCTTTTTTCTTTATATTATCAGTGGGAGCTACCGGTGGCGGATGCCGACTGCTGGTGGGGGCTGCCGGCAATGGCTGTCAGCGGCCGGTGGGGTGGGGTAGTGATATATAAAATATATATACACATTATATATATGATAATATATTATATTGTATATAATATATTATATATATTTTTAAAAAAAATAATATGATTTGATCTAGATCGTTGATTTTTTGAAAGAAGATCCAATGGTTGATGAATAAGGGTATAATTATCTTTTATGTAGAAAAATTTAAGCCCAGATGCACGCACGGGCGTGTGTCGCGTGTCCTACACCCACACTCTCAGGGGGGTTTGTTGCATGACTTCTTAAAATATGAGGGTGTTATTTGTCTTTTTTTTTTTTCACAGGGGGGTAATTTGCCCATTTTTCTTAAGATAGGGGGGTTATTTGTAAAAATTCCCTATATTTGATATAATTCTGTTTACCCACTAATTAGGTACTTAGTGTTATTTATTTGTCAAATATTCTCTTCAAACACTATGAATATCTATCTAGTTACTTGATCATATATCATATTGATTTGTTTGATTATTTTCATATGGAAATTCTGTAACGTCATTCCATACAGCATGTAGTTTAATATTATTGAGTCCTTGTCTGAGAATATTGCATAAATTGTTCAATGTTAAATTTTGAATGGATGGTAATTGTTATACATTAAGCATGATGCCTTTTAAAGTGGTTTGTAGTAGAGGAAATATTATGCCATATATCAAAAGGGTGTTCATAAGAGTTTTTGATTTTGGAAAGAAAAGATGGGTGTTTCTATGGTAAGGTATAATTGTACTTGGAATAATATGGGTGTTTTTATAGTAAGGTATAATTGTACTCTATTCGTACGAGGTACCTCCTAAATAAATGACAAGTATTATGTACAACAAGTTGCTACTTACATTACAACAAGTTACTATTTTGTATGTACAGCCTTAGTACATTTCATACTTGTAATATTTTTCAGAATAGAAAATTGAAAAACAAGACAACTCGTTTGAGATTTATCCTCTATCTAATATATTTATTTTGCAAAAACCCTAATCTCCCTACCTAAAAGTGTTATATCGGGTAACATTCCAATCTCCTCTTTTCCAATCTTGACGTGAATGGTGAATACTATATTCATTCAGCAAAACCCTAATCTCTCCGCCTAGTAATTTTCAATCAGATAACTTTCCAATCTCCTCATTTCCTACCTTGACGTGAATGATGAATAGGGTAGAGCATAGTTAAATAGGAATCCGTGGTGAATACATGGTGGTCTGAAGGTATTTGTGAAAGGATTTGGTGGAAAATCTATTTGGGTGGCGTGAATTTGATAGAGCTTACTTAGGTAAATTCATTTCACAGTTGAAGAAATTCTTTCTCTCTCACTCTCTCAACATACAATAAAAAGAATGGTTTCACAAAAAATGATCTTTTTGGTATCTTCTTTCTTGTTACAATTGTATCGTCAGAAAAAATGAGAAAGAGGATAGGTTGCAAGACCTACAAAGCTTATTTAAATTTTTCATCAAAAATGGTGAGCTAATTTGTTTGTGGGGCTTTTACTCTTGTAATGGATTGCTTAACTTTGCCCTTTCTGGGCATTTGGACACTAGTTTTACTCTTACTACTATACATAACTTCAAAAAAAAAAAAAAAGAATTGAAAGTGAATTTTTTTTCTTTTCTTTGTTGGTCACTATCATACAAAGATTCAAAAAAATGAATTTGAATCGAAGAATGCTACGATGATATAGCAGTGAAAAATGACACAGAAATTTCCTCAACATATAGGATATTAAGAAGTGACACTGAATATTCAAATATATTTTTATCTTGTTTATAATTTAATTTTTATAGAAAAATTAAAAGTCTTAGATTATTGAGAATTCCCACTATGGTAAAGAACTTTCATTTAGTTGACATAGTATTTCGGTTTGGTACTTGGTAGGTCCCAATTTTTTTCTCTTGTCCTACTCTTGTTTATATTAGTTAGGTTAATTTCACTTATTACTATTCAGAATGTAATTACTATTCTTGTATAAATTTTCAATTTACTAGTTAGTAGTTTGTGGTAGATATACTGAAGGATGTCAAGTGTATAAGATAGAGGCGCCGAGGCTATGCATAATGAAGAAGCACATATCTCTTCTAATAGTATGGACAATTGTAGTTCCCATAGGAATGAATTTGCTACATTTTCATTGAGGGACACTGTTGTGGACCCAAGAAATGTAATGCAGTTAGTTTTTAAAACTGAGAAAGGAGTGGATCTTTTCTATTTTAATTATGGAAAATATTTAGGTTTTGACATCCGTAGATATAGCAAGAAAACTAATAAACATGATTTTGTAAAAAATCGAGAGTGGGTTTGTTCTTTCGCTGGATTTTATCAATCTCCAAATGAGCATTATGTTCGTAGAAGACGTCCAATGCTTGATCTCTGATGTGGATGTAAGTCTTGGTTTTAGGTATCACACAATAGAGTGGACGGCCTTTACAGAGTGACTAAGTTTGTTCTGCATCATACCTATCCACTTGTGACAACTGAGGTAGCTCACCTTCTAAAATGCAATAGGCACTTGTTGTAATTTATACACCACTTCATATTTGATGTATTTGCATTCATAATATGAAATGACCAAAGATATCAGAACATTATATTTGTACTAAAGATATTGAAGTCATTTAATTTGACTTATTTTATAATGTTTTCATATATCGTAATGAATTCTAAACCTTAAGGTATTCCATCTTTAATATTTAAGTACATGTCAACCTACATAAATCACTTTGAGTGGGCTAACAAACTCTTGGATGAGGTTTTGCAAGGCTATGAATTATTTAAAGCATATCAAAGGTGGTCCTGGAAAACTATCGTTAAAATGAAGGATATATATAATTTTCTTTACAAGCAAAAAATAGAGAGTACTTGGGATGGGGATGTTAACAGTGCAATTATTTTGCTGCAAGATTTGCAAACTCACAATAAGGACATGATATTTGAATTTACAATAGATGATGGAAAAAATGTATTAACAAGGTTATTTTGGATTGGTGGGATGTCTTGCGCCTAATTTAAAGTGTTTGGTGATGTGCTTTTTTTTACAACATATATAAAATTAATGTATATTAGTTTCCACTTGTGATTGTCTCTAATGTTGATAATCATTTTAAAACATGTGCGTTCTGGGCAATAATATTGTACAATGAGATGGTTGAGTTATATTATTGGCTATTACATAAATTTAAACAAGCAGTTGGAAAAGCTCCTTTATGTGTTCTAATTGACCAAGATGTTGCAATGTGTGCGGCAATCAAGGCTGAGCATCCTAAGGCAAAAACATAGGATTTGTAGTTAGCACTTAGAGCGCAATGCACTTTGTTGGAAAGCATTATTTTGTTGCAAATATTTGGGACCTCATCAAGAAAAATTACATTATCGAGGATTTTGAAGTTGCTTGGTAGTTTAAAACCATCACGTTGGAGATCATCCTTGGGTTTTGGAAGTTTATAAGGATAAAGAGTCTTGAAGAGAGGCTTATTGTCATGGACATTTCATGACCATGATGACGAGCACTCAACGAGCAGAGTCAGTGAACTCTTATTTGAAGCTAGATGTGAATCCTAAGTTGAATTTGTATGATTTTCTAAAGTATTTTCGCACTTGTCTTGCGAAATTGAGAGCCTCATCCTCGAATAACCAAATCGAAGTAGAAAAATATACACCATCCTTGAAATATGAAGTGCTAAGAAGTCTTGAGAATCATGCAGCAACAATATACACAAGGAAGATTTTTGAGAAGATACAAGATGAAATAGTTGCTGAGCAAGGCCTTCATTTCCACAGAGCAACTAAAATATAGCCATCCCATATCTTTGTATTACTAACACCTCTCTTTGCCACAATGAAAGTAGGAATAGGCTAAGGATCCATAACATAAAACCATAAAAGGCTAAATATAACTTAACTACTCCACTTCAAGGATCTAATGATGCTTATAACAAGAATTTAGATCCATAAAATTTACCTTGAAAGCTAAATCCAAAGGCAAGAGGAGAAAGACTCCAATAAACACTTCAATGGAGTAACTCGCGCGCAACAGAAAGTGCAATCAGTTCACTACCTTCCACAACTCCAAAAATCCTCAAAATTGGCAGAGAACTCCAGACACACCAAGATAGAAGCTACCAATATTTTGTGCAAATCAGAACCTCCTAGGTCCTTCAAATTTTCCACACAAAAGCCAAATAGCAATGGTTCACCAAGGAGCAACAAATGCCCCAAGTGTTGGACCTCTAATGTATTAGTCCACACACCGAAGGATAGGTCTAAATCAACCTCAAATCTAATAGATAACTTGAGGATGAAGGTTAGGGAGTGGCTTTCGGACAGGAATTGGAGAGGGAGAGTGTTTGGAGAGTGTGAACCTTCAATACATGAAATGTCAAACTTTTGAAGGGAAAAAAGAGAATTTCTTGAGAGAGCCATCTAATGGCTGGCCATGTGGTATTTATAGAGAGGAGAGTGTGATGCAAGTTGGCATCACACCACCTATGCTTGTTGGAAACTTGCCAACTTGCATGTGATTTGAATTCACATGCATTTGCATTTAATTTGCATCTTCATTTCATTTTATGAAATGTAATGCAAATTAACTCTAATTAAATTCAAATGAACTCTTTCATTTGATTTTACCTCCAAAATTCAAATTCTCATTTTAATTAAATTAACTCTTTAATTTAATTAATTGGTTTGACTCAACTCTTTAAGTCAATTAACTTAACTCTTTAAGTTAATAGGTGTTAACTTAACTCTTTAAGCTAACTTGACTAATTAATGGTCACGTGGCACCAATTAAATTAACTCCTTAATTTAATTGGTCTAATTTAACTCTTCAAATTATTTTGATTAATTTAACAATTAAATTAATCAATTAATCAAGGCAAGATGACCAAAAATATAGTCAATCGATTTCTCTCCAAAAACGCCTTAGAAAATTCCTCCCATCAAGTAAGGACTTCCTTTAGGCTTTTGTGTGTGACCCATTAGGTTCATCCATTCATTGGACATGACCTCACAACTCATTGTGATATTTTGAATATTAAAATATTCATATTAGTTTAAACTCTTTTAAACTAATAACTATTTCAATTAATCTCCCTTAATCGAAGACTACCCAATCTGTGTAATCGATGTCTAGAAACAAGCCCATGGAGACCAACTAATTAGGTGAATGAATATGTCTCGATGAACTATTCTAGCTCAACACTTGCCATGCAAACACAATCCTTCCATCTCATATCTTCCAAAAGAAGCCTAGAGCAAGATATTTGTCGGCTCCTTAATAGCCTCGATAACTATGTTTCTAATTTCAATGTTCGATTCTCCTTTATGACCTTATCTTTGAAAAACTCCTTTTCCAAATTGTCATACTATCTTGTGCAAGGATTTTATGGAATCGATCATTATAGAGTACAAAGGAGATGCACTCGTCCTTCACAACAACGAGGAGATGGATCCCATTTTGGATTTCACGAGCCTCTATGTCTAAAGAGTTCATACCCAATCTCAACCCAAATGACCCACTACGTGGTCAGTGAAGAGTCAAAGTATGAGGACCTAAACATAGGGTTACCATGGATCCTTAGGTCAAAGGACTAATTATATGCACTAGTGTAAGTTAGAGAACCTACCACTACTAACTTGCCACTCCGGCTATCTAGTGGATTCTCCAGGTGGGTCTTTAGTGAATTTGTCCTCTAACAAGCACCCACTAACATGCACTCATGTCTAACATGGATTGTCATGAAACAGAGCAATACCCAACTCCTTGGGTTTGTGTATAGTTAGTACAAGTCTATCCAAATGTTAGATGCTTGTCTCAAAGATTCTATGACTTGGAATATTCAAAATCATGATAGTAGAGACTTATTTCATGATCACCACCCAATGTTTGACCAAATCCCATAGTCTTATGCCATTTAGGGGCTTCATCCAAATGCCAGTGAAGTAAAATAAGCATAAGATGAAGATGGCCATTTTATTTGAATATCATTCAATTAAGATTGTATCACAAGTGAAATAGTTTACATGCTAATCTAATTGGCTGTAGGGCATTATTCCAACAATCTCTCACTTGCCCTAAAGCCAATTCCCCATAGTCTTAAGGCCCATCTTCTCAAGATGCCCTTCAAAGACCTTTTGCATTTAGGAGTTTAGACAGTAGTTCTACTATATTTTCTTTTGAGGTAACTATATCCTCTTAATTGTTGCCTCTATCAATTGATCTCATAGATCAAATGATAACACATTTACTTGTGTTTGGATCACTAATGAGATCTTGACTTAAGTCCTAAGTTGTCTTCAGAAGACAACCATGGGCCCTTGCATGCTAGGCACTACATCCAACTTTTGGATGAATTTTTACATCCAAACACCCTCCTTTGCGATTTCAAAAGCCGTAATATATTCTTCTTTGGTGGTAGAATCGGTCATGGTATCTTGTTTGGAACTCTTCCAACTCACCATGCTTCTATTGAGGGGAAATATAAATCCTGAGATAGATTTTAGGTCATCTTCATCGGATTGAAAACTAGAATTCGAAAACCCTCGAGTTTCAATTCTCTATTACCGTATACCAAAAACAAATTCTTTATTCTTCTTAAGTACTTTATGATTGCTTTTATGACTTGCCAGTGACGTTTACTGAGGTTAGATTGAAAGCGGCTCATAATGCTTAGAGCATGTGCTACATCCAGTCTTGTACATTAAACAACATACATTATGTTCCCTATAGCGGACGCATAAGGTATGTGGGATATTCTTTCTCTCTCATATTTAGTCTTAGGGGCTATAGACTTGGAGAGATGAAGACCATGTCCCATGGGAAAGAATTCCTTCTTGGATTTTTCCATACTAAACCTCTTTAGTATCTAGGTAATGTACGGTGTTTGGGAAAACCCCAACATCCTCTTTGATCTACCACCTTAGATCCGTATTCCTAATTCGAATGATACTTCTCCTAAATCCTTCATGGAGAATTGGAAAGATAACCATACTTTAGTACACTCTTAACATTTCTCTTGCATTTCCAATGAGAAGAATGTCATCAACTTAAAGCACAATAAATCGTATCAAACTCTTACTAGTATTTTTGTACATACAAGGTTCATACACATTTTTGACAAAGCCAAACGATTTGACTATCTTATCAAAATGTATGTTCCAACTTTGGCATGCTTGTTTAAGTCCATAAATGGACCTTTGGAGTTTGCAAACCTTTTGCTCGCTCATCTTGGATGTAAAACCTTGTGGTTGCTCCATATAGATTTTTTCTTCAATATTTCCATTGAGGAAAGCAGTTTTCACATCTATTTGCTGGTTCTCATAGTCATAATATACGGCTATGGCAAAATAATCATAATGGACTCAGGCATAGCAACTGGTGAAAAGTTTTCCTCGAAATCAATTCCAGGTCTTTGAGTGCAACCTTTTGCCACTAGTCTTACCTTAAAGGTCGTTACCTCTCAATCGACTCCTAGATTTCACTTATAGATCTATTTGCAACCAACGGGTATTGTACCCTCCGGTAGATCTACCAAAGTCCATACTTTGTTGGAGTATATGGAGTTTATTTTGGATTTCATGGCTTCTAGCCAGTGTCCCGAATCTATGTACAACATAGCTTTCTCATAGGTCTTCGGATCACTAACTACTTGGCCCATTTCATAAAGGAATCCGATCCTTTCGGCATGCTTCTTGATTTGGTCCGACTTTCTTAGAGTTTGTGAACCAAACTCTTGATGTTCACTTATTTCTATCACTTGTGGAATTTTATGATTATCTTGGACTTTATTAAATTCAACGACAATGCCTTTTCATCTAATAGAAATTTCTTTTCCAAAAAGATGGTGTTTCTTGAAACAAACAACTTTTGTTTTGAGGGATCATAAAAATAATAACCCAAAGACTCTCTTGGGTATCCCATAAACTTATACAAGGTGGATCTTGCATCCCACTAATTTCTTGATATATGCAGGAGATCGCTAAACTCTTAGACAAGAGTAAAAAGGTGTTTTGCCATACCACATCTCATGTGGTATCTTTGGCACCAATTTTGAGGGTGCTATATTTAGAAGCCTCGCCACCATTTCTAAGGCGTATCCCCAAAAAGATATAGGCACATCAGTGAAGCTCATCATGGAATGTACCATGTCCAACAAGGTATGGTTTCTCTTCTTGGCTACTCCATTGTGTTGGGGTGTGCTATGTTGAGTCCATTGTGAGAGAATCCCATTATCTTTTAGATAATCCAAGAATTTAGTACTTAAGAATTCCCCTCCTTGATCTGCTTGAAGAGTTTTAATACTTAGTCTTTGTTTCTTTTCTACTTCATTCCTATACTCTTTCAACTTTTCAAAAGCTTCAGACTTGTACTTCATAAGATACACATGTCCAAACCAAGTATGATCATTGCTGAAGGTAATGAAGTATGAATAGCCACATCTCACACTAACTTTTAGTGGTCCACAAACGTTTGTATGGATCAAATCCAAAGGACTTATAGTTCGCTCCGTTTGTCCTACAAAAGGAGTCTTAGTTATTTTTTCTTTTAAGTAAGATTCAAAAGTAGGAAGATCCTCTATGCTACTAACATTTAGTGCTTTGAGGGCTTCTAACGTGTTCGTCCTATTTTTGAAAATATGTCCAAGTCTTGCATGCCACAATATGGCATCTTCTTAGTTATCTAATTTTCTTTGACTTTGTTGAATGTGCATTAGTGATGGTTGAGAATCCAAAATGTATAATCAATTGTTTAGTGTACTAACAGCAATTAAAGAACCATTCTTTATTGCCTTCAATTTCCCATTTCATATTGAAAAATCAAATCCTTTGCTATCTAAAATGGGAATTTGAAATAATGTTCTTAACAAGATTTGGTACATTATAACGAAGGTCTAATACAAATAAGGAATTCCTTAAGTCTAAATTATTTTACGTCTTTGGCTTTGGCCGAAACTCATGCTCCTTTGCTAAGGCGATGGATTATATTCCCATCACTAAGTTTTATTCTTCTTTCCATTCTTTGTAACAAATTACTAAGATGAGTACCACATGCAATATCATATATCAATGAGGAAGAGTTTATCCTTAGATGCACTTCAAAAAGTACATACCCTTCCCAAGGGTTGCAAGGTATTCCTTGCAATAACTGTTTCTAATAGCCTTTCTTGCCATAATAGAAACAAGTAGCATCGACTTTGTCCTCTCTAATCTTCTTAACTCCACAAAACACCTTAAATGTTTGTTTTCTCTTGAAAAAGAGCTTTTCTTCTTCTTGTCCCCTTTCTTCTTGTCTTTAGGGCCTTTAGAGTGGGATGAGGAAGCAATTATTAGAGGTTTGCCCTTCTCAAGGTTATCTTCATCTAGACCAACACTTTGGTCATATAAACTCAGCAAGAATGTGAGGGTCAAATCCCTACTGAGATCATTGTCCATCACTACATCTAAGTTGAAGAGCTTCTCAAGCTTAATCATCTTTAGACCGTAGTCGAGGACACATGGCCCCTCATTTATCCTAGCTTGAAAAATCTCCTTTGACAACATGAACCCCCCTTATACCTTGTTTGCTATACAACTCTTGCAAGCAACAGACCGTGGTATATTTCATGTGTTCGTGAAACTTTTGAAGTTGATAGATGCTATCATGAGACTATGAGTTAGATGGTGATCCTCAATCCTTTCGTGAACATTTTACGTGTCTCTTGACTCGCATCAATCCCTATGGGATTAGGAGTACCTTGATATAGGATATATATCCATTTCTCGAAATCTAGAATAATTTTGAGGTTTAGTCAATCATGGAAGTTTAACTCGGTTGGTTTATTGGTTTCCAGTATAATGCTTAGTGGATTCTTAGCCATTGATTGAGATTACGCAAATCTTCAAAGGCAAAAATGAGAAATATAAGCATCTGATTGAATTTTGATATTTGAAAACATGTTAATGGGTTTTGAAGCATGTTTTTCTCCCACTATTTTATCAAATCCCTCACCCTCATGAGGAATTCGGAAAATCTCATTTTCTAGTGAGAATCAAGGCCCAAAGGACTTGTAGCAAACCCACAACTCGTGAGACATCCACAAACAATCGTAAGGTAAGCAACTTTTGCTAATTGCATCTCTATGCAACCTTTGATATGTTTTGCCTTACTCTTCATATAAATTCACGACGCGTGTGACATCTACACTACTATGTGTTTAAGTCAGACCTACCAATCAATTTTTAATTAGAAACCACACTATGTCATTCCACGACTCACGAGACAATGCCATAGGAAGCTTCAAATCAAAGTACATCATATACTAAGTAAGTGACCATAACTTTCCTCTATAAACATGACCCACGACTCATGAGACACGACACAAATGTGGTAGCATCTCATGTCATATACTATTGGTAGAAGGCATGGATTAATTAAAACTCCTTTCAATTTGTATCCATATTGACTTAATATTTTGAAAGTACTTAAGACTTCTCTAAGTGGAGGGATTTTCTTGTTTTGAAAGATCTCACCAATTTCATCTTATCTTATTTAGGTTTTCTATGTTCTAACCATGCATCTCATACATCAATAGGATAAAGAAAGCATAAATAAGTAAATGCACCTAGTATGCTCCTAGGGTAGGATGATCATGAGCCTTAACCAAGTAGTGCACTTAGAGTCATTGGTGCATTACTGAGTTGAGTTAAGTGGGTTGATTAAATCTAGTTATTACATAAATGTATCCCATACATTCATGGGTCTTCAAGCCTCCTTGATTCCCTTGGCCTTCTTTGTCTCATTGCAACATTTACAAGAGAAAAGAAATCCTCACTCCTAGTGTTCTATTCCCATAACATTTACAAGATAGAAAAACAAGAGGCGTACAAGCCCCTATTTAATATAACCATTTTCAACAACTTCAAACAAATAAAACCAATTTAAAGGCTCATGTTCATCCCCATACATTCATCATCAATTCAACAATTAAATGAACTATAAATAAAAGTTGACATTCAATTCATCAAATTAAATGCTTATCTCACAAACAATTAATTAACTAGCAAAAATAAGCATAATTTTTTATGTATCTCATTTTTGCATCTAATTGAATATTAACTTAAAGAAGACTTTAAAAACACACTAAAATGTCCAACATTGCTTTGAACACTTACACAACATTTGTGCATCAAAATAGGGATGAAATAATCAAGTTTGACAGGTCAAAAATACCAAAATAGCACAAAAATGGGTTCTAGAGTGACCTTGGGCGGGCCACTATCCAACCGGCCGGCCGGGCACGCAGCGGGCATGCACAAGGCTTGCCCACAGTCATGCCTAGCTACTGCCAGGCAGGGTGGCTCTGCCACAACTTACACCAATCAACCGTTTAAGCACTATTTTGTGTTTTTGCCACTTCAAACCATATGGACACCTCCATAACATCATTTCATATAAATTTTGACAATTTTTCTGATTATAAAAGACTTTAAAAATTGAAAATTAAAGTGCTCAAACATGCTTCAAAAATCAAATTTAAGTGAGGATCAACATTCTCCGAAAATCTCCAATTAACTCCAATCCAATTGGACCTAAAAATGACCAAAACACCTTAAGGCCAAATTAAACATGCTATATCAACATATAACACAATCCAATGCTAAATCAACATTTAATATTAACTAACATGAATCAAAATCATGCCAACACATGAATCAACACTTAAATCACATACTACCATATCTCAATTCATCAACAAAGCATCCACATGCAAAATCAACCAAAAACTCAAATCCATTAATTGAATCAAGTGTTTTCTGATTAGGATCAATCCATCACATGAATCAATCCACCAAAATCCAAATTAAAGCATGAATTAGGTTTCGATACCACTTGAAAGTAGGAATAGATAAGGATCCAAAATATAAAACCGTAAAAAGGCTAAATATAACTTAACCACTACACTCCAAGGAACTAATCATGCTTATAATGAGGATTTAGATCCATGAAATTTACCTTGAACGCTAAATCCAAAGGCAAGAGGAGAAAGACTCCAATGAACACTTCAATGGTGCAACTTGCGCACAACAGAAGATGCAATCAGTTGACCGCTTTGCACAACTCCAAAAATCCTCAAATTTGGCAGAGAACTCCATCACACACAAAGATAGAAGCTTACAAATTTTTATGCAAATCAGAACCTCCTAGGCCCTTCAAATCTGCCATGCAAACAGCAAAATAACAATGGTTCACCAAGGAGAAAGAAGTCCCCCAAGTGTTGGACTTCTAATATGTTAGTCCACACACCCAAGGATAGATCTAAATCAACCTCAAATCTACTAGATAACCTGAGGATGAAGGTGAGGTAGTGGCTTTTGGAGAGGAATTGGAGAGGGATAGTGTTTGGAGAGTGTGAACCTTCAACACATGAAATGTCACACTTTTGGAGGGAAAAAAGGGTATCTCTTGAGAGAGCCATCTAATGGCCAGCCATGTGGTATTTATAGAGAGGAGAGTGTGATGCAAATTGGAATCACACCTCCCATGCTTGTTGGCAACTTGCCATCTTGCATGTGAATTTGAATTTCACATGCATTTGCATTAAATTTATCTTCATTTCATCTTATGAAATGTAATGCAAATTAACTCTAAATAAATTCAAATGAACTCTTTCATTTGATTTTACCTCCAAAATTCAAATTCTCATTTTAATTAAATTAACTCTTTAATTTAATTAATTGATTGGACTTAACTCCTTAAGTCAATTAACTTAACTCTTTAATTTAATTAATTGATTTGACTTAACTCCTTAAGTCAATTAACTTAACTCTTTAAGTTAACTCGACTAATTAATGGTCACATGGAACCAATTAAATTAATTTAATTTAATTGATCTACTTTAAATTCTTAAATTATTTTAATTAGTTTAACAATTAAATAAATGAAGCCAAGATGACAAAAAATATAGTCAACCGATTTCTCTCCAAAAATGGCTAGAATGAATTTTCTAACTCCTTAGAAAATTCCTCTCATCAAGTAAGAACTTTCTTTAGGCTTTTGTGTGTGATCCATTAGATTCATTCATTCCTTGGACATGGGTTCACAACTCATTGTGATATTTTGAATATTAATCGAAGAGTATCCAATCTCCATAGTCGAGGTCTAGCAACAAGCCCATGGAGTCCAACTAATTGGATGCATGAATATTTCTCGATGAACCATTCTAGCTCCACGCTTGCCATGCAAATATGGTCCTTCCATCTCCTATCTCCCGATAGAGGCCTAGGGCAAGATATTTGTTGGCTTCTTATAGCCTCGATAACTATGTATCTAATTCCAATGTTTGATTCCTCTTTATGACTTCATCTTTAGAAAACTCCTTTTCCAAATTGTCATACTACCTTGCACAAGGATTTCATAGAATCAACATTACACAATACATAGGAGATACACTTGTCTTTCACAAACCTATTTTGGATCTCACAAACCTTTATGTCTAAGCAGCTCAAACCCAATCTCAACCCGGATGATCTGCTACGTGGTCGGTGAAGAGTTAAAGTATAAGGACCTAAACACAAGGTTACCATGGATCCTCAGGTCAAAGGACTAGTTATATGCACTAGCATAAGCTGGAGAACTTGCCTCTACCGACTTGCCACTCCGGCTATCTAGTGGATTCTCTAGGTGGGTCTTTAGTGAATTTGTTCTCTAACAAGCATCCACTAACATGCAACTATGTCTAACATGGATTTCTCATGAAACAGAGCAATATCCAATTCCTTGGATTTATGCATCGGTAGTGCCAGTCTATCCGAATCTTAGATGCCCTTTCTAATAAGATTTTATGACTCGAAATATTTAAAATCACTACTGTAGAGACTTATTCATGATCACCACCCAGTGTTTGACTAAGTCCCATCGTCTTATGTGATTCTGGGGCTTCAACTAAATGCCAGTGAAGTAAAATAGGCATAGGATGAAGATAGCCAGTTTATTTTAATATCATTCAATCAAGATTGTATCACAAGTGAAATAGTTTGCACGCTAATCTAATTGACTGCGGGGCATTATTCCAACAATAAATTGAAGTTTAGTAAGCCACTAGGATGCATTAATTAAAATTCTAAAATCTCAAATTAACTAGTTTGTACGACCTACCAAGGATCTATTCATTTTTACAATTCAGATTCAATTAGACATTTACCTCAGAAAGAAAATTTCCAAGGTCACAAAAGTGAACACTTCACTGATCTAGATTCTGGCAGACTCTGGCACAACGGAGAACTAGCAACTTTTGCCTTAGTTAGAGTGCTCCAAATATCACGAAAAAAAATCTAGAACTTCTCAACTCATTGAGGAAATCTCTATAAACAATTCGGAGCAAAACAAGATCTGGATCACTCGAAAAAAATTCCGTAAGTGAGCTTTGTTCCAGTGAATCTCCAAAGCTAGCAAATCAAATGCTTTGCCTGTATTGTGATGATCCACACACCAATTGATCCTCCAAATTCCCCTCACTTTTAGCTAGAGAAAATGAGCAGAATATAAATGGTCAAGGCCGATTTTTGAGGTAGGAGAAGAAGAGAAAACAAAGTCTCAACACATAAAGTAATGTTTGAAAAAGAGTTTTTGAAGGGAAGTATGAATGAATCTATTTCTTCACACTTTTTTGCAAGTGGCTGAATTCTCCCTCTCTATATCTATATATACATGTTGCATGGTGTGATGCCAATGTGGCATCACACCTTCCATGAGAGGGGGGCAGCCAAGTGGGGTGCCAATGTGGCAAATTTGAATTCAAATCTCATTTGAATTTCATGTGCATTTCAATTTAATTTGGAATCTAATTTCAAATTAATTAAAATGCCAACTCAAATGAACTCTTCTCATTAATTAAATTAAATACTTTAATTTAATTAATTTACTTTTGACTTAACTCTTAAGTCAATAAGCTTAACTCTTAAGCTTAATTTTGTTAATTTAACTCTTTAAGTTAACTTGACCAATTGATAGTCACTTGGCACCAAATAATTAACTCCTTATTTATTGGTCTAATTTAACTCCTTAAATTAGTCAATTAATTTAACACTTAAATTAATCAAGCTAAAAATTGACCTTCAATTTGGCACCTTAAAATTGGTCACCTAGGAGTAATTTTCTAACTCTAAGATAAATTCCTCCTTCAACTTTGGATGCCAATTGGATTTTGTGTGTGACCTAATAGTTTCTACCATTCGTTAGACATAGGTTCACAACTCCTTGTAACTTTTGGATATCATATATTCATTTTAGTTTAAACTACTTTTAAACTAATCGACTAAATTCAATTAATCTCATTAATTGAAGAGTATCCAATCTCCATAGTCGATATCCAACCTCAAGCCCATAGAGCCCAACTAATTGGCCGAAACGAGTGCTTTTGGAGAACCATTATAGCTCTATACTTACCATGCAAATACGATCCTTTTATCTCCTATCTCCCGAAAGAGGCATAGGGCAAGATATTTTCCGGTTCCTTAATAACCTCGATACTATGTCTCTATTCTAAATGTTCAATTTCTTTGTATGACCTCATCTTTGGAAAACTCATTTTCCAAATTGTCACACCACCTTGCACAAGGATTTATTGGAATCGATCATTATAGAATATATAGGAGATGTACTCACCTTTCACAAAAACGAGGGGTCGGATTCTATCTTGGATCTCACAAACCTCCATGTCAAGTAGCTCATACCCAACCTCAACCCAAAATACTCGCTAAGTGGTCAAGGAAGAGTTAAAGCATGAGGACTAGACACAAGATTACCATGAATCCTCAGGTCAGAGGATTAATTATATGCACTAGTATAAGCAGGAGAACTTGCTACTACCGACTTGCCACTATAGCTATCTAGTGGATTCTTTGGTGGGTCTTTAGCCCTTGTTCTCTAACAAGCATCCACTAACATGCACTCATATCTCATATGGTTCACTCAGAGAACGGAGCAACATCTAACTATTGGATCAATGCATCGTTGCTACAAGTCTATCCGAATCTTAAATGTCCCGTCTCATAAGATCCTATGATTTGGAAGGTTTTAAGATCACGACCATGTAAGACTTATTCCATGATCACTACCCAATGAACTAACCAAGTCCCGTAGTCATGGGTGATCTAAGGGCTTCATCTAAATGCGAGTGAAGTAATAGAGAGCATAAGATGAAGATGGCCATATAAAGAATATTATCCAATCAAGATTATTTTACAAGGAAATAGCTTTTACAAGGCCAATCCTACTGGTTTGTTAGGCACTATTCTAACAATCTCCCACTTACCCCAAAGCTAAATACCCCATGGCCTTGAGACCCATTTTCTCAATATGTTTTTCAAAGACCTTTTGCTTTTGGTGGTTTGGACAGTGGTTCTGCTAAATTCTCTTCTGAGGCAACTTTGTCCACTCAGTTGTCACCTCTATCAATTGATATCATATATCAAATGATAACGCATTTACTACATTTGGATAACTGATGAGATCTTGGCTCAAGTCTAAAGTCCAAAGACAATCGTGGGCTCATTCACACTAGGTACTACATCCAACTCTTGGATGGAGTTTTTATCAAATCACCTTCTTTTACGGTTTCCAAAACCACAAATTATTTCACCTCAATGGTGGTCTCGGCCGCGGTGTCTTGTTGGAACTCTTCCAACTCACCATGCCTCTATTAAGGCAAAATAAAAATTTAGAAGTAGATTTTAGGTCATTTACATTAGATTGAAAACTTGAATCCGAAAACCCCTAGAGTTTCAATTCTCCATTGCCGTATATCAAAAAACAAATCCTTAGTCCTTCTCAAGTACTTAAGGATTGCTTTAACGGCTATCCAGTGCCTCTCACTGGGATTAGATTGGAACCTACTCGTAACACTTAGCGAGTGTGCCACATTCAGCCTTGTACATTGATCTGCATACATTATGCTCCCTTTAGGGGAGGCATAAGGTATGTGGGACATCCTTTGTCTCTAGTTTTCAGTTTTATGGGCCATAGACTTGGAGAGACGAATGACATATCCCATATGAAGGAATCCCTTCTTGGATTCTTCTATACTAAACGCCTTTAGTATCTTGTAAATGTACAAGGTTTGGGATAGCCCCAGCATCTTCATAGATCTATCTCTATAGATACGTATTCCAAATACGTATGATGCTTCTCTCAAATTCTTTCATGGAGAATTGAGTAGATAACCACACTTTGGTGCACTCCAACATTTCTCTCTCATTCTCAATGAGAAGAATGTCATTGACATAAAGCACAATAAACTGTATACTACTCCCACTAGCCTTTTGTACACATAAGGATCATACATCTTTTTGACAAAGCTAAACGATTTGACTGTTTTGTCAAAAACGTATGTTCCAACTTCAACACGCCTGTTTGAGTCCATAAATGGATCTCTGGAGTTTGCAAACCTTTTGCACTCCTCTTGGATGTAAAGCCTTGTATAGTTTCTTCTTCAATATCTCCATTGAGGAAATCGATTTTCACATCCATTTTCCATATCTCATAGTCATAATATGCAACTATGGCAAGCAGACTCCAAATGGACTTAGGCATTGCGATCGGTGAAAAGGTTTTCTCGAAATCAATACTGGGTCTTTGAGTATTACCCTTTGCTACTAGTTGCACCCTAAAAGTCACAACTTCTCCATCCACTCCAAGCTTGTGCTTATAGATCCACTTGCAACCAACGGGAACTATTCCCTTTGGTGAATCTACCAAAGTCCATACTTTGTTGGAGTATATGGAGTCTATTTCTGATCTCATGGCATCAAGCCAACGTCCCGAGTCTATGTCCAACATAGTTTCCTCATAGGTCTTCTAATCACTATCCAATTGGCCCATCTCATAAAGGAATTCGAACTTTTTGGGTTGCTTCTTGATTTGGTCCAACCTCCTTAAAGGTTGTGTTTAAGGCTCTTGGATATTTATTTATTTCTACTGCTTGTGCGATTTGATGATCATCTTGAACTTCAACAAGTTCAACAATAATGCCTTTTCTATCTAATAGAAATTCTTTTTCCAAAAAGGTGGCATTTCTCAAAACAAACACCTTTTATTTCGAGGGATCATAGAAGTAATAACCCATAGACTCTCTTAGGTATCCCACAAACATGCACAACATGGATCTATTATCCAACTTGTCTCCCACTAACCATCTCACGTAGGCGGGAGACCCCCAAACCTTTTAAGTAATGATAAAATGGTGCTTTACCATACCACATCTCATGTGGCATTTTGGCACCGACTTTGAAGGTGCTACACTTAGTAACTTCACTGCCGTCAATAATGCGTATCCCCAAAAAGATATAGGCACATCGAAGAAGCTCAACATGGAACGTACCATGTCCAACAAGGTATGGTTTCTCCTCTTGGCTACTCCATTATTTTGGGGTATGCTTGGTAGAGTCCATTGTAATGGAATCCAATTCTCCCTTAGATATTCTAAGAATTCAGTGCTTAAGTATTCTTCTATTTAATTCGATCAAAGATCTTTAATACTTGGCCCTAATTGCTTTTCCACTTCATTCCTATACTCATTGAACATTTCAAGGCTTTGGGCTTACACTTCATAAGATACATAGGTCTGAACCGACTATAATCATTGGTGAAGATGATGAAGTAGGAATAGCCTCCTCTCCCACTAACTCTTAGTGGTCCACAAACATTGGTATCGATCAAATCCAAAAGTCTTGTGGAACGCTTCGTTTGTCCTACAAAAGGAGCCTTGGTCATTTTTCCTTTTAAAGAAGATTTACAAGTAGAAAGTTTCTCAATGCCACCAACATTTAGTGCTTTGAGAGCTTCTAACTTGCTCATTTTATGTTTAGAGATATGCCCAAGTCTTGCATGTCATTACATAACATTTTCTTGGATATCTAATTTTCTTACTTTGTTGAAAGTGTATTAGTGATGGTTGAGAATCTAGTATGTATAATCCTTTGTTAAGTGTACCATAAGCAATTAAAGACCCATTCTTTAATACATTCAATCTCCCTTTTGATATAGAAGGATCAAATCCTTTGCTATCCAAAACAGGAATTGAAATAATGTTCTCAGCAATATCTAACACACAATAGCAAAGGTTCAATACAATTATGGAGTTCTAAGTCCAACTTATTATATGGCTTTGGCTTTGGTCATAACTCTTACTCCTTAGCTAAGGCGGTGGATCATATCCACATCACTTAGTTTTATTCTCCTTTCTAATTCTTTGTGACAACTTGCAAAGATAAGAACCACATGTGATATCACATATCCATGAGGAAGAATTTATCTTTTAATTCACTTCAATAAAGTATATACCCTTCCAAAGGGTTGCAAGGTAGTCCTTGCAAAACCACTTCCAATTGCCTATCTACCCAAAGTAGAAACAAATAATATTGACTATATCCTCTATAATCTTCTTGACTCTTTCGGGTGCCTTTAATAGTTATTTTCCTTTGGAGGAAGAACTTTTCTTCCTTTTACCTCCCTTTCTAGCACCCCTAGGGCCCGTAGACTTGGAAAAGGAAACAAGTATCAAAGGTTTGCCCTTGTCATGGTAGTTCCTTCTAGATCAAGACTTTGGTCAATAAAACTCGATGAGGATGTGAGGATCAAATCCTCATGGAGATCATTTCCATCACAACATCCAAGTAGAAAAAGCTTCCCCAAGCTTAATTATCTTTAGACCGTAGTTGATGACACATGACTTCACATCCATCCTAGCTTGAAAATTCTCCTTTTACAACATGAACTTCTCATATTTTGTTTGCTTTACAACTCTTGTAAATTTTAACTAAGGTACTATTCATGTATCTTTGAGACTTTTAAAGTTTGTAGATGCTATCATGAGACCATGGGATAGAACGATCCTATACCCAATTCGTGAACTTTGCAAGTGTCTCTTGATTTACTATAATCCCCATAGGATTAGGAACACCCTGATGTAGGACATATATCCGCTTTTAGGAATCTAGAATGATTTTTGAGGTTAAGTCAATCGTGGAAGTTTGGTTTGGTTGGTTTATTAGTTTCCAAAATAACATCAAGCGGAACATTAAGCCATTCTTGAGATTTCACCAATCCTCAAAGGAGAAAAAGAGAATAAGCATGTGATTGAATTTTATATTAAAAACATGTTCATGGTCTTTCAAGCATATTTTCCTCCCACTATTTTATTAAATTCTTCACCCCCAAGAAGAATTCGAGAAATCTTATTTTCTAGTGAGAATCAAGATCCTAAGGACTTGCTAGTGGACCCAAGACTCGTGAGGCATCTACAAACAATCGAAAGGTAAGCAACTTTTGCTAATTGCGTCTCATGCAACTCTTGATATATTTTGCCTCACTTTTCATGTGGACCCACGACTTGTGAGACATCCACACTACTAGGTATTAAGTCGGACCTACTAATTATACTTTAATTCGAGATGGGCATCACAACATCCCACGACTCGTGTGACAATGCATGGGCGTTCCCAAATCAAATGTATGTCATATGCTAAGTATATGATCACAACTTTCCACTATAAGTATGACCCATGACTAGTGAGACATCACACAAATAATGGTAGCATCTTCATGCCACATACTATTGGTAGAAGGCTTGGATTAATTAAAACTCTTTTAATTTGTATCTATTTTGACTTAATATTTGAAAAGCAGTTAGACATTCTAAGTGGAGGGTTTTTGCTTGCAAAGATCTCATCATTTTATTTTCTTATTCAGGTTTTCTATATCCTAAACATGCATCTCATACATCAATAGGATATGGAAAACATAAATAAGTAAATATGCCTAGCATGCTCCTAGGGTGGGATGACCATGAGCCTAACCAAGTGGTGCACTTAGAACCATAGGTGCACCACATAGTTGAATTTAACTTGGTTGATTATATCTAGATATTACATGAGTGTATCCCATACATTCATCGGTCTTCAAAAGTCTCTATGTCTCCAAAGATCTTCTTTGCTCCATTCAACATTTACATGAGAAAGAAATCCTCACTCCTAGTGATTCTACTCTTATATCAACTACAAGGTAGAAATAAGAGGCATGCAAGCCCCTATTTAATACAACATATTTCAACAATTTGAAATAAATAAAATCAATATTAAAGGCTCATGATCATCTGCATTCATTCGTCATCCATTCAACAATTAAATGAACAACAAATAAATCAAGAATTAACAATTAATTCCATCAATTAAATGCTAATCAAATTAACAAATAATTGGCCATGCATAACACTTATGCAACATCATGGAGATCAACTTTAACAAGATTTTAGGAGCTTGAAAAAATATCAAACATTTTATTGAGCACTTGCGCAACACTTGTGCACTTTCTATGTGTGATAGCTGTGCACAGCAGCTTTGTGTTCTTAGCTTGAGGATCGAGTCAACTCATTTTCTGCTCAACTTTTATACACCAAAAATTTTAGGACACATCCTAAACATGTAATCACACATTTTAGATGAAATTTCTAGATTCAAAACAGCTTTTAAAAGTAGAAATTCAAGTGCTCAATCAAGCTTCTAAAAACTAGTTTAAGTTAGAATCACATTCTTCATGAATCTTCAATCAAACTCCAATCAAATAGGATCCAAAAATGACCAAAACACATAAAGGTCAGATTTAACATGCTATATCAACATATAACATCAATTAATGCTAAATCAACATTCAACATTAATAGCTATTAATTAAAACATACTAATCATATGAATTAACACTTAAAACACATATTAGCATGCTTCCAATTTATCAATCAAGGAGCCTCACAATAAATCATCTAAAAACTCCAATCCATCATATGAATCAAGTATTTGGATAATAAGGTCAATTCATCAAATGAATCAATCAAAAACAAAAATCCAAATCAAAGCATGAAAAAGGCTCCAATACCATTTGAAGGTTAGTAAGCCACTAGGATCCAATAATTAAAACTTCAAAAGCTCAAATTAACTAGTGCTTACAACATACCAAGGATCTATTCATGCTTACAATTCAGATTTAGTTAGAGATTTAACTCAAAAAGTAAATTTCCAAGGTCACAAAAGTGAACACTTCATCGATCCAGAGTCTGGCATACTCTGGCACAACGGAGAACCAATAACTTTTGCCTCAGTTAGAGTGCTCCAAAAATCATGAAAAAAACCCTAGAACTTATCAACTCCTTGGGGAAGTCTCTATACAAAATTTGAGCAAAACTCGGTCTGGATCGCTCAAAAAAAAATCGGCAACTGACTGCTCTATTATAGTAGATCTCCAAAGCTAGCAAATCAAAAGCTTTGTCTCTATTGTGATGATCCACACACCAGTTGATCCTCCAATTTCCACTCACTTTTAGGTGGAGAAAATGAGCAGAATATCAATGAAGAAGGCCGATTGTTGAGGTAGGAGAAGAAGAGAAAACAAAGCCTCAACACATGAAGCAATGTTTGAAAAAGAGTTTTTGGAGAGAAGTGTGAATGAATCTAATTCTATACACTTTTCTGAAAGTGGCTGAATTCTCCCTCTCTATATCTATTTATGGATGTTGGATGGTGTGATGCCACCTTCCATGGGGGGGGGGGGGGCAGCCAAGTGGGGTGCCAATGTGGCAAATTTGAATTCAAATCTCATTTGAATTTCATGTGCATTTTAGTTTAATTTGGAATCTAATTTCAAATTAACTAAAATGCCAACTCAAATTAACTCTTCATTTGATTCTTCCCTCCAAAAATAATTCTTTTCATTAATTAAATTAAATACTTTAATTTAATTAATTTACTTTTGACTTAACTCTTATGTCAACAAGCTTAACTCTTAAGCTCAATTTTGTGAAGAGTAAAACACTTTTAAACTAATCAACTAAATTCAATTAATCTCATTAACTGAAGAATACCCAATATCCATGATCGATGTCCAACCTCAAGCTCGTGGAGCCCAACTAATTGGCCGAAATGAATGCTTTTGGAGAACCATTATAACTCTATACGTACCATGCAAATACGGTCCTTCTGTCTCCTATCTCTCGAAAGAGGCCTAGGGCAAGATATTTGTTGGCTCCCTAATAGCCTCAATACTATGTCTCTATTCTCAATATTCGATTTCTTTGTATGACCTCATATTTGAAAAAATTATTTTCTAAATTGTCACACCACCTTGCACAAGGATTTCTTGGAATCAATCATTATAGAACACATAGGAGATGTACTCGCCCTTCATAAAAGCGAGGAGTCGGATTCTATCTTAGATCTTACAAACCTCTATGCCAAATAGCTCATACCTAACCTCAATCCAAAAGACCCGATAAGTGGTCAAGGAAGAGTCAAAGCATGAAGACCAGACACAAGATTATCATAGATCCTCAAGTCAGAGAACTAATTATATGCACTAGCGTAAGCGGGAGAACTTGCCACTACGGCTACTAGAGGATTCTCTGGTGGGTCTTCAATAGTTTGTTCTCTAATAAGCACTCACTATCATGCATCCATATCTCATATGGTTCACTCATGGAATGGAGCAACATCCAACTCTTGGATTAATACATCGTTAGTGCAAGTCTATTCGGATCTTAGTTGCCCTATCTCATAAGATCCTATGACTTGGAAGGTTTTAAGATCACGATCGTGTAAGACTTATTCCATGATCACCACCCAATGAATTGACCAAGTCCCATAGTCATGAGTGATTTAAGGGCTTCATCCAAATGCGAGTGAAGTAATAGAAAACATAAGATGAAATAGCTATATAAAGAATATCATTCAATTTAGATTGTTTTACAAGGAAATAGCATTTACAAGGCTAATCCTATTGGCTTGCCGGGCACTATTCCAACATAAACTCCATTATGAATTCTTGTAATTGCCCGTGGCTTAGTTGTTCTATCTAAGCTTTGTTTGATTGCGCATATTTGCTCCATATAGGATTTCATTCAAACAATATGCTAACCAGTAAGATTTTAAAAAGTAAATCCAAAATTAGTTAAACATGTTCGTAAAATAGACATTTGAACTTCTTTGGTATTTTATCGCTTACATCAAGTAAGAAAACACAACCCATCAAGTATATTTGTTTTTTAAACCACCTCTTGTATATTCCATCCGTCAATGACTCAACTAAGAACTCTGCCCAATTATATTTATATAAATTGTCCATGTCAACAATCAAGTAGAGCTACTCCAAGTTCAACTTATTCCTACGATTAGGGAAGAACATGGCTGAAAATAGTATCTCATAAAGTAAGCTATAAAATCAACACCATTTCACGGAATGTCTTCATGTAAGTAGTTAACTTACCAAAATCCTTTATAGGCTTAGCACCTTCAAATCAATATCCATACTTATTGCCCCTTGTCCTCCAATCTTAGTCACAATTCTCCCTAATGAGGGACTACCTAAACATTTTTGAATAATAATATATATTGCGATTTTGACTTCATAAACTTGTATCTTCGTAACATGATTGATTGGATCAACACACTCAAAACAAATTGATCTATCAAGTATATTTGTTTTTTAAACCACCTCTTTTATATTTCATCTGTCAATGATTCAACTAAGAGCTCTGTCCAATTGCATTTACATAAATTGTCCATGTAAATAGTCGATTATTAGCTACCCCAAGTAGGGGTGTTCAGAAAAAACCGAAACCAAAAAAATCAAATCGAACCGAACGAGGTTCGGTTTGGTTCGGGTTTTTTTCTCAGTTAAATCGAACTGACTTTTTTTTTTTTTTTTTAGTGTAATTTTTCAAAACGGTAATGTACTTTTAAGATTTTGGGATAGATAAAAATGAAATTTTTGATAAGGTGAAATAATTGAGAAAAACAAAAGTAAAATTGGAGATGAGAAAACAAACTATATTGTCTTTATTTTATAAAATTTAATTAATTTTATCATCATATTACTAAACATAGGCCATAGCTGCAAAATAGTTATTAAAAAATAAAAACCTTACGTTTTATAAATAGTATAGATATTAATATATGATATATTGACATATAATTATGATACAAAGAGAAAAAAATAGATAATTATGATTTTTTTATTAAACGAAGTAATACATATTACTGTTACATATAAAAAATAGATGATTTTGATTCAAAGAACAATAAATGTGATATGAAAAGAAAATTAAAAGTTTTCTTTTTAATTAATTAATTAACTTATATATATAATAGGGTATACTAATGAGTAAAATTGAAATTTCAATTTTAATTGCAAACTATAAGATTGGATCCTATTTATGAACATGTATTCATGTGATGTAGACTTGTAGTAGTAAACTAGTAGTACATAATATATTGTAATTTGTACATTGCATCTGACCAATTTATAAAGTCATAAAGATTATCTATGATTCTATATTATTATGAAAACAAAGAGTGTTCATTGTTTAAGTAGTACATAATGTACTGTATATTGCATATGCTAACCAATAAAGATTATCTATGATTCTACATTATTATGAAAACAAAGATTGTTTGTGTCTAAAATATAATTAAAACTTAAAAGCTAATATAGTTTGAAGGATAAAGTGGAAAGTGCCAAAATTATCCTTTACAAATTATGATTTAATAAGGTTATAATTATATTTTTCACAAAATTTACAAATTCATAATCTATATTACGATGTCGTTGGACTAATTTGCTATTTAACTTTAGTAGAGTAGATTAAGTTTAAGATTTAATTAGTTATAAATTGTGTGCATGTGCATGAGTGCATCTGCCTTGATAGTTATACACTAGCAATTTTAGTACATTCAATGTGTTATGTGTGTAGTAAAATTTTTATAACATAAAATAATTAAAATATTTATTTATCTTCTTAAATTTATAATATTTTAAATATATATTTTTTATAATAGATGAATTATAATTTATAATTGATAATTATAAAAATTACATCCTAATTTCTAAGTTCTAACTATATTATTAAATTATTTTTTAAATTCTAAATGTGTAGAGTGTAGACATAATATAAATAATTCCAAATGCTAATATTCTATTCAAATGAGTGATGACATTATTTAACTTTTGAGTTTTGACTAATTTTGACCATTCTAAAGCCCCTAAAAATCACTCACACACAGAGTCCACACTCCACAGAGAACAAAAACCACAGCAGTAGCAGCCCGCCAGCCCCTTTCTCCCCTCTGCCTCTGCCCTCTCGGTCTCGGCCTCGGCCTCTCCTCACTCGGTCACTCCTCAGTGTTCTTCCAGACCGGCAGACCCACAGCCACAGTCCCACCTCCACCGGCACGCCACTTGCCACTTCCAGACCCAGACGGGTAGACGGCCCAGACCAGACGGCAGACTGGCGATAGCGCCCAGCACCCCCCCCAGTCCTCTGCAACCCCACTTCTAGACCCTCTCCTTCACTCCATCAGTCGGTCAGTCAGTCCACAAGCTAGCAGGCAGCAGCCCAGCACCCCCCCAACCCTCTGCACAGTTTAAGCCTCTCTCAGGTTTTTATCCTTTTTTTTTTTTTTATTTCATTCCAAATCTGAATATGTGAATGATTTCTAAACAGATCTATTATATTTATCTATTGTGTTTTTTTGTAAAATTTTAGTTGTTTTTTCATTAATTTGCTATTTAATCTACCCTCTTTTTTGTTGTTAGTTGTTACAGTCTTATAGATTCATGTTTTTCTGCAAAATTTTAGTTGTTTTTTCATTGATGTGCTATTAAATTTTGATTCTTTTTTGTTGTTATATATTCATTATATCACCACAGTGCCACACTATAGATTATGTATTGTGTTTTTCTGCAAAATTTTAGTTATTTTTTCATTAATGTGCTATTAAATTTTGATTCTTTTTTATTATTATAGATTCATTAATCATTATATCACAGTTACTACTATGGATACTATTCTAGAAAATGAGGAGATGGAATTCCTAGCGAATGCCAACATGGAACAACCTGAGAATAGTGGTGGTTCATCATCTGGAGTTGGAGTTGGAGGTGGTACTCCTCCTACTAGTTCTCAAAAAAAGAAAAGGAGAAAGAACACACAATGCAGGAGCCCTTTGAAGATTCAAAAAGAAGGTCTGAAGTATGGAAACATTTTACCACAATTTTTGATAAGAATGGTAAAATGAGGGGTAAATGCAACTACTGTGGAAAAGATTATGCTGCTAATCCTTCGATAAATGGTACTTCTGGATTGAAAAATCATTTAAAAATTTGTAAGAAAAATCCTAATAAACAGAGTGATAACTACACTATCAATAGTTTCACTCAAAGTGTGGATTTGAGAGATATGTCATCTCACACTAATGCCCCTAGTAAATTTGACCAAGAAGCAACTGGGGAGGCTCTTGCTAGAATGATCATTATGGATGAATTGCCTTTTAGGTTTGTTGAGGGTGAAGGCTTTAGATTGTATGCTTCTGTTTCATCTCCCCAATTTGTTGTGCCATCTAGAGTTACAGTTGCTAGAGATTGCTTGAAACTGTATTATAATGAGAAAAAGGATCTAAAGGAGTACTTCCAAAAATCTAGAGCAAGGGTGTCTCTCACAACAGACACTTGGACTTCTAATCAAAAAATCAATTATTTGTGCTTGACTGCTCACTTCATTGATGAAAATTGGAAGTTGCATAAGTTGATTTTAAATTTTATTCCGTGCTCTAGTCATAAAGGGGAAGATATAGGCCTTTTGATTGAAAAATGCTTGCTTGATTGGGGTATTGATAGTGTATTTACCGTTACTGTTGATAATGCTTCTTCTAATGATACTGCCGTATCATACTTGAGAAAAAGATTTTTAGCATGGAAGAAGTCAATTTGTGAGGGTAAATATTTACATATGAGGTATATTGCTCATATTATTAATCTTGTTGTGGAAGATGGACTGACGAGTGCTGGTGTGTCACTTGAGCGTGTTCGCACTGTGGTGAGGTATTTGAGACAATCACCTGCTAGGTGGAA
This sequence comes from Jacaranda mimosifolia, assembly GCA_018894105.1. NCBI lineage: Eukaryota > Viridiplantae > Streptophyta > Magnoliopsida > Lamiales > Bignoniaceae > Jacaranda > Jacaranda mimosifolia. The sequence goes on from CM032126.1 coordinate 22,696,160, forward strand.
ATAGTTCAAAGATTATGCTGTTGAGGAAAAAGTAGAAAGTAAGAAATTGTTGAGCCTTGATTGTCCAACTAGATGGAATTTTTCTTACTTTATGCTTGTGACTGCTTTGCTTTTCCAAGGTGTGTTTGATAGATATGAAATATGTGAAAAAGAATTTTGTGATGACTTTGGTCCTCAAGGACCTTATGGTAAGGTAGGGCTTCCCACGAATGATGATTGGTGTGTGATTGATAGATTGGTGAAAGTGTTGAAACACTTTTATGAAATGACTGTAAGAATCTCTGGCTCAAAGTTTGCGACTTCCAATGTATTTATGGATGAGATTAGTGATATTGATGTTTTGATAAAATAATGGGAGTCGGGTGATGATTATGAGTTGTCAGAAGTAGCAAAAAAAATGAAAGCAAAGTTTGATAAGTATTCGGGAGATCCTACTAAAATGAACATGTTGTTGTTTGTGGCTGTGGTTTTTGATCCTCAACATAAGTTGAAATATGTTTTCTTAATTCTTACTCAAATGTATGCGGGTCAATTGGGAAAGAACATGTGTGATCAGGTTTACAAAGCTCTTCAAGAAACTTTTGAAGAGTATAAAAGAATATATGGTGCTACAAAAACATCTTCAGAAACAGGGTCACAGTCTCCCCAAAGTGGTAGTGGCCCATTTGATTCCAGTGTTGATGGCGATAAAGGGGTGATGGTAAGGAATTTTAGATTGGCGGAGTACCGTAAATTATGTATGGATGAAGAGGGAGATTCAGAAAATCAATCAGAGCTTGATACATATTTGAGTGAGAAAAAAGTGAAAGATGTGCCCAACTTTGATGTTCTTGGATGGTGGAAGATGAATGCCAACCGATTTCCCATCTTAGCGAGGTTGGCTCGTGATTTGTTTGCTATGTCTGTTACTACTATTGCTTCTGAATCTACCTTTAGTACCTCAGGTCGGGTGATTGATGATTTTAGAGCCTCTTTAACTCCAAGAATGACTCAAGCCCTCATTTGTACTCAAGATTGGATTCGCAATGGACCTTCAAAGCCACCTGTTGAGGAAGATTATGCTCAGATTGAAAGACTTGAAGAAGGTATGCATTAAATTCATATATTATGGTTCTAAATATTATTATTTAATTATTATTTTTATGATTGTTAATATATTCATGTTTTTTGTACTTATGAGTTTTTATGTTTTTGATTGTTTAATTTGTATTTCTAGATGTGGTTTCCAGTATTGGTGCAGATTCTGTGGTAATCGGTTTGTGATTATGATGGATGAATATCATTAGGTACATAAGTCACTTATTTATGCAAATTATTTCTCTAGTTTTTTTTTTAATAATAAATGTTTTATAATGTTATTTCTTATATTATTATGTTCTTTTTTAAGGAATTAGGAATGAAGGATGTGGGTGGATCCGGTGGGATTGAAAAAGCTTCAAGCTCTTCAACTCTCAAGTTTTCAACTTTCAAGCAAATTATTTACGTAGAATTGAATGTAATTAAAAGTTTGAACAATTTACTATTTCAAACTTGTATCATTTTGTGTGGATGTGATTAATGATTTTGTGAATTGTGATCATTCATCATTTTCGTATGATTTTAGCATTTTCCTATTTCAAATTTAGCCCTTAATTGTCTTCGTCTTGCGGTACAGGGTACCTACATAGTATTTGGGAAGTTTATTTGAAGAATTGAAGTAGAAGGATTTAAGGATTGATGAAGATGTGGGGTTCAGCTTGAGCATGATATATGTCAAAGAAACATACCATTTAGTCATCTACCTTAGGTCCTTAACCTTGGTTGAATTTGTACTTATAAAAGTGGTGGTGTTATCATGTTATGTTTTAAGCTTTTTCTCCTCGTACTCGTCTTGACTCTTGAAAACATATGAAATTTCAAAATATTGAAATAAATTTTAATCTAAATTCAAACTTGTTGTTATGTTAGCTGTCAAGGAAAAGTTTGATTCAGAGAGAAAAAAAAAGTCAAAGATTGGGGCAGAAATATTATTCGATTCGTTGATCTTGATTCTTGAAAAAGAAAAAGAATAAGTAAAGTTTCATAATGGAATGATAAATGGGAAACTTACAAAAAGTTAAATCTCAATTTTTAATTTTTTTATTTTGGTAAAAAAAAAAAAATCGGTTTGGTTAAAAACAGAACCGAACCAAACCGAACACATTTCGGTTCGGTTTCGGTTCTGCACCTGGGAAAACTGAAAATTTCGGTGAACCGAATCGAGCCTCTCGGCTGGGTTCGGTTAAAACCGATTGTACACCCCTAACCCCAAGTTCAACTTATTTGCATGACCAGGGAAGAACATGGCTAAAAATAGTAATATCATATAGTAAATTATAAACTCAACACCATCTGTGTGGAATGTCTTCATGCAAGTAGTTAACTTGTCGAAATCCTTTGTAGGCTTAGCACTTTCAAATCAATGTCCATACTTTATCGTCCCTTACTCTCCAATCTTAGTCACAGGTCTCCCTCATGAGGGACTACCTAAACATTTTTGAATAATATATGTTGTAATTTTGGCTTCACAAACTTGTATCTTCACAACATGATTGATTGGATCAACACACTCAAAACCAATTGATTAATAAGAGTTGTGTACATGTTTTTTATTTGCAACTTCAATATTGATTCAAATCTCATTTTCTTCACAATAATTTTTTGATATGCTATTAAACCAGCATTAATTTCAAGAAGTTTTCGAAGTGATGTTTTATGATCCAATGGTCTAGATTGGAAAACACAAACCCAAAAGAAAATAAAAAATGAAATGCAAGTCCATATATGAAACCATTCTATATGTAGTTTTGTATATCCCACATTCGAAAGTGTAAATGAAAAAATCTTTCTCCACATACAAATGATTGACAAATCACTCAATATGTATATATACATATATATATATAAAGCATAAAAATATTATGTCAAAATAGATTTTTCCACAATGTACAAAATAATATAACTAAAATACCTAAGAAAATGATAATTAGTTAAAAAAAATATTATGCAATTATAAACAATTACTAAATATAATATATAGCTTATGGAGTATTTATTTTAATAATAGAAATGAACCAAAAAAATATAGCTTTAACTTTGCCAACTAATCTATTTGCCAGACAAGACATCTCAAATATGAAAATATTTTATATTAATTTATGTTATTTTCATATAATTAATGGACATGGATAAAAGATCTGAAAATAGAATAGAAAATAGCATAAATTAATGGAATAGGGGACCAAAGTGTGGCAATAGGGCTATGGAAATGATGAGAATGTATCTCTAGTATATAACCTTTGAACTCATGAAATCTTCCTACTTATCATTGCATGGTTCCTTGTCCTCAAATGCATTTACATTATGATATTTTGCTTCATAGTTAACCTAGAAAGAAATGAAAAAAAGAAAAAGAAAATTAGGTTAGCTTCATTGAAAATGCGTAACCTAAAAATAGTCAAGTGCAAAATAGGATATGAGTAATATACGTCATGTTTTATTGAAGTTCCACTGATCATCATGCCATCACTTGCATACGTGGTAGAATACAAATTCTTGCTTTGTCTTAAGGTTGCGGCACCACTTCGTAACCTGGAGTCCGTTTTATGACCTTCAGTTGTTGCACCCAAGCTTGGAGATGCCATGATAAAAATAGAGCTCTTGGTCACCGACACTGGTAGCGATGGAGTATCCCATCTTGGTGAACTGTGGGACTTGCTTACACTATCCTCCACATATGTTCAAGGAAGAACTTTTCTTTTCTTGATTCACCCTCCATATTCTATAGAGAAGGAAAAAGTTAAGGCAAAGAAAATAATAAGTGCAGTCTAATTAACAATAAAATAGAAAGGAAGGAATCCTTAAAACATCTTAGTATATTTATGATACTTCATAAATTAACACATATTGTGACAATGATAGTTACCAGATGCTATTTCTAAGTTTAACATTTTCTGTCAAAATAGATGACGAGAAAAATAAATGGTGTTCTGTAAATAAATTAGAAGCATTCAGAATCAAACATACACGTATATATATAAATAAAAAAATCCATCTTTTCTACACCGTATCAAATGTACTTCAATTTAGGATGCATAAAATATGTCATATTGAGAACATAATAAGTACTTGACAAGCAAGAAAAACATCAAGAAAACACGTAGAAGAACACATAACCGAACTCATAAACAAGACACACTTTCTCAAGAAAAAATTATTTAAAAAAGACACAATTTCTCAAGAAAAATTAATTATTTTTGTACTTGAATACTTCTTTGAACCTATACAGATTCTTATATTGAAGAGTTTTACATCGAGTAGAAGCCCTTTTTTAATTCAACGCTTCTATTAGATGATTTAGAGAAGATTTTTACATTGAGCCGGGTTCTTTCATAACGCAAACTATTCAGTTATCACAAAGAGAATAAAATTTACTTTGGAGCATGATCCTTTTAGTCGGATAAAATAGTTGTGCCTGGAATAGCTGGGTTGGATTCAAATTATTGAAAAAAAAAAATCTGATTCACTATTAAAAATACTCATATAAAATACTTAATAGTATATTTATTTAACATATTAAAAATTGGTTCAATTTTTAAATAAAAATTTGACCTCTCAAAATCAAATCCATGATAGAATTCCAAGTGAATATAATAATTTTCCGTCATAGGCGCAAACAATTTAAAGTAAATCAGATTGGATCATCAAATCTTTAATTATTTTTTTCATTTAATGGAAAAATATTATAAAAAAAGCCTTGTCAATTTCAATCTCTATTAACGTAATAAAAACAATAGCTAAATAAAATTATTTACTTTTACAATGGATAAAGATCTTAAATAGTCGAGTTGATTCTAAATAAAATTCGATTCCATCAAATCTGATTAATAACCAAATTTCAGTGCAATATATATATATATATATATTTGATTTCAAATTGCCAAGCTTAGGAAAGAAAATATATATATATATATAATTATTATTTTTTCTTTCCTAAGCTTGGCAATTTGAAATCAAAATAAAAGGATCGCAAGATTGTTGTTTTGTTTTTTCCTGTTCGACTTAAAAAATTATTTGACCTATTGACAAGCATACCAAATCTGGTGCTGTAAAAAAAATTAAGATGGATATTAATATTTACTATTGCACGGCTAAAAATTTTAAACAGTCAGTTCAGATGTTAATTAAAATTCGATCAGCTGACAAGCCATCAAATTCCCATTCGTAATAGAATTTCATTTTGGAAAAAAAAAATATATCTTTATTAGGCGCCTAATTCGAAATCAATAAGGACAAGATCATAAAATTATTTTTGGTTATTTCTATTTGATAGAAAGATGGATCATAAAATTACATTATCTTTTATTCTCCATAATAAAGCAAAAAATTGTAGTAAGTTAATATATTTTGCTATTTCTTTGGCTAAAGTTCTTAAATAATCAAGGGTTCTTATTAAATATTTGTCCTGTCAAAATCTGATCCATTGTCAAATTGTATGCCAAAAACACTTTTGTCTCTCTTAGGCACCCAGTTCAAACTCGATAAATCTAGCATCATCAAAAAGTTATAGTTAAGGGAGAACAAAGATTTTATATTATAAAATACATATTAACTTTTAATTAATTAAAAATAAGGTATTGTTATACTTTAAATTATATGGCCCTCAATAAAATTGAATGTCTACGACAAAATATGAAAAAAGTAAATTTCTAATATACATGTATTTTTAGAAAGCATTTTGTATTTTATAGATAAAAAGAAATTACATATTTATGTTAAAAATACTAAAATACAACTCTACAAAATCATATTTATATTACTCCTTGTATTTGATTTCTTAAAAAAATCAATTTTTTTTCACTTAGTATTAAGATTTGTATTAAATAAGTTTTTTGTTTAAAATAAAAATAAAAATTACAAAATAATATGTTAATATCACAACCAATAGCAGCAATATGCCACATTAATACTAAAAGATTCATATAGCAACTTCTGCCCATCACAAAGACCATTGTGAAAACGCACAACCTATGCAGCAGCTCCAAGCACAGCAACAAAACATTTGTAATTTCCATCAACTACAAGTCAATCCCATGTAATCAACAGCGAGGTTTTAAATTCTAATTCCAAGATCACATTCTGCATCATTCTAGGAGCAATCTAATCATGCTGAATTAACTGTCGGGTTTCTTCGTTAAGGAAGATTATTGCTGGACCTACTTCCCATATTCACTGATTCTCTGAATACTAAGGCTCAAGTAGATGGACTCTTGAGACTATGCAGGAGGTTCATTTTCTATTGACCGAACAGCCTCCATGAATGTTTTATTAGCCGCCGGCCAAGTTGCATCACAGTCATAACTAAAATCAAAGGAACAAATTATCTGAAATTGCAAAAATAGTCCGTCAAAATAAAAAAATAAAAAAAAAAATTAAAGGGAAAAGTGATGGACGGAGTAGAATGGACCATAGCCAACTGTTGCTGGTAGCAACGTGGCGGTGGAAGGTGGCTGAAAAAATGGGTGGATAGAAGAAAATGTAACTAAACTTTGATGGCATAAGAAAATTTGCGGCCAACAGTCGCGGCTGTGGGCAGCGTGGCGATAGAGGGTGGCTGAAAATTAGTTGGAGATAAGAAATTGCGATTAAATTCTGATGGAAGAAGGCTAAGTATCATATTACTGAGTCCTTTTTTTTTATTAATTAATTAATTAATTTTTTTTTTTAGGGGAGGGTTTGTTAAAATATTTATTAATACATTGGTTAAAAATCTCAAAGAATAGGATTGGTGTTTCATTAAAGTTTCACCATATTTGTATATAATAATTGATAATCGAATCTCATTTCAAGATTATTTTTTTCTCTTTCTTAAGTGCACAAATTAGAATTGATATGATGATAAAGAATATTTTTCTTTTCTTTTCGCATTTAAAATCGATAAAGGATAGAATTATAATATTAATTTTAGTTATCTTTTCAATTCGACACAAAATATTTTCATAATAGTTTTATTAATATTGTTCTCTATTAAAAATGGTCGGATAAAATATTTATTAGTAGAAGATCTTAAATAACTGAGTTGAAATCTAATTAAAAAATTAATTTATAACAAAATTCCAACCCAGAAATATTATTTTCCTTTCTTAGGCATCAGTTTGAAATCGATAATAATAAAATCAAAAAATAATTATAGTTATTTTCATGTTTGACACAATAGTATCTTCATAAAAAATTTATTAATGACATTCTTTATTTAAAAAGCGAAGGAGGATAGAAATATTTACTACCACATTGATTATAAATCTTGAATAATCAAGTTCGATTCTAATTAAAATTCAATCCATGTTAAAAACTAATTTATAATCAAATCCAACTCGAAAATTATGTTTTTTGCTCCCTTAAGTGTCCAAATTCAAAATCTATATAAATAAGATCATAATATTATTTTTAGTTTTCTTCCATTTTAACACAAAAATATAAAAATTATTAATATATTAGTTAAAGATAGTCAAACCCATTTACAATCACATAAAGCATTCCATTTATCCTCTAATAAACAAATATCACATACAGTCCGGTTAGATTCTATAAAGCTCCTAATCATTGTCATTCATATAAAATATATTATTTATCCTCCAATAAATAAATACATTCGTAAGCAAAAATTTCTTTGTTTGCAATATATAAAATTATAAAACAAAAAAAATCTATACAAATAAAATGAAATTTAAACATATCAATTGTAGATTTAATTTCTAATTCAACCATCTGATTCTTTCCTTTCAAATATAATCTTGAAACTTAAAGAGCTTCGCGATGAATGCCTTGAATACTGTGGATCTCCTTGAATTTGATATGAAATAACGTCAATTTAAGGGCTTCGCGCCTTGATCTTGAATCAAACGTAAAAAATATATGAACTCCGTGAAGAATACCTTGAACACCATGGATCTCCTTGAATTTGCTTGAGAGAATTGCTAAATTCCTTTAAAATTTCTCTCATTTGCTGGAATTTGTGTTGTGTGTCAAATGGTCACCCCCTTTATATAGATGCTTGATATGAGACTTTCAGATTGACTTGAACTTCTTTGAGGGTTATCCATTTGATAAGATAATATCAAATATCAAGAGATAGTATCAAATATCAAGAGAGAATATCAAATTTCTTTGATTTGAATGGTCCATAGGCATAGACACTTTATCTTTAATACTTATCAATATTTGATTTGAGCAAAAAATAAATACTGGAGCATTAATTAAAATTAACTATTCATCTTTTGGAATTAAATTTAATAAATTCCAAGATAAATAGAAAATTTTAAATTAATAACTAGCATATTATTTATACATGCCACTCTCTAATTGGACAAAAATTAATATGTCTACAAATGCCCCAACTTCAAGACTTGGCGAAAGATGTGCCAATCATCCACGAAAGAAGCAAGGCTTGAAGTATTTGAGAAGTTTTCTTTTTCTCCCAATTTTCTTTTTCACGCATGTTTGCGACAAGAACATCTTCCACGCATTCCTCGAACTAATGATGCCTAATAAAAGGGTTAAGTCATAATATAATTCAAAGTAAATATCCATTTGAGGGGAGTGTCGCACACAATATATACTCATGTGGGCTAGGAGTAACATGCAGTTTAGGCTCATGCATCAAGGAGCATATATAACTTAAATAGACATTTTATACTCGTGTCCAAAAGTCCACTTGAATTTGGTTGACAATTTATACTCATGTTAAGGAGTTTACTTAAGTTTGACTTAATAAACAATTTACACTTTTAGCAAGGAGTACATGGGGAGAATTTGAATATTTAGATAGTTTATGCTCATACCTAGGGGCCATATTGAAAGCTTAAGGTCATATCAAGGAGCACATGGGGAGACTTTGAATATTTAGATAGTTTATGCTAGTATCTAGGAGTCTTATTAATAGTTTAAGCCCTTATCAAGGAGCATGTGGAATTTGAAGACTTGAAGATTTAAATATTTGATTTGGAGACTTAAAAATTTGAGTTTTGGATTTGGAGATTTAGAAACTTGAGCCTTGATTTGAATATTTGGAGACTTGAAGACATGATCTTGAATTTAGAGACTTAAAAGACTTCAGTATTGGACTTGGCACTTAGAACTTTGATCCTTGAATTAAAGTATTAGAGAATTGAGTCGTAGATTTTTGAGACTTGGAGACTTGAGAATTTTAGATAGCTTATACTCTTATCTGGGAGCATTATTGATAGGTTTGGCTCTTATCAAGGAGCATTTGTAATTTGAAGGTGAAAATTAATTGGCCCTAACATTTTCATCATCGTTAGCATCACTTGAATTTTCTTGTTCATCAAAATTCATGCTCATTTCAATATTATGTGGACAAGTTGCCAAATCTTCAAAAGTTTTTGGTTTAATTCATTGAAGTATGTAGCAAAGACTCCAATGCATTCCTTGGATACACATCTCAATTGCTGAAGCTTTTGACAATTAATCTTTGCAGTTAAGACTCAAATTTCTCCAGCGATTGATGTAGTCAATGACAGACTCTTCTCCCTATTGGCAAGAGTTGGTAAGTTCAATCATACTGACAGTCCTTGAAGTACTATAGAAGCAATTGAGAAACTCTTGTTCCAGCTACCCCCAACTATCAATGGAGCCTTCCTCCAAGTTAGTATACCAATCAAAAGCATTGCTCTTTAATGATCGAACAAACTGCTTGACCAAATGATCTCCATATATCCCAAAATTATTACAAGTCTTGATGAAATGAGCCACGTGTTGTTTTGGGTTGCCCTTGCCATCAAATTGATGAAACTTTGGGGGCCGGTAACCGATTAACATCTTTAAGTTGTTAATCTTTTGAATATATGCCTTGGAGTAAGTCATAGACAACTTAGAACTTTCAACAAGCTTGTCTTTGATAGTCCCCATGATAAACTCCTTCAATGGGTCGATGGGAATTAGTCTATCAGTCAAAACTTGTAGTTTTTTTGTTGCAGCCTCTTCATTTTTGACTGGTTGTCTCCTTGTAGATATTCGCTTTTGTCTTGAGCCTCAATTTGTTTCTCCACCATGCAGCTGCCATCAATATTGTCCAATTTACTCATCAATTTGGAGATTTGAAACTCTCGCTCTTGGACATACTTCGTGAGTCCTTCAACAGCCCTCGTGAAATTTGCAATTTGTTCTTCCAAGGTTGTAGCACTTGTCACCATTACCATTGCCATGCTCGAGGAATTTGATGTTGATTTGGGAATGGATGATGCGGATTCTTCTTTTGGGTCTCCACCATATTCTTTCATATTAATAAAATATGGCAATACCTTTTTCATAGCAAGCGAAGGGGCCTCTTCTAAAGATGATTGCAACTTCTTGGATATACTTTTTGTGATGACGCCAACACTTTTTGCTCCAGCATTCGAGGAATTTGAGGTAGTAATTTTCAATGTAATAGTCTTGTTGGTGGCCATTTGATAATTCAATTTTAATAAAGGAAAGAGATGAGAGGTAGAGATGTTCCCACTGGGCGTGCCAAAATTTGTAAACACAAATTTCTTTGTTTGCAATAAATAAAATTACAAAATAAGAAAAATCTAAATAAATAAAATGAAATTTAAACTTATCAATTGTGGATTTAATCTTTAATCTAATCCTCTTATTCTTTCCTTTCAAATATAATCTTGAAACTTGAAAAGCTCCATGAAGAATGTCTTGAACACCATGAATCTCCCTGAATTTGATTTGAAATAATGCCAATTCGAGGGCTTCGCACATTAATCTCAAATGAAAAGCCAAAAATATATGAGCTCAGCGAGAATGCCTTGATTGCTGTAGATCTCCTTGGATTTGCTTGAGAGAATTGTTGAATTCCTTCAAAGTTTCTCTCACTTGTTGGAATTTGTGTTATGTCTCCAATGGTCACCCTTTTTATACAGATGCTTGATGGGAGGCTTTCAAATTGACTTGAATTTCTTTGAGGGTTATCTCTTTGATAAGATAATATCAAGTATCTTTGATTTGATTAGTCTATAGGCATAGACACTTTATCTTTGATATATATCAATATTTGATTTGAGCAAAAAATAAATACTAGAGTATTAATTAAAATTAAATATTCATATTTTGGAATTAGATTTAATAAATTCCAAAATAAATAAAAAATTTTGAATTAATAACTAGCATATTTTTTTAAACATGTCACTCTCCAATTGGGCAAAAGTAGATATGTCTACAACATTAGATGTACTATCCAATTTATACTTGAATCAAATTCAACAAAAATTTATTTCTCAAGCCATAAACTCAAATTAAATAGATCTAACAATTGGACTTTAGATCAAAATATTATGAAATCTAATATATATAGTAAAATGATATTTAACCATATTTTATGTACATTTAATATGTAGCAATTATGTGGATAATAATTTTATCCCTTGTTGCAATGAAACATATCCTATCAATAGTTATCTTAATATTAATGTAAAAAATCTTATTAATTAATTTTTTGTAACTCTATATCTAATTGTGGTAAATACTCAACAAATATATGTATGAATATATTTTTCTATATTATTTTTTGTAACTCCCTATCATAATAGATAATTTTTGTAACTTCTTATTATATTGTTTAATAGTTTCTTCTGATGTTTTCTATTTACATTCTCAAATTCAAGTTTTTAATGCAGTTACGATGGACACATACACATACATACATATATATATATATATATTACCATGCATTACAAGTGTATTTTTTAATTAATTTAATTGACATGCCTTGCAACATATATATACTGCACATATAAATAGTTCATATATAGACTATTGTAATAATATAAAATTTATTATAATTTAATTTAAGAATTATATTATGTTACTTCATGAATTATCTCTTTTTTCATAATTAACCCTTTTAATTAAGTTGAATCACAATCAGGAAATTTCTTAATCTAAGCTAAAATTATCTAACAAAACTTTTTACTAAAAACAATCTAAACATTAAATTCACTATTTAATGATAAAAATTATTTGTTCTTCTATTTTCTCCATCTATAGAGATTATTTTGATGAGTTTTTATTTTTCTTAAAAATGCATGTCTTTATAATGTTTATATTTTTCTAATATTATTTGATTTTTATTGTTATAAACCAAGATAATTAAAAAAATTTGAAGTCCTAATTTAGTGATAAGTTAAAATATTTTATGTTTTACTAGATACATTTACTTTTTCTCACTATTTTGCTACTATAAAATAATGAAGCTCTTTCATGACATTGCTCCTCATTATTAAAATAAATAAATAAATAAGTTACTATAATTAATAAGTTAGTGGTTAACAATACATGCCACCTAACTTTTATATAGGCAAATATGAAAATTTAAGAGAAATGATTCAACTTCATGAACGTTTGTTCTAATAACATATACGTTCATATGAAATGTCTTATATTTAATTATTTCAATAATTAAATTATATTCAATACTTTTGTGTTATATCTAAAATATTCATACAAAAGTGTCAAGCATCTTAATTATAGTTGAAATTAAATAAAATAAAATTTCAAAATTTAAGTTATTGCGTGGTGCAATGCACGGGTTAAAAATTAGTTATCTTTACTTATTATTTTGCAAATGTAGAATTAGAATCTGTCTTATAAGATATCAAAAGTCATCTTGATTATTATCATAAAATAATATAATGTGTGCTTAATAATACCAACATTGCAAGAAAAACACTTTTTGTTGTGATTAAATATATACATATTTAATAAATAGTAATTAAGTGGAGGAAAAAGCTATCAACGACGCTTGTGCTACACTTTTCTAACGTAAGCATTGCAAACGAGGTAGAAGTATAACTACGCTTTTTAAATTGTGATAATTGACTTTTGCTACAAAGTTGTCCTCAATTACTACAAATTTAATATGTGGTAAAAAATAAGCAAGTACACCAACATCTTTCACCAGAATTGGAAAGTATAATATTTAGTAATAATTACTACACTTCTAAAAAATTATTAAAATTTAAATAATCTCCTACAACAATCAAATGTAGTAAATAGGACATATTGCTACAATTTCTAGGTGTAGTAAAAGTAAATTAATAATATATATTGCATCTTAGATTTTTATTATAATTTTTGAGTGTAGTAAAAGAAAATATTATATATATACATACATATATATATTTATATTTAATATATATATATATATTGGTTGATAGCTTATTACTATAATTTAGAGCTAGCAAAACAATAAAATACTTTTCATTTTCTCTTTCATAAAATATTGGTGCATTATTAATTAATTTATATTTACTTAGTTTTCTTTTTTTTATTTTATTTTAATACATTTTTAACATAATGAGGAATTTTATTGATGGTAATAGAATAAATTATATATTAAAAGATAAAACATCTCAAAAATTATTAAGCCGGATTGATTGTAATTTTTTATTTTCATTCTCTATTTTCACCATTTTCAAATGCATTTTCATCATTTTCAAATGCATTTTCATCTTATCATTATTTTGCGTGTGATAAATGAAAATGTGATCGGAGGTATTGTAAAAGTTTTAAAAAAAAGATAATGTTTTAATTAGCATAATAGTGTTAAATATTTTAATATAATAGTATTAGTTATTATTGTTTACTTGATTTTGAAGTCACTTTTTTCTTTCTGTTCCATGAAGCAAATTATATTGGGATAAAAAAGTATTAATAAATTTAAAGTAGGTCCCATTATCTTGAGAAGATAGAAAAGGAAATAATTATTTAATAAGTTCGTGATTTATGATGTGACAAAATATACTGTTAAATTAGTAGGTAACACAAAATTTAAAATGATAGATATAGATATGAAAATGAAAACAGATGGTTGCTTCATTGAAAATGCTATAAACAATTGCATTTTCTATTTTGACATAGTGTAGAATTAAAAAAAAAGGGTCAATTACATCAAGCTCCACTGAAGTTTGGTGTAATTACTAAATTTTTTTTGTTGTTTTGAAAATTACATTTACCCCCTTGAACTTTGTCACCGTCCAACATTTCACCCCAACCATTAACGACCGTTCAAAAATTTGGGTGAAATTCCAGAAATGCCCTTAGGGCCACTGACTTCATTTTTGACACGATTTGACTTTTCTTAGTGGACAAAAACACCCTTAGGGGTGGTATTATAATATTTTTGAATTTGATAAGGATTCATTTGTTATTATTAGTTTGTTTGAGGACTTAATTGTAATAAAACAGAGGAAAAAAATAGTGTAGCCATTTTATATCCATTGCTTATGTTGCCTATATACACACACTCATTTTTCTTTGATTTTCTTGCTCAAATAATATGGTTTCATCATGGAGCACATCTTCTAGTAAATTAGAGGCATTGAAATATAGAAAAGAGAGATGCAAAAGGCAAAATTGTGGGAAGAAAACATCAATTATGTTGTTCGAGACTAGCAATACCGGAAAGGCTTTTTTATTGTTGTGTGGACCATGGTTTCTCACATTGGTGTCTACTATTGAAGAAGATGAAAATCAAGGTTGTGATCATGGTCCGGGAGGAGTTTACGAAGATTTTGAAGCTACTAGTTCGTTGCAAAGGCAATCTACCAATCATTTAGGTTTGAAGAATGAAAATCTATTGTATAAGCTTCTTGTAATAAATATGCTGCTTTTTAGCTTGTCCTTGGTAGGCCAAATTATCAAAATGTTAATGAATTAGGTATCAAATGTAATGTCAATTGTCTTTCAAAATGTTATTGAATACGATATGTATTTCATTCCAATTGTAATGTCATGCTTTGCTCCATTGCATCAAGTAAAACCAACTATTTTAAAAAATAAGCCAATAAGTTGAACCAATATATAATTGTAAATCATCCAAATAATGATTCATGCTTCCATTAAATACAAAAAAAAATAGCTTATATAATTTGTTCACCTAACAATAAAAAATAATCCAATTAGCCCAACCAATATCCATCCAATGAAAATGCACCTAATATCCACCCAACCAATATCTATTTAAGCATGATCCATCCAATCACCAAAAGATGATCTAAAAGTAAGCCAACAACCTTCCAGAATCCATCCATTCATCAAAATACATTAATCAGAAAATGAAAAGTCAATGTAATTGTATCCATTCTGGTAAAAAATAAGCAAAATCACATTTGAGGGCATGGATACTCCCACTCCACATCTTTATTTGCAGGTATGCTTTATTGTCTAGCAGCTTCAGTTGGAGAAATTTTGGAGGACGCAGTAGGTGCAACAAGTTCATCTTCCCAGATATTTTGGTTAAGCAAATACAACTTCCATATGTTCTGTTTGAACAGGTGCAACTTCCATATGTTTTCCCAATGCTGGTGTAGCCTTCCCAATATTGTTGCTCTTTCTTGTTCCCTCATTTGTTTTCTTTTTCTTTTGCAGTGTAGGGGGTGACATCGAAGAATCCTTTTTTGGTCATCCCCTTTTCTCAACTGGCACAGGAGTTTGAGATGTTGTTTTAGGCACCAAGACAACCATGGGTTGTTGTGGTTGTGATGCAACACCTTCAACAGGTTTAGCAACTTCAGGAATAGAGCTAGCAACTTCTTCACCAACTTTTGATGCAGCAACAAGTTCAGGAACATAGTTAGCAGATTCAACACCTTTTGAGCCTCAACTTCAAAATGTTTAGCTGGACTCTTGCTAATTTGCTGAAAAACATAAAGTGAAAGAAAGTAAAGAAATGTATAATTAGAGCAATGCAAATATGTTTGAAACTAATAAGATGTTTTGCCAAACCTCATTTCTTCTCTTACTCCTCATTTCCCTTTCTAGACTACTTGCAATAGTCTTTTGGCTCTGGCTTCTGCCTCTCCTTCCTTTTTTCTTCCTTCCATCCCCCTTGCCCCTTTGATGAGCATCTAAAACTGGCTCAAGTTCACCAAGTTGATTGACCTGTGAAAATTTCAATTCGATGCATTATGTATTTTAACTTTAAATTAGGAAAAAGTAAAAAACAAAATTTAAGTTTGTTACCTCACTTATGCTCTGGTTTTTACTCCATTTTCCCTTCCCTCTTTTACTTTGGTTGGTTCCCTTATTTACTCTTCCACTAACCTAAAACATCAAATAGAGCAACAATAAGTCAAATAATTAGAGATAGCAAAACAAATTATCATACTTAGTAAACAAATAATTATAGATAGAATTGAAAACATATAAATTAGCTCACCTTATTCTTGCTCAAACTTTGAGAGACATTATGTGGTTGCATTTTGTAGGTCCTATGATTATGACATTGTCCATTGCACTTCTTGCATCTCAAAATGCGTGACCTCTTCACAACAACTGGTTCACCCAACTCTTTCCTCCTACTTTTCTTTCATCTTCCTGGCAACCTTTTTTTCAAAAGGGGTTGTAGGTCTTTAGGGGTTACATCCATATCTTTAGGCCAAAAGCTAGGGTCAGTGATGGGATGAATCACATGTCTATAGGCTTTCATGTACTTCTCCTTAGAAAACCTAGTGTCAACATAATTCTCTATCCTTTCTCTTCTAGAAGCTATGGCAAGTGCACAATGCTTGTAGGGTATGCCACTAATCTCCCACCTTTCACAATCACAAGTCCTCATCTGCAAATTAACTAGAGGAGTTTCCATCTTTATCTTCATGAAGATCACATTGCAACCTAACTACACTTCCCACATTTTTTAAACACAACATCTTACAGTATGATGGTAGAAAAGCATAGGACTAAGAATGACTGCCCTCTATCTCCTCAAGAGCTTTCTTCTTTACCTTATAAATCTACATATATGGAGGATTCGCTCCATATTTTTGCATCTCACTCCTAATTCCTCTAGTCTTCATGCAAGGGTTTTCTCTCAAAACTAAAACCAATTTTCAAGCTATGCACTTAGCAGTAGCCTCCTTAGTATAATCAACCCTTACACATGTGTATGTGCTATTATATGTTTTTATTTGAAAACTCACCCCATCACCCAACAAAGATGTATGTTCTCCAAGGACAATGTTTTCCAGCACAGTGACAAGTAACCCTAGAGGTTTCATTTTTTACTCTTACTCTCTTAAACCCTTCTTGAATTACAAAATCTCTTAAAAAAATCCCTAAAAGCATGCACATCAGTAAACATCATTCATTTTTTTAAACCAATTTTTTGACCACAATCTTTAGGAAATTGTATAGCATTTCTAATCAAACACTCTTTCACTTGATTATCTACAAATTCCTCATCACTTGAATGATGAGTTTCACAATGTTCATTTGGGCTACAACCAGAAAGCTCATCACTATTACTATCTTCTGATACTAAACTTATGCTAACCTCATCTCCTTCTTCACTATTAGGTGTGTACAATGACTCTGAGCTACTTTTATTCCCATCTACAGCCTTTTTTCCCATAGTTTCAATCCTATCCCATGCCTAGTTTTCTCTGCTCTCTTATCCTCTTCACCCTAACTCTGATTGTCACTTCTCTCACACTCCTCACCCTCCTCGCCTTCACTTTGATCCCCTCACTCTCCTTGCCCTCCTCTAACACCAACTCCCTTAGCCTCACCAAGAGCACAATCAACACAATCAACATAAGCATCAATTTTATTTGAATTCATATTCCTAGAAAATATAGTTATAACATCTTGATCATCTAAGACTTGCATAACATCACCACTGCCACTTACACTACAACTAATTGATAAAAAGACCTTACCAATTTGATGTGCCTCTTTTATATAATCTATGAGATCACATAAGCTGTATCTATTAGGATCAACATCCTTGATCTATTTTTTCTTGCCCAAGTAGTGTATAACAAGTGCATACACTTGCTCAGCCATACCTATTTCAACATAAACTACATAAAATAAGCAAAGGCATTTAATAATACAAATATAGCAGTAACATATTAATTTACCTGAGCCAAAACATTTTCTGATTGTCATGAGAAAGTCTCATATATGGTTTTAGAATGAGGCTAAATTAGTTACTGACTCTTGGAGGCTTTTAACAAACTGATACACCTAAAAAAGACAATCACCGAGTAAATTAAGGGTTGTTGGAGCATTTTTTCACATAAATTTCAGATTTTTACAATATATCATCACAAAAACATCAAATACAATAGAGTTATAGAAACTAAAAGTTAGGGTTTGTAAGGTTTTTAACAAAACTACAAGCATACCTTAAAAAATGCATAAATCAATGATATTAACACCAAAACATGTATATAAATTACGATCATACACTATGGTCGTACACTAAAGAGAATATAATCACAAAACCCAAACACAAACAACCCATTCCACCACCAAAAGTAGAAAAAGTTTTATTTTACACTATCTCCGATGAAATGTACCAAGAAAACCGAAAGAATTGAACAATTTTTCTATTTTCATACAACCCACTACAAGGAGTTTCAGTTTCTTACCTTTTATGAACCAAATCGCACTGTATTTTTAAAGCTGCACAACCAACAGTTGTCATAGGATGTGAAAACACCACAATCGCTGACTTGTATGGATGAAAACGATCAGATTTTGCAAGGGAGAAGAACGGTTTGCTTCATGGTCCAAGGTTTTCTTTTCGACTTCTGAGAGAGGAGAATGTGAGTGCAAAAATTAAATATGAAACTTTTTTTGTTTTTGTTTTTGTTTTTGTTTTTTGTTTCATTCACTTACCAGACACATGGGCAAATTTGTCCTCACATATTTTGCTTATTTTTCATTATTTTTTATTTTTTAATTTTTCACATCTGGGCATTTTGGTCATTACACACTTTCCGCCAGCTTTACATTTTTGTTTGAAAGTTCAGGGGATAAATGTAATTTTCAAAACAAAGAGGATTTCTTGGTAATTATACCAAACCTCATGGGGGGTGGATGTAATTTATCCTTTAAAAAATATTATTTTAGAACACAACCAATCAAAGCCATAGCATCTCAAATATATTTGTTCTTTTTTCAAATATCAAATGCTTTAAGCGGGGGTTAATCATGAACCTAAACATGATATCAAGCATAAAAATAAAAAATTATATAGGGTAAGTTTAATGTCTATTGCAATGGTGTTCAATGTGTGAGGGTGGATAACTCCTTATTTAACTCATTCATAATTCCTAGCATGATCAATACATTGTGTGACTAACAAAATTCCATTGTAGCCCTTAGTACTTGTGTGTATGTTTTGAGGTTCACTCTTTGGTAGTGCATCTATTCAATTCTCCAAATGGTGTTGATGTTCCCAAATTTTCCGTATCAAACTTCAATCTTTTTGTATGTTCCAGCTTTGCTCTTATTTGGCCTTCATTTTTAAGTTTGTTCCCACCAACAATCAGCAATGCAACAGTATAAATGGTCAATAGCCTTGTGTACATTATTTTAGCATGTTCTATTTAGTAGGTTCTGACAAGTTTTGTATACATTTGGTCCTTATCCTTCTACGTAAGGATCCAATTTCAAATTTGTAGCATTTTGCATCCAACATCTAGCACCCAGTGTTGTGTGTAAACATTCTTCCCATGGTGGTTTTTAGTGAGTTTGATCAGCTTGCAGATTTTTAGTTACATAGGAACTTGAACTTGTATGAAGATTCTTAGTCTGTGCACCCCAATCAGTTTTCAACTCTTTGCAGCAACATTTTTCTTGTTCCAATTTTTTGAGCTATGAGGATATCCTATCAACCAAAGAGAAATTGGGGAGGGAAGGTGAAGATAAATTTTATTTAATTTTTTAACAATGTCTTGTGGACCTATCTTTATCTTTACTGTATATATCCACTTCCTCAAATCCTTTCTCTGGCAATGCAATGATTTCCCATTCTTTTTCAAACCATTTGAAGGTCTCAAAACTAACTCCTGTCAATTTGAACCCTCCTACACCAACTTTATTTAAAGATCTATACAAATTGGTAGCAAGTGTTTTGAGCATAGTCTGCTCAGTAATTTAGTAATGATAATCAACTCAGCATAACTATGTTTAGCATTTTAAACATACCCATCCCAATTAAGCATTGTATATTCAACAAAGCATCAGTCACCATAAGCAATTTGGCAAACTCATTTAGCAATCAATTAAATAAAAAGAGCCCTCTTTAGAAAATCCATCCAAAAATAACCTCCATAGTTCATACATAAAAATCCCAACAATATTCAATCTTTACTCATTTTACCAGTATCTCAGCAATTCAACTGAATTTCAATTAATACAAGTGCACTCAGCACCTTCAAATAGATTAGAATTGTCACACATACTCATCTTCATATGAATAGAAACTTAGTAGTCATGATTGTTCTTAGTTTTAGAAATTGGGCTCACCATTTGTGTCAAGAAATTACTTAGTTCAAGCTATAGCGCACATTTCTTTGTCTGCAAAACTAAAATTACAAGACAAGAAAAATTATAGAAATAAAAAATAAAATTGAAATTTATCAATTATAGATTCAATCTTTAATCTAATCCTCTTATTTTTCCTTTCCAAAGATGACCTTGAATTTTGATGAGCTCAGCAATAAATGTCTTGAACACCGTGGATTTTCTTGAACTTGATTTGAAATAACGCCAATTTGAGGACGTCACACCTTAATCTCGAATCAAACACCAGGATTTAATGGGCTCCATGATAAATACCTAGAACACCGTGGATCTCTTCGAATTTGATTTGAGAAAATAATGTCAATTCGAGGACTTCGCACTTTAATCTTGAATCAAACGTTAGGATTTAATGAGAACTACGATAAATACCTTAAACACCATGGATCTCTTCGAATTTGATTTGAGGAAAATAACATCAATTCAAGGATTTCGCACCATAATCTCAAATCAAATGCCAAAATATATGAGCTCCATGAAGAATGCTTTGAACACCATGGATCTCCTTAAATTTGATTTAAGAAAAATAACGCCAATTCGAAAGCTTTGCACTGTAATATCTAATCAAATGCCAAAATATACGAGCTCCATGCAGATCATCTTGAACGCCATGGATCTCCTTGAATCTACTTGAGAGAATTGTTGAACTTCTTCAAAATATCTCTTGCTTGCTATGGCTTGTCACTACAAAAAATAAGTATATTAATTGGGGTTATTTAGTGAGGGTTATAATGAACCCTATAATTGTTTTATTTTGTGAAGATTTTGTAACCACCACAAGTTAATAATAAATAATAAGAGTCCTGAGTATTTAGTGGGAGGTTAACCCCTCAATGATTATGTTCATATTTTTTAAAATTTATTTACTTTTAAAGAAGAAATGAATCGTCATTGTCATAAAATTTTGTTCGCATTGTGAAACCAACTGCTCTTTTGATCTATTGTGCAACCCCAGCACTGGCTGTTGTTTCTCCACCATTGTGTTGCCAACTCCAGTGAGAGAAAGGTACCAGTCTGTTTTGCCACATTTTTTTAAATGATAGGGTTTTCAATTATATTCCTGTTGCCATATTTTGGAATTTATATTACCTCTAATTCATGAAGAGCTTTTTGAAATAAATTGGAAATTTGTTGTTCTGATCAAAAGATGGGATTTTAATTTTGACTAAATGGTTTAATATAAAGTTATTTAACTGGACAATTGTTATGCTTTCATCAGACTTTAGAATTGAGAAAATCAATTCACTAATATAGTTTTGAAAAAGTTTAGTCAATTATTCTCCATTGAAATTCCTCCATCGAGTGTTGTTTTGATTTAGACAAGGAAAGAAATAGATGAGGTATTTCATGCTGGTTCTTCTATTCGAACGAAAACTAATGGCTCTCCAGAAACTAGCTAGCCATGTTGCTGATGAAGGAGACAACTGAAAATCACCTATAAGTAAGCATATTTGCATATGTTATAACTTAGTGCCTTAGAATTTGTGATTTCCAATAAACTATGAACTAAATTTTGCTTAGAAAGAGAGAGAATAGGGGTTGGGGTGGGGTGGGGGGTTTTATTACTTACACCTTCTTCATTGCAAGTATGCTGATTGCTTTTTAGGAGGGATGCTATATAAGAGTTGTACCTCGAAGCATTCTAAATCTATAGGGGATTTGATACACCAAATTAGTAGCTTTCTCTAATCCTTTCTATGATTTTTTCGAAACCTAAAAATCAATCAACATCTAGTAAAATCAGCAAGGGAAGTTCCATATGGGCCTACCAGGTTGGGAAAACGAAGCCGCACAATTGTAGATTAGGCAAATTTCTTGTGAAATTAATTTGTCCAAACTCAAGTAACAAACAATATTTTTAACTTCTCGTTTGTCGTTGGTTTTAAGTTGTATAATGTGCAACTCATACATTGTTTCAAGTTTGAGGAAAACTGTCAATGGGACAATATCAATGAAGCTCTCAAAGAGGTGCCAATTATTATCAAAGTAATTTTAGTTTGATTTTAGTCCATTTCCATTTATTTTTCATTTCTTTCTATTCAATTTTCTGCATATGGGTGTACCAGATGATCTGACCAAATATATGCATATTTGATTTCCAGATTTTCTTCCATGGCGAAAGAGGTTGTTTCAACTATAGTGTTGGAGTAGAAAATTATTTACTTATCTTAAAATTCCATTTTCTATTGTTGGTAGAAAAAAAAATGTGTATGCACGTGGATGATATCATTATACATATGGAGAACTAGAGATATTTTTGTTAAAAAAATTAGAAGAAAAAATTGAACGCCATCATATTTTAATATATCAAACTTCATATCTGGGTATCATTAAGATATGATGTGTTATCTATTGCAGTATGAAAATAGTAATATGAGAGTAATGGCATGGTACTACTTGAGCATAGAACATGTTTTATTCAAGTTGTTATGTTTAATTGTATGATTGTGCTTGTGATTTGCTTATTTTAGTGCCAAACTTCTAGTTATTTATCCCCCAAAGAGTATAGGTGCCAAATCTATCATTTTACAGTTGGGAAAAATGCCCCTAATCTCTCGTATTAGGTAGCGTTCATTTTGGCATACCTACTTGCATTGTTATAGATGTTAGATTATTTTCGGACAATTTTCGTATGTATTGCTTGATACTTTTGGAGAGTTTCATAATTCAAATGTACATATAGGTTGAATTTGCATTTTTAATCCATCACCAGAATTTCGAATCTGTAGTGTTTAAATGGTTACTCAATTTATATCCAATATAAGGTGTTGGATAATGTTATCTAATGCTCCACTAACTAGCACTTTGCTTTATGGTTGATGTATGATACCGCTTTTAATGCATGCGTTACCCTTAGTGTGATTAACATCTTATGTTTTGATCTTCTAAAATACTTATTTACTTTTCTTTCCTCACATGATGCAGTTAGTCAACATAAACCTCTTATATCTTTAATAGGAAGATCTTCAAGTGCTAGCAACCAAAATCATATTGAAGCTCATAACTAGCAACTTATTTGTAGTGTTTGTTGTCAAACGCTAAGTAGTTTGGTAGTAATTAGAATTGACATTTAAATTTACATGTGAGACTAACTTGTATATTTGTTTTAATTCTTTGCTAATTTTAGCATTGTTGTTGTTGAGAATGTTGGGGTATCTGAGAATTAATTCTATGAAATTAAGTTTAGAAATCAATTGATCATGTTGACTTTGAGAATATAGTTTTATTTGTAGCTAAATAAAATGGTAGTTATATGAAATGCATCTAGGGGTATGGAAAATTAACCAAAAATTAGTTTAAGAAAATATTGCAGGGGTTGTAAACCCTACTACAATGAACTTATTTTCTTATTCAAATAGTGCATTTTAATAATAGTGGGCATTTAATTATACAAAATATTACTTTTTAATAACAATGGGGGTTTTAAACCCCCTGCAAAATATAAAAATAACCCCTGCAGATTCACTTTATCTTTTTTAATTGATACACACGCACGCACATCAAGAGCTCGTTTGGGTTCAAACTCCGGACCTCCCACATTATATTAGAGACTTATACCACTGGTCTACAGGTCACTTGGCCCCTATAAATTCACTTATTTATTAGCGGGGGTTGTAATGGGGGTTGCTCCAAAACCCCCACTAGGAATTAGCAAGACATCTAATTGCGGGGGTTTGGTGAACCCCTACTAAAGGAATTAGCGGAGGTTAAAAACCCCCGCTACATTTAATTTTAACCCCTGTTAAATTTATGGTTTTTTATAGTGTGTTGTTGTTATGTGGAAAGAGTTTTGATCACCCCTTTATATAGATGTTTAATGAGATATTCCCATATGAACTTGAATTTCTTTTATAGTTATATTTTTGATAAGACAATATCAAATATCTTTGATTTGATTGGTCCCTAAATATAGATGTGCCACATGTTGCAACTTGGTTAGCCCAAGATTGCCAGTCAGCACGACTTGATTTAATTGGCTGGGATACTTCATCTTGAGACTTATTGATATTTGATTTGTGCCCAAAATAAATACTAGGTTATTAATTAAAATTAAATTTAATAAATTCCAAGATATAAATAGAAAATTCTAAATTAATAACTAGCATATTACGTGTACCGCTTTTCAATTGGCCAAAATTAATATGTTTACAAAAGCCCTCACTTCAAGGCTTGCCAAAAGATATGCCATTCATCCACCAAGAGGCAAAGTTTGAAGTATTTGAGAATTTTTTTCTTTTCTCTCCATATTTTCACATATGTCTATGACAAAAACATCCTCCAAACATTCATTGAGCTACAGTGCCCTTCTCATCAAGAACTATAGTATCTTTAAGGGATCTTCATAAACTTTGTGTATTACCGATACATGGGGATTTTTATGATGAAGTCTTCTCATCTGCCTACATACCCAATAAAGAGATCAAGTTATAAAATTGTTAAATATAAACATCTTTTTGAGGGAGGTGCCATACACAGTTTATACTTATGCGGGCTAGGAGTAACATGTAGCTTAGGTTCATACGTCAAGGAGCATATTTAAAGTAGGTAGACATTTTATACTCATATCAAGGAGTCCACTTGAGTTTGACTTAGTAGATAGTTTACACTCTTATCAAGGCATGAGGTGACTTTCACATAAAGATTTATACTCATATCTAAGAGCATTATTGATAATTTAGTTTCTTATTAAGGAGTACATAGGGAGACTTGAACTTAAAGATTTAGATAGTTTATGCTCGTATCTAGGAGTATATTTATAGTTTAAGCTCTTATGAAGGAGCACATGGGAACACTTTAATTTAAAGATTTCAGATAGTTTATGCTCTTATCTAGAAGCATTATACACAGTTTAGCTTTTATCAAGAACACATGGGAAGACTTTAATTTAAAGATTTCAGATAGTTTACGCTATTATCTAGGAGCATTATACTAGTTTATCTTCTTATTAAGGAGCAATTAGAATTTGAAGACTTGAGGTTCAGACTAGAAGATTTTGAGAATTGAGTCTTTGATTTGGAGACTTGAAGACTTGAGTCTTGGACTTGAAGACTTAGAGATTTGAGCCTTGATTTGAAGACTTTAAGGCTTGAGTCTTGGATTTAGAGACTTGAAGACTTAACTCTTGAATTTCAAGACTTAGAGACTTGAGTCATGGACTTGAAGACTTTAAGACTTGGAGACTTGAACTTTTAATTTGAAGACTTGAATCGTGGATTTAAACACTTGGAGACTTTAGTCTTGAGTTTGAATAGTTAGATACATGAGTTTTTGATTTGGAGACTTGAATCTTAAAGACTTGGAGACTTAAGTCACATATTTGGAGACTTGAAGACTTGAGTCATGGATTTGGAGACTTGGAGTATTGAATATTGGATTTGGAGACTTTAACTTGAGAATTTTAGACAGTTAATGCTCTTATTTGGGAGTATTATTGATTGTTTAAGATCTTATCAAATAGCATTTGTAATTTGAAGAAAATTAATTGCCCCCAACATCTTCATCATCATCGACATCACTTAAGTCTTCTAGTTCATCAAAATTTATGCTCATTTCAATATTATGCGCACCAGTTGCCAAATTTTCAAAAGTTTTTGTTTTGATTCCTTGAAGTATATATCAAAGACTCCAATATATTCCTTGGATACACATCTCAATGACTAAAGCCTCCACTAATTGATCTTTGCAATCAAGACTCAAATTTATCTAGCAATTGTTATAGTCAGTGACAGCTTCTCCTTTAGACTGGTTAGAGTTGGTGAGTTCAATCATGCTGACTATCTTTCAAGTGTTGTAGAAATGATTGAGGAACTCTTGTTTTAGTTGCCCCCAACTAACGGTGGAGCCTACCTCCAATTATACTAATTAAAAGTATTACCCATTAATAATCGAACAAATTGCTTAACCAAATGATCTCCATATATCTGAGCATTATTATAGGTCATGATGAAATGAACCACGTGTTGCTTTAGGTTGCCCTTACCATCAAATTATTGAAACTTCAAGGGTTGGTATCGAATTGGCATCTTCAAATCATCAATCATTTGAGTATAAAGCTTAGAGTAGGTAATAAATGAATTAGAACTTTCCACAAGCTTGTCTTTGATAGTCCCCATGATAAACTCCTTCTATAGGTCGATTGAAATTAGGTTATCAATGGAAACTTGTAGTTTTTTTGTTGCAATCTCTTTATTTTTAGCTGATTGTCTCTTTGTAGATATTTTGCCTTCATCATGAATCTCAACTTGTTCTCCTACCATGCAACTGGCATCATCATTATTTATTTTGTTCATCAGCTTAGTGATTTGAGAGTTTTGCTCTTGGACAAGCTTCGTAAGTCCTTCAATGGCACTCGTCAAATTTGCAATTTGTTCCTCCAAGGTTGTAGCACTTGTCACCATCACCGGCGCCATACTTGAGAAACTTAATGTTGATGATGTTAATTCCTCCGTTGAGTCTTCTCTATCTTCATTCATATCAATAACATACGGAAAAAGAGCAACATCTGAATATAATTGCAACTTTTTGGACATACTTATTATGATGATGCCAACACTTTTTGTTCCAACACTTGAGTAACTTGAGGTAGTAATTTTCAATGTTGTGGTCTTGTGGGTGGCCATTTGACACTTCAATTTTGATGAAAGGAAGAGATAAGAACTAGAGATAGTCCCACTGAGTGTGCAAACGAAACTACAATTATAAGACAAGAAAAATCGTACAAATAAAATGATATTGAAATTTATCAATTGTGGCTTTAGTCTCTAATCTAATCCTTTGATTCTTCCCTTCTAAATATGATCTTAAAATTTGATGAGCTCCGCGATGAATGCTTTAAACACCATGGATCTCCTTAAACTTGATTTGAAATAACACTAATTTGAGGGTTTCGTAACTTAATCTCAAATCAAATGCTGGGATTTAATGAGCTTTGTGAAAAATACCTTGAACATTGTGAATCCCCTTGAATTTGATTTGAGAAAAATAACACCAATTCAAGGGCTTCACACCTCTTGAATTAAATGCCAAAATATATGAGCTCCGCGAAAAACACCATGAACGCGGTGGATCTTCTTAAATTTCATTTGAAGAAAATAACACCAATTTGAGGACTTGGTACCGTAACCTCGAATCAAACACTATTTAAACATCATGAATCTCCTTGAATCTGCTTGGGAGAATTGTTGAACTCCATCAAAGTTTCTCTCGTTTGCTGTGGCTTGTGTTGTTGTTGTCATGTAGAATGAGCTTTCATCACCCATTTATATAGATATTTAGTGGGAGACTCCCAAATGAACTTGAACTTCTTTAATAATTATCTCTTTAATAAGATAGTATCAAATATCAAGAGATAATATTAAATAGTTTTGATTTCGTTGGTCTACAAATATAGATATGCCATATGTCACAACACGGTTAGCCCGAGATTGCCAAACTACATGACTTGATTCAATTGTCTGGGACACTTCATCTTCACACTTGTTGATATTTTATTTGTACCCAAACTAAATACTAGGTTATTATTAAAATTAACTATTTATCTTTTAAAATTAAATTTAATAAATTCCAAAACATAAATAGAAAATTCCAAATTAATAACTAGCATATTATTGTACACGTATCAATTTTCAATTGGCCAAACTTAATATGACTACACAAGCATCTTGGGAAATATTGCTATCCTCAATGATTGTGAACCTAAAAACCAATTAGTTAATCCTCTAACTCGTTCTATACTATAAGCAAAAACTTAAACCATTAAAGAAATAATCCATTTGTCACAATAAAACTACCATAATCAAACATTATTGTTGAAGACATATTCAATTATTCATAGCCAAGCATAATTCCCCAAATTCTAAAATTGAGACATATAGGTAGGAATAAAGCAAAAACTAAAATAGAATGAGAAAATAATAATCTAGCAATTACTAATACACTAAGAACACAAGTAATCAACAATAACATCAACCTCACTGAGGGCTTTTGTAGTCCTGAATGCTTTTTCCACCATTTCTGAAGATTTTAATCATAGAAAAATCCTAGATCTAAAACTTAGTAGTTAGCTCTCTATTTGCTTGAACATTTTCATGAACTTTTGCTAGAACAATGGCACCTCACGGCTACTCAATAATGATGCAACTTTCTCATACTAAAGCATTAATAAGAAGATTTAGTTCAATAGAATGATCTACTTGATAACAAGCATTTAAAAGAGAAAGAGAGAGAGAGAGAGAGAGAGATAAAAGAAATATATTTGGTATTCGCAAGAAGAGAAATGAGTACCTTTGGTGCAAGAGCCTTACAATGCCCACAACTATTTGGAAAAAGAAAAAAGTGAGAAAAAAGAGAAGGAAAATGATTGTGACATGCCAATAGAGCATTTGATGCAAGATGCAAAGCTTTTGAAGTTTTTATAATTGGATCCTAGTGCCTTACTTGCTTACAAGTGGTATTAGAGGCTAGATCATGCTTAAATTTAGATTTTCTTTAGATAATTGATTCATGTGATGGATTTATCTAAATCATAAAATTCTCGATTCTATGATATTGGAGTGTTTGGTTGATGTTCTGTGTGGCCCCTTGATTGATGAGTTGAAAGCATGCTATTATATGTTTTAAGTGTTGATTCATGTTTTAGTATGTTTCAATTCATAGTGATAACTGTTGAATGTTGATTTAGCATTTATTGATGTTATATCATGTTGTTATTTGATCAAAAGAGTTTTGGTCATTTTTGGATCCAATTTGATTGGAGTTATATTGGAGATTTTGAAGAATATGATTTTATCTTTTTCTAATTTTTGAAGGCATGATTGAGCACTTGAATTTCCTTTTTTAAAAGAGGTTTCGAATCCGGAAATTCATCTATAATGTGTGTTTTAATGTTGGGAACATGTGCTAAAATTATTGGTGCATGAAAGTTGAGTGGAAAGATGGCTTGACACACTTTGAAGCCCCAAAACATAGGCTGCTGAGCGTTGTCGGGTGCTGGCTGGGCCTTGTGCGCAGCCTGCCCAGCTGTGCACCCAGGCTGGGCGACAGTCCCAATTTTGGGGTTTTGGTGAGTCTTGAGCCTATTTTCCAACTCCTTTTGTGCTTGAAATATTTTTGCACCACACATAATAAATGCACAAATGTTATGCAAGTTTATGCTTTTGAAAATTAGTTAAAGTTAACCCTCCAATTATGGCACAAATGTTATGCTTGTTCAATTATTTATTTCTGAGATAAGCATTTAATTGTTAGAATTAATTGTTAATTTTAGATTTGTTTATTGTTCATTTAATTGTTGAATGGATGATGAATAAATGGGGATGATCATAAGCCTTTAATATTAATTTTATTTGTTTCAATTTGTTGAAATGGGTTGTATTAAATTAAGCTTTGCATGCCTCTTATTTCTACCTTGTAAAAGTTATGAGAGTAGAATCACTAGGAGTGAGGAATTCTATTCATGTAATTGTTGCATGGAGCAATGGAGACCATTGGAGGCATGGAGACTTTTGAATACTCATGAATGTATGGGATACACTCATGTAATAGCTAGATTTAATCAACCCACCTAAAATCAACTAGGTGGTACACCTATGGCTCTAAGTGCACCACTTGGTTAAGCTCATGGTCATCCCACCCGAGGAGCATGCTAGGCGCATTTATTTATTTACACTTTCCATATCCTATTAATGTATGAGATGCATGTTTAGGATATAGAAAACCTAAATAAGAAAATAAAATGATGAGATCTTTGCAAGCAAAATCTCTCCACTTAGAATGTCTAAGTGTTTTTCTACTATTAAGTCAAAATGGATACAAATTAAAAGAGTTTTAATTAATCCAAGCTTTCTACCAATAGTATGTGGCATAATGATGCTACCACCTTTGTATGATATATATCCAGTTACGGGGGTCATACTTAGGTGGAAAGTTGTGCCCATATGCTTTGCATGAGATGCACCTCTAACTTAACGCTGAGTAATATAGAGGTCGTCTATTAGGAGCTCTACATGAAATGGTGAGGCAAAATATATCAAGAATTGCATGAGATGCAATTAGCAAATGTTGCTTACCTTTGGATTGCTAGTGGATATACATTTGGTTACGGGGGTCTATTTGCAAGTCATTAGGATCTTAATTCTCACTAAGAAATATGATTTCCCGAATTCTTTTAGGGGATGAAGAATTTGATAAAATAATGGGAGAAAAACATGCTTAAAAGACCATAAAACATGTTTTTAATGTCAAACTCAATCAAATGCTTATACCCTTTTTTCACCTCTTGTAGATTTTTGAAATCTTCTATCAAAATGCTAAGAATCCACTCGCATCAATTTTGGAAACCAATAAACTCACCGGGCTAAACTTCCAAGATTGGTTAAGAAACCTTAAAATTATTCTTGACTCTGCAAAGCAGACTTACATCCATGATCAAAGTCCCATAGACACACTTGGTGATGACGCCACCGACGCACAACATGAAATATTCACAAAATTTGTAGATGATGATCTACAAGTGAGGTGTGTCATGATGGCATCCATGTCGAACAGCTCCAAAAGACTCATGAGCACATGAAACATGCTCAAGAGATCTATGTACACTTACAAGAGTTGTATGGTGTACAAAGAAGACACGAAAGGTTCGCTTTGTACAAGGATGAGTAAAGGGTATAATGTCCATGATCACGACCTCAAGATGATAGGACTCATCAAGAAGCTTGGATAGTTAGATGTGATCATGGACAACGACCTTTTACATGGATTTGATCCTACAATCATTGCCACCATCATATGATCAATTTGTTATGAACTTCAATATGTACAAGCAAGATGTTACGATTAACGAATTGATCAATATGCTTGTTACCACAAAGGCGACTATAAGAAAGGAGAAGCTCCTTATGCTTGCATCCTTTCCCAAGTCGAAGGGCCCTAGCTAGGGGTCCTAGAAAGGGAGGTAAAAGGAAGAAAAGTTCTACCTTGAAAGGGAAGCAACCTAAGAAGAGTTCCGGGAGGGTTAAGAAGAAGGTTAAAATCGAAGTTAGTTGTTTCCACTATAGCGAAAAGGGGCATTAGAAAAGAAATTGCAAAGCTTACCTTGCAACCCTTGAGAAGGGCATGTACTTTATTGAAGTGCACATGACGACTAATTCTTCCACATGGGTATTTGATACCGTATGCGGTTTTCACCTTTGTAATTCATTACAAGGGATGGAATGAAGAAGGAGTCTTCGTGAAGGAGATGTGATCCTCCGCTTAGGGAATCGAGCAAGAGTTGCGGCCACTTTCCAAGGCATTATCAAGTTGGACTTGGGGAATGCTTGCATTGTACTTGATCTGAATTATTATGTACCCCATCTTGTTAAGAACATTATTTCAATTCCCATTCTAGATAATGAAGGATTTGATTTTTCTATATCGAATGGGAAGTTGAAGGCATTAAAGAATGGTTCTTTGATTGCTCAAGGTACATCAATAAATGGATTGTACATACTTGATTCTCAAACTCTACTAATGCACATTTAATCAAATTAAAAAAAGTTAGATAACCAAGAAGATGCCATTTTGTGACATGCAAGGCTTGGATATATTTCTAAAAATAGGATAAACAAGTTAGAAGCTCTCAAAGCACTAAATGTTAGTGGTATTGAGCATCTTCCTACTTGTGAATCTTGTTTAAAAGGAAAAATGACCTAGACTCCTTTTGTAGGACAAATGGAGTACTCCACAAGTCTCTTGGATCTGATCCATACGGACATTTGTGGACTACTAAGAGTTAGTGGGAGAAGAAACTATTCTTACTTCATCACCTTCATCGATGACTATAGTCGGTTCGGACACGTGTTTCTTATTAAGAATAAGTCCGAAGCCTTTGAAAAGTTCAAAGAGTATGGGAGTGAAGTGTAAAAGCAATTGGGGTTAAATATTAAAGCTCTTCGATCGAATTGAGGGGAGGAATACTTGAGCACCGAGTTATTGGATTACCTAAAGAATAGTGGAATTCTCTCTTAATGGACTCCACCCGACACACCCCAACACAGTGGAGTAGCTAAGAGGACAAATTGTACTTTGTTGGACATGGTACGTTCCATGATGATCTTTTTCGATATGCCTATATCCTTTTGGGGATACACTTTAAACACGGCGGCAATGCTACTAAATATAGTACCATCTAAGTCGGTGCCAAAAACACCATATGAGATATAGCATGGTAAAGCACCTTTATCTTAAAGTTTGGGGATCTCCTGCCTACGTGAGACGGACAGTGGGAGATAAGTTGAATAGTAGATCCACCTTGTGCAAGTTTGTGGAATACCCTAGAGAGTCTATGGGTTACTATTTCTATGATCATTCGGAACAAAAAGTGTTTGTTTCGAGGAACGCCTACTTTTTGAAAAAGCAATTTCTACTAAATAGAAATGACATTGCCGTTGAACTTGATGAAGTTCAAGATGATCAATATATCCCACAAGCGGTGGAAACAAATGAGCAATAAAAGCCTCACACACAACCTTTAAAAAGGTCAGACCGAATAAAGAAGCAACCCCAAAAAGGTTCGGATTCCTTCATTAAACAGGTTAATTGAATAACGGTCTGAACACCTATGAGGAAGCTATGTTAGACATAGATTCAGAATGTTAACTTGAAGCCATGAGATTCAAAATGGACTCCATGTACTCAAACAAAGTATGGACTTTAGTAGATCCACCAAAGGGAATAGTTCCCGTTAGTTGCAAGTGGATCTATAAGCGAAAGCTTGGAGTAGATGGAATAGTGGTGACTTTTAAGGCACAACTAGTGGCAAAGGGTTACACTTAAAGACCTAATATCAATTTTGAGGAAACTTTTTCACTGGTCGCAATGCCTAAGTCCATTTGGATTTTACTTGTCATAGCCATATATTATGACTATGGAATATGGCAAATGGATGTGAAAACCGCTTTCCTCAATGGAGACATTGAAAAAGAAATTTACATAGAGCAACCACAAGATTTTACATCCTAGGGGAGTGAGCAAAAGGTTTGCAAACTCCAGAAATCTATTTATGAACTC
This sequence comes from Jacaranda mimosifolia, assembly GCA_018894105.1. Taxonomy (NCBI): domain Eukaryota; kingdom Viridiplantae; phylum Streptophyta; class Magnoliopsida; order Lamiales; family Bignoniaceae; genus Jacaranda; species Jacaranda mimosifolia. The sequence goes on from CM032126.1 coordinate 22,729,604, forward strand.
AAACAAGCGTCCCAAAGTTGGAACATATGTTTTGACAAAACAGGTAAATCGTTTGGCTTTCTCAAAAATATGTATGATCCATGTGTGTACAAGAAGGCTAGTGGGAGTACTATACAGTTTATTGCACTTTATGTCAATGACATCCTTTTCATTAGGAATGAGGTAGGAATGTTAGAGTGTACTAAAACATGGTTATCTACATAATTCTCCATAAAGGATTTGGGAGAATCATCCTATATATTGGGAATACATATGTATAGAGATAAATTTAAGATGATACTGGGGCTATCCCAAACCCCGTATATTGATAAGATACTAAAGCAGTTTAGGATAGAAGAATCCAAGAAGGGATTTCTTTCCATGGGACATAGCATTCGTCTCTCCAAGTCTATGGTCCCCAAGATAGATGAGGAGAAATAAAGGATATCTCACATACCTTATGCCTCTGCTATTGGTAGCATGATATATGTAGTTCAATGTACACTCACTAAATGTTACGAGTAAGTTCCAATCTAATCCCAGTGAGAGTTACTGGATAGCCATGAAAGCAATCCTTAAGTATCTGAGAAGAACTAAGGATTTGTTTTTGGTATATGGCAATGGAGAATTGAAACTAGAGGGGTTTTCAGATTCAAGTTTCCAATCTGATGTAGATGACCTCAAATCCACTTTTGAATTTATATTTTCCCTTAATGGCAGCGCACTAAGTTGGAAGAGTTCCAAACAAGACACCAAAGCCGATTCCACCACTAAAGCAGAGTATATTGCGGCTTCAAAAGTTGCAAAGGAAGGTGTTTGGATGAAAAACTTCATTCAAAAGTTGAATATAGTGCCTAGCATTACTGAGCCAGTGGTTGTCTATTGTTACAACACCGGGGCATTGGCACAAGCCAAATAGCCAAGATCTCATCAGAAATCCAAGCACATTTTGAGGCGATATCATTTGATCCAAGAGATCATTATTAGAGGAATCCGAGTGGAAAGAGTTTCCTTGGAAGAGAATATAGCAGATCCACTGACTAAGCCCCTAACGCAAAGGTCATGGGGCACTTAGGGCAAGTGGGATATTATTGGAATAGTGCCCGGCAAGCCAATTAGATTGGCCTTGCATAACCTATTTCCTAGTAAAACAATCTTGATTGAATGATATTCTTTATATAGCCATCTTCATCTTATGCTCCTTATTACTTCACTTGCATTTGGATAAAACCCCTAGATTACTTATGACTACGGGACTTGGTTCGGTGGCCATGGAATAAATCTCACATGGTTGCGATCTTAAATCTTTCGAGGCGTAGGATCTTATGAGACATGGCATCTAAGATCCAACTAAACTTGTACTGATGATGCATAAATTCAAGAGTTGGATATTACTCTGTTCCATGAGCAACCATATGAGATATAGGTGCATGTTAGTGGGTGCTTGTTGGAGAACAAGGCACTGAAGACCCACTGGAGAATCCACTAGATAGCCGTAGTAGCAAGTCGGTAGTGGCGAGTTCTCCAGCTTATGCCAGTGCATATTACTAGTCCTCTAACCTAAGGATCAATGGAAACATTGTGTCTGGTCCTCATGCTTTGACTCTTCCTTGACCACTTAGCGGGACTTTCGGGTTGAGGTTAGGTATGAGCTACTTGGCATGGAGGTTTGTGAGATCTAAGATGGAATCCGACTCCTCGCTTTTGTGAAGGGCTAGTGCATCTCCTATGTATTCTATAATGATCGATTCCAAGAAATCCTTGCGCAAGATGAGGTCACATAAAGGAATTGAACATTAAGAATAGAAGCACAACATCGAGACTATTAGGGAGCCGACACATATCTTGCTCTAGGCCTTTTTCAGGAGGTAGGAGACGGAAGGACCGTATTTGCATGGTATGCATAGAGCAATAATGGTTCTCTAGAACATTCATTTTGGCTAATTAGTTGGGGTCCATGGGTTTGAGGCCGGGCATCGACTTGGAGATTGGGCACTCTTCAATTAATGAGATTAATTAAATTGAGTCGATTAGTTTTAAAGTGTTTTAAACTAAATTGAATATATGATATTCAAAAGTCACAAGGAGTTGTAAGCCCATGTCCAATGAATGGTAGAACCTATTGGGTCACACACAAAAGCCAATTTGCTTCCTATTTGATGGAGAAAAGATTTTCTAAGTGTTAGAAAATTGTCTCCTAATGGACCGATTTTAAGGTGCCAATTTTGAAGGTCAGCTTTGGCTTGATTAATTTAAGTATTGAATTAATAAATTAATTTAAGGAGTTAAATTAGACCAATAATTAAGGAGTTAATTATCTGGTGCCAATATGACCATCAGTTGGTCAAGTTAAAGAGTTAAGTTAACAAAATTCAAGTTTAAGAATTGAGCTTGTTTGACTTAAGAGTGAAGTCAAAGGTTAATTAATTAAATTAAAGTGTTTAATTTAATTAATGGAAAAAACACATTTTGGAGGGAAAATATTTTAATTAATTTTAAATTAGATTTCAAATGTAATTAAAAATGCAAATGAAATTCAAATTAGATTTGGATTTGCATTTGCCACCTTTGCAAAATGCAAATTAGCTACCCTTTTTCCTCATGAGAGGTGTGATGCCACCTTGGCATCACACCTCTCAGCACCTATAAATAGATAAAGAGAGAGAGGGCTGGTCATTATGTCAAAAGGTGTGAAGAATTAGATTCTCCACCATTCCCTCAAAAATCCTTGCAAGTATTGCATTCATGTGTTGAAAGCTTTGCTCTCTTCTTCTTATTATTTACCAAAAATTGGCCTCCACCTTAGCTAATCTCTGGCCTTATTCCAATTTATAGACTAGAGATTTTGGAAGATATATTTGGTGTGTGGATCATATCAATAGAGATAAACAAGTTAGTTTACTACGGTTTGGAGATCCAGAAATCTTTCCGGTCTAATTTTTTAGCTGAGTGTTCTCCAAGGTGTTGAGCAGCTCCAAAAATTTTTTTGTGATTTTTGGAGGTGATGTGACTGTGGTAAAAATCGCTCCACTCCTGCTGCACATTTTCTGGCAATTTCTGGATTGATGAAAGGTTCACCTTATTTTCTTTGGATTTTGTTTTTCAAGGTAACACTCTATCTAAATCTGAAGTTTATTTGATCCTAGGTAGCATGTAAGCACTAGTTTATTTAGCTTTTGAAGTTTTTATAATTGGATCCTATTGCTTTACTTGCTTTCATGGCCTTTATCCTCATCAATTGCTTCCCCATTTCTCTCTAGAAATTTGCAGCACCAACTAGGGTTCAAAGAATTTTCTAATTAGGCAGAAATTTGAACCACCAATTAGGTTTTTGATAAAAAAATTTGAAGAATTTGGCTTGATTAAATAAGCTTTTAATAATAAAATTTTATTATTAAGCTACTATTTTAGTACAATGAACTATCAACATACAATCATAATTAACCATCAACCAATTGTACAAGTAACAAGTTAAATTTACTTTATTATGTTGCCAATTTATCATCAAAATGAAAAGTATTGATTCTACATTTTAAATTAAATGGCTTAGATTAGGTATATTTATACATCCCTCAATGAGGTATGAACAATCAAGTTTAACCATAGACTACTTCAAGAAAATATTTATAGAAAATTAATATAGAATGTTATAATAATATAGAAAATTAATATAGAATGTTATAATAAAAATTGATACTATCTGAGATTAGTAATTGAAAGTACCATAAAGATGCAAATTTATGTGAGGGTGAACAACTTTTAGTTTTTTTTCTTATTTAATTTTAAAGAAACAAAAGTACTTCCAATCCTAAAATGGTTGAAACTCAATATATAAAATTGAAAGTCACTTTTTTGAAATTATTGTAGGTACTCCACAAGTATTAGAGATAAGATATTTAGTTCATTAAGGGCTTGTTTGCTTCAATTGATTATGCTTGATAGGTGCATAATCACTCCTAATTTATTGTTTGTTTGCCTTGACATAGGGCCCATGGTAAGTCATTAGCCCTATATTAAGTTGGAATATGGATCAAGAGGTGAGGGGCTTGATACATTTTTCTTGGGTTGGATAAGATTCCAAAAGACCATATTACCTTTGATTAATATATAAAAAGATATACTAAAATAAATAATAAAAGGTTATAATCGTAAAATCATATGTTTTGTTTTAATTTACTTTTCAGTTAATCTTACCAACCAAACGTGAACTTATATTGCTTTATTTTGGTAGATTTAAAACATATCCATTTGTTTGTATAACATTCATAATCACATCACTCCAAGCAAACTAGCCTTAAGTTAAGCTCATCATGCAGAATCCAGGTGCCTAGAAGAGACTTGGAAATAAAGATGAGCTTAGGCATGTAAGAATTAATGAAGAAGAGATATCTAAATGGAAAGCTTGGGAAAACCATCAAAGCAGTAGGATGGAAAGGCCTAAATGAGCTCTTGGTAATTGGGATAAAGAGCCCTGGCGGTAATGGACTCAAAGGAGATTGAAACCTATGAGGAATAGGAAAAAGACTAGGGAAAAAAGATTAATTCCCATCGAGATTCAATCTCTTCTCCCTATAAAAGCATTACATGTAAACAAAGGTAACACAAAAATATTTTCATTCATGTTCTCTATCTTACTGAACATTAGTCAATTTCTAACTTAAGCTTTGGAAGTTTTTGATTAGGAAACCTCCAGAACCCTTGATCATTGTTTGGTAGGATTGCTAGGAATGCAGAAACAATTACACTAGATCGAATTGTATCGAGGAGCACTTGATCCATTCTTACATAAAATCTTTAGAATTATCAATAGGCAATGTTTGTGTGAACGACACTCAAGTCATTGATGGCAGGAAAAAGAAATGTTGTAGAAAATAATGGGGGAAAGGTTGAAGTTACCCCTATAACCTCAAAACCTACTCCAATGCAAGAAGGTATTTCTATTAGATAACTGATAAATAGCCTCATGTTAACAACAATGGAGGCTATATGGAAAAAAAAGATAGGAGGCAAACTAACCCGAGCATTTTTACCAGCCAGTGGAGGTCGCGGTAATGAAGTTAGAAAAGGCAGGAAAACTACTGCTTCACATTGATGGTACTCACTAAGATATAGAAAGTTATACATCATATCAGTCTAAGTGAAGCACATACATATTAGACATATCCAAAAACATAGAGGACCTTCATAGAAAGATAACGAGAATATGGCTCCAAATAGCAAGAAAGCATCGAATGCCTAAAGGAATATTGTTTGGGAAGAATATTTTGGCAAACGAATTGCCAACAAATTTTAGAACACTCTACTTTATGTATAATATGTCCTTTGGCATGTGGGAATACCTAGGTAGGTTTAAGAATACTACGTCACTTCACAAATATTTTGTTGGATTAAATTGTAGGGTATTCTTGACCACCTCACCTAGGTGCATAATAGAGGTTTAACTAATTTCCATAAAATTCAATTCATTCATTCGAGATATTAAGTTCAGTTTTCTGCATTATTTTACTAGCAGATGAAGGTATTAGAGAACCCATCAACACTACTTAGTGCGAAACAAAATAAGGATGAGTCAGTGAGGAGTTGCATTAATCAATTCACAGTAGCTATTTTAGAGATATCTTTCACAATGCATGATTAGTTAGCTAGCGCCTTTATGCAAGGATTGTAGAATAGCGAATTTTTTATATCGCTGGCTAAGATGCTGCTCAAGGACATACACGGCCTATTAGGAAGGACGAAGAAATGTGTGAATATGAAATAAACATGATCAGTGAAAAAAATGGATATATTGGGAAAAATGATGGATAAAAGGGAAAAAATAGACATTCATACGAGGCATTTATTTGACATAATAGAAAAAGATACTTTCCAATTTCCCCTAAGTTTGAGCAACACACTCCATTGAGTGATCCTAGATCACAACCATTGATGGCTATAAAATGCAAGAATGTAGTGAGGTGACTAGGCAAGGCCAAAAATGACCTTACTAAGATTAAGTCAGATAAGTTTTACAAATTCTATAACAATTACAGTCACACAACGAATGATTGCTATTATTTAAATGATGAAATTAAAAGGCTTATTCAGATAGGACATCTGAAAGTGCTCGTATACTAGGATAAGGAGTGTCCTTAACAAAGGAAGACCACCCTACTAGATCTAACTAGCTACCCATCCTACCTCCTCTACATTTATATCTGTTTATATTCTTTCAATGAAAATTTTCAAGAAAAGGCATAATTTACAGCCTGTTCTACCATAAGTACCACCATATTCTGCTGAGAAAAGTAAAAGATTTCTTTATTTTTTGTAGTTATTTACTTAATTGCTAGATAGGAACATGCTTTGGATTGAAATTACGGGAAGTACTTCTTGGAATGGGATGCCAACTCAGCACTTTTTCAGTAGAATGCATTATCTGCCCCTTCTCAAGTCGGGCAGCTTCTACACATTTTCGTTAATATAGGAATAATGGGTATGAAGATAGGAAAGATAGAATTTGGAGGAGCAAGATATAAAGAAGGGAGGTAACATGACAAAGAAAATGTAAAGCCAATGTACTACCAAATGAATAATTCATGTCATTTCAGGAGGACCTACAGATGGAAATTCTAATAGAGCCTGAAAAGCCTATGCTCTATTAGCCTAGAGATGCTGAGAAGGAGGTTTAGCTATTCATGTAGTAGTAGACAGGCCTCTAATGTAGTGTAGACCTAAAGATCTAGGATTAACTCAAATGTCTCATAATGTGACTTGAGTTATTACTACAACTACAACAAACTATGACATTGCTAGAATTGTTATGGATAGTGACAACTCCATATATCTTTTTTTATGATGTATTTAAGCAGATGCACTTAGGGACTATTTTAAATTAAATTTTATGGAAATTTCTTTATTTGGATTTACAAGAGAGATAGTGTATCTAATTGGGCAGGTACTCTTACCTTGTCTGTGGGAGTTAAACTTTTATGCAAAACCAACATAGTCAAGTTCGTGGTGGTGGATACACCATCAGTTTATAATATGATAATAAGAAGGTCTAAGGATGACAATGGGCAGGTTTATCTCAACCTATACGCTGCCCTACAAGACCTTATCCCACCTTACACCCTGTCCTACCCCGAAAAAATCATGCTCATCTTGCTTCGTTAGGTTGGCAAGTTAAACCCACCAACCTGGAAAAAATTAAAAAAATAAAAATATTTTATGTTCTAATAATAAAATTTAGTTACTAACTCAAATTAATAATATAAACACAACATAATTTGTATCAAATACATTTTAAATAATTTATTTTGAATAAATTCAGAATATATTAAACATATAAATGGTATTACATTAGAAGTTTTTGAGCCAAAGTTAATTAGGAAGTACTTGCTTCCTTATGTAATATTAAAAAGAAAAGGAGCCTAGCTCAATGCACATGAATAATAATTATGGCTTATTACAAAACCTCCAAAAGATACATAGACCAAGTCCCACTTAATAAGAAAATCCCACAATTAAAGGTAGAACAACAGTCTCCAAATAACCAGTGTTTGAATCCACCTTGCAAAAAAATTTTAGCAATAAAATGCACACCAATTGACCATGGATCAAGTCCTCCTTTCAGTAGAATAGTGAATAACAATACAACAAGCTCTAAAGTAATCAGGGTTCTAATCTAACTTACAGCAACTTTCCAACAAAAAGAAGTAGGTTGTATAGAAAAATTAGAATGCAAAAGCATACCATTTCAGCAAAAAAATATAAAGCAACAATAAAGCAACAATTTGATTCAGTTACAACGATTTCTATCACAACAATCTTAGCAATAATCTAAATTAATTTGTCTAACATTCTTCAACATCTTCCTCTTCATCAAGCACAGTTGGAAAGTCATTAAACTATCAAGTGTTGAACAAGTACCTAAACATATAAACATAAACAAAAGTTCAAACAAATTTAATATAAACTTTTACTATTGATACATAAACCATGATTTCAAATAAATATACTAAAAATACAGGTAAAATTCACTTACCCTTCATCTAATTCCATAACGAACGACAAAAATACATCTATACGTCTAAAGTAAATGGACTAAGCCAGCTCTGATAAGGACTAATCAATCTTCCACTACTGCTAAATGCAGATTCAAAAGCAAAAGCTGAAACAGGAATAGATAAAAGGTCTCTTGCCACCATTTGCAAGAAGGGAAACTTCACTCCATTTGTCTTCTACCAACTTAACACATCAAAATTAGGTGTTCTAGGTAATACATGCTCATTCAAATAAAAATACAACTCCAAGATAAAGATACATTAGTATTAGTTTCTGTAGCCACATACATATCATAATCTTCAAGAGAATCCATCACACTACTTAATGCACTAGTTGCTCCAAAAAACAAAAAGTGAAGAAGAACCACAAACAATGTTGAGCTGTTTTTCTTCACTGCAACTCTAGTTTGACAGTCTTTTAACAAATCATAGCAATCATCAATTTTAAACTAAGCCCTTTCACAATACAGTGTAGGAAAATAGAACTCAAACAACTTCATTTTATACCTAGGATCAAAAACAGTAGCTACCCCCATCATAATATAACAAACATCTCAATACTTCCTATACTTTTCCAACATACTTTTTAGCCATAAGTTTGATCATAAAATTTGGATTCTTCACCCACTCCTCCAATCTTATCTTAAAAATATATACCTTTGGAAAGCAAAAGTCAGAAATAGCATACAATGCAACAGAGAACATCTCAATTGCATTATAGAAAAGCTTAAATTTCTCAAAAATTTCAATTGCATTCTTCCAATCCTCATTAGATGGCAAAGTTTTATAATGTTTCTTTTGCTATTTAACTCTGGGAAACACATGTCTATACAATAAATATGTAGAGTTCCAACGAGCTTTACAATCAAGAGATAACTTTTCTAAACAATTAATATGCAACTGGCCAGTAACATCTTCAAACGTTTCTATTCTAACAGGTGAAGCAGTCTAATAAATAACACTATCATGAATCTTCACAATTGTACTACCAATCAATTCTAGACCTTTCTTCACAATTAAATTTAAGATATGAGCACAACAACGCATGTGCAATACCTTTCCATCTAAGAGCATATCTCTCTGTGAAAGCTTATCCAACATGATACTAAGCATGGGATCATTTCTCAAGCAATTATCCACAGTGGTTGTGGATAACTTGCAATCAATGTTCCAATCCATCAATGAATTTGCCTATGCATTAGCTAAAACTTTTGCCACACATAGAGTAGGAACATATGCAAACCTAAATCAAATAATCAAGCAAAAATGGAATAAATAAACACATTTAAGACATCAAACCTATGAAATAATGAAGTAAGACAAAATGGTTGCCATACGTCAAAATGCAACTGTATACAATCCAAGAATAATCAACGATGATAGCAATGAAATTCTTCTTGTTATTTCTAGATGTCCGCAAGCCAACTATAATACAACTCTACACCTTAACTTATCAAACAAGTAATAAGGCTTCACATTCTCATTTTCATAGGTCTTCATAATGTCATCTTTTAGAGTGCTCCTATATATTATCTTAAAAGAGGACTACAAGCTACTAAGAAACCTCCAAAACCCAATGTGCTCAACAATGCCTAGAGGATAATCATGCAAGATCACAACTGTCGCAAACTCATGACTTGAGGTTTCCTTTTTAAAAGTATGAGTAGTGAGGTCTTAGCTTCCATCAATCTTCTTGTTTGCACTCAACAAGCTTTATCTTATATCATATTTTCTAAGCCTCTTGTTACAAATATTCTCACAATGTTTTCTTAGATGAGTCTTTTCATGGCTACTTGGAGTTTTAAGATCAGTTTAGCAATAATTACATTATATAATTATTGCATTTTCTATATTTATCCTTTCATAATAATTCCACCATTCTGATGTTCTCTTTCTCTTACCACTTTCTCCTGTAGAATTATCATCAGTTCTTCTATCATCATCTATCTCATTCTCCTCTCCATACATTGTTTCCTGAAGCTTGATCGATGGTTAAGAATTATCTCCTTGTTCAGATTCCATATCTATCTACAAAAGAAAAGGCCCATATAAATTTTACTCCTTGTGAATTATAATTGAATATGTGCATAAGGAGTAAGTTTGGGAATTATTGATATATGCAAAAGGGAGGAAAAGTGGATGTGAAAGTAGCAAATTAATCAGATCATATCGATAATTAATTAAAGACAAATTGAATCACATGACTCACAATCAACTTAAATCATTTCAGTCCCCAACTCTTTACACAGAAAAAATAGACTGCACTTCAAATATATTAGCCAAGTGGTAAGTTGATAAAGTGATCGTCTTAATTTGTAATTGCTAGTTTCCATTTTCAATTGAGCATTAGTTTATCACCACAAGTGCATCTTGCATATGTAACATCACTTAGTAGGGTTGATTGCCAGCAACAATGCCACTTAAATTCAAAAGTTGATCTCTTTTTTTCTTGATAGATATATATATATATATATATTTCATAATTCAATCAATCCAATTGCACCTCATATCTATTTCGAGATCACATTGCAAATAATTAAGATTCAATCATAATAAAAATATACATATATAGTATTTTTCTATAACCTACCTTGCGTCTTCCTTAGATAATCATACGATAAAAGATCATCAGATTGCCTTTCCACTTCGATTAATCACATAGTTACAAACCTAAACAAACAATAAAAGCAAAGTGAAAAATTAGGAAAGAAAAAAGAAATAAAGGCCCCTTTTTGCTTTGGGAATGAAATGTTGGAATAGTGCCCCGCAGCCAATTAGATTGGCATATAAACTATTTCACTTGTGATACAATCTTGATTGAATGATATTCGTTATAAATGGCCATCTTCATCTTATGCTTATTTTACTTCACTGGCATTTGTTTGAAGCCCTTAGATCACACAAGACTGCGGGACTTGGTCACGCGCTAGATGGTGATCATGAAATAAGTCTTACACAGTCGTAATCTTAAAATATTTCAAGTTGCAGAATCTTATGAGATAGGGCATCTAAGATTCGGATAGACTTGCACTAATGATGCATAAATCTAAGGGTTGGATATTGCTCCATTTTATGTGCAATCCATGTTAGACATGTGTGCATGTTAGAGAACAAGTTCACTAAAGGCTCGCCCGTAGAATCTACTAGATAGCAATAGTGGCAAGTTCTCCAGCTTACGTTAATGCATATAATTAGTCCTTTAACTCGAGGATCCATGGTAACCTTATGTTTAGGTCCTCATGCTTTGACTCTTTGTTGACCACTTTGCGGGTATTTCGAGTTGAGATTGGATATGAGCTACCTAAACATAGAGGTCTGTGAGATCCAAGATGGGATCTGTTTTCTCATTGAAGAGCGAGTGCATCTCCTATGTATTCTATAATGATCGATCCCACAAAATCCTTGTGCAAGATAGTAGATAATTTGGAAAAGGAGTTTTCCAAAGATGAGGTCATAAAGGGGAATCGAATATTGAGAATAGGAACATAGTTATCGAGGCTATTAGGGAGCCGAAAAATATCTTATCCTAGGTCTCTTTTAGGAGACAAGAGATGGAAGAATTATATTTGCATGGCAAGTGTAGAGCTAGAATGGATCTCCAAAAACATATTCATTTTGGCCAATTAGTTAGACTCCATAGGCTAGAGGTTGGACATCGACCATGGAAATTGAGTACTCTTCAATTAATGGAGATTAATTGAATTGAGTCATTAGGTTAAAAGAGTTTAAACTAATGTGAATTTTTTGATATTCTAAATATCACAAGAGTTGTGAGCCCATGTGTAATAAATGGTAGAACCTAATGAGTCACACACAAAAGCTAATTGGAAATCCTATTTGATGTAGGAAATTTTCTAAGAGTTAAAAATATTCCTCTTGACCGATTTTAGGAGGGAAATGGTTGACTAATTTTTGGTCATTTTAGTTTGATCAATTTAATTATTAAATTGACCTAAATAATTTAAGGTGTAAAATTAGACTAGTTAAATTAAGGAGTTAATTTAATTGGTGCCACATAACTATCAATTGGTCAAGTTAACTTAAGCAGTTAAGTTAATTGACTTAAAGAGTTAAGTCAAGACCAATTAATTAAATTAAGGGGTTAATTTAATTAATGTGAAGAATTAATTTTGGAGGAAAATTCAAAATGAAAGAGTTCATTTGGAGTGCATTTGAATTTATTTGGATGACATCTTATGAGATGAAATGAAGCTTCCAAATGAAATTTAAATGCAAGTGAAATTAAGAATTTCACACATGCCACTTGCCTTGCAAGTTGGCGCCAACCTCATGGGAGGTGTAATGCCAACTTGCATCTCACCTCCACTCCTATAAATAGGAGAGATGTGGCTGGCTATTATGGTTGGCATAATCTAATTGTTAGATTCTAATTTTCCCTCCAATTTTGTGTGATTCATTCATGAGTTGAGGCTTCACACTTTTCTTCATCCTCTCTCCCTAAAATTCAGCCTTCATCTCCCTCATCTCTCTTTGATTTTCTAGCTGACTTAGAAGTGATTTGGATTTGTCATTGGTGTGTAGATCTTGTCATTAGAGGTTAGACACTTGGATAGCTAAGCTTTTGGAGATCCACTGCAAGGGCAAAAACTTTGGAGGCTTGTTTCTAGACCTTGTTAGATTCAATTGTTTCTGAATTCTTTACTGGAGCTTTCCTAAGGTGTTGAGGAGGTTGTGTCCAAATTTCAGAAATTTTGGAGGTGGTTTGATTAGGCAATCGTTTCCAAGTTGCTGCTACGCCATTGGAAGATAGCTTTGAAAAGTTCAAGTGCTCTTCCACTCTACCTTGGATTTTTGAGCAATCAAGGTAATCCTTCATCCAAATATGAATTCAAAGCATGATTAGATCCTTGGTTTTGAGTGTAGCTTAGTTAATTTAGCTATTTTGTGCTTTATTTATTGGATCCTAGTGCTACACTTGAATTCATGAAAGTATGGCCCCGACACCTTTTACTACTTAGTTCATAGAAAGGGGAAAATGAATTAATGTATTTATTGGATATTGGATCCATTAGGACTGGCGGGGTTTGAACCCGGTGTTCTAAGTAAAAACTTATTTCAGTTAGGCAGAAGATAACAAATTCAAGTAAATAAGTACTCAGAAATAGTGAAAATATTGCAGCAAATATAACATTCAGAAATTAGAATACATATCTTAAGAAAAAAAAAGGAAAAAAGAATAGTGTATTGAATAACCAGTAGAAATTAAGCATACAAAGAGTAAAATAGAAGAATTACCGAATGAGTAAAAGCCCTTAACAATTGAAAATTGTAAACTTAAGGTAGAACTAGTAGAAGTAAACGATTAAACAATGGGAAACTGGTACGACTGGCAGTTAGTGATGACAGTGACTGAAGAGAAAGATGGGATAACTGGGTGAGTAGAGAAGAGGAAGGTAGGTGAGAACTAAGAATACAAGACTAAAGAAAAAAGCGGGTAATTGGGTGAGAAGAAAAAGTAAACTCTAAAGAGACTAGTGAGAACCCTAAATTATTTTGAACATTATTCTTAATTCAAAAAATATAAAATAAATTGCTTCATCATCATCATTATCATCTTCTTACAAGGGCGAGTTTGAAATAGGTTTGGTAAAATGCATACCCCGTCCTAAGTTCTTCACATTATTAAAACATGCCCCATATCCTAACCTATACCCCGTTAAGTTTGGGTTTGGGTTCCAACCTACAACATTACCATCTCTAAGAAGCCCTACTTTGAATACATTACAAACAATGATAAACACATACCATATGAAAATAAGATTTATAATCGAAGGAGACATAGAAGAAGTACAAGAAGATCAAAGTGCTACCAAGAGGTATTACATTGAAGCCATACAAGGAAGCTATAAGGGATGAAATGGTAGTATGGAGATAAACTCGCCAGGCATGTAGAAGGGAGAGATAACATGCAAAAAGATCCAACACGACATGTACAACCTAAATAAGGAATTACTGAATGTTGAATTAGCAAAAGCAGACCCTCAATCCAAATGGTGATTTGGGCAGTGGAGCGAAGCCAACACGGATTGGACTATCACCCCCAATCAATTATAAAAGGCCAAGTACAAATTGATTTCATAGCGGAGGGATGGCAAGAATAAGTATACAACTCCATCCTCGTGTGGACGTTACATGCAAATAGTTTTTCCATGAATACTAAAAATAGAGTGGGTATACTCCTTAAAGCCTACGAAGTGAGAAGTTTAAGCATGTAGTGATGTTAGTTTGAGTTTCTGGCCTCGAAAAATGAGGCAAAATATGAGATGCTGATTGTAGTGATGAAGTTAGCCCTAGTAGCAGGAGCCAACTGATTAAGGGTATGCATAAAGCCTATCAATTACATATATAGAGCATGAAATACGAACAAATTTCCCTTTTATGTTATTCTACAAATGAGGTCTACTATCATTTGATCTTCTTATCTACAGCACAAAAAATCCATTAGGGACGCTATGATTTTCTAAGCGAACCCTTTGAGAATTAGAAAATAAGAATTGAAAATTACAATGTGTATAATAGTAAGTTGTGTATACTAGCAAGATCTCTGAAAGCTTTATTTATGCTTTTGTTTATTCCTATTCCTAAGGTGTTACAAATTTACCCTTGAAAGAGTATGTACCTGTGCTGAAGTGATATATATAACTGGAGAACAAATATGACTATTAATAGGGGACCTATGTCGCTCATGAATCATTACATTTGTTCGGACTAGGTCAGTTCAACTTGAATTATGAATCTATCCTTGAGTTTGTGTTTAAGTCCTGGACTTTAGGGCTATAGAGCTTATATTTGAGTTTATCAACATCAAAAAATGGGCCTACTTGACATTCTATATCAAGCTTGAAACTTTGAACTTTTAGTCAAGTTAAAAGTTATGGACTATATATTAGTTTCTAAAGAGTTTCTCGAATGATTCCTGCAACAAATAATTTAAATTTCTATTTATTAGAAATTTGCAAAAGCTCTCTCAAGTAATTTGCAAAATAATTAATAATATAACTGTAGCGCCCCTAAATTTAGCATTTTAGAAAATAAGATTTCAAATATCAAAATATATAATTGGTAGAATTTTATTTCTCATTATCTTTATAATTTTATTATGTTAAAAAAAAAACTAGGGGTCCAAAAGTAAATAGGGAAAACTTAATTGAAGAATAATTGAAACTTTTTGGGGGTCAAAATGGAATTATTTAAGGTCAACCGGGCCAATCTTATGCACTCATATTGTGAGGTACTTAATTGAAGGCTGGACTAAAGTTATGCGGTTAATTTGAAGTTCTGGAAAACTACTTTTCACATGTCAAAAATCCCTCTACTATTTTTCCTCATTTCCACATGCAACCACCATTTCTCTTCTCCAACGAACTCTTCCTGACGATGGTGAAACCCATCAAACTTTACACCAAACTCTTTCTCTTAGCTCAAGGAGCACATTGATACCAATTTCTCACAAACCCAATTGGTGAAGTGACCGAAATTTGAGCAAAAAAGCTCCACTACGGCGAAAGTGGTGGACATGGCATCACCGGTGATGGAAACTCACGGTTGAGTGGTAGGTTGTGATAGTCTTAGCTCAAGGGACATCCCAATGTCTTCAATTTCATGAATAGACCAGCGGTAGAAGAGAATCGAGCGTGGCGGCGAGTGGCAAAGGAAAAGAGACCAAGTTGGGTTTTCTGGCAAATTGAATGGTGAAATGGTAGTGAAGCTTAATATTGACTGGGGCATTTGCTTGGTTGAGTTGAGGCGCATCTAATGGTGGTGGTGGTGAGCTTTTTCAGTGGCGGTAGAGACTCTAAGGCAGTTTTCTCACCTCATCGTGGTGGTCGTGCATGTGGCATTAGATTGTAGTGATTGAGCTCTAACAAAAAGATCTATGGTAAAAAGTTGGAATTGGGATTTACACCACTAATTTGTATTGATCTTGTTAATGTTGCCTATTTCTTATATTTTGAAACATGGAACAACATGATTTAGACCATTGAGAGATATGCATGTATATTTATATAAGCATAGTGGACCCGATAATCTTGGTTAAATAAGTTAATTAGATGATTAAAACCCTAATTTTGTATAATTGAGCCCTAAGTGACAAATTGGCTTATTATTAATATTTGGACCTATATAATCAATTTTGTGTAAAATTGCAAGGTTAATTATAAAATAGGAATCTGATTTTATTCCTTTGTCAAAATAAATATGATCATCCTAACTATTATGGTATTGACGGCGTAATTCGTATGTCACCTCTCGACAACATCGAATTCAAACCCTAAAATGCAGTATTAATTGTATAACAATCGATTATAGACTGTTATCCATTTAATATCAAAACGAGTGTTTTGACGATAAGTTCATTCTTTTAGTTAGGTGGTGAGGAGTCGGATCCTATAGAACAATACACTAAGATAGCATTTTCTGTAGCTGTCGAGGTGAGGGTCTAACCTAATTGTTCTTCTGGGAAATGAATGGTCTTTATTGTTCTTATTTTCTATGTCTGTTCAGTATTTCTTGATTATGTTCGTTCTGGTGCCTAAAACTTTCGTTGTTCTATCTAAAATTGTCTAGTATAACCTACAGCATTGCCAGCTTCCCCATTTATTTTGTTGATATTGGGTCTTGCAAACCTTTTTATGTTTAGTACTTCTATCAGATTCTATTCTGTCTGTTGTTTGTTTGGCTTTAACGGCATAATCTAATTATTCTGAATGTTGTTTATTTGGCCTTATCGGCAAAGATGTTTATTGATTGTTCTAATATATGCACATATAAGGGAATCTATCTAGGCCGAGTGCCAATTCAAGCAAAATGCTTGAGTCCTTGTTATGCGCCAAGTGGAATGCCTGGGCTCCTGTTATGTGCTGAGTTGTCATGCTTGGATTTCTATCCTGTATAGGAAGAATAAGGAAAATCTGATATGCATGTTATATTTGAGTTTGTTGGATTGCATATTATGTTAGGGTTAGTTTGATTCTATCTGTACTCTAATCAAGGAGCAATAAGGATGGTGAAGTCTCCTAAACTAGATCAAAAAGATGATGGGGTCGAACGAACTGATGGTGAGTCTCTCTAACTAGATTGAAAAAATGATCAGGCCGAACGAGGCAACAATAAAGTCTCCCGAACTAGTGCGCACTAGTGGTCTAACAAGTGGAATGCTCGGGACAATCTGTTGCGTGTATCATGCTTGGGGTTTTTTTGTTTGATTCTCTTTGTACTCTATTCAAAGAGTAATAAAGATGGAGAGATTTCCATTTGATGATCTTGATATTGTTTATGTCCTGACATGTTAGAGTTTCTAATTGTAATGTCTTGCCAGTTGATAATCTATTGAATTAATGCTTCTTCGATAGATTCATTTTGATTGCTTATTATAATTCTCCTCACTAAGTCCTTAGGACTTACCCTTTTATTATTCCTTATTTTCTTTCCGAACAGGACTGAATGATGACTGAGGGCTTGAGGTTTATCGACGGAAGGACTTATTTTGTAATAGATTGGGTGCTATGATTGTATATATAGATTACACCTAATTGAGACGCTTAGACTTGGGAATGTTATGTGAATGTTTAAGTATGATTATATGATTTTTGGTATGTACATATTGAACTCTTGTAGTGATCATCTGGATTTAGTGTTAAGATGCTATCTTTGAAACTCATTAAATTTTAGGCTTTTCTGGTTGTCTCTTGAATTATGATTTAAGATTGAACTGGTGACACCCTAGCTTAGGGATCACCATTGGTGTTGCATCAGAGGTGGTATCGGAGCCTAGGTTTTCGATGACGTAAGTTAACATGGGAATGATTTTTGTAACTGGAATCGATAGGTTACTAGAAATTAAATTTGAATTTGAAATCATCTAGGATGTAAGCACTTGGGTTAAGGAAAACTTAAGTTATGCTAGGATCTAATCCTAGGACATGATTTTTGAAATGTGAAATTCTCGGTTAATAGAGAAAAGCTTGACTTTGGATTTGCCTGGGATGTGTATACCTGAGTTGAAGAATACCTAAGCTATGTTTGGATATGAAGTTTGAATGTGAAATTCTGGGCAAGAAAATATGAGGTTCGATTATGGAATTGAACGTGGAATTGCATAGGATATGAACTTTTGAGATAAGGATCGACATTAAGGAAGTGAAGGGTTATGATCGGGGTGGCCAACCAGTGTATAACCTCTTACTTCTGGTATGTTAGATATATAAACGTATGGTTATTAATAAGCATGATGCCATCTGGAAATATGGTGGTATGTGAGCAATATTTGTGAAGGTTGAATTTGATGAGTGGTCGACTATGTTGAAAAAAAAATTGTACTTAGTGTAAAAAGAGTTACTTGGGGAATTAACAATGTGCAAGCAATGCTAGTAAAAGTCATATCTGATGAGTAAGGATCATTTTGGGAAGATATGAAGTGGTCAGAAAGTGATTACCTTAGGGCGAAAAAATTCCTGCCACTTGCTTACAGATGAGAATTAGATTGTATAGAAGCATAAAAAAGAGAATTGTTGCAGAAATGAGTGTATTTGGGAAATGAACGAATGATTATTAAGGATGAGCAATGTTCAACCTTGTACAATTGAGATCTAAATAGTATGTTTATATTGACAAAGTATATGATAATAGGAATTTGAGATCATAGGCTATGGAAACTAAGAAAACAAATAAAGGTGAAAAGATATG
Organism: Jacaranda mimosifolia; assembly: GCA_018894105.1. NCBI lineage: Eukaryota > Viridiplantae > Streptophyta > Magnoliopsida > Lamiales > Bignoniaceae > Jacaranda > Jacaranda mimosifolia. The sequence continues at coordinate 22,748,335 of CM032126.1, forward strand.
TTTCCAAGATGACTAGTGTATGATCCAGTGATAAGGATGTCAGGCATGGGACTCTTTGAATTTTGAAAAGGTGAAATTTGGAGAAATATTTTACATTTAGACGTGTTTTATTAGATTTTAAATTTATAAGTTGAGGATTTTCCTGAACAGAGTTGCATTTACTGATTTTAAAGGTCATATGGATAGGTTATTATTAGATGAATTTGTATGGTGTGACTCAAATGATATAGTTGTCTAGAGAATGGTTGTTGGTAACAATGAAGTTATGAGGAATCATATTAAACATTTGAAAAGAAACAGGCATAACCAATTTCAGAATACAGAAAATAATAGATAAGGGTGAGGGAAATCAACTAAGAGTTGGAAGAATAAATAAAAAGGGTTTGATTGCCATTAGAGGTAAAGTCTGGAGGAAAAGACCGAAGAACCCGAGGAAAAGATGGCCTTAAACAAGTTATAGGACATTTGACAAGTACAAAGATCTGAAAGAGAACACTAGATAAGGATATAAAACTCATAGTTTAAATAAAAATTATGGGATGAAGATGTAGCACGAGGCATATGATATGAATCCTTAAGAAATAAATGTGCAACGTTGGTAGAGAGAGTCTACGAAATTGCAAAGTGATTGATATCCAGTGTAAGGATAATCGACTAAGGATAAGGAACCTAAGATAGAGGGATGATGTGACTTGAGCGACATGATTACATGGAAAATCATTGAAGGGATTAGATAACTGGAATATAAAAGCACGGACTGAGAAATAAGGTACAATTTGGGATTCAAAATAACTTGTTAAACAAGGAAAATAGATAATTGCTTACTTTACGAAAGATCTTGCATCACTGATAAGTATTTGTAGAATAATAGTAAGATCTCGACGGAACTTATAAAGTTTGGAAATTAGGATGCCTTTTCCACATAAGTTATTAACTTGATACAAGTACTAAGGTTGTTTAAGATTGAAACTAGAGAAGTCTTACAATAAAATGAAATTTCAGGGAGGATTTGGGATGAAAACTATATCCCACTTATAAAATAAATATTATGAATTCAGAAGTTGCAAACAAGGCCGACTCAAGCTTTTATGAAAATTGCAGATATAATACATGGGGAATCATCTGAACATTTGGGATTGAGTTATAGTGATCTTGTTAAGAATTTTTAAATTACTTGGGATTGAGGAAGGAAACATACTACATTTATGATTGGTATCACAAACATTTTGGGGTTAAACCTATCAAAATTAAGGCTATGGGCAATCGAATCAGGCTATAAAATGTATCAAAGGTACGAAAATTCTTGGGTTCTTCCAATTTGTATTTTTTAGGACTTCTCCAACATAGTAGCTCTGAAAATAAATATAAAAGAGAGAAATTTTGAAAACCTGCAGGGAGGAAAGGTGATTATAAAGGATATGGACGAGGAATGAGAAAGAAAAGAGAACAAAGAACGATGGAATCTTTGTTATGATTGTAGATTAATGAAAATTATATATATACTAGTGTAGGCGCACCACACAAAGCGCGGTGTCGTGCCCGTTGACATAATTAAAATTATGTGTTTTAAATATACATGTTTAATAAAATATAAATTTATATTTTTAGATGTATTTCAAAGAGCAACACAAGGAAAATTGTGGTATATACATGTCTATCCAAAGGGTTTTTTTTGATAGTTTTTTTTTTAATTCTATTAAAAATGAGCTTAAGTTTTGATTGCTAAGTCATGTCATCAACTGAATTTTGAAGATAAAAAGAGAAAATTTACATCATAAATAAAGTAGTAGTAAATTTTAGATTGTTCTAAATTTCTTTTTTAAAAGGAATATTTAATAATTTAGGAAACTAAAAAATTGTTATCTTTTTTTTATAATAGATAAATATTGGAAAAATAGAACATGATTTATTTTATCTGAATATATACAAAAAAATAATTTATTATATAGAAATAGGACAAGAATAATAAAATTAGTTTTAAACCTAGATTTCTGAAAAATAGACAATTATCTAGTTTAAACTTGCAGTGTCCCTGCACGCACATGGGGTTTCTGTTTTTGTGCGATATTGAAATTTTAGTTGCTTATGTGTGTGTGCGTGTGCGTGTGCGTGTGTGTGTGTGTGTATATTCTTTGATTTTATGATGTAGTTGGCATGACAAAATTCTAACAACCTTGAAGGATAGACATGCAACTTCTGTTTTTTCATATTGTGATACATCACCGTCGCCTCTCCACTGAGATGATTTTGTTTTTCACAAATCATTTTCACTTTGTGATAATGAAATTAGATGGATAAAGCCATGCGAGACTCATACTAATTCAACTGGCTTGTATACTTTTCTTAGTTTTGTTTTTTGAGTAGCATTAGTAGTTTTGTTTAGGATTTCTTAGACAAGTAGACTTTTTAAAATCTATCACCTATTCAAAATGATACAGCAAAGTACTTTTTTTGTGAATTTGTGGATGGTTGTTGGAAAATTTCTTAATTACTGCATATTATGATTCCATATATTGCATCATGGAATTAAGTGAGCCATGAAATTAAGCTGCATTTTTTATTTGGTTTATCGAAAGATGATTGATGTTGAATTGACCAGAGAAAAGGGAAAAAAATTAAAAAAGATGAATCATGTTGTCTGCCTGAGATATTCCAACTCTTGGTGTTGGTTAGCAACATTTGGAAGCTGTCTTTCTAATGTGTGTAACACGGCAACAAGAATCGTAGATGCATAACCTTCAATGCCTTTAAAAATCTGATCTAGCAAGAATTAAAGGTTCTATAGAACAACTTTCAAAATCTAATTGCAGATCAACTTCTTCAGGTTAAAAATTAAAATAGAGAACAATCAAGATTTGCTTTAACTTCATTAGAATAACAGATCAGACGCAGTATGGCACGCAAGCATATATGATTGCATTAAAGGATGACGTATTTTCAGGTATCTCCAATTTTTCAGCTAACTAAACACTGCTGATCACTTTATGAAAGAGGCCAGCATTTGCATACCTTCTAATGAGATAGCAGAAAGTCTTGGTGTCTGCCTTCATGCCTTCAGCGCGCATTTGATCAAATGCATACTGCATGTATTTTGCATCTCCAACATCTAAAAATGCCTCAATTTTTTACACCATCATTCCATCTTTTTTAATCTAATCCTTATTGCCAAACAAGCTAATAATAGTATTCATAGTCCATACATCAGGTTTGCTTGTTGTATTGTCAAGCATCTTGGAAAGGATCTTCTCTATCTCTTCATATTTCTCTACCTTCCCATAACCACTCAGCACTATATTTTGAGTGACACACAGTGGGATAGTTGCTGAATATGTACTAAATACAGAGAGCTGAATAGGGAGTGGGAGACAATAGCTTAATAGTGAAATTATAGAACATTTACATACTGGAAGGATCATTAACTAACTATCTAAGTAGCATATGTTTTCTTTACATATTACCATGAAAGATCAAGAAATCATCTTATCTTGTTCCATAATACAGATATTATATTATGATTTCACTCATCTCATTGCAAACCACTTCTATTAACAGTAGATTTGCAAAAGGCTGGAACAAGATAATAATTTTCTTGATCTTGTTATATCAAAAAACAAGCAGTAAAAATCCCACTCATCTCATTCATCACTACCGCTTCCAACATCTTCTTCATTACTTTCTCCTTCATCTTCAAAAGCAAGTTTAAATGATATCAGCTAATTTGTTTTGTTTTAGTAAGAATAAGAATTAAATGACAAGAAGCTTTAAAATTTAAAAATTGTTACATTCATACCTGCTATAATTTGCTTCATTTTCTTTCTTTGAGATGAAGAACCAACATCTTCACTATCACCAACATCTACTCATTACATAAGAATGACAAGTTTATTTCAATACTTGTAATTGTTGTATATTTTCAATATAGATTCTGAAATTGCTAATTTATTTATATTAACATATTAGTTTACAATTCAACATACCTAAAGAAAATAGTCGTTTCATAGTTGTTGTTTTTTCACTTGCATCATTTGGCAAAATCTCTTCCAAAATATTTTTAGCTGAAGTACGCACAGATACTATAAGATTGTTGTTTTCATCATTAGCATCTTCTGTCAGATTTAAAATTGTGTACTGAGCATGTACACCATCATGTCTTGTCTTATAGTATCTTCTAAGCTTAGCCACAAACAACTTATTTTGTATAGCATGATTCATATCAGCAAATAAAGGTGCCATCCCCTAAAATAGTATAAAGATATATCATTTTTCAAATTAAAGAATATATTAATGCAAATTATAACAAAATAACTTACAATATTATGCATTTCCAAGATTGCACACACATTCATGTCCATGATCTTCACAGCATCATCACCAAAGATAGTAGCTTCTAAAGATCTAGTCTCATCAACAACATTTGGAATAATTAATTCCCTAAGATAATTTCACATATCAAAATAAATCATTTAATAGTATTCTATTATAAAAGTATGTAATAAATATTAAAAAATTTCAAAATAAATTCTTATTTATAAAATACTATTACAAATGTGACTTTTTAAACGATAATATTTTTAATTTGATAATATACATAATGTAAATGAACAATTTTTTACAGTTATGTAAATAAAATCCTTAAAAGAATCAAAATCTAATTAGAATATATCATAATTAATTACCTTGGCCTTATCAAAGTTGCTTGACCACATTTTTGGCAATCTATTGTCCAATTTGCTTCAGCTGCATATGAAGTATTGCAACTTTCACGAGCCATATAAAAGGACTTTTGATCTTGATTAGTGACTTCAATCTTTGCTTTTGACATGAATCTTTCAACCTGTACACATTTCATAACGTATACATTAATAAATCAATTGAGACAATTTAAATACAAAGTAACGTTAAAGTGTTATTAAATTAAAGAAAAATATTGCAATAATTTCACTGACTATATATAACAATTTCATACATTATCAGTTCTTGCAACATTGGAAACAGTGAAAATCTTCCCAGTAGGTAACAAAGAAGTTTTCTGAATTTTCACCATTTCATTCACTTATAATAATGCATCAGCGATAGCATGCTGATTGTTACTTCTCCTATGCAATGGAATAGAAACATTATAAGCTAATTGGAAAAATGAAATAGGTTTACATAATAGAAATCTTTTGAATATATTTGTTTAGAAAAATCATGCACCAAGTTTTTAGTTGATGTGCATCTGGAATAGCATGGTCCACAACTATCATCATCAATGGTATTGATCCAAGGGATACTCTTATACAGATAAATTTTAGTTACACAATCATCCAATTTTTTTTTATTAAATAAATCTTAAAAACAATATATATTTTTTTGTATACACAACAAATTAAATATGAATGAACAATTCATGAAAGAATTTTGTAAGTAAAATAAATTATACCATAATGACCAGAGATGTTTAATTTTATTGCACTTATAATTCATGATAGAATTTTGTAAGTAAAATAAATTATACCATAATGACCAGAGATGTTTAATTTTATTGCACTTATAATTAGCACTTGTTCTGGAGCAGACATTATGACATAACCTTCTGATGCAGCTATATTATTCCAAAGAGACAAAATAATTGGTCTTTTCCTAACAAAAGAGAAATATCAAAAAGAAATTAATTAGGTAACATTTTATATTAAATGCTATAGAATTTAATTGATAAATAAAATATATAGTTAAACAAATAAAAAGCAAAAATATTATAATCATGATTCAAAAGAGTGAACTCATGAATTAGGAAAGTTTTTGGAGGAGTTCCAATAGTGCGTTGATCAAACTTCTTAATCACGATAGCTAGTACATTTGGAATCAATATTTTAAAAGAAAATTCATATATAATGATAGTTAGGAATATAAAAAAATATATTAACTAAATGTTATTAATTTACCAATAGTATGCTTCTCAACTGAAGGAGCTAAAGAAATGAAGGCTGAAAAGTTGGCATTATTATGGATAAAAGAATCACATTCACCAACTCTCTTTTAATGACAGTTCTTTGTGTGATAGTCCAACTATATAGTTGCCCATAATTATCATAAAGAAGATTGGCAAGAGCAACACGAGCATTTGGAATTATGTATATGTCATGAACTGCTAGGGTCTTCTCAAAGTGCTTAATGGAAGTATCAAATATTGTTGCTAGAATTTTTGTACCCTCAAATTTATAAACATCGAAAATATATAATTAAATTAGAACACGACTACTGAAAACACTATAAAAATAACTGTAAACTATTAGATATAATTATAGAGTAATAGTTAGTTTAAAATCATTTAATAGTTAATTTTAATAGTTTTAACTAAAAAGTTATTAATTAAATAAATATAGGATAAAAAGGAATTATCAATCTATAACACTATAATTATTTTAATAAGCATCATTATATATTTCTAAATAACAATCTTATGTTACCATATATGCTAGAGCAATAAGATTAAATATATATATGTTTTTACAGGATAACTTAATTTACAATAACAAAAATAAAGACAATTCAAACTTAAAGTTTATTTAAAACAAAAATTAAAATTTTCTAACATAACTGCAAAGTATGCATTTTATGTAAATGTGATAGTTATCATTATAGAATAACTTAAATTTTATAAAGTTAAAATATAAAGAACATTAAATCAATGCAATTTTGCTTGAATATAAATGAAGCAGTTCAATTAAAAAATAATAAGAAGAAGAAGTCATAGTATCTTAAGTATAAATTTTTTTTAGCAACAATAAGTTTTTTAATAAATTAAGTGATCTATTTTTTTTTAAATCAAATATAATTTATAATAACTTTTTCAAAGATTTTTTGAAGAATAAAAGTATATATATACCTATGAGGGTGTAAACTGTTTGGGAGTGTATTGGGTTAGGGTCCAATCCGATCGACCAGGTGATAGGTCAATAGATATACTTGATGCTATAACGGGGTCAAGTCCTACAACCAATAGCAAATGTTAGGCTAGCTGAGAGGCCCTCGGCTAAGGTGCTCAAGTCAGTATCAATTGATTGGAAGATAGAGCAGCAAAGTGAGAGCTTTTTAATGATAATGTACATACCTTGTTGAAGGCTGGCTATGGGGTATTTATAGCTTTCCCAGCATGGTTGATATGATTATGATGCCCTTCCAGTATAGGAAGTGCCTTTGTCCTTGCTTGAGGACCTCTAAGTCTTCTCCAGCTTGTGTACTATTCCAGGTGGCCTTGCCTCTAGCTACCTAGGACAAGGTAGTACACTTGAGGCACGCACTAGCCTTGTGAGGCTGAAAAAGTGGTACTGGCAGCGGCATGTGCCGTTAATGCGAAGGCAAGCCACTTGGCAAGCATTCAATGTGGCCGAGTGGGAGTTAATTCAATTCGACCTCTCCGGGAATGCTTATGTGAGACATCTCTACGGACTCTGGTCGATGAAAGCAAGGAAGACACTAAGATCCAATTATAAAAACTTCAAAAGCTAAATAAACTAGTGCTTACATGCTAACTATAATCAAATAATGCCTAAAATCCAGATTTAGATAGAGTTTTACCTTGAGATGCTAATATCCAGGGAGAAAGTGGTAAACCTTTCACCAATCCAGAATCTGCCAGAAACCGCGCAGTAGGAATGGAGCCATTTTTAACCTCGTTAAAACTCCTCCAAAATTCACAAAAAAAATACTATAACCTCTCAACACCTTAGAGGAAATACAGTAAAAAATTCTGATCAAAAAGCTCTCTCGCTGGAAAAATTTGCCAAATCAGTGCTCCGCTCAGGTGGATCTCCAAACCGTAGGAAACTAACTTCTTCGCCTCTATTGATATGATCCACACACCAACAAAACTTCCAGATTCTCCTCACTATAAGCTGGAATAAGATAGGAGAATGATAATGGTGGAGGCCGATTTGAGGTAGGGACGAAGAAGAAGAGAGCAAAGCCTTCGACATATGAATGCTATGCTTGCAAGGTGTTTTTGAGGGAATTGCAAAAAAATCTAATTCTTTCACATTTTCAGCAATGACCTATCCTCATACCCACTATATCTATATATAAGTTGAGGTTGGTGTGATGCCAAGTTGGCATCGCACCTTCCTCAAGGTGGGTAGCCAACTTGCATTGCCAAGGTGGCAAATGCAAATTCAAATCCAATTTGAATTTCATGTGCATCTTAATTTCATTTGAAATCTAATTTCAAGCTAAATAAGATACTAATTCAAATGAACATTTCATTTGAATTTTTCCTCCAAAATGTATTCTTCTCATTAATTAAATTATACACTGTAATTTAATTAATAAACCCTTAACATAACTCTTAAGTCAAACAAGTTTAACTCTTAAGCTTAATTTTGCTAACTTAACTCTTTAAGTTAATTTGACCAATTTATGGTCAGTTTGGCACCAAATAATTAACTCTTTAATTATTGGTCTAATTTAACCTTTTAAATTAATTGATTAATTTAACACTTAAAGTAATCAAGCCAAAATTGACATTTAAATTAGATACCACAAAAATCAGTCCACTAAGAGAAATTCTCTAACAATTAGAAAATTGCTCCATGAACTAGGAAGCTAATTAACTTTTGTGTGTGACCCAATAGGTTCTACCATTCATTGGACATGGCTCACAACTCCTTGTGACTTTTGAATACCATATATTCATTTTAGTTTAAAATATTTTTAAACTAATCTACTCAATTCAATTAATCTCATTAATTGAAGAGTACCCAATCTCCATAGTCAATGTCCAACTTCAAGCCCATGGAGCCCAACTAATTGGCCGAAATGAATGTTTCTTGAGAACCATTATAGCTCTACGCTAACCATGCAAATATGGTACTTCCGTCTTCTATCTCCCGAAAGAGATCTAGGACAAGATATTTATCGGCTCCCTAATAACCTGACACTATGTCTTTATTCCCAATGTTCGATTCCCTTGTGGGGACTCATCTTTGGAAAACTCCTTTTCCAAATTGTCATACCACCTTGCACAAGGATTTCTTGGAATCAATCATTATAGAATAAATATGATATGCACTCGCCCCACAAAAGTAAGGAGTCGAATTCCATTTTGGATCTCACAAACCTCCATGCCATGTAGCTGATAACCAATCTCAACCCGAAAGACCTGCTAAGTGGTCAAGGAAAAGTCAAAGCATGAGGACCAGACACAAGGTTACCATCAGGTCAGAGGACTAATAATATACACTAGCGTAAGCTGGAGAACTTGCCACCACCGACTTGCCACTATGGCTATCTAGTGGATTTTTCGGTAGGTCTTCAGTACCTTGTTCTCTAACAAGCACCCACTAACATACACTCATATCTCATACGGTTGCTCATGGAACGGAGTAATATCCAACTCTTAGATTTATGCATCGTTAGTGCAAGTCTATTCGGATCTTAGATACCCCGTCTCACAAGATCCTATGACTTGGACGATTTAAGATTACGACTGTGTGAGACTTATTCCATAATCATCAAACCAAGTCCCGCTGTCAAGCGTGATCTAAGGGCTTCATCCATAAACAAGTAAAGTATTAAAGAGCATAAGATGAAGATGGTCATATAAAAAATATTATTCAATCAAGATTATATTACAAGGAATAGTTTTACAAGGCCAATCTAATTAGCTTACCGAGCACTATTCCAACAATCTCCCACATTCCCTAAAGCCAATGCCCTATGGCCTTGAGATCTATCTTCTCAAGATGTTCTCCAAAGAACTTTTGCGTTAGGGGTTTTGTACAGTGGTTCTACTAAATTCTCTACTGAGGCAACTTTGTCTACTCAATTGTTGCCTCTATCAATTGATATCATAGATCAAATGATAACACATTTACTATGTTTGGATCACTGATGAGATCTTGGCTCAAGTCCAAAATTATCTTACAAAGACAATCTCAGGCTTGTGCACGCTAGGTACTACATCTAACTCGTGGATAGAGTTTTTATCCAAGCACATCTTTTTGCAGTTTCCAAAACCACAAATTATTTCACCTCAGTAATGGTCTCTGCTGTGGTGTCTTTTTGGAACTCTTTCAACTCACTATGCAGCCATTAAGGCAAAATATAAATCCAGAAGTGAATTTTAGGTCATCTACATCAAATTGGAAACTTGAATCCAAAAATCCCTCTAGTTTCAATTCTCTATTTTCGTATACCAAAACTCAAGTCCTTAATCCTTCTCAAGTACTTAAGGATTGCTTTTACGGCTATCCAACGACTCTCACTGAGATTGGATTGGAACCTACTCGTAACACTTAGTGAGTGTGCCACATTTGGCCTTGTATATTAAACTGTATACATTATGCTACCAATAGCAGAGGCATAAGGTATGTGGGACATACTTTGTCTCTCATTTTCAGTCTTAAGGGCTATGGATTGGAAAGATGAATGTCATGTCCTATAGGAATGAATCCCTTCTTAGATTTCTCCACACTAAACCCCTTTACGGGGTTTGGGATAGCCCCAGCATCCTCTCTGATCTATCTCTATAGATACGTATTCCCAATACAAATGATGCTTTTCTCAAATCATTCATAGAGAATTGTGTAGATAACCATGCTTTAGTACACTCTGACATTCCTATCTCATTCCCAATGAGAAGGATATCATTGACATAAAGCATAATAAATTGTATACTACTCCCACTAACCTTCTTATGCACATATGGTTCATACACATTTTTGACAAAGCCAAATGATTTGACTGTTTTGTCAAAACGTATGTTCTAACTTCGGGATGCTTGTTTGAGTCCATAAATGGATCTCTAGAGTTTGCAAACCTTTTACTCACTCTCCTTGGATGTAAAACCTTGTGGTTGCTCAATATAGATTTCTTCTTCAATATCTCCATTGAGGAAAGCGGTTTTCACATCCATTTGCCATATCTCATGGTTATAATATGCGACTATGGCAAGTATAATTCGAATGGACTCAGGTATTGAGACCGGTGAAAAGGTTTCCTCAAAATCTGTACCGGGTCTTTGAGTGTAACCTTTTGCCACTAGCCATATCTTAAAAGATCCACTTGTCCACTTCTGTACCACTTCTCCATCTACTCCAAACTTTTACTTATAGATCCACTGCAACCAACAAGAACCACTCCCTTTGGTGGATCTACCAATGTCCATACTTTGTTTAAGTACATGGAGTCCATTTCGAATCTCATGGCTTCAAACCAGCATCCTGAATCTATGTCCAATATAGCTTCCTCATAGGTCTTCAGATTACTATCCGATTGGCCCATCTCATGAAGGAATCCGAACCTTTCGAATTGCTTCTTGATTTGGTCCGACCTTCTCAAAGGTTGTGTGCAAAGTTCTTTGATATATATTTGTTTCTATCGCTTATGGGATTTGATGATCATCTTGAACTTCACTAAGTTCAACAACAACACCTTTTTCTATCTTGTAGAAATTCCTTTTTCTAAAAATGTGGCGTTCCTCAAAACAAACACCTTTTATTCCGAGAGATCATAGAAGTAGTAACTCATAGACTCTCTAGGGTATCCCACAAACTTGCACAAGGTGGATCTACTATCCAACTTACCTCTCACTGTCTGTCTCACGTAGGCAGGAGATCCCCAAACCTTGATATATTGGTAATAGTAAAAGGGTGCTTTGCCATGCCATATCTGATATGGTGTTTTGGGCACCAACTTTGAAGGTACTATATTTAGTAGCTTTGCTACCATTAATAAGGCATATCTCCAAAAGGATATGGGCCTATCGAAAAAGCTCATCATAGAATGTAGCATGTCCAACAAGGTACGATTTCTCCTCTCAGCTATTCAATTATCTTGGGGTGTGCTGAGTGGAATCCATTGAGAGAGAATCACATTTTCCTTTAGATAATTCAAGAATTTGGTGCTCAAGTATTCTCCCTCTCAATCCGATCGAAGAGCTTTAATGCTTAGCCCTAATTGCTTTTCCACTTCATTACTATACTATTTGAACTTTTCAAAGGCTTCGGAATTATTCTTCATAAGAAACACGTATCTGAACCGACTATGGTCATCAGTGAAGGTGATGAAATAGGAATAACCTCATCTTCTTCTAACTCTTAGTGGTCCACAAATGTCTATATAGATCAAATCTAAGAGACTTGTGGAGCGCTCTATTTCTCCTACAAAAGGAGCCTTGGTCATTTTTCTCTTTAAACAAGATTTACAAGTAGGAAGTTCCTCAATGCCACTAAAATTTAGTGCTTTAAGAGCTTCTAACTTGTTCATCTTATTTTTAGAGATATGCCTAAGTCTTGCATGTCATAACATGGCATTTTCTTGGATATCTAATTTTCTTACTTTGTTGAAAGGGCAATAGTGATAGTTGAGAGTCCAATATGTATAATCTTTTGTTAAGTGTGCCATAAGCAATTAAAGAACTCATTCTTTAATGCCTTCAATCTCCTATTTGATATAGAAGGATCAAATCCTTCACTATCCAAAATAGGAATTTGAAATAATGTTCTCAACAATATATGGCACATAATAGCAAGGGTTCAATACAATTATGGAGTTCCCTAAGTCCAACTTATTATACACCTTCAGCTTTGGTCACAGCTCTTGCTCCTTAGCTAAGGCAGTGGATCATATCCACATCACTTTGTTTTATTCTTCTTTCTTATTCTTCGTAACAACTTCCAAAGATAAGAACCACATGCAATATCATATATCCATGAGGAAGAATTTATCCTTAAATGCACTTCAATAAAGTACATACCCTTCCAAAGAGTTGTAAGGTATTCCTTGCAAAATGGCTTCCAATGGCCTATCTAGCCAAAGTAGAAATAAATAATATCGACTATATGCTCTATAATCTTCTAGACTCCCCCGAATGCCTTTAATAGTTGTTATCGCAAAGAGGAAGAACTTTACTTCCTTTTACCTCTTTTTCTAGCACCCTTAAAGCCCATAGACTTGGAGGAGAAAACAAGTATCGAAGGTTTGCTCTTGTTATAGAAGTCTCATTTTAGATCAACACTTTGATCAATGAAACTCAGCTAGGATGTAAGGATCAAATCCTCATGAAGATCATTGTCCATCACGACGTCCAAATAGAAAAAACTTTTGCAAGCCTAATCATCTTTAGATTGTACTTGATGACACATGACTTCACATCCATCCTAGCTTGAAAAATCTCTTTTGACAATATGAACTTCTCATACCTTGTTTGCTTTACAACTCTTGTAAACTTTAACCAAGGTACTATTCAAGTGTCTTTGAGACTTTTAAAATTTATAATGCCATTATGAGACTATTGGGATAGGATGATCCTAAACCTAATTTGTGAACTTTTCATGTGTCTCTTGATCTACTTTACCTTGATGTAAGACATATATCCACTTCTAGGAATCTAGAACGATTTTTGAGGTTAAGTCAATTGCGGAAATTTGACTCGGTTGGTTTATTGGTTTCCAAAATAACGTTGAGTGGAGCATTAAGCCATTCTTGAGATTTCACAAATCCTCAAATGTGTAAAATAGAATAAGCATGTGATGGAATTTGATATTTAAAAAACATGTTCATGGTCTTTCAAGCATGTTTTTCTCCTACTATTTTATCAAATTCTTCACCCCCAAGAAGAATTCGGGAAATCATATTTTCTAGTGAGAATCAATATCCTAAAGACTTGCGAGTGGACCTCTGTGATTAGATATATATCCACAAGCAATCCAAAGGTAAGAAACATTTGCTAATTACATCTCATGCAATTCTTGATATATTTTGCCTCACCATTTCATGTAGATCCCCTAATAGACGACATCTACATTACTCGATGTTAAGTCAAACCTACCAATCAAACTTTGATTCTAGAAGGGCACCACAACATCCCCAGTGATCGAGTATATAATGTTTGGGCATTCTCAAATCAAAGATGCATCTCACGCAAAGCATATGGTCACTGCCTTCCACCTAAGTATGATCCCGTGATCATATGTATATCACACAAAGGTGGTAGCATCATCATGCGACATACTATTGGTAGAAGACTTGGATTAATTAAAACTCTTTTAATTTGTATCTATTTTGACTTAATATTTGAAAAGCACTTAGACATTCTAAGTGGAAGGCTTTTGCTTGCAAAGATCTCATTATTTTATCTTCTTATTTAGGTTTTCTATACCCTAACCATGCATCTCATACACCAATAGGATATGGAAAGCATAAATAAGTAAATGCACCTAGCATGCTCCTAGGGTGGGATGACCATGAGCACTTAGAGACATAGGTGCACCACCTAGTTGATTTTACAAGGGTTGGTTATATCTAGATATTACATGAGTGTATCTCATACATTCATTGGTCTTCAAAAGTCTCCATGCCTCCATGGCCTCCTTTGCTCCATGCAACTTTTACATGAGAAGAAAATCTCCACTCCTAGTGATTCTACTCTCATAACATTTACAAGTTAGAAGTAAAGAGGCTTGCAAGCCCCAATTTAATACAACCCATTTCAAGAACTTGAAATAAATAAAATCAATATTAAAGGCTTATGATCGTCCCCATTCATTCAACAATTAAATGAACAATAAACAAATCTAGAATTAATAATTAATTCCAACAATTAAATGCTAATCAAATTAACAAATAATTGGTCATGCATAACACTTATGCAACATGTGGAGATTAACTTTAACAAGATTTAAGGAGCTTGAAAAAATGTCAAACATTTTATTGAGAACTTGCACAACACTTGTACATCTATAACACATGATTTAACATTATTTCTAGCCACCAAACGAGCCAAAATTAAGCTCAAAACTTGCCCAACCCAAGATCGAAAGCTGCTGGCCATGCCAGGCACGCAACTGGGCAGTAGCTCTCAGATATTGCCCCGCCAGCTTGGGCCACGGCTGGCCAACAGCCCCTGTTTTGGGTTAAAGGCTAGTCAAGTTAATTTTTAGCTCAACTTTTGTACACCAAAAAATCTAGAACTCTTTACAAACATTAAATCACACATTATGGACCAATTTCCAAATCTAAAAAACATTTTAAATTTGGAAATTTAAGTGCTTGAAACAAGTTTAAGTAAGAATCGTATTCTTAAAAAATCTCCTACAAAACTCCAATCACATTGGACCCAAAAATGACCATCACCATGCTATATCAATATATAACATCAAGTAATGCTAAATCAACATTCAACATTTGTAGTTATGAATTAAAACATACTAATAATATGAATTAACATTTAAAACACATATTAGCATGCTTTCAATTCATCAAACAAGGAGCCATATGCAATATCATCCAAACACTCCAATCCATCATATGAATCAAGAAATTGGTGATTTTAATCCAATCCATCACATGAATAATCATCAACAAATATCTAAATCTAAGCATGATCTAGGCTCCGATACCACTTGAAAGCAAGTATGGCACTAGGATCCAATTATAATGACTTCAAAAGCTAAATAAACTAGTGCTTACATGCTAACTAGGATAAAATCATGCCTAAAATCCAGCTTTAGATAGAGCATTACCTTGAGATGCTAATATCGAAGGATAAAGTGGCTAACCTTTCACCAATCTAGAATCTACCAAAAATCACTCAGTAAGAATGGAGCCATTTTAACCTTGTTAAAACTCTGCCAAAATTCACAAAAAAAATACCGCAACCTCTCAACATCTTGGAGGAAACACAATAAATTATTTGGATAAAAAATCTTTATGGATCTCCCTGAAAAAAATTTCCAAATAAGTACTCTCTCAAGTGGATCTCCAAACCGTAGCAAACTAACTTGTTCGCCTCTATTGATATGATCCACACTCCAGATTCTCCTCACGATAAGCTAGAATAAAAGAGAATGATGATAATGGTGGAGGCTAATTTGAGGTAGGGAAGAAGAAGAAGAGAGCAAAGCTTTCAACACATGAATGCAATGTTTGAAGGTGTTTTGGAGAGAATTACAAAAGAATCTAATTCTTTCACACTTTCAGCAATGACCTATCCTCACACCCACTATATCTATATGTAGCATGAGATTGGTGTGATGCCAAGTTGGCATCACACCTTCCTCAAGGTGGGCGGCCAACTTGCATTGCCAAGGTAGCAAATGCAAATTTAAATCCAATTTGAATTTCATGTGCATCTTAATTTCATTTGAAATCTAATTTCAAGCTAATTAAGATACTAATTAAAATGAACATTTCATTTGAATTTTTCCTCCAAAATGTATTCTTCCCATTAATTATATTAAACAATTTAACTTAATTAATAAACCTTTTACTTAACTCTTAAGTCAAACAAGCTTAACTCTTAAACTTAATTTTGTTAACTTAATTCTTTAACTTGACCAATTGATGGTCACTTTGGCACCAAATAATTAACTCCTTAATTATTGGTCTAATTTAACCTTTTAAACTAATTGATTAATTTAACACTTAAATTAATCAACTCAAAATTGACCTTTAAATTGGATACCTTAAAAATCGGTCCACTAGGAGAAATTCTCTAGCTTTTACAAAATTGCTCCACGAACTAGGAAGCTAATTGGATTTTGTGTGTGACCCAATAGGTTCTACCATTCATTCGACATGGGCTCACAACTCCTTGTGACTTTTGAATATTGAATATTCATTTTAGTTTGAAACACTTTTAAACTAATCGACTAAATTCAATTAATCTCATTAATTGAAGAGTACCTAATCTCCATGGTCGATGCCAACCTCAAGCCCATGGAGCCTAACTAATTAGCTGAAATTGGAGAACCATTATAGCAATACGCTAACCATGCAAATATGGTCATTCCGTCTCCTACCTCCCGAAAGAGGCCTAGGGTAAGATATTTGCCGGCTCTTTAATAGCCTTGACACTATATCTCTTTCCCAATGTTCGATTCCCTTATGTGGACTCATATTTGAAAAAATCCTTTTCCAAATTGTCACATCACCTTGTGCAAGGATTTCTTGGAATCGATCATTATAGAATACATAGGAGATGCACTCGCCCTTCACAAAAATGAGGAATTGAATTCCATGTTAGATCTCACAAACCTCCATGCCAAGTAACTCATACCCAATGTCAACTCGAAAGGCCTGTTAAGTGGTCAAGGAAGGGTCAAAGCATGAGGACCAGATACAAGATTATCATAGATCCTCAGGTCAGAAGACTAATAATATGCAGTAGCATAAGCTGGAGAACTTGCCACTACCGACTTGCCACTATGACTACCCGTCTCATAAGATCTAATGGCTTGGAAGATTTAAGATCACGATCGTGTGAGACTTATTCCATGGTCATCAAACCAAGTTCTGCAGTCAATAGTGATCTAAGGGCTTCATCCAAATGCAAGTAAAGTATTAAAGAGCATAAGATGAAGATGGCCATATAAAGAATATTCTTCAATCAAGATTGTATTGCAAGGAAATAGTTCTACAAGGCCAATCTAATTAGCTTGCCAGGCGCTACTCTAATAGTCGACAAGGTGCAACTCTGTTGCATTTGAGTTTTTTCCCAAGCTGAACACTAAACGACACATTCCCAATGGTGATCGACCACAACCTGGTCAATAGGATGGATACTGATACTCACTTTGATGAGTAAAGCTTAGTAAGGTCGAAACCCAGTTGATAATATGGTTAGCCCACAACAAGTTGGACCTAATAGGTAATTAGGCCGCCTAACACTGTATCTCTGGCCTAGTCAAGTGATATTGGGTTAGGCCTGCTGGGTCATCCCATATCATGAGTCTCTCCCTACTTTTGGGTCCTGATCGAGATTGTTGACGAGTAAAAATGGGGAGTAGTTGATCCGTGGAAACTGAATACGCTTGATCAGGGCTTCAATACATTTTAATACGGCTATTACCTTAGGTTATGCGAAGCTTCTGGTGATGGCTGTATAATAATTGAAGTCGTTTGGGCTACCATGAGCTGAGGCCCATAAATAAGCGCAGTGAAAATCCTCGTTTTCACTTTTATAGCATTTCATGAAGTTGAGTCAATCATTTTACCACGCTCACAGCCAACTGCATCTAGCATTAAACTTGCAAACTTCATAAGTCCCTCGCATCCCTTTGAGCGGGTTTTATTTCATTAAATCTCAAGCATATAGTATTGCCACGATGTTAAGTGTATTCACTGATGATAACTGTCAGAGGAGTGATAGTGAAGTAACTAGGTCAAATGAGGCTCCGATCGAGGAAGAGTGATTCAACTAGCGAGTCTAATAGTTCCTCTAGTGATAGTTCAATCTCCAGTAGCTCTAGTGATGATTGGGTTGCCGCTGGGGGTAAGGCTAGGGTGAGTCAATTGCCCGTATCTTGCAGTCGACTGTCCACCCCTGACCACTATAGCGAGATCATATTAAAGGTGACCGAAAGGGATCACTACCTTATTAGGCGGTTAAAACACATTCCTCAAGGGTTCGAATTAATATGCTGAGCCCGACGATAGGATACACCGATCTCTCATCGGTTGCTTTAGATGTTGGCTTAGGTTTCTCCTTGCCCAACCCATAGTTGACCTTCTGACAGACCTCTAAGTTTACATCACCAAACTACTACCAAATTGCTTCTCGACTATAATGGCTTTGTTATCTTCATGCATGTTCATAATCGGCCCCCAACCTTCGCAAAATTTAGCAACTTGTTTCATCTCCCCATGTCCCAAAAGTGGGAGAGGACCAAGGAGTCAGGCTTTAATACCTTATGACCCATCCTTGTCAAAAATTCCCAATAACCCCCTTTTTCAAGTTTATTCAAAATTAGAAAACTCGTTATTTTTTTATTCGATCTCGGGGGGGTTGGGTTTAACATGCCCAGAGGTTGGATGAGGGGTCATATAGACATTCCTGGGAACGAAACCCCAACCTGGCCCAACACCTTTATTCGAGTCTGGTCAAGTTTAGGCAGATGGAGGCATCGGGGTACGTCGAGGAGATAAACTCGGTGCTAGCAGGCTTATCACCTGCCCAGTTAGACCTTCCTAGTGATGCTCGACTAGGTAGATGGACTTTGCTTGTTTTTCAATTGTTGTATCTTTAAGTTTATGGTTGATGCTGATGCATCGTGTTCCTTTTGTTGCATAGATTGAGAAGAAATTATGAATTAGATAGGAGCACAAGCTCTGGTGTGCGTTCAAAGGAATTAATAGCATCGTTAAAGTGCAGCTGCTCATCAAAAGGTTGCATTTCAAGTTGCCCTACAGTCATAGGCCACCCTGCCTGCACTAGCAGCTCCTCTAGCCTGAGCAGTAACAATTCCCACTCGACTAGCTTCTGGGGTGACCATCAGCCCATTCACTCAACAAAAAAGGCTAGCAGTTGAGCAAATAGGGCCTGCTCAGAAGAAGTCCACCTCTAACAAGGGTAAAGGCAAAGCTGGGGCACCCAGTGCACCTACTGGTTACGACCTCTTCGGGCAGTGGGAAAAGGACCAGTTATTTCAGCTACCCAAGCTGCCATCACCCCAGTTTGGTACTAACATGGTCGTTCACAATTCCTTATGGATGTTGACCGTGGGGTCAACTAGGGTAGCACCCTTAAAGGTGATAATGGTCGGATTGTTCGCATCCTACCAGAAGAAGATGATGGACTTGAGCCAGGATGGGGCAATGAGGGCCTTGGCGTACCACTTGAGCATGTTAAGTAGTTTGTTGTTTATTTGCTTTATTTTGCATGTATCTCAACTTAGATTGTTCTAATTGCAGGTTAGCTAGCTAGGCTACCATTTTTATTAGAGGTCGGAGCTGGCCCTCGGTGATCGCAACTAGCTTCGAGAAGGGCAAGGTGATGTAGATACATTGAAGGCTCAGCTTGAATTTGCGCAGTTGAGGATTGAATAGCTGGATTCGCAGCTTAAGGAAAGAGAGGAGCAACTCGAGCTCAAGGAAGCGCAGCTTATAGCTGCAGTGGCTGTGAATATATGTGCAGGCCATTTATGATTTTGGTCGGACGCAAGGGCATAATATCGCGATTAATTATGCTCGAAATGAACTCTTCAAGATATTGCTACTTATTTGATGAAAAGTTATTTAGCAATTTATGTTGTGTCGGACGTTTCAGGACACCAACGTCGTCTTCTCTATCAACAACGTAAAAGATGCTTTGAGTAAGGTCCTCAAGCAATTGGAATATCTAGGGTATCAAATCCGCCATGAGGATAAGGAGCGCCTTAGCCTAATGCTGACTAAACAACTTGAGATGTATACCGACTTTGATGAGAACGCCCCTATGGAAGGGCCTCTTATTGTGCCTGTGGTCGGGCCTATTAATGATCTTCAAATGAGGCTTGCCGATGTGGCTAGGGAATTCTCTTTTGCCAATGACTCTGCGTTCGATATTTGGGATGGCAAGGTCAACGTAGCTGGCCTTTTTCCTCCTCCTAGACACACATTTCTCATCGATAAGGTGGGGCCCTCCTGACCAGCCTCTATAGTTCAGCCAGTCCCCACAATGGCGCCTGAGCAGGAAGTTGAGGGTCCTGTGATTGTTCCCATCCTTGAAGCAGCAAGCTCGATCAGGCGATCGATGAGGGCGCAAGAGCTATACGAATCGAATGGGTAGGATCGATCTAATGGCTTCAGGCTGCAACTTTTATTTTAATCATTTTGGTCGCCCTGCTAGGCGTTTGTTTTAATACTCTACGTGCATGTACTCTGCAATCAAATATATTGGAATTCAATAAATGGCACTTTTCGATTATCAATGTGTACTTGAGTTTGTTTTCCTTTTAATGCCTTCATTTTTGTAGAATGCCAATTGTTAATAATCGACAACATAAGCGATTTGATCTTCAATAAGAAATCATATCACGTGATGCCTAAATGAAGGAATCTAAGCAAGTCTGCGGTCAATTTAAAAATTTATTAAGGCAAAAATAATGGAATTAATCCAAGTACTTATATCAAGCTAGCCCGCTTTAAAATAAGCATTGCGATATTCTCCATCGTCAACATCGAAGTCGACTTAGACTATTTTCTTCATGATCAAATGAACAATCTCGATGATCGATTTTGTTAAGTTCTTGTTCCTCGAAAACAATATCTTTGACTACGAGGTTGAGTTCTTAGTTGACTGTGTTTACCAATTTAGGCTCAAAGCCATAATTTGTTGTTAATGAGCAATTTGAGGTCGACTGCGAGGTCGATGTTAAACGATCAACTCATTCTTTGGCCTAGGCTAAAAAGCCTTAGCCTGCAGTTTGAAACCAGCATTAGGTCGACTTCAGGGTTAACTGCAAACGATTAATTCGTTTGCTGACTTGGGCTCAAAAGCCTATGATTTTACAATTTGAGATCGAGGTGAGGCTGACTATGGGGTCGTCGTTAAATGATCAATTCATTTTTTAACTTAGGCTAAGAAGCCTTGACTTGATGGCATGAACAAGTAGCTACAAAAACATTAGCAGTTTTTATTGATTTGCAATGATACTTTGGTACAGTCAATGAGAGACGTTAGTCTCTTCATACATAAAACTTTTCAAATGCACTACATTCTATAAGTCAAGGAAACTCATTTCCAATTATATCGGCAAGTCGTTATATGTTGTGCTTTGCTACTTTGACCACCGAGTAGGGGCCTTCCCATTTTGGATCTAGTTTCCCCACATTCATTGATACTTTGACTTTTTTGAGGACGAGGTCCCCTACTTTGAAGCTTCGCGGTCGGACTCCTTTGTTGTATTGTTGTGCCATCTTCGACCTGTATCATTGCATTATTGTGTATGCTTGCTGATGCAACTTGTCAATTATCTCGAGGTTGAATTCTCTTTAAAAATCATTTTTGATCGGGTTGTTGTAGATTACTCTAGCAGTGTATTATATTAATTCCATTGGGACGACTACTTCTGACCCATAAACCGAACTGTAAGGACTGTGACCTAATGTTGTTCGAGGAATAGTTCTATATGCCCAAAGCACCCCGGGGAGGTCCTCTGCCCAGCTCGCTCCGATTCTTTCTAGTCGAGCCTTGAGGTGGTCTAGGACAGATATGTTCATGACTTCTGTTTGAACATTGACTTGTGGGTTTCCAACTAAGGTGAAGTGTTGTCGAATCTTGAAGCTTTTGCACCAGCTCCTAGTGCTCATGCTCTAAAACTATATCCCATTGTCAGATATCAATACTTTAGGCAAACCAAAATAGTAGACAATATTTTCCACACAAAACTTTTGACGACTGCATCAGTTATCTTTAGGACTGCTTCTGCCTCAACCCATTTGGTAAAGTACTTGACCGCAACGATCATGAATTTTCTTTGGCCAGTGGTCTTCCAGAAAGAGCCGACTATGTTAATCCCCCATTGGTCAAACAACCATATGATCTGAACAGGCACCAGCATTGCCACAGATCGGTGAATTATATTCGAGTGGACCTAGCAATATGGGCATTTCTTGGCAAAGTCGACTGTGTCCTTCAACAAGGCTGGCCAAAAGTACCCATATCTTATGATTTTGTAGGACAGGGATCGTTCTCCAGAGTGATTACCATAAATGCTTAAGTATACCTCATGTAAGACCTCACGAGCCTATTTTGATGTCAAAAATCTTAATTGTGGTCCGAAAAATGATGTCCTGTAAAGCTGGCCATTTCGTCTAGGGCAAACTTGCCTGCTTAACCTTTGAGCTTACATGCTGGGCCCTTATTCTCAGGAACTTTCCCCTCCCTTAAATAAGCTTTTATTTTGTACTGCCAAGAAGGGGTTGTTTCTTCGATCTGCCCTACTAGGTTCTGATTGGGAACACCTATGGTGGGTTTGTTGGTGACCAGAAATATGATTGCTTTGTCTCTGGTTCCCTTTGTCGAGGTTACAAATTTTGACAGCATGTTGGCTCGCTCGTTCTCTAATCGAGGGACTTAGTTGAGTGTGAATTTCTTGAACTGCTTGTATTCTCTTCACTTCGGCTAAATACCTGCTGATTGTGGTCTTTTTAGCTTCAAAGCTTCCTTCAACATGTTCTACGACTAGTTGTGAATTAGTGATGGTTGCGAACTATTCAACTATCCTATCTACCGCCATCCTCATGCCAGTAATATTTTGCTTCATAGTTCGTTACAGGGTAGTCAAGTTTAATTATGAAGTTGTATTGCTCGGCTTGTGGAGAGCGTAAGAAGATGCTAATTCTTTCTCCCGATGAAGTCGCTGATCTATCTACATGTAATATCCATAATAGGGAATCTTAGTCGAGTTGGTCGAGAAGGTTGAGTCTTTCGGCGAAAAAGATTGCTAACACTTGGGCTTTTGTGGCAGTTCGAGGTAGAAAAGTAATGTCAAACTCCCATAACCTGATCTCCCACGTTGTTAACCTTCCCAATGTATCTAGTTTGACAACACTTGTTTTAACAGTTGGTTTGTCAGGACCACAATGGAGTAAGACTGGAAGTAAGGTCTCAACTTCTAGGTAGCAGTTACCAGAGCAAGGGAAAATTTTTCATTCTCTAGGTAGCTGTGCTCTGGACCTTGCAACACTTTGTTGTTATACTAGACAGGTTGATGTGTGCCTTTCATGGTTGAGACCAAACCTGAACTGATTGTTGCCGATGAGACTACCAAATAAATGTGCAAAACTTCTCCAACCTCAGGTTTGGCTAACATCGAGGGCGTTGAAAGGTATTACTTTAATTTGACCAAAGCCTGGTTGCATTGTTCTATCCATTGGAAGCCTGATTTCCTCACATTTCTTAAGATCTTGAAGAATGATAAGCTTTTGTTGGCTAGTCGAGCAATGAATCATCCTAAAACTATGATTCTTTCGACCAGGCACTGAATGTCCCTAACTATTCGAGGAGGCGTAGCGTCTAGGATGGGTTAGATTTTCTGTGGGTTAGCTTCGATACCTCTTTAGCTGACCATGTAGCCTAGAAATTTACCTCCCCTCATCCTAAAAGTGCACTTGTTAAGGTTAAGCTTTATGCCAAATGCCCAGAATATTGAGAATGTATGGTTGAGGTCGGTTAAGTAATTTTTCTTTTTCTATTTTAACAATCATGTCATCGACATAAACCTCCATGGTCTTCCCGATCTCATTTTTTAACATGAAATTTACAAGTCTCTGATAAGTTGCACTTACATTTTTTAGCGTGAAAGGCATGATCAGAAAATAATCTACCCTATTAGGGACGAAGAAAGAGGTCTTATCCATGTCCTTAGGTGCCATGAAAATTTGGTAGTAACCTTGGAATGCATCCATCATACTGAACAAATTTGTATGGCTCAACCCTAGTCTCTTCCAACTTTCACTTGTCCCTTCTCAGGTTTCACTATAGGAGCGTCCTCCGAGAGTTTCAATTTTAGTCAAGCCTTCTATTCATTTACCTCGACCAGAATTGTATAGCATCGCCAAGCTTCTTTCATGTTGCGTAGATGTTCGTCCATCCCAGTGACAGTCGAAAACTTGACCTTCATATGATAAGTCAAGACATTAGCTCAAAAGTAGTTCAATGTTGGTCAACCGATGATAATGTTGTAAGCAAATGTTGATCAACCGACGACCAGGTAATTAACCATAAGAGTCCTCTGGTGAGAGACCTCCCCAAATGATGTGGATAGGTTTATAGATCCTTCGAGGATGATTTCTAATCCCCCCAAATTCGACTAATGGGGTTCGAACAGGCTCGAATTTCAACTTGCCTATGTTTACCCTCTTTAAGGTCAACAAGAAAATGATGTTTGCAGAGATCCCGTTATCAACCAATACCTTCATGACCTTGAAGTTTGTTATTTCGACATATACTATCAAATGGCAATCCAGCTTGTTTTCAGCTCTTTGATTCTCGATGTAGAGGAAGTCGGCATTGGAGAAAGAATTTGGCTCCATGCTGGTCGAAAGCTAGAAGACTATTTCAACTAGGAAAGATTTGGTCAACTCCAGTCTTCGTTGGTTCTGCCTTATGGCTGGCTTCGAGTCCCTTCCCCCCTCCCCCAAGTTGCGCCTCTTGGGATAATGTCAATTACTCCTCAGATGGGTGGGCAAGAATCATAAGCAGGTTTCTTTCCCTTATCTTCCTTCCTCAGACTAACCGACATTTCTCTATAGGGAGTTTGATAAGTTACACCCACTTCCTGTTTGGCTTTCTCATCAAAAAATTACTTCAAGTGCCCATGTCGAATAAGTCTTTCGATCTCGTCATGAAGATTGAAACAATCCTTTATGTTGTGGCCCATCTACCTATGGAAGTGGCAGTACTTCTTAAATCTTTCATGGATTTAATCTCAGTCAGCTTCCTGGGCTTTTTAAGGAGGTTGTCGTGCTGTATGGTGAACAGAACCTCCTTTCTAGCAATGTTAAGGGGTGTGTAGTTGTGCAAACACTTATTCAGAGATCGATGGCCATCTTTATGTTGCCTGTCATCTTTCTCTTTCTCTTTTCTTCGTGTCCGTATCGGGATTACCATACTTCAATTTATTCATATCTTCTTGAGTCAGGTATCTCTCAACAATGCGAACAACTCCTCCATCATCCTAGGTCACTCCCTGACCAATGCATTGGCAAATTTCTTATCGCGAAGGCCCAAGAAGAGCACATTGATCAGAAACTCAATCCGAGGGCTGTCAATATTCTGGACTTCCATGTTCAACTTAGTAAAGAAATTGTGAAGGTGACTCCTCATCGTTCTATTTAACAGTGTGTAAGTATGTTTGAGGGAGCTTTGCCTTCCTTCGACTATCAAATTAATAGAGGAACTTGTCACATAGCTGGTTGTACGAGTGAATCAATGCTTGCTCCAACTTAACAAACCAATCGAGCATGATTCCTAGAAAAGTGGTGACCAACATCTTGGCGTGGATATAGTCATTATGTCCATGCAACTACATCATGTGCTCAAATTGTAGTAGATGCTCATTCGAGTTTGATGAGCCACTGTATCTGGGTAGTCCAATAGGAACCTTGGCATCGACAGTAAAACACTCATCGATTATCTTCTATATGAATGGTGATTCCCTTTCTCGATATAAAAGGGGAATCTCATCATAATATGGGTTTCTCTTAGAGTTTCTCCTCAAAATTTCTTCGAGACGCCTGTTCAGCTGCTGCACCTGGTGGGATACTTCTTCCCACTCTTCCCGATTAGCCTAGGACAAATTTCTATTCATCTGAGGTCTTAGACGTTTGACCCTATTGCGCTACAGGTCTCAAAGGTGTCAAGCGATGTGGTTGACTGAATCGGCAATTTCTTCTCATAGGTTAAGGTGTGGCATCTCTCTCGAGAACCATCCCGAGCTGTCCTCTCACCGCATAGGGGGATGTCTGGCTTCTGGTTGGCCCCTTTTATCTCTTAGGGGCCTTTTCTCTAGTCGAGTAGGCTGGGGAGTGGCCCTGGCAGTCAGGCCAGGTTGGTTCTAGTGCCTATTAAGGGCAGCCAACAATTAAGCAGAGATTTGAGTAGATATCTACTCGCTTATCAATTGTATGAGCTAGGGCATGGTCAAGGTGACCACCTATTCCGGCTAAACGATAGGCTCCGCCACATACAGTTCTTGCAGAGATTGAGGAGAAAGAGTTGGCGAACTTCTATTCTCCTCCCTTTTGGAAGCGGCTCCCTCAAGTTTCCCACAAACAATGCCAAATTATCAAGGTGTAAACTATTCGATAGTGTATTAGGTTAACGTCCAATCCGATCGACCGGGTGATAGGTCGATAAAAATACTTGATGCCATAATGAAGTCGAGTCATGCAATCAATAGCAAACTTCAGGCTAGCCGAGTGGCTATCAGTTAAGCCACTCTGATGCTCAAGTTCGTATCAATTGACTGGAAGATAGAGCAACAAAGTGAGAGCTTTTTAATGATAATGTGCATACCTAGTTGAAGGCTGGCTATAGGGTTTATAACCTTTCCAACACGATTGATATGTCCATGATGTCGTTGCAGTATATGAAGGGCCTTTGTCCTTTCTTGAGGACCTTGAAGTCTTCTCCAGCTTGTGTACTATTCCAAGTGGCGTTGTCTGTAGCTACCTAAGATAAGGTGGTACACTGGAGGCACGCACTAGCCTGCCGCGGCTGAAAATATGGTACTAGCAGTGCAATGTACCATTAATGCGGAGACACGCTACCTGGCAGAGCATTTAATGTTGTCGAGTGGTAGTCGCTTCGGTTCAACCTCTCCAGTCGAGATGAATACTTCTGTGAGACATCTCGACGGACTCTAGTCGACAAGGTACAACTCTATTACATTCAAGCCTTTTTCCCCAGCTGAACACTGAATAACACATTCCCGACGGTGATCGACCACAACCTAGTCAACAGGGTAGATGCTGATGCTCACTTTAATGGGTAAAGCTCAGTAAGGTCGAACCCCAATCAATAATATGGTTCGCCCACAACAAGTTGGGCCTAATAGGTAATTAGGCGGCCTAATAGGTAATTAGGCTGCCTAACACAGTATCTCTGGCCTGGTCGAGTGATATTGGGCTGGGCCTACTGGGCCATCCCATATCAATACTTGGTCAAAAAATATTTCAATTCATAAATAGAATAGAAAAAATATTGCCTTAGCAGATACTTGTAATAATAAATGAGATATTTAGATGATAGAATAAAAATATTTTTATGTTATTATTGTCTAATATTTTATATCTTTTATGTATTTTTTATTTGAAATAGCATATTATGAAAAATGTAAAAATGTTATATCGTTTCATCAATTAATGTAATATGCTGATATCTTTTCGGGCTACGAATTGACTGTCGTTCAGCACTCTTAGATTCGACTAAAACTTTAACTGACCAACTTTTTAATGAAGGAGTGATATCTCTAATGTGCAATAAAGTCTGCATATTCAGAAGATGCACCTGCAAGAAAAAATAAAAGTATTAAATATACTTTTATGACTTAAAGATAGAAGTATTAAATTATATGTATTCCTATAGAAAAAAATTTAAATAGCATTTAAAGTAATACAATAAGCTTCATAAACATATAGATAAATAAGAGAATAACCTTGTATAATTAGGTCAAGGATTTCTTGATATTCTATATTTTTAGTGAACTACTGGCATTCTCCCTCAGTTAATGTTGGTTCAATCAATACTTTAATAGAAGATGATTTTTTAGCACAAGATAATGCAACTTATAGCTGACCATGTGAGAAAACAGGCAGGGGTAAAAATACTCCAACATAATCAAGCATTTGACCTTGAGCTTTATTGATTGTCATAGCAAAACATGGCTTAATAGGAAATTGAAATCTTTTAAACAGTATTGGGCACTTTTCTTTATTTATATATTCTAAAGGGATTCGAGGAATAAAAACTAATTTGCCTTTATGATCTCCAGTTGCTATTGTAGCTTCAATAAAGTTCTCACCTGCAACAAACTAATCTCGTACCATTGCAAAGTCCTTCTACAGGATTTAAATTTCATAATAACATTATAGGGCAATTTTTTTTTCAACACCAACTTATGTAGAGGTAAGCTACTAGAAATAATTTAGCAAAAAAAAGTCTTCATACTATCCCTGATCTTGTGAATTTGAAGTTTTATTATAACTAATATATTCCTTTTGTTCACCAGTAAGTTTATCAATAAGTATATTATTTATCTCTATCATGTAATCAATTTTCAGAGTGAGAATGCTCTACTTATTAAATCGTAGGGCTCATACAAATGAGAATCTATACAAGGAGAAACATAATTAATCAAATCTTCTATGGATTTTGCTCGATTCTTGTACAGTAAAAATATATTATTTGGAATATAAATATTGTCTCAAATAAAAAAGGCTCAACGACATCACCAACTCTTAGCAAAAAAGATGTAAATAATGGATCATCTTTTGCTCTTACATTTTCTTGAAGCTTTATTTTAATAAGTTGTGGCCAAATGTTAGATGAAACAAAACTTGCATTTATCATATGATGTTTACTACCATGAGGTACAATAGGTAGAGTTTGCCTAAAGTCTCCTCCAAAAACAACAACTTTCCCACCAAACAAAATATCTTTTTGCTCAGTAATATCTTGCAAAAGTCTATTAAATGCTTCAACAATTTTTTTATTGGCCATTGAAGTTTCATCCCAAATAATTAATTTTGCACTCAGAATCAGTTTTGCAAGACTTGATTGTTTGCTAATTTTTGCATCATTTTTTTCTTCAATTTCAATAGGTAACTTAAATCTAGAATGTGTTGTTCGACCTCTTGGTAAAAGAGAAGCAACAATGCTAGAAGTTGCAATAGCTAAAGCTATTAGACCTCTAGACCTAACGTATGCAAGTAGTGCTCTGTACAAAAATGTTTCCTCTGTTCCCCCCGGACCATCTATAAAAAATGCTCCTAGTTGATCAAAATTAACTTTATTAGTTATAGCAACAAAAGCTTTTATTTGTATTTCATTAAGTCTCTTTATGCATAACAAATCATTAGCAGATGGAATAAGACTTTTTTCATAAGTTAATTCTTTTGTAAATCTTTCCTCTTTAGTCAAACTTTGGAAATGATGACCTAAAGAATAATCATAAATAGACTTACTCATTGACATGAGGAATTTATCTATACTTTCTAATGTTTTATTTTCAATTTCTAATTTAATGAAATGACCTTTCCTTCTATAATCATCTGAAAGAGGAAAAAATGAATTTTTCAAAAAGTTTTCTAGGTTTTGGTGGTGAATGATGTATGAAAAGAATAGCAAAGAGCCTTCACAATGTTTGGGGCATTTGAAATCATGTAGCTTCTTCTAGACATTGTTCAGCTTAAATATTTTATTAAAGCAAACCTCAATGAAGTGCATCTTCTCGAAAAGTAATATGTTGTTCATTCCCAATAGTTAAAAGGTCTTCAAATGATTCAGAAGCTCTTACATTTGATAAAAGAACTTCTAAAAAGTATCGCTCACCTTCAGAAGGATAAACAACTGCTATTCTACCAACAACAATTTGATGTTTTCGAAGTTTCCATTTTTGATACTTTTGCTCCCAAACAAAATACTCAAAAAAATCTTTATATAACAAATTCAATTTTTTGGCAATGGGATCATTTCTATTCATCCAAAAAAAATTCAGTCACCATTGTTTTTCCAACAAATGGATTTGAAAGAATTTCATTTAATGATTTTTGTCTTCCAAAATAAACATATTGTCCACTAGGTAAATGCATAGGTAAAATAATAATTGGAGGGTACATTTGTGTAATATCAAAACTATAAATTCGCCAATAAGTCTCAATAGCACAAATCCAACAACCTTTTTGAAACTCTTTTATTTCATCAACATTATTAGCAAAAGAATCATTTACTATATTATAATATATTCTATCATGTCCTTTATATATATATATATATATATTTGTAAAGATACTTAACAAGTTCAAAATCAGAACATACTTCTACATTTATATGACAATTGAATTTAGCTAGTAAGTAAGGACAATAGGGAACAACATATATGTTATCTAAATAAGCATTACGTACAAGAATTTTTTTCCATCATTTCGTCTTCTATAATTAGGATAAGCATATTTACTATGAGTAGTAATATCACAAAAATCTATAGGATATTTATTTTTGCATTGTCCATCTTTCATACAAATATCTTTAGGATTGCTTGCACTCTAAGGACCAAGTAACATATGAGTTATTACATAAGAATGTAACATTGAATTAGTTTCATCAGGAATCTCTGCATTTATAATATTATCATATAATTCTGGACTACTTAGTTTATGTAGCTCTCTCAAAATAATAATCCAATGAGCATGTGGGAGACCTCGCTTTTGATACTCAACAACATAAACATAAGCAGTAACTTCCCCAAAATAACTTCTTTTTCACCACTTCTTCTTTAAATTCTTCAAGCTTAGATTGAAAAACACGAGTCAATCATTCAACTCCTCAACTAGTAAAAGATGATCTTTAATTTCCTTCCAATTTAGATTGCATGTCATTGTAATGAACAAACCAGGATTAACATACTTTTGAACTAAAACCATTGTATTGACATACCTCTTCATCATATCTCTCGATCCTCCAATGAAAGATGAAGGCAACAAAACATGCCAACCTATTTTTGTCGAGTCATCTAGGCCATCAACTCCTAAAGAGTCAATTATCCCTTGTAAACTTTTAGCTCTTGCATCAAAATGTTGTTGTTCCGATCTGTAGAAATCCAAGCAGTGTTTCAAGTTTTATATATGAATCAATGCTATATTGTTGTCCTAATCTCCACAAATGAACTATACAATTAAAATGATTTCCACGCATTTGGCATCTATAAGCAGTGTGTTCACGACAAGAAACATTTGTCTTCTTGTTTCTATTTTGAAGGTAAACTGCAAAAATAATATGAATATAAGTATAATATTCTAAATAAATTTGTTGTTTCAAAATGTTTTTGAATTATTTCATTTAAACGCAACATCCTTTATTTTCAATTTGCACCACATCAGATGCTGACTATTCTACTGATGGCAACACAATGTTTTGTCCTGTACATCTTTTTCTTATATTTGTAGATAAAGAAAAACATTCAATACCAGCATGCCAACTAGGTTCCCGAAGAGAAAAAAATAAAGGATATTGTAAAAGGTCATAACAGCCATAATGATACAAAATTGTATGGCATGAATTATCTAAACCATATACTGTAATATTGTGATTCATATCTTCAGGTCCATCAGTAGTTTCATCCCAAATTCTAGCAATCTATTCAATTGTAGGTATATTATATGTTTTTTGATTCAACTGAGGATGAGCACGCAACACAACTTGAAAATTTTCCAAATAATCCCAAGAACGCATCCTTTTAAAAATTTGAAAATATGGATTATTTGCTAAAGTTTTAAGTAGCAAATCAAGAATATCATATTCTAGATCAAATTTTTTTAGAGCATTTATCCCTATCTCTTAAGCTGTGTCTAAGAAAAATAACTAAAGGCGTTTTGGAAGCTCAACATATTATTAAAAGCTTCTAGTTTATGAGAAACTTGATCATTTACTTTTAAAGTATATATACCTTAATTACTCCAACAAACACTTGAATCAGTTTCATTCCGATAGATGTAAGAGCAAGATTATTATTATATGTATGAACTCTCTGCCCAAAAAAATTTCCAGTGGTAGAAGTGTCATAAGCAAAAAGATGTTGCAAAATTGGATTAGAAGAAAGAGGTGCCAATGGCACTTCACCATTTGCACAACAAAAAGAAAGAGGCTCATGAGTGAATCTTTGAGCAATGCAATATTGACAGGGTGGTGTTGATGGTAACATCCACGGAGCTATTGGAACTAAAAGCAAATGATTAAAATGAGCAGTAATTGTAAAAGAACTAAAACAATCAGAAGGAATTTCATTGGATTCACTGTCTTGTAATGCATGAGCATTAATAAATTCCCTATGCAGATTACGATGCTAAAACGAACTTTGATAAAATTGAAGAGATTCATTGGAACAATTAGCTGTAATATTAACTTGAGTTGCTAAACATTCAACATTATTTCAAGAATTCATTTGAGCTTTAAGTTTTTTAACATGTTCTAAATATTGTTTTCTACGACGCTCAAGTAATTTTTCTTTCTTTTCAACAGACATACTATGATAAAGTTGCTTCACTTTTTCTCTATGCTTTCTTTTCTTCTCTTCAGATTGATCCATAGTTAAGTACTAATAAATTCTAAATAAAAACAGATGAAAGATAGATTATCTATTTTAAAAGTATTAAACAACAATTTTACATAACAATTGCAAATTAAATTCCTAAACAACAAGAAATGAAGCAAAAACACAACAATGATTATGTTCACAATACTTTACAATAGATTCAAAAACTTAGATTTGATGCAAAAATTAGACTATCTATACAGAATACTAAATAATATTAAAATATAATTCATTTATAAAAATAATAATAGATTTTCTCTAATCAAGATAAAATAAAACATTAAGAAAAATACATACCAAACTTTAAAATTCAAGAGCAGCAACAAGTACCCACAAAAATAGCAAACTGCAACCAAAACAATGTCACAAATAGTTCAATATTTTTGCTCACAATTATAATTGGTTATATTTAAAAAGTTAAAGAAATTTATTAATGACATTTTAATAGACAATTAAATGAAATACATGAAAACAGAAAAACAAATATTTGCAAGCCAACTAAAATTAAAGAACAGATCACAAGCATTTCAAATATAATTGTCATTTCTTTAATTTATATTAATGAAACAACAATATGATATAATTTATGTTATTCTAAAGTCATAAACTTCTAAACTCTTAGAACAAAATTTAATTTACTAAAAATTAATGATTCAAAAGTTCAAATGTAAATATAAAAAATCAAGTTTAAAGAATAGCTTAATTAAGTAATATACTTATTAACTACTTTACCTACACTACACACATCCTTAATTTTATTAATAATAAAATGAATAAACATTTAATATTTTAATTATTTTTAAAAAATAAAATCAAGACAATAACATAATATAAACTTTATATGCTTATTACTAATTTCAACAGTTTTAACTAATTCTACATCATCAAGGGTATATATCACAATAATGTCACAATAGCCCCACTTGCTAATTTTCAGTTGTCTAAACTCCAGGGAAAACTTAAATTTCTGAACCTCAATATAATTCTTATTCCCCCTAAAAGAATACAAGCCAAGTTACTTGAAAATTTCCCAAACATTCTGAAACAGTTCAAACTTGCAGTACGATTAGGGATTAAAATATAAATTAAAAAAAGAAATAAATAAAGATAGTTTCTACAGACTAAAACCTAGGAACAAGCACAACCATGTACATATAATTACTTTATAAAAAAAATCTTCGAAGAGAAGACGAAACAAAAATTTGAAGGGAAAAAAAAAAACTTTTTGACAAAAAACAAATATACAAAATCAAGATAGATGAGATTGAAATCCAAACTAAATGGGATCTTAGCAAATTTAAGATAAATGTAAACAAGCAGACACCTCGAGCAAGCAATGTGCAGCTCAAAAAAAAGATTTCTTGCCACAAGCATCAACTTCTCTCTTTCTCCTCTACCATCTTCCATAACTTCTCACGGATTCAACAAACTAATGAAATTATTTCAATCTTTAAAACACAAAGCTTATGGACTTTTTCTAAATACTTTTCATATTAAATTAAGCTATTTCTCAAACAAGTTGATTCAGTTGAAGACAATTAATAAGATTAAGAAAAGTATAAAAAAAAAGGCCAAATTAAAATAAAACTTACTTCTAAAAATTTGATTTTATGTTGTTGTTCTTCAACTGATTAACATTGGCTCAAACCACTTCAGCTTTCTTATATAAAAATAGTGATCTGTAATTCAAGAAAAAATAATGATAAATGGTAAAAAAAAAAAAAAGAGAGAGACAGAAAGAAAAGGAAAAGGAAGAACCTAGAAATTTGTTTGGTTGTGGAATTAGTGGCAAATAGCATGCTAACTTGGCTGATTATTATTTTATCTTGAGGCACACAATACTATGTGACCATATTTTCTTGAACCTAGAAACAACGCACCCTATTTTCTTCTGCCCAGCCAAGTTGAGCCCACAAACAATCCAGAAAAAAAAAAAAAAAAAAAAAAAAAAAAAACCATCATACAACAAGTAAAGTCCACCAAAAAACCCAACAAAGCAAGAAGCCATCCAAACACCGCTACTTTTTACAATGAAACAAGAAAAAAAAAATAGCTCTCATGGGACAAACACTATTCACACGTGCATAGGTGTATATACAATATAGTAATATATATCTTGAACCTTGCGCAGTAAGAACTAACAATTATTGGATACTAACTGATAAACATCTCATTCAATTATTTCAAATAAGTGCAGATTACATCTGAGAAGCTTTCCAACTTATCGAATGGCGTCACAAAAACTAAACCTAACGCATTCATGTGGTTGGGAAAATCTAGAAGAAGATATTTCAGAATGGAGATATCCAATAAGTTTTTAAGAAGGGACATGAGACCTACAGGTGCATTCATTAGCGATAAGAGAAATTATAGAATAGATGATTGCAATGTGGCAGCAATTCATGCAATCACATCAGCAACAAGGTCAGTTGAATAACCCTAAGAGAAGCGAAGAGTCTCCAAAGTTTGGACTCTAGCACATCTCCTCGGGTTCTAACCCCCAATGTTTATAGGTGAGTCGGATCACCAAAAAGCAGAAGCTTGGATGTAGGAGGTCAAAGATATTTTTCAAATGCTAGGTTACTCGGATGACCTCAAACTTATACTTACCATCTATTTTTAAAGAGAGCTGCAAGTCATTAGTAGACTTCGGTGAGTAAACAATGGAAGTATAAGAAGATACCTCGTAACTGGGATAATTTCGTATGGAAATTTATGGATAGATTTATACCACTAGAAGTTAGAGATGCCCAAAAATAAGAATTTGAGAGTCTTACCCAATGAGATATGATAGTGTGGTAGTATGAAGCTAGATTTAGTAGATTGATTCAGTGTGCCCCGCAAATATTAAGAAAAGAAGGGTATAGGACTAAGAAATTTGTTAAAGGATTAAGAATAGAGATATGATGAAACCCTTATGCCTTACGAGCAGTCTAACTTCAAGGAAGCCTTAAAGAGAGCTTTGCAGGTGGAACAAGATCCTTTTGAGGTATATACAGATAAGAGAAAAGGCAAGTGAGGGAAAGCTTTTGAACTCAGAATCACTACTAGTAAGGAAAGTGGTTCAGGTAGGAAATGGCTAAAGGTCCAATCTGGGACACAAAAAAGGAATTGTGGATTTTGTAGTGGTTTGAATCACAAGGAATTTAACTGCTAGAAAAGGTTAGGAAAGTGCATAGGGTACGGCAGTGACCAACATCTCCTTCAAGATTGCCCTAAAAATAAACAGTCAGCCTCAAGTGCTCAAAAGGATAAAGGAAACAAGTGGTTGAAAGTTCTATCTAAATTTTTTAATGTCAAAAAAGAATTTGATGCCATATAATCTTGGCTTTATATACCAAATAGAATCTAAGGAGTAGTAGGTGTATTGTTCGTGACTATATCTAGTATGTTTAGTTTTTGTGAACTTGTAGCTAGTTGTTTGGGAATGTATGACTTGTTATGAAGTCTAGTTTGTTAAGTTTGAACTTAACTACTCCTTAATGCAGATATCATGTAAGTATGAACTGGTGATGTCGATAGTTGTCTGTTGTCGTAATAGTTTTGTGATCTCTTAAATAATAGCGTGCACTCTATGAGAATGAAATAGAGAACCTTTTAAGTGTGGGAACGATATGTGGCGATGAGTATAAAGCACTCAGTGATATTATGGGATCATCAAGGAGGTTTAAAATTCCTTTTCGGGGAAAGATTAATTTACTTTCTACAAGCTCAAATGTGGAAATCAAGAGAAACTTTAAGTAATGACAGGTGACGAAACCATGGATTATGGGATTACTAGATGAATTTAGAAATATAAGGTGACACCACATGCCTTGGTGATAATGGATATATTGGGAAAATCTAGAAATAAGAGATTCTTAAGAATGTTAGTGAAATAAATGCCACTAGGAATTTAAGGAACTATATTGTGACAATGAGATGAAATAGCATTTGATCGAGGCAACCTAAGGAATGAGACCAATATATAAGTCAATATCAACCCAAGTTCTTTCAGCCGAAGATTAGAATCTGCGGACCAAATTCCTTTACGGGGAGGAGATTATAACACCCTTAAATTTAGCATTCTAGAAAATAAAATTTTAAAAATCAAAATATATAATTGGTAGAATTTTATTTTATCGAAAAATTTTGGGGGTCAAAACGTAAACAGGGACAAACTTAATTGAAGAATAACTGAAAGTTTTTAGAGGTCAAAATGGAATTATTTAAGGTCAACCGGGTCAATCTTATGCACTCATATTGTGAGGGACTTAATTGAAGGTCGGAATAAAGTTCTGGGGTCAATTTGAAGTTTTGGAAAACTATCATTTATATGTCAAACCCCCCCCCAACACTACTTTTCCTCATTTTTGCATGCAACCCCCATTCCCCTTCTTCGGCAAACTCTCCCCGGCAACAGTAAAACCCATCAAACTTTGCACCAAACTCTTCATCTCAACACAAAGAGCACATTGATACCAATTTCTCACAAAACCAACCAGTGAAGTGGCCGAAATTTGAGCAAGAAAGCTCATCCGCGGTGGAGGTAGTTGACGTGGTGTCACCAGCGAGGGAAACTTATGATTAAGTGGTAGGTTGTGATGGTCTCAGCTTAAGGAACAACCCGGTGTCTTCAATTCCACCAACAAACTAGCGGCAGAGAAGAATCGAGTGCGGCGGCTGAAGAGAGACCCAGTTGGGTTTTCGAGTGAATTGAACAGTGAAACGGCAATGATGCATAAAATTGACTGGGCACGTTTGCTTGATTGAGATGAGGTGTATCTAAATGAAGTGGTGGTGGTGAGCTTTTTCAGCGGCAGCGGCAACAGCTCTAAGGTAGTTTTCTCGCCTTGTCGCGATGGTCATGCATGTGGCATTGGATTGTAGTAATTGAGCTCTGATACTAAGATCTTTAGTAAAGAGTTGGAATTGGGATTTTTATCATTAATTTGTATTGATCTTGTTAATGTTGCCCATTTCTTGTATTTTAGAACATGGAAAAACATGATTTGGACCATTGAGAGACATGCATGTGTATTTTTATATAAGCTTAGTGGACTTGAATTTATAATACATATGATAATCTTTGTTAAATAAGTTAATTAGATGATTAAAACCCTAATTTTGTATAATTGAGCCCTAAGCGACAAATTAGCTTATTGTTAATAGTTGGACTGATATAATCAATTTTGTGTAACGTTACAAGGTTAATTATAAAATAGGAATTTGATTTTATTCCTTTTTCAGAACAAATATGATCCTTGTAAGTATTAAGGTATTGACAGTGTAATTAGTATGTCTCCTCTCGACAACATTGGATCCAAACCCTAAAATACAATATTAATTGTATAACAACTAATGAAAGACTGTAATCTATTTAATTATGATTAGAGGATCAAAACGAGTATTTTGACGATAAGTTCGTTCTTTTGGTTAGGTGGCAAGGAGCCAAATCCTACAGAACAATAGACTGAGATAGCATTTTCTGTAGCTATTGACGTGAAGGTCTAACCTAATTGTTCTTCTCAAAAATGAACTATCTTCACTATTCTTATTTTATGTGCCTATTCAGTGCTTCTTGATTATGTTCGTTCTAGCACCCAGAACTTCCACTGTTCTATCTGATATTGTCCAGTATAACCTGTAGCCTTGCCGGCTTCCTTGTTTATTTCGTTGATATTGCCAACCTTTTTATGTTTTGCACTTCTATCAGATTTCATTCTCTCTATTGTTTGTTTGGCCTTATCGACAAAGTTGTTTATTGATTGTTCCGGTATATGCACGTATAAGGGAATCTGTCTGGGTTTAGTGCCGATTCAAGTGGAATGCTTAAGTCCTTGTTATGTGCCAAGCGGAACACTTGCACTCCTGTTATGTGCCGAGTTGTCATGCTTGGATTTCTATCTTGTATGGGAGGAATAAGGAGAATCTGATATGCATGTTATATGTTAAGTTTGTTGGATTGCATATTATGTTAGGGTTTGTTTGATTCCATTTGTACTCTAATCAAGGTGTGATAATGATCGGGTCGAACGAGCCGATGGTGAAGTCTCATGAACTAGATCGGAAAGATGAATGGGCTGAACAAGCCTATGGTGAAGTCTCCCAGATTAGTGCCCACTAGTGGTCTACCAAGAGGAATGCTTGGGACAATCTATTGTGCATTATGTTTGGGTTTTTTTGTTTGATTCTATTTGTACTTTGTTCAGGGAGCAATAAGGACGAAGAGATTTCCATTTGATGATCTTGATATAGTTTATGTTCTGACATGTTAGTGTTTCTAATTGTCATGTCTTGCCAGTTGATAATTCGTTCAATTACTGCTTCTTCCACAAATCCATTTTGACTGCTTATTGTATTTACCCTCACATAGTCCTTAATACTTACCCTTTTGCTATTCCTTATTTTCTTTCCAGATAGGACTGAATGATGACTGAGAGCTTGAGGTTTGCCCGTGGAAGGACTTATTTTGTAATAGATTTGGTGCTATGATTTGTGTATACAGATTACACCTAATCGAGATGGTTAGACTTGGGAATGTTATGTGAATGTTTAAGTTTGACTATATGACTTTTGGTATGTACATATTGAACTCTTGTAGTGATCTTCTGGATTTAGTGTTAATATGCTATCTTTGAGACTCATTAAATTCTGGGCTTTTTGGATTGTCTCTTGAATTATGATTTAAGATTGAACTGGTGACACCCTTGCTTAAGGACCACCTGGGTAGGGCGTCACAATAACGTAGCTCCAAATCTTTTGAGCACGCCCTCAAAACACTGTATGCGAAAGGAAAAGAAGTAAAGAGCCACCAGTTGGTTGCCATTCCCATAAAAATAAAAGAAATATTAAATACTACGTTGACGAGTACTATTCGGTCATTCAAACTTGAAGCAAATTCATTTAATTTAGACAAAGCAAGACAGATGAATGAATTTGTACATAATTTGCATGCAACCCATCATCAGTTTTCCGACTTTTGACAGTTCCTGAATCTGTATGCATTTACACCAAGAATTCCCCTGTCACCAGATATATAAGTTGACAAAATTAATTCTATGGATTTCACTGTTTCAATTTTTATTGTTTTTCCTTTTCTTTTTCTTTTTGTCTTTCTATTTTAGGATTGTTAAATCATTCCACATGGGCGATGATTGCTGCAAAGACTAAACAATATTGTTCTTCAATTTCTTGTAAAAAGTCAATGATTTTGTTTCGTTACAAGAAAATCAGATTTTTTTATATTTGGAATATTGCAATCATTTCTCAAGTTTCAAGTGGGATAGGTCGAGTCTTTGAAAAAATGCAGAAAGAGCAGTTGGGAGATGAGCATTATAAAAGCTGGTTAGCTAGTTTTGGATTAATGTTAAAGTGATTTTTGTATGGGTCTCTAGAAGAAGGTGGAAGGTTGGTTTTTCTTTTTTGTCCTTTTTTGCCCCATAAAAGTCCTCAAGTCTGGCTCATGTTTAGCATATCCAAGATTAACTGTCAAGTACTTCCTCCTTTCACTATCCACCAAAATAAGCAAATAAAATATGTTCCCATTCAAATTGTCCTTTTGAAATTACAAAAAGTAG
Organism: Jacaranda mimosifolia; assembly: GCA_018894105.1. Taxonomy (NCBI): domain Eukaryota; kingdom Viridiplantae; phylum Streptophyta; class Magnoliopsida; order Lamiales; family Bignoniaceae; genus Jacaranda; species Jacaranda mimosifolia. The sequence continues at coordinate 22,788,446 of CM032126.1, forward strand.
CTTGATCTCTCTCTGCCCATGGAATGACTCATTTTAGATCCTCCATTCTATTCTGTGTTTGATCTTCTATTTCAACTTGATGTATATATGTCAAGTGTATTTGAATTTTGATTAATTATTTTTATAAAAAAAAATTAATACACTTGTCATATATCCATGAAATAGAATAGGAGATGCAACATAAATTGGAATATAGGATATAAATTGAAAATGACCCACTAGCATTTAACAAATCCTAAGAAAACCTTCACAAAGTATAACAAGGTAAGTTTCGATTGAATTCTACAACATCTTCCTCCTTTTATTTGATTAAATTATTACACCATGTAAAGAATGATGAAAATTCCCTTCTTTTTATAATCTTATAATACTCAATAATAAATTTAATACAGTACCCTCCTTATGTTACAGAATAACATGTATATAAAGATGTTGACGCTAGGGGTGTAAACGAGTCGAGCTTGAGTTCGAGCCTGTCAAAATTGCAGGCTCGAGCTCGAGCTCGAGCCCAGCTTTTTGAGCTCGAGCTCGAGCTCATCGAGCCTGCTCTTCAGGGCTCGAGCTCGAGCTCGAGCTCGAGCCGGCTCATCAGAAAATTTTAAATTAAATAAAAATATTAAATTATTAATATATCATAATTATTTAATAATAATTAATAAAATAATTAAAATTATTATTATAAATTAAATATATATGAAATTATAATAATTACTATAATGATTTAAATTATAATATATTATAATTATTGATAAATTATTAAATTATTAATATATTATAATTATTTAATTATATATATAAATATTTAAAATTAGAAAAAAAAAGTAAATTATTAATACATATTAATTAATATATAATAAATATTTAAAATTAGAAAAAGAAAGTAAATTATTATATATATTAATTATTTAATTAATATATAAAAAATATTTAAAAATAGGAAAAAGCTCATGAGCCGGCTCATGAGCTTTTGAACAACTAGAGATGAGCTCGAGCTCGACTCATGTTAAAGCTCGAGCTCGAGCTCGAGCTCGAAAAACTTGAGCTTGAGTCGAGCTATAATCGAGCCGGCTCATGAGCCTCATGAGCCGGCTCGACTCATTTTACACCCCTAGTTGACGCCCCACGTCATTAAAGCAGAAGCTGAGTAAGGTTATGGCTTTATAGTTTTGCATGGGATAATTTTGTGTGATATCGGAGTTGCCTTTGATAACTAGGACACTACGATAATATAAATAGCAATTGTACGCAAGATTGTGGAGAATTCCATGGCATGAGCCCACGAATGGAAAAGAATTTCTATGTATGACTAAGTATACTCAATCCAAGTGTCAAAAAAAAAAATTATACTCAATCTAGATAAATACAAAAACTTTATAAATTTTAATATACACAAAAGTAATCAACAACTAAGTCCATCAGCATGCAAGCAATTATAATTAAAGTGTAAATGGATAGTAAGTGGATCGAATTAACTTTAACTCGAATATTAGGATACAAATATATATGTGACGTATATTTATGCAATGATATTCGAATTTAATCATATTTGGATATATTCGTATTTAATATAGTTATTCATGTAGCACCCCACCCAGGATAATCCACCAGTCCGGATGCCACCCAATTCAATCCTATGGTATGCAAACATCATATCTAATAGGCCCATAAAAATTTCAATAACACTCAAAGAAAACAACATAATCTAATATTAAAGCAGCACTATCGAGGGACCCTATTACATGCCAGGTTCCTACAATGACCAAAAAATCTCAGTTAAGCCACCATTAAATACAAGCTCAAAATGTCATCCCATGAAATACAACATATACATGCCACAAATCTTAGGTTCAAACTTGACATATCGCAACATCTCTAAATCAAAGCTTAGCCACCAAGTAGACCTATGTGTACATAAAACCTTCAATACTTTTATGAATAGTCCCATTGGGCTAAGTCATAAGCCCTTCTTCCATTTTTTTACCTATCTGGGAAGGAAATAAAAGAATAATAACAAGGTAAGTCCGATGGACTTAGTGAGGGAAACGAAAATGACAAGAGTTAAGGGAAAGCTGTCAAGATGCAATAATTAATAAACAAATTCAGTAACAAGCACGACTTTTCGGATCGAATCAACAATGTAATATAGTACACATGATAACAATTTTAATAGACTGTTGGTCATTCCGACCTTATTACTCCCAGATCAACATGTAACCGCTAATACTAGCATGGTATAGCATAAACAAGATTTCCTTATCACTCCATTGCTTGAGTGCGACGTGTAACAACTTGCTATATGACATGGTCGACTGCATTGCCGGATCCCGCCACGCACAGTTCGCTACCTCCAGCTCCCTATTAAGTCAGGATTGTAGGTGGGTACTAGTCGGGAGATCTGTCACTGTCAGTTCGTTCCGCTTGGCCATCTTTCCGATCTAGCCCTAGGCCCAACTTCTCGTGGCGTCCCTTCGGGTTGAACTTCCCAAGGGCGTCCCAAAGGGTTGAATTGCTATAATGCCAACATATAAGAATTTAACATTTAAAGCAATAAACATGAATATAACAAGGTACAAGTCTAGAACAACAATATACAGTACACTAGCCAGCAAGGCCATTCTGGAATAATAATCCAAGCATTCCGATGCGATTGGCACTCAGGTAATACAATTAATAATCAATTATGTAGTCAAGGCCAAATATCCGATATGCATGATAGATTCAAGAATGCCAACAAGGCCAATCAGCTGAAACACATAATGAATTCAAGTATGCCAACACAGCCATGGATTGTGCTGAACAATATCAGAAGTAAGAATTAATAAACAAACCCTCGTAGGGGTCTACGAAACAAATAACTGATAACACGAAGGATCCAAGGCAATCAAGGATTTCACAGTCGAATTTCATATATTTCCCAAGAGAAAGGCATGCTAAACCCTTACAGGGGTTTATAAAGTAAGGATTGATAAACATATGGAACTCAAACAATCATGGATTTAAACATTTAAGGAATATTACTTCCCAGAAAAATAGGTTTGACAGGCCCTCATAGGGGTTTACAAGCAAATTTGAATAATTCACAGATTTCAAAAATCAGAATACAGTACAGAAACAGGAAAGCCTCACAAGGGTTGATCAAAATAACAAATAAGTAAAAGAAGTGCTAGGTTGGCAAACGTGCACCTCTGTAGCCTCAGAAAATACAATCCACAATCAGCAATCTGCATAACCTACTTCTTTGTCACCTAATCAAAAGATTAGGCTCACATTCAAAATCCCCATTCAACCTTAATAATCCTTATTAAAATCTTATTATTAATAGTCCCAAAATCACTGGTTAATCAATCAATACGATAATTAGGGATTGATCGATACTATCATTATGGTACGACTAATTACGTCGTTAATACGGGAATATTTATAGGGTTTATATTGGTACTAGCAAAAGGGAATAATCAAATCCTTATTTATATAATTAACCTCATATCATTACCCCCGAATCAACAATAATAATCCAATCACCATAATTAATCCAATTATTGCCACTTATGTCTCAAATCATAAAATTAGGGTTTTTCCTCCAATTAACTCAATTAATTCCCAAAATTTTCATAAAAGAATACAATCCAAGTTTACTAGACTTACAATGGCATTTGCATGTTCTGAATCTTAGTCCCATATCACCTTAAATAACCTGATTATTATCACTTGGTTCCAAATCCATAAAATCCATGAGTTAAGGTTCCAAATTCTTCAATTAACTCAATTACCCAAAAATCATAATTTTAATTCAAATCTAGGCCTACTAAACCATATAATAATCCATGCATGGGATGTTTATATACCAATCATATATTAAATCCTTATTTCTTGACATAACATAAGATTTGGTAAAAATAATCAGTATAAAACTTACACTAAATCTGGTCATTACCCAAAATATCCTTATCGATGCCTCATCTTAACAAACTAATGCCGCCAGTGCATCCACCACGTCGAGGCAAAGATTCTATTCGGGAGTCGCCAGACCGCTGCCGCTGGCCACCAGACCGCCGCTGTGCGCCATCGCCAGAACTAAATCGCAACACCACCATTCAACTCGTCCAGCTGCACTGATCAAAATGCCTCAACCAATTTCAAATTTCATAGCCAAATTGCCGCTCAATTTAGCCGAAAAACCCAACTGGGTCTCAACTCGCCGCCGCGCGCTGTTGCACTCAATTCTGCTCCGCCGATCGCTAGTTCACAAAATTGAGGCCACCAACTTGTTCACCAAGCTGAGCCCGTCAAGAACCACCCTTGGGCAGCCTCCAGAAGTCGCTGGAAGTTGGAACCCGTCACCTTCCATCATGACCGAAACTTCCAATGCAAATTTCGATCGTCTCGTTAGGGGATTTTGGAAAAGAGAGGCATGGTTGCATTCCTTGTCAAGAGAGGAGCAAAATGGTACCAAATACTATAGGCTTTGTGACACCAGAGAGTGGTCGCTGGTGAGAGTAACCACGGTGGTGCATAGTGGAGAAATGAAGAATCCTTTCGCTCGTCAGAAATTCAATTTTCGCCCCCAAAACTTTCCTCCGGCTTGCAATTGAGTCCTTCAAAGTTCATCATTTTTCAATTCAACCCCTAACAAAGTGAGTGCCTCACTTTGACCCCTTTGACCTAAAATATTAGCTATGCAACCCCAAAACTTTGAAAATGTGATCCAATCAGTCTTGCTTAATTGCACTTTGACCCCACAACTTTCAAATTTTCTGGAATCAAGTCCTTTTTATTTATTTTCCGAGCCCTAAAATCCGACCAACCCATATCTTGATTTCTAAATCCTTATTTTCAAATGTATCAAATTTTAGGGGTGTTACAATTCAAATATATCTATATTTGATTAAAATTATCTGCATCCAAGTTCAAATATTATTTTTTGGAAATTTGTTTTTGATAATAATTATTTGGATATCTATTTAAAAATATCCGAATAACTAAATCCATTATCAAATACATATTTTTTTTAATAGAAAAACAGTACAATTTCATTAAAAAGGGAGCAATCAAACAAATAGCATAATTTCTAATTAATAATTGACTTTATAACTGATTATTAGTACTAATTAATATTAATAATGACATCTAATATATTAATTATAAAGTCAACCAACAAAAATTTACGTTGATTAACTTCATTCTTCAATTTTTCCTCAATATTACTATAAATTTTTAGGTTAATTTTTTTTTCTTCCCAATTGTTTAATTATAAATTATACATATATACATATAGGTTATGAGATTTTTATTGAAAAATATAAGTAATATATTATGTATAATAATATATTACATAATACAATTTTTTTAAATATAATTTACTATATTTAAAATACATGAAAAAATTAGAGTTATTTATTTGATGCGAATGATAGATATAATTAAGTTATGATAAATCAAATATGTAACTGGATATATCCAATGAATATATATATTCAAAGAAAATATTAAACGGATCAAATATACATACAGTATTTATATTTATATACAATCAAATATCTCGTAATCGAATATGGATAATGTGGTTTTATATAGATGCGGATAATATTCTATATAAATGAATATGGATGCAAATAGTAAATGATTTTTTGAATATCCACAATAGCCATAATTATAATATTACTTGCATCATAGCTACTAGTTTAGTTGTTAATTTCATCAGCCATTATGAAATTAGGAGTGTGTTTGGTTAACTTCATTTAAAAGATTTTAGAAGTTTCTGTATTTTATGAGATGTTTTTTGTCTTTATAATTAAGAATTTAAGATGTTAAATCTTATTTTAGATATAAATATATTTTAAATCTTATTCTAAAAATCAACTTTTGCAATATTTGAAGTCCTTTCCTAATTTGATTCATAATAATGTCATAAATTAATAATTGATATTACTTAATTAGGTAATAAGGATAAAAGAATAAGATCTCCTAATTTGACTCGTGTTATAAGGCAAGAAGAGATTCCTTTTTTTCTTGATAGAGGTATCGAATGGAATTGTGACATTTCCTAAGATGGGTTCAGCAATTTTCATGATTTTGAGTAGTATATGTTTCAAACTTACAGGATTAATTTTAGATGTAATTAATATTTTAGGTATTAAACCATGAATTAGTGTCTTGAAGCATGTTTAGTATTTATAACTAAAGTTCAATGGTCCATTGGATTCAAATCTTTTCATTTGACTTTTGTTTATTATATCAAATATTTGGAGCATGCAGTGCACTTACAGTAATAAATATTATATAATCAGTCAAATTTAAGTTCATTGCACAAGTCCCATTCTCCACATCCAAATTTTGCCCATGTAACTTTTCATTTTTCATGTCCGCACCAACCCAACCACGCGACTCTCTCTCTTTCTCTCTCTCTCATGTGATTATGGCTTGGGCTCTTGTTTCTTTATTCTATTATCATGGTGTGTTTAGATTTGAACAACGCAAAGTATATATAAGAATGAAGAAAAATAAAAAGTTTTGTATTTATTTATATTGTTATCTAGACATAATGCATGGAGGTTTTTACTACATTGTATAACTAGCATGTGCCCCGTGCTATGTATGAGTTTAATTAATTATAATTAAAGATACAATTTATAATATCATTTTTCAAATGAATTTAATTCACAATAGATTCATTAATTAAGATACGTTTTACAAAATCAACAAATTTTTTATGAAATAGCAATATATAAGTATTAAAAAAAAAATCATGCTCGTGACAATATCTTCATATCTACAAAGGCATGATGTAAAAATACAAAAGCACTTACATTATTCTATAACAAAAAATAAAATTCAAATAAAATCCCTAAAAAGATAAAAAATAATGAACAATATTGAAAATGTAAAAACTTATTGCATAACAGAAAATTCACTCAAGTAAAACGTAAAACTTATATTAAACTATTTTAAAAATTAAACCTTATTAAAATAAAAATTGAGGGGGGGGGGGGGGGGGAGGATTCCTATTCATATCTACCACAAAGTCTGTTTTTTTAATTTAAGAAAATTACAGACTTTTTAAATATTTATTTTTTATGTACTTTAATCATGAATGTTCAAGAAAATTTTGTGTAAATAATATAAATAATAAATTAAGAAATAGTTATGCATGCCAAAATAAGTTTTATTAAATTAAATTAGAAATAAAACTATATCCTTTTATAAATTTTTAATTATAGATATATGCCCCTTATTTTTGACTTCTTCCTCATTAGTTCTCTTACAACCTTGAAGAGTTCCAATCCAAAAAATATTTGATCAGATTTTGATATCTTGATAGATGAATAATAAAAAACTTGAATAAAAAATGGAGAATTAAATAAATCGTAAAGTTTTATTTTTTAATAGGAATTTAAAATAATTTATAAAGTGTTCTCTTGTCTCACTATAGAGATATATCTTTATATAAATAAAATCTCTCAGTCTGTGCCCAATGCATAGAAAATAAATATAATTGTTCAAGTAATTTTTTAATGATATTCAGTTTAATAAAATAAATAATAGAAAAAATACCTTTTTAATATTTAAAAAAAACATATTATTTAATAGCACAGAATGGAGATTTCAATTGAATGTAAAATTTTGGGATAATTTATATAACTTAACTAAAATATCAATAGTTGCCAGCTTTAAATTTATAGATTAGACATAGATTCTTGAAAATATTAAACTTTAAAAAAACAATAAGAAAATGTAATAAAAATGATGGAGCAAATTTTTTTTATTTAATATACTCTTAAATAAATATATATATATATATATATAAATACATAGTAAAATATTGGATGATTTAAAATAGTAATTATGTGTCAACACAGGAAGACTTACTTGTTTTTGCTTATAGATTTATTTTATTATTTTAAAGACTATCAAATAACATGATTACATATCACGTAAATTATTATAAAATAATAATTAATTTTTAACAATTAAGTTAATATATAATACATATTAGTATTCCATTAAACACAAAATGTACAAATAATTTGATATGATTCTTAATTTCAATAAAACTTTATTGATCTAACATTATCCCTACCAAATATTGTGCATGTATAAATATACTTTCGTAAATTATTATTAATAACAAATGTGTATAAATTAATTATATGACATATTATATGAAAATAAATATGCTGAAAAATATAAAGATTGACATCATGACTATTTTAAGCTTTCATTTATTATGCTTTTGAAGAATGCAACTACACCAATAATATACTTATGTACGTTGTAAGAAATTTGCTTTGGATATTTGAGAATGGGCAATCAATCATTCTTTCGTTTTTGAAAAGCTAAAACTTTTTAGTTGAAAATTTTATAATATAAAAATAAAATTGAGATATCATAGAATTAATACCTGATAGTTAAAATATATTTTAAATTTAAATTAAAATACTAGTTACATTTTGGATATATAATTTTATCAAAAAAAATGTTACATATTTAAAGGGGATTATCTTAAAATAATTAAATTTGAAAACTTTTAATAAATTTAAATCCTTAGAACATATACAACAATTAATACGAAGTTATTCATTTATCAAATTTTAAACTCTTTCACCCAAAAAAATAATGATTTAATATAAACAAAAATAGGTGTTTTATTCATTTTATATGAAAACGGATAACTTGATTTTTTTATACGAATTATAATATGTAAAACATAATCATAATTGCTAAGTCGCTTTTTCACATGTGTAATATATTGGATATAAATTATTTAAAAAAATTAAATATATATTTAAAATTATAAGTTGTTCAGGTGACAATTATATATAAATAAAATAAAAAAATGTACTTCAATCAAAATAGAGTGACAATGTCTCTAAAATACAAAAAGATTATTAGATATGAAACAATAGTTTATTTGTTTTAACATATAAATTATCAACTTTTTTGTTTAGATAAACTTTTAAACTATTTTTGGAATAAATATAATAAATTAAAAACAAAAAATACCTAATATTTTGGTAAAAGTTTGACTTTAATATTTTTGTTTGATTAAATTATTCAATTTTTAACACACTTACTAGACAATCTTAATGTGTTTACTTTGTGTGGCATCCCCAGTCAGAATAACACCTAAGCTGAGGCGCCACTCCAGTTCAAACTTAAATCTTAATCCATAAATAAGCAATATAGTCAATATTCCATCAAAAAAATTTTCAAAAGTTATTAGAGACATAGAGCAGCGGATTTCAATAGGAACAACCTCATCAAAATACTTAGTACATACCATCAAAGGTCTCATAACATCCAACATAATATTTACATACCTTGAGTCATAATTCCGTTTTACATATCACAACATTTCTAAGATAAAGCTTAGCATTCAAGGGAACCCATATACATATACACATCCATTCTATTGCAAAATTTCATTCACCAATCCAAGACTGAAATCCAAGTCCATCACCTGATCCTGTCTGAGAAAATCAAAGATAAATGGGGGGAGGGGGGATAAGTCCAAAGGACTTAGTGAGGGATAATTATAATCACATGCAATGGGGATCTATCGAGGACGAATCAACTCAACATATCATAGTTTAATAGTTCAAATAGAAACATATCAAGATACAGCCAAACAGTCGAGAAAAGGTTAGTAAGTCCGAAAATAGTCCATTGGTCAAGATACAGTCGAACGATCGAAATACAGTCAAACATAAGAACAATCTTATATCAATCAAACCGAACTAAACTTACCCAGGCATGACAACCTGGTACAAAACTTATACCAATCAAACCGAACTGACCCAGGCAAAACAACCTGGTACAAAACTTACCAATCAAACTGAACTTACCCAGTATATCAGCTTGGTACATAACGTATTACTGACAAAACAAATCAATCACATGTCAATCGAACTAACTTACCCAAACACGATAACCTGGTACAGAACTTACCCAAGCACAACTTGGTACATAACTTACCCAGGCATATCTGCTTGGTACGTAACTTATTACTAACAGAACAAACCCATGACATACCAATCGAACTAACTTACCCAAGCATAATAGCTTGGTACCTAACAAATTACCGACAGAACAAATCCATAATACCAATCAAATTCAAACTAGCCAACATGGCCACCTAATGTATAACGCATAAATAAGTTACCAGCAAGGCAACAGATAACAATACGGAAAACAAGACAGTAGCAAGCAATCTAGCGATACAGAATACAGACAATAGTTTTAAGTAACCTCACAGGGTTCAGTAATTAATAGCAATGTTAACAAAGATCAAGACAGATTATCAAATCAGTAGAACTTAACCAAGTTCAACGATAGCTATGAAATAATCTCATACGAAGTGAGTGCTGATTGGCAAAACCTCATAGGAGTACAACAAATAATAGAGTGCGATAATCAAGTCAATATCAACCCTCACAGGGGTTTATCAAGATAATCAATAAGTACAAGAAGTGCCAGATTGGCAGACCCTCACCTCCGCAATCTCAAAAACATAGTCACCGACTATTTGTCCACGGGACCCACTTTTTTGTCACCTAATCCAAAAGAATAGGTCCAAAGTCAAGATCCTCATTCGATCATATAATCACATTTATACTAATTAACAACCTAAAATCGATACTTAATCAACTAAATTGATAGCCTCAATAAAGACATGTTAATAACACCGATCCCATTAAAGGAATATATAATTGGATTCTAAACCATTCAATTGATCTTGCCACAACATACTAAATCGATAAAGATAGTCCAATATCCCTTAAAAATCCCAATTTATCTCAAATTTATCACATGATAATACAAATTCGAGTTCACTAAAGTTATAATGGTACATGCATGACCCAAATCTTGGTCCTGTATCATCTCAATTAACCCAATTATCGCCACATAAGTTCCAAATTCATAAAATGAGGGTTTCTCCACCTAGTTAACTTAATTATCAAGATTATTACGCAGTACGACAAAATTCGGATTCATTGACTTATGTAATTCTATGCATATTTCAATATTTCGATCAAATCGTGCATATTTCTCATTTGTACAATACATCATAAGGTTTGGAGGCATATACATATGCACACATACAACTTCGACGTAAGTTTTTCATTTTTACCCAATATCTTTTTATCGAAGCTTCAAATGAACGATCAGCTTGCGTGCATGTAATCACCACAACGAGACAAAGATTATGTCCTATCGCCACTACTGCGTTCGTCTGCTGCCGCCGGAGATGGCCAAGGACACCACCAAAATGTTCCTTTTAGCTCAACTATCAAGAGCCCTCAAACAATTTTGGATTTTACCATCATTTGGCCCGTTAATTGGCTAAAAATTTGAAATCCCGCCACTAACGCCACATCGCCTTTCCACCTTAATTTCACTCACTCTGGTGGTCTGTTTCCAAAGTTAAACATGTCTGCATGATCCCCAAGCTAAACCCAACAAAACCCATATTTCAAACCCAAGCTTCAGTCGCCGGAACGGAGAAACCCATTACAACCACCAAGGTCGCAACTTCAAGTTCTATTTTCTGCCGCTTCGTTGGTCAACTTTAGGAAAGAATGGTATTTTTAAGTTCCTTGTGCTGAGAAAAGAAGATTGGTACCAAATTTTAGGGGTTTCCATCACTGGTGGAGGTCACCTAAAAAAAGAGAAAAACAGAAAGAAGAAGGGAGAAAATGAAGAAGAAAGGGCCTGATTTGCTATTTAAAGCCTACTTTCAAAAATTGTGGTTCACCCCCAAAACTTTATTCCAGCCTTCACTTAAGTCCTCAAAAGTTATTTCATCTTCAATTTCAATCCCAAACTTAGTTAGTGCCCTATTTTGGCCCCTTTGACTAAGAATTATTCTATACAAACCCCCAAAATTTTTAAGGATTGCTCAATCAAGTTTTTCTCAATTTTCAAATCAAACCCAAAACTTTCAAAATTCTTGCAATCAAGTTCTTTTATTTATTTTTGAGCCCTAAAATCCAATCAACCAATATCTTGATTTCTCAATCCTTTTTTTTTTTTTTTTTTTTCAGAATAACCAATTTTAAGGGTGTTACACTCCTCCCCCCTTAAAAGAATCTGGTCCCTAGATTCACATTTGAGTATTGTTTTGACTGGCAGAAAATAAGTAGATTCGGTCTGTCGATCTATATTTTCTTCTCACTACATTCTACCAAGATTGCCTCTTCAAGTTTCAATGCATTCTTCATGCCTCTCGAATGCATTGTATCTCTTGACTTGCATGCCTTACTAACAAAATCTCTTCCACTTCTTCTGGTACACGTAATATCTTACGAAATAAAAGAATACCTTGAATATCGGTATTGAACTCAAACTTCTCAAAATCTCCAACTTTTTCCTTCTGCTTCATTATCCACATATCTTAGACTTAAGCTCGTCACATTTCATTCTGTAATTCGGACTGCACTTATCTCTGCAATCCTATTCCTAAAGACGTTTAACTTCTATTTGACAAGCCATGGTCTTGGGTTACATATTTAGTTCTCAAGGAAATGAGATAGATATGAAGGAATGTAAAACACCAGGATCATATAAGACATTATCACATATTTCAAAAAATTAGAGACCATTATTCTGTCACTTCGTTAGGACCCGGTGTTTCTTCTCCTGTCAAGGTGTAGGCACGAGCTCATACATTCGGCCTCCCATTAGCTCCTACCACTTGTTTTCCTTTTTCTGCAGGTGTTGGGCCTCTCCTTCTTGGGTAATCTTTCAGGAAATGTCGATCGCTTCCACAACCTATGCATCTACCCTATTTTCTCCAATAGTTTGAATCTTCATGGTAAAGTGATCCACAAAATCTGCACTGCGTTGGCGCCTTCTCTTAAGTCAAATATGTTATCTTGCCAAATTGAAAGGCTTGTTGGGCAATGGTTCCAACCTAAAACTTCGGTTGTTTTCTTTCAACATTACTCTGCCCTTCAAGGTACATCTTTTCCTTTCGGCCCATACCCTCAATTTCTTGGATTTCCTGTAGCTCTGATTCAAGTTGCAGTGCTTTGCTTACTACTTAGTTGAAATTCCTCAGATCATAAATGGCTAGACCCTATCTCAATTTCGATCGTAACCATTGCACAAATCGTCGTGCCTGTCGACCTTCACTATTTTGTATGTAGGGAGCACATTGTATCAGTCAGCTAAAAGTAGCCTCATACTGACTAACAAACTGTGACCTTGTATAAGGTCCATAAATTCTAGTTCTCTTGCTTGCTTCACCACTTTCGATATATACTTATTCCTAAAATCTTGGGTAAAATTCTCCCAAGTTCGGTAGGTTCCTTCAGCTGTCCATCTACAATCAATCATCTTCCACCAACTTCGAGCGGAACCTTCTAGAAAGAACATGGCAAATCGAAACTTTTGCTCATTTGGATAACGCAGTGTCTCAAAAATATTTTCTAAACTCTCAATCCATTCTTCAGCTATTATATCATTAAGGCCTCCTGAGAACTTTAGGGGATTAAAATGAAGAATAAGGGCCTCCTAATGCAGGGCCTCATTAACAACTCCTACTTCACCACCTAGTTGTTGATCCTGTTGCCTTAATCCTGATCTCCCTTAACCCATGGGGTCCGCTGGCTGACCCACTAAAGGGGTTTGTGCAGCCTCTTCTTCCTACATGGTTTGAGAGTAAACAGGTGCCTCTCGACTTGGAGCCCATCGCCTGGGAGGTCTTCCTCTTTGTCCAGCCCAAGTGGAACAGGTACATCGAAACTTTCCTGAGACGCCATCAACTATACCAATTCTTCTAAGCTTCCAAAACAAAAGAAAGAGAAGAGTTAAATAAAATTGATTCAAACCCTTAAACACACAAGCCTTAATCATTCTACGATAAATAATAAGACCTCCTATAGTAAGCAACTCATTTCACTAAAATCAATTGATCAAATTCATTTTCATTACTTAAATCGCATAGAAGTTTCCCAAATACACATAATATCCTAAATTCTTACTCAAACCAACCTAAACAAATGGTCAGTCACAAATCCTAAAAATACCCAAACGATATTCAATGCTTAAGCCATCGATAACCTAGGCTTTGATATCCTTTAACTCATTCACATCTTAAACATTTCCACAGTCAAGCTTAACTCCACTATCCAAGAGATCCATATCCAAGGATCATATCTAGCATTGCTCGGGCTTTCCAAACCCAAACTCTAATACCACCTTTATGGCACCTCCACTCGGGATAGCACATAAACGGAGTTGCCACTCCAGTTTAGACTTGAACTTAATCCATAAATAAGCAATACACTCAATATCCTATCAGAAAATTTTGAGAACTTATCAGAGACATATAGCAGTGCATTTCAACTTAAACAACCTCATCAAAATACTAAATACATACCATCAAAGGTCTCATAACATCTAACATAATATTTACATGCCTAAAATCATAATTTCGTTTTACATATCACAACATTTCTATGATAAGGCTTAGCATTCAAGGGAATCCATATACATATACACATCCATTCTATTGCAAAATTTCACTCACTGATCCAAAACTGAAATCAAAGTCCATCACTTGATCCTGTCTGAGAAAATCAAAGATAAACAGGGGGAAGGGTAAGTCCAAAGGACTTAGTGAGGGATAATTATAATCACATGCAATGGGGATCTATCGGGGATGAATCAACTCAACAGATCATAGTTTAACAGTTCAAACAGAACATATCAGGATACAGTCAAACGGTTAGACAGTCTGAAAATAGTCTATCGGTCAGGGTATAGTCGAACGATCAGAATACAGTCAAACATCAAAACAATCTTGTACCAATCAAACTGAACTAAACTTACCCAGGTATGACAACCTAGTACAGAACTTATACCAATCAAACTGAATCAAACTTACCCAATCAAACCGAACAAAGCTTACCCAGGCATAACCACCTGGTGCAAAACTTACCAATTAAACTAAACTTACCTAGACATAACAACCTGGCACAGAACTTACCAATCAAACTGAACTTACCCAGGCATAACAACCTGGTATAGAACTTACCCGAGCGTGACAACCTGGTATAAAACTTACCCAGAGCGTGACAACCTGGTACAAAACTTATCCAAGCATATCAGCTTGGTATATAACTTACCCAGGCATATCAGCTTGGTATATTACTTACCAAGCATATCAGCTTGCTACATAACATATTACTGACAGAACATATCAATGACATATCAATCGAACTAACTTACCCAAACACGACAACCTGGTACAGAACTTACCCAAGCACAACTTGGTACATAACTTATCCAGGCATATCTGCTTGGTACATAACTTATTACTAACAGAACAAACCCATGACATACCAATCGAACTAACTTACCCAAGCATAACAGCTTGGTACCCAACAAATTACGGACAAGACAAATCGATAATACCAATCAAATTCAGACTAGTCAACATGGCCACCTAATGTTGTAACGTATAAACAAGTTACCGGCAAGGCAACAAATAATGATAAAGATAACAAGACAGTAACAGGTAATCTAGCGATACAGAATACAGATAATAGTTTTGAGAAACCTCACAGGGTTCGATAATCAATAGCAATGATAACGAAGATTAAGACAGATTATCAGATCAGCATAACTTAACCATGTTCAACGATAGCTATGGAATAAGCTCATACGAAGCAAGTGTCAATAGGGGTATAATAAATAATAGAGTGTGATAATCAAGTCAATATCAACCCTCACAGGGGTTTATCAAGATAATCGATAAGTACAAGAAGTGCCAGATTAGCAGATCCTTACCTTCGTAGTCTCAAAATGTAGTCACCGACTATTGGTCCGTGGGACCCGCTTCTTCGTCACCTAATCCAAAAGAATAGGTCCAAAGTCAAGATCCTCATTCGATCATATAATCACATTTATACTAATTAACAACCTAAAATAGATACTTAATCAACTAAATTGATAGCCTCAATAAAGACATGCTAATAACACCGATCCCATTAAAGGAATATATAATTGGATTTTAAACCATTCAATTGATCTTGCCACAACATACTAAATCGATAAAGATAGTCCAATATCCCTTAAAAATCCTAATTTATCTCAAATTTAACATAAGATAATACAAATTCGAGTTCACTAAAGTTATAATGGTACATGCATGACCCAAATCTTGGTCATGTATCATCTCAATTAACCCAATTATCGCCACGTAAGTTCCAAATTCATAAAATGAGGGTTTCTCCACCTAGTTAACTTAATTATCAAGATTATTATGCGGTATGAAAAAATTCGGATTCATTGACTTATGTAATTCTATGCATATTTCAATATTTTCGATCAAATCCTGTGTATTCCTCATTTATATAATACATCGTAAGGTTTGGAGGCATAATATACATACACATGCATACAACTTTGACATAAGTTTCTCATTTTTACCCAATATTTTTTATCGAAGCTTCAAATGATGATCAGCTTGCGTGCATGTAATCACCGCGATGAGAAGAAGATTCTATGCTATCGCTGCAACCGCACTGCTGTCATCTTCCACCGCTGGAGATGGCCAACGACACCACCAAAATGTTCCTTTCAGCTCAACTAACAAGTGCCCTCAACTAATTTTGGATTTCGCCGCCGTTTGGCCAGTCAATTGGTCAGAAAATTGAAATCCTGCCACTAACACTGCCGCGCCTTTCCACCTCAATTCTGCTTGCTCTGGTGGTCTATTTCCAAAATTAAACCTACCTCCATGATCCCCAAGTTGAACCCAACAAAACCCATATTTCAAACCCAAGCTTTAGTTTCCGGAACAAAGAAACCCATCACCACCACCAAGGCTACAACTTCAAGCTCTAATTTCAGTCGCCTCATCAGTCGATTTTGGGAAATAATGATATTTTTAAGTTCCTTGTGCTGAGGGGAGAAGATTGGTACCAAATTTGAAGGGTTTCCATCACTATTGGAGGTTGCCAAAAAAGAAAGAAAAGGGGGAAAAAGAAAGGAAGAAAATGAAGAAGAAAGGGGCTGATTTGCTATTTAAAGCCTACTTTCAAAAATTGCGGTTTCACCCCTTAAAACTTTATTTCAGCCTTCACTTAAGTCCTCAAAAGTTATTTCATCATTAATTTCAGTCCCTAACATAGTTAGCGCCTTATTTTGGCCCCTTTTGACTAAGAATTATTCCATACAAACCCCCAAAATTTTTAAGGATTGCTCAATCAAGTTTTTCTCAATTTTCAAATCAACCCCAAAACTTCCAAAATTCTTACAATCAAGTTCTTTCATTTATTTTTATGCTCTAAAATCCAATCAACCAATATCTTGATTTCTCAATCCTTTTTTTTTTTTTTTCAGAATACCAAAATTTAGGGGTGTTACAACTTTCTGTGTGTGTTTTTAACATGCTAAAACACGAAGATTACTAATAGCTATAATTATCAAAATATAAATTATTAAAATATGAAATGTACACATATTACATAAAAGAGTATTTTATTTAGTAATGAATTTTGAAAATTTTAAATATAAATATGTGAATTTTGTAAATAATTTAATATACTTTATTTATCTATTGATAGAGAAATGAAATATTTTTTATACATACCAAGTATGATTAAGTAAATTCTATATAAAAATGCACATTTAAGAAATAGAATTGTTATATTTTTTATTAAATCTAATTAAGAGGGTCTTTGGGTGAGCTTATAAGCTCCTTAAAATATCTTATAAGATGTTTAAGAACTTATAAGTTGATAAAAAGTGTTTGGTAATTTTTAAAAAAAAAAAGCTTATAAGATCCTAAAATAAGATGTTATGAGCTTATAAGCTCTTTTAAAAAAAGTAAGAAGACACCGACTTATTTTTAAGATCTTAACAAGCTCCTTTATTTTTAACCATTTTAATTACAAAATGGCCATTATTAACATCTTATAAGCTCCAAGATCTTATTTTATTCAAACACTTCAACAACTTATTTTAAAAATAAGATCTAGCATCTTATAAGTTTAAAAAACATCTTATAAAATGTAGGAGCTTATAGGATGTTTAAAATAGGTTTAGCCAAACACCCTCTAAGTAAATTTCATATAAAAATACATAATTTTTCTTCCTTCATTTGATAGAAAAATTGAATTAATTTAAATTATTTAGCAAAATGGTATATTTAAAAAATCTCACTATTCTAAGTACATTATTCAAATATAAATCACATATAAATAATCTTTCATTTAGAGAAATTTAAAAAAGAAAATTGTAGTAAAAAATAATAAAATACAAATCAAAATAACCATACATATTTTGAATTTTAAATTTATGTGATGCGATAAATATTGAATATATGATTATGGGCATTGACGAGGGTGAATATTGTATGTTAGTGTTTTGGGCTGGAGTCCAGTAGTATAGACCAGTAGGTGGTCGAAGATGGCACTTTTGAGATGTTGAGGGTCGAGCATTGCAATCAACAGCAAACATCAGGCTAGCTGAGGGGCCCTCGGTTAAGGCACTCCGACGCTCAAGTCAGTATGGATCGACTATAGATATGAGTAGCAGAGTGATGACATAAGATAGAAAATAGCATACCTTGCTAAAGGCAATAGATGGGGTATTTATAGCTTTCTCCAGGTAACTGATAAGTCTGAAATGCCATTGTCGAGCATGAAGGATTGTTGTACTCACCTGAGGGTTTTTAGGTCTTCTCCCATCTGGGTACTATTCTACGTAGTGCGTACTATTCGGGCATAGCTGAGAAAAGGTAGTACTATAGTGGCATACGCCATTAATATGAGAGCACACCGCCTGGGAGAGTATTCGATGCCACTGAGGGGCTATAGCCTCGGTTCGACCTCTCTAGTCAAAGTGAGTACTTCTGTAGGGTGCCTTCCCAAGCTCCAGTCGATAGGGTATAACCTCATCGCAGTCGGATGAGTTCTGAGGTGTACTTTGGTTACGGTCAGCCATGATCTGGTCGACTACGGGAATACTTGTACTCATTGCAGTGGGCAAGGTTTTGCTGGTCGAGACCCGATCGATTGGTTAGGCCTATCTATGATCAGGCCACCATATACCGCAGTGCTATCCTGGTCAAGTAATGTTGGGCTGGGCTTGGTGGGCTATCCCGTATCATGAGTCCCCCCACTCCCGAGTCCAGATTGAGAGCATCAATGAGAGGGAGACATGAGTAGCTAAAACTGTAAGCTGGGGTCTAACTGATGAGACACTGGAGGAGTCGACTGGGGTTCTAGTGCATTTAATGTGACAATCATTCTGTGTCAGACGGAGCATCAAGCGATGACTGCACAATTATTACTATCATTTTGGTTGCTGGACATCGGGGCCTATAAATAGAAATGGTGAAAATTCTCATTTTCACTTTTACTGCATTCCAAGAGGTCAAAATCCCAAGCTTTCACTGCCTTCCTAAGCTTATCGAGATATTTTTACTCCTCGCAACCTAGCAAGTCTTCTGCTTTATCTTCTGTTCAAACTCAATCTATTGAGTGTGTTCGAGAGTAGCCCTGGGGAGACCGACAGTGAGGAAACGAGATCAAATGAGGGCTCGACTAGCGAGTCTAATAGCTCTTCTAGCAGCGACTCGACCTCGAGAAATTCTGGTGACGATTGGGTCACTACAGCGGGTAAAGCTGGTCCTAGCCAATCTCCTATATCTCATGGTCGGCTATTTACCCTCGACCATTATAGCGAGATATTATCTAAAATAACCGAGGGGACCTTGTCCTAATTAGGCAATTATTCCATGTCCCCTCGGACTTTGAGCTGATTGTTTCTGGTCCCGACGACATGATGCATCAACCTCCTACCAGTTGCATCACTGTCTTCGAGGATGCTCTTCGATACAGGCTTAAGTTTCTAATTACCCAACCTATAGTCGACCTCCTCCAGGGTCTTCCAGTCAATATCACTCAGTTGTTGCCTAACTGTTTTTCAACCCTATACAGTTTCATTGTTCTAATGCATGTGCATAGTTAACCCCCTTTTTTTTGCCAACTTCAGCAATTTATTTCATCTCCCTATGTCTCATAAATTGAGGAGCATAGAGGAGTAGGGTTTTTATTATCTCATTGCCCACCCTCATCGAAAATTCCTGGCCACTCCTTTTTCTTTTGGGCAAAATTGGAAGTCTCAACATTTCTTTGTTCGATATTTGAGTGGGGTCAGGTTTAATAGTCATCAGGGTTAGATGCGGGGTCATGTCAATATGCCCAAGAACAAAACTCCAAGTTGGCCCAACACATTTGTTAGGGATCTAGTCAAGTATGGGCTAATAGAAGCTGCAGGTTACATCGAGGAGAGAAATTTAGTCCTGCCAGGTTTATCGCCCGCCCAGCTAGATCTTTCTGATGATGCTTGACTTGGTAGTCGAGCTATGCTCATTATTTGTGCTTTATTATGCTTATCGTTTGGGTCGATACGTGTTTCTCATTGTCGTTGCTAATGTCATGCAGATCACGAAGAAATCATGAATGCAACCCAGGCTCAAGCGATTGCTCGCACACAGAGAAATTAAGAGCGTCGAGAGAATGCGGTCATTCATTGCAAAATGCAGGCCACCGTACCGCCCTAAGTCGAGTATCCTATCGTTGCAGCTTCACTGGCTTGAACAGCGATACCTCCAGCTCAACCCACTACTGGGGTCAGTATCAGCCCTTCTGCTTAGTAAAAGAGGCATCCGATTGAGCAAGACAGGCCTGTACAAAATAAATCTACCACCGACAAGGGCAAGAGTAAAGCTGGGGGCCCCAAACAACCTACTAGTTATGATCTCTTTAGGCAGTGGGAGGATGACGAATTATGTATGCTGCATAAATTACCTTCTCCTCGATACAGTATCAAGAGCTCCACAGTTGTTCACAACTTGCTATAGATGCTTATATCAGGGTCGACCGGAGTGGTACTGACCAAGGTGATGATGGCTAGGTCTTCGCGTCGAACCAAAAAAAGTTTATAGAGCTAAGCCAAGATGGGGTAATGAAAGTATTTGCTTATTACTCCAACATGGTAAGTTTTTATTCGAGCTTGAATCTCTCGTCAATTGCATTAGATTTCATTCTTGCGTGTTTTCATTCTGATCGCGTTCATTTTATAGGTTAGCCAACTAGGCTACCATCTCTATAGGAGGTCAAAATTGGCATTGGGAGACTAGGACCAGCTCGATAAGGGCCATGTGGATGATGACACACTGAAGGCCAAGCTCAAGCCTTTGTAGGCAAGGATCGAGCAATTGGAAGAGTAGCTCAAGGAAAAGGACGAGCAGCTCGAACTGAAAGATTCGCAACTCCTACTTTTGGTGTCGAAAAAGAATAGGATGGATGAGCTGCTAATAAAAGCACAATTGGATACACAATATGCTTATGGGTTTGGTCGAACTCAAGGGTATAATGTGGCCATGCAATACGCTCGAGAGGAATTTTTTAAGAAACTATCTCTAATGCGGTGGGAAGCAGTGCAGCAGTTCATGTTGTGCATGTCGTTTCAGGAAGCTAGAGTCGTCTTCTCCCTTGACGATGCAAAAGAGGCCTTCGAGCATGCAATCAAGCATTTGAGTATCTAGGTTACCAATTTAGGCTCGAAGATAAGGAATGGATCAACCCCATACTCGATGAGCAGCTTAAGGAATATAATGGATTAGCCCCATACTCGATGAGTAGCTTAAGGAATATCTTGATCCCATCGAGGGTGCTCTCAAGGAGGAGGTTGTCGCTGCGCTCGGGAGGGAGCTATTACCGTGCCGGTGGTCGGCCCTAATACTGGGTATCAGAGGAGGCTTGATGAGGTGGTGAAAGGTTTGGCTTTGCTAATGATTTTGCATTCGACATCCAAGATCGCAAAGTCAAACTGGCTTACTTTCTCTCCCCATGGGGAGCACATTCCTCATCTATAAAGAGGCCTCCTCTCAACCATCTCTTGCAAGCTTACCCTTGCTGCTGTTGTGCTCAAGCAGGAAGTACAGAGCCCTCATGTGTGCTCCTTATGCCTTCAACCGATGAGCCCGACCAAACCATTGAGGAGGGCGCGCTAGTCGCACAAGCTGAGGGTGCCTGCTTTTGTTCTTGTTCCTTTTGACTTTGTAATCGGATGTTAATATGAAATTAATGGCTATTCTTTTTTATCGATTTATGTTTGATTTATTTTGTTCGTAGCATTTTGTTTATTCTTGTCGAACGCATCAACATACATTAACCAATAGTAGTATGAAAATATTTGGTAATCATTCAAAAATGATTGGGTCAAGAAGGAATGAAATTTACTCAAGTTCATGGTCGACTTAGAATTTTTCGATCGTGAAAATAAGGGAGCGACCCTAAAATATCATCCATGCATTTGTCGTCGACTTATTGGTCAACTTAAATTTGATGCAATTATTGTACTGTATATTATCGCGTCTGCTTCTAACTGCGTAGTCGACGTCGCTCTTGTTGATCAAAGCCAAAGTGCTATAATACGTCTTTGAGGTCGACCTTGAACTAGTAGTTCACCTTGCGTCTTGTTACATGGCTTGTGTACAATCTCGAGTAGTTTTGAAATTCGAGGCTGTCGTCGATGATTAGGATGACTTTAGACGAGTAGTTTAGCGCCACTATCGACTACGGGGTCGACATTGAGCGAAAAGGTAATTTACTTATTTGGGCTAGAAGCTTCTATTATGATGGTTTAACCTTGTTGTCGACTGCGAGGTCGACTTCGAACGAGTAGCTCGTTTATGAATTTGGGCTAAAGGCCTTTACTAATACGATTTAACGTTGTTGTCGACTACGGGGTCGACTTCGAACGAGTAGCTCATTTATGAATTTGGGACAAAGGGCTTTGCTAATACGGTTTAATGTTGTTGTTGACTATGGGGTCGACTTCGAGCAAGTAGCTCATTTATGAATTGGGCCAGAGGCCTTTACTAATATAATTTAACGTTGTTGTTAACTACGGGGTCGACTTCGAGAGATCAACTCGTTCATTAATTTGGGCCAAAGGCCTTTGCGATTTAGTTCGAGCAGGTAATTGTAGAAAATTGCACAGTTTTATTACTTTGAAGAGGTATTATAGTACAATAGAGGCTTTGAATCTCGTTACACTTAGAATTTCTTTAAGTTTACTACGTTCTATGATCGAGGGAGCTCATTACCGTTCATGTCCACTAGTCGATATGCATTGTGCTTCAGCACCTTAACCACCGAGTATGGGCCCTCCTACTTCGGGTCGAGCTTTCCCACATTCTTCGATACTTCAACCTTTTTAAGGACAAGGTAGCCTACTTTGAAGCTTCTTGGATGAATGGATTTGTTGTAATGTTATGCCATCTTTGATCTATACCTCTGCATCGTGGCATAAGCTTGCTGGCACAGCTCGTCGATTGTTTCCAAGTCGAGTTCTGTTTTTGAGTTGTTTCTGATTGGATTGAAATGGATTACTCGAGCTGTATGTTGTATTAACGGCTATGGCCTATAGCTGTTCGGGGAGTTGTTCGGTATGCCCATAACACGCACGGGAGGTCGTCTGCCCTACTTACGATAGTAGCTTTCATTCGCCTTAAAGTGGTCGAGGATAGTTCTGTTCGTGACCTCTGTCTGGCTGTTAGCTTGGGGATTTCCCACTGAAGTGAAGTGCTAGCAAATCCCCAGGCTTTTTCACCAACTTTTTTATGCTTTTGCTCTAAAATTGCGTTTCGTTATCAGAAATCAAGACTTTAGGCAAACCAAAATGGCAGATAATGTTCTTTCATATGAAACTTTTAATGGCGGCGTTGGTTATTTTGGGGACTGCCTTTGCTTTGACCTACTTCATAAAATATTTGACAGCGACGATCATAAACTTCTTTTTACCTATCATCTTCAGAAAAGATCTGACTATATCAATACCCTAATAGTTGAATGGCCATGTGAACTGTACATTCACCATCAATAAGGCAGGTTAGTGTAGAATGTTCGAGTGGAGTTAGCAGGAGGGGTACTTTTTGGCGAAGTTGATGGCGTCTTTTAGTAATATTGGCCAGAAATACCTATACCTGATGATTTTGTGCGCCAATGATCGTCCTCCAGAGTGATTGCCGTAAATTCCTGCATGGACTTCATGCAAGATGTCATTGGCCTAGGCTGGTGTTAGGCACCTTTGTGGCGATCCTGATATCGACCTCCAGTAAAGTTGACCGTACTCGTTGAGGGAAAATTTAGTTGCTTGACCCCTGAGCCTCCGCACTTCATTCTTGTCTTCGGGGTTTGTCCCTTCCCTCAAGTACACCTTTATGGCATCCTGCCAAGAAGGAGCGCTTCATCAATTTACCCCACCAAATTTTGGTCAGAGATATTTATGGTAGGCTTTTGTGCGACTAGCAAAGTTATTATCTTGTCCCGCGTCCCTTTTGTCGAGCTTGCAAATTTCAACAACGCGTCAGCCCATTCATTCTCTGATCGAGGGACCTGGTTGAAGGAGAATTTCTTGAATAGTTGTTGTAGTCTCTTTACTTCAGCCAGGTATTTGCTCATTGTAGACTCTTTAGCTTTAAAGTTCCCTTCGACTTGTTCTTTGGCTAGCTAGGAGTCAGTGATGGCTACCAGCTGCTCAACACCGTAGTCAGCTGCCATCTTCATGCCAGCGAAGAGGGCCTCATACTCTGCTTCGTTATTGGTTATCGGGTAGTCGAGCTTGATTACGAAATCATATTCCTCAGTGGATGGCAAGCGAAGCAAGATGTCAAGCCCTCATCCAAAGGAAGTTACTGACCCGTCATGTGCAACATAAAAAACAGGGGGTTGTTATCATGCCGGTCAGGTAGGTTGAGTCTCTCAACGACAAAATTAGCTAAAACGTAGGCCTTAACAGCTTCCCAAGGTTGAAATGTGATGTCAAATTTGCCTAACTCGATTGCCCACTTAGTTAATCCTCCCGATGTATCGGGCTTTGAAAGCACTTGTTTCAATGGTTGGTTCGTCAAGACTATGATGGCGTGAGATTGAAAATAGGGTCTTAATTTTCTGGCAGCTATAACCAGGGCAAGGTTTAATTTTTCGATCTTGAGATAGTTGTGCACAGGGCTTTGCAGCACTTTGCTGCTGTAGTAGATAGGTCGATAGGAAACATCTCTAGTCGACATTAAGATTAAGCTAATTGAGTTCGTTGAGACTGGTAAATACAGTTGCAAAACTTTTCCCAACTCGAAGTTAGCCAATGTAGGTGCAGAGAAAATATAACATTTTAGCTCGACCAAGGCCTGGTTACATTGCTCTGACCATTGGAAACCCGACTTCTTTGCATTTCTCAGGATCTTGAAGAAAGGCAGACTTTTGTCAACAAATCAAGCATTGGACCTCCATAGAGCTATGATCCTTCCGACTAGACGTAGCACGTTTCTGATTATTCGATGGGGCACAATGTCCAATACTACCTGAATTTTTTGTGGGTTTGCCTCGATGCCCCGTTAGCTAACTATGTATCCCAGAAACTTGCCTCCTCAAACCCCGAAAGTACACTTGTTGGGGTTAAGCTTCATACCAAATGCTCTGAGTATTGAAAATGTGTGGTTGAGGTCGATCAGATGGTTTTGTTCTTTTTCTATTTTGACAATCATATCGTTGACATAGACCTCTATGGATTTTTCGATCTCATTCTTGAACATAAAGTTCACTAGTCTCTAATACATCGCACCTTCATTTTTTAGCCAAAAAGGCATGACCAGAAGGCAGTATACCCTAATGGGGATGACAAATGATGTCTTGTCCATGTCTTTTGGGGCCATAAAAATTTGATAATACCCCTGGAATACATCCATCATAATCAATAATTCACAACCAACGGTACAGCCAACTAATAAATCTACACGAGGCAGAGGGTAAGGATCTTTATGGTAAACTTTATTCAAATTAGTGAAATCGTTACACATGCACCATTTGCCCTCATTCTTAGGGATAAGGAGTACATTACAAAGATAACATGGGTATTGAATTTCTACAATATATCCTGCCTCTGAGAGCTTCTTGACCTCATCTTCGATGATTTGGCATTATTCAGCATTGAAGGTACTGGTCTTCTACTTCACTGGCTTGTATAAGGGGTCTACATTTAGAAGGTGGATGATGACGCTAAGGTCGATTCCCTGGAGCTTGGAAGCCTTCCACGTGAAAACATTAACATTTTGTCTGAGGAAATCGACCATGAGGCACTCCATGCTATCATCCATGTCAATACCAATTCTGGTGGTCTAGTCGGGCTTTCTTGGCTCCAGCTCAATTATCTTGAACTCACTGATAAGCTCCACTCTAGTCCTCCAAGCTTTCTCTTCTTACTTAACTATCCCTCATCGGGATTCGCTACTGGGGCGTCCCCCGAGGACTTCAGCTGCGGTTGGGTTTTCTGCTCGCTAGCCTCAACTGAAATTGTGTAGCACCACCAAGAATCCTTCATGTTGCATAACAGTTCACCCGTGCCCGCAGCAGTCGAGAATTTTACCTTCATGTGATAGGTCAAAACAATAGCATAGAATTCATTCAACGCTGGTCATCTGATTATAGCGTTGTAGGCGAAAGAGGCATCGGCAACCAAATAGTTTATCATGGGGAT
Organism: Jacaranda mimosifolia; assembly: GCA_018894105.1. Lineage (NCBI taxonomy): Eukaryota > Viridiplantae > Streptophyta > Magnoliopsida > Lamiales > Bignoniaceae > Jacaranda > Jacaranda mimosifolia. The sequence continues at coordinate 22,815,005 of CM032126.1, forward strand.
TCTCCTTCGGGGGGCTTTCCCAAATGATGTAAATAGGTTGATCAATCCATTGGGAATGATTTCTGACCCACCCAAATTTAACCAGCGGTGTGTGGACAGTCTCAAACTTCAGCTTGCCCAACTTTATTCTCTGCAATGTTGATAGAAATATGATGTTCGCAGAACTGCCATTGTCAACTAGAATCTTCCTAACCTTAAAGTTTTCAATCTCAATAGAAACAACTAGGGGGCAGTCCAGCTTGCTATCTGCTATGTGACGCTCGATGTGCGAGAGGTCTACATCTGAAAAAGAAATTGGCTATACACTGGTAGACAGCTAAAAAACAGTTTTCACCGAAGAGGATTTGGTCGACTCCAGCTTGCACTGGTGCTATCTCCTAGCTGATTTGGTGTCTTCCCTAGTTGGACCTTCTACAATGGTGTCTATCATTCCTCTAATGGATGGGCGGGGATTATGGGCAAGTATTTTTCCTTTATCTTATTTCCTCGAGCTAATCGACCTTTCTCTACCGGGAGTTTAGTTGGTTTTGCCTACTTCTTATTTGGCATTCTCATCGACAAACTCTTTCAAGTGGCCTTATCAAATCAACCTCTCGATCTCATCATAGAGGTTGAAATAATCTTCGGTGTCGTGGCCCCTCTGCTTGTAGAAATGGCAGTATTTCTTAGATTTCTTCACAGCCTCAGTTTCAATCAACTTTCTGGGCTTCTTCAAGAGGTTGTCATGTTGAATAGTAAACAACACTTCTTTTCTCAAAAGATTGAGCAAAGTGTAGTTGTGGAATCGCTTGATAGGAGATCAACGACCGTCTCTATGCTGGCAGTCGTCTTTCTCGTTGGCCTTTTTCTTCTCCATCTTAAGATTACCGTAATTAAGTCTGTTCTTATCTTCCAGAGTCATATACCTCTCCGCAAGGTCGAGTAATTCTTCCATCGACCTAGGTCATTCTCGCGCCAAAGCGTTGCCGCATTCCTTGTGCCATAGGCCCAAGAAAAACACATCGATCAAAAATTCGATTCGTGGACTCTCAATTTTTAAAACTTCAGTGTTGGATCTAGTGAAAAAATCACGGAGTGACTCCCCCTCATTCTTCTTGACTGTGCGCAAGTGGGTGTGAGGAGCTTCACCTTTCTCCGACTAACAAACTGATGCAGCAATTTATCGTACAACTAGTCATACGAGTATATTAACACTAGTTCTAGCTTCACAAACCAGTCAAGTGCAATACCCTAGAAAGTGGTCAAAAGAATCTTTACATGGATGTACTCATTATGTCCATGTAATTGCATTATGTGTTCGAATTGCAACAAATTTTCGTTCGGATTCGATGAGCCATCGTATCTGGGTAGTCCTGTGGGGACTTTAGCATCGATAGCGATGCGCTCGTTGATAATATCTTGAATGAACGACAATTCTCTTTCTCTACGAGACCTCTGGGCTCTGTCATGGTAGAGGTTCCTTTCAGTGTTTCTCCTCAAAATCTCCTCCAGCCACTTGTTGAGCTATTATACCTAGTGGGAGACTTCTTCCCATTCTTCTCAGTTGGCCTAGGTGGGATTTATGTTAGTCTGTTACCTCCCGCACTTGGCCTTATTGCGTTGCTGCGCTCGAACAGGTCGAACATAGTAATTGATGGAGTCTACAACTTCTTCACGAAGGTGTTGTTGAGCTTTCTCCCTTAGGAGCCACACGAGATTGTCTTCTCATCGAGTTAGTGGTCATCGAGCCTCTGGTCAACCCCTCTCCTCCTTGGCATGCCTCTCTTCACACTAAGCAAGCTGAGGTGTAGCACTGGCTGCTGGGTCATGTAGGGCGGTATGTCGGTTCAGAGCAGCCAAAAGTCGGCAGAGATTTGAGCAGATATCTGCTCGCTTAGGAGCTGCATCAATTGGGTCATGGTCAAGGTGACCACCTGCTCTGGCTAAGCGCTAGGCCCTGGCAAATATGAATATGGCTGAGGTCGATGAGGAGGGGTTGGTGACCTCCCATTCTCTTCTCTTTCCGAAGTGGCTCGCCTAGTATTTACCATTTTCTCGATTGCGAACTCAAGTTTCCTACAGACGGCATTAAATGATGAGGGTGAATATCGTATGTTAGTGTTTTGGGTTGGAGTCTAATAGTATTGACCAATAGTTGGTCAAAGATGGGGCTTTTGAGATGTTGGGGGTCGAGCCTTGCAATCAATAGCAAATGTCAGGCTAGCCGAGGGCCCTCAGCTAAGGCATTCTAAAGCTCAAGTCAGTATAGATCGACTATAGATATGAGCAGCAAAGTGAGGGCATAAGATAGAAAATGGCATACCTTGCTAAAGGTAATGAATTGGGTATTTATAGCATACTCCAGGTGGTTGATAAGTCCGAGATGCCCTTGTCAAGCATGAAAGACTGTTGTACTCACTTGAGGGTCTTTATCTCTTCTCCCATATGTGTTCTATTCCAGGTGGCGTGTACTATTCTGGCACAGCTGAGAAAAAATAGTACTGTGGTGGCATGCGCCATTAACGCTGGTGGAGCATCCAATGCGACTGAGGGGCTGTAGACTCGGTTCGACCTCCCTGGTCAAAGCGAGTACTTCTACAGGGTGCCTCCCAAGCTCCAGTCGAAAGGGTGTAACTTTGACACAGTTGGATGAGATCCGGGGTGTACTTTGGTTATGATCGGCCATGATCTGGTCGACCATGGGAACGATTGTGCTCGTTGCGATGGGCAAGGTCTTGCCGGTCAAGACCCGATCGATTGGTTGGGCCTATCTGTGATTAGGCCACCGTATACTACAGTGCTATCCTGGTCGAGTAATGTTAGGTTGGACCTGTTAGGTTATCCCATATCAGGAATTTTAAATTTTATGATGAAATAAAAACTTATCACTATGAATATTTAAAATTATTCAATATGATAAAAGTTAATATTATGATTCTTGATAAATACAACATGAGATTTTATTTTTAACAGATAAGTTTGTTATATTAGAATAAAATAAAAAAAAATAAATGAACAATCACTGAGAACTTTTTAATTTAATTAAAAAGATCAAAATTCCAATAATTTAGAATCTGATCAAAACTGCTCAATTATGGATCCCATACTATTGTACTATATATAATAGCATAGATTACTTAGGTAAAATAATTTATTTAATTTTTTAGAATAACATTTTATTTTAAAATATCCCAAAAGAAATATGCATAGGAAATAAAGATACAAAACATGAGGAGTATTACATAAAAGGGATTGTGAACTACTAAATTATGCATAATAATAATAATATTTACTATATCATCACAATTATATTAATGTAAAATTTTGGGGGAAAATAATAAATGTAAGAGATTTCCGCCTTATACACAAGCCAATACAAATTCTAAAAGAAAACAAAAACGCTTAAATGCTCTTTTAACTTTAATTGCAAAGTGCGTAAATTTCAATATACACTACAAGAGAAAGATAAATTCATGATGAAATAGTAAGGGATAATGCAAAAGTTGTCACTCATTATATATATATATACACACACACACATTATGTGACAAAAGATTTTGTTTTGTCACCTTAATGATTTTGACAAACTAAAATAGTGATAATAATAATATTTAAGTTGTCACCATTGAAAATTAGTAACACACCTATAGTGATAACTTAATAACAATGAAAATCTTGTGATAGAATACAGTGACAAGTTATATAGTCACTAGATTGTCATAATAGAGGTGTTACTAATTATCAATGGTGATAACTTAAAACATTAGCTTTTGCCACTACCAAGTCATATTGTTACAAAACAAAAATTCATGTACCTTAAAAATATCTTTAGTAACAAAAGAAAATCTATTATCACTTAATACTTATCATTATTGACAATTTTATATTGCCATTTATTATTTTGCCATTAATATTATTTATTTAATTCTTTTTTATAAGAATGACTGTGCTATTTATAGGGGATTTAAGAAAAAGGCAACAACTTTTTCTGCTAGGGTTTGGGCCTTTAATGTGGTCCTTCATAAGCTCCTAGTACTCATTTATTTGTTGTAATAAGGGCCTAATAAGCTATTATGCCGTTAAAAGACTTGATGCATTTGTTGTAGAGTCTATCATATAGCCCCTTACTTCGAGTGAATATCTTAGGAAGCACATATGATACAAAATTTATCTAATCTAGGTGTATTTAAGGCTCACTGCGTTCCATAAGTTCATTAATTATGAGCAATCAACATAAGGATATCACTCTTTCTCTTGAAAAAGGTTTTCATCATTCTTCTTGATTCATCTTCCCTTTTTATTTCTAACCAAAGATAAATCAAGGTCACCATGTTCGAAAGAAGATTTGCACCATAAAACAAGAAGGATGGGACACCATGAAACAAGTAGGATCGGAGATGAGACAATATGCAAGTTTAGCATACATGCCCCACACTATCAGTGGGGCATGTGCACTTGACATGCCCACTGCCCAACTAGAGCAACCCATCTCAATCTGATATAAATATTGGCAGGTTGTCACTTACTCGAATTTGAGTCATTTCATTACACTGAGAATATATTGTTTGTATTGGGTCTATGATTTAGGGGGTGGTCCCTAGTGCCATAATCTTTGAGTGCCTTGTAGGCAAGCTACCTGAAAAGATTGAAACAGCCTCAGATTACCCAAACACCCTTCAAAGTCCCTTAGTTCAGAAAAGTTTAAGATTTTGGCAATTTGAATGTCTAGGAAAGCCCAAGTAACGGGAGCATGCTTTTATTGAATTCAATGTTAGTGAGTGATCTTAAGTGGTTGCGAGAACTAGAAGTCATGGTAGCTTTAGAGTAGAGGGAAGAACAATGTTGCACAAGGTACGTTTAATGGTTATGACTATATGTCTATGAACAATTTGAAAGCGCAAGAAGATAGGATTCACTACAAAAAAATAAAGATTAATAACTAAATAATAGGTAACAATGTAAATGTTATCACTACTTATATAAATTAATTTTGAAAATACTTTGTTTTATCATAATAATGATTTTTACAAACTTAATAGTGAGAGGAATTATGTTTACTTTGTCACTATCAACAATTAGTAGTATATACATTGTGATAACTTAGTGATCATGAAAATATTATTGCAAATCATAGTAACAATTTTTATTTTCACTAGGTTCTTACTATATTTGTATTACTAATTATTAATAGTGACAACTTAAAATACTAATTTTTGTTACTATTAAGCTATAGCATGACAAAATAAATACTATTATCACTTAATATGTATCATTAGAGACATAAAAAAGTTATTGCCACTTATAAGATATGCCATTACTGATAATTTTCACATTATTACTTTTTTTTACCATTAATCTAATATTTTTTGTAGTAATTTTATCCCTCATGTAGTTCACCTCTCCTTCTAAGGATGAGAGGATTCATAGCCCTCTAAAGGGGTATTTGAAAATCTATGTTAGCATATCCCCTTAGCAATTTCACCACTCCTTCCAATCTTTACTTGCAGAGATAGTTAGGGAGTAGGGTCTATCTGTGAACCAGTTTACTCATAATACTTTAAGTGTTTTGTTGGTTTTGCTTGAGGTGTTGGGGCTTCTTCTAAGTGTTGAGGCTTCTATGTGTTGTTTAGTGTAAGGCGAGTATCAAATGACCCTTTTTTTGCTTCTGTCCTCATCCAAATTTCAAAATCTTAGGAGTGCATCTCTTTGCATAGTCCTTGGAAAACGTTTTTTTCTGTGAGGGACAACAAAATAGAGTTTTTCAGTTGACTAGGGTAGTTCGCTAAGGGTAGTTCCTGCTGAGAGAGTTTGTTGTGCCCTTGGGGAGCATTTTTTAGAAGTTGGGCTCTTTAAGTTGTTTAATGTTAACTATTCATTTTTTCTAGTATTATTTTTTATGTTGTCTTATTCTCTGTTTTTGCATGTTTGTATTTGTTAATCCCTTTTATTTGTTATGCTTTTGTCCATCTCAAATTGTAGGAAAAAAGTTTGATGTTGACTCGTATTAATTCATGGCAGCAGGCTCAATGAGATAGCGTATCTGGCGCCAATTGGCCCTTTAGCAATGTTAATGGAAGAGAGCACTTGGTGAGTCCTCCTCATTGATCCAAAATCCCTCCTCACTAGGTTTTGATGGATACTCAACCTTCTCAACGTTCTCTTCCTCCCCTCCCTTTTGAGAAGGAGGTTGCTCATAGGTGTTCTCTCTCTGATTAGCGAACAAGAGAGCTCACAAGAGTTTGAGTGAAAGTCGTCATTATAGGAATGTTATGGCTTGTTTTCCTTTAAACTAAATCACCATGAACAGATTGAGTATTTCTAGGACATGCAAGAGGATTTGTTATATTGGAGCATGACAACACCTAGGATCAGCTGTAATGACCAGGAGAGCTGAGCACTTTTTAGTCCCAAATAGTTTAACAAGTCCATTGCTAAGTAAGAATATGGCTCAAACAAACTATGTTCTACTCTTATTTTGTGGATTTAGCATGTTTCCTTTATTCATTGGTTTTGTTTACTTCTATTTTGTTTTTTTGTTTTTTTTGTACAAAGTCTCAATATCTTGTGCATGGTCTAAAAAGAGGTGATCCTCCATTGCGATGATGTCCATCAGCTGAACGTGCTTGAAAAGGATGCAATGGAGCTCTCACGGCTTTGGGAAGAAGTGACTCACCTACAAAAAGCAAAACCAAGGAAAAGAGCATGAACAGATAAGGAAGTAGCTCAATGTTATGAAAGTTTGCTATGATGGGAGCTTTCCGCTACGAAGCTTCTCAAGTCCAAGACAAGCAATGCGTTAATGGCAAGCATGTATAGAACATTGTTTCAATACAAGGCTTCCTCGACGTTGATGATATAATTATAGAATATGCTACATTCATCAAGGGTCAAACTATTAGGATTTAGTATTACACCATACATGAATCAAATCAATTTCTTGAGAAAGAATTTATGCTACGGGATACTTGGTTCCTAATCTTGAGGAGAATGTTGGACCACTGAAGATCCACCGAAGGAATGGTAGAGCTAGCACTTAGCATCAATGCGAGAAGCAGTTGTATCATAGGGTGAGTAGTAGCAGTGCTTCTCTAGCTCAAAGCATATTTGATTTTTTTTTCTATTTTTTTGAAAAAAATTGTTTAGATTTTCTTATGTTTTGTATTTTGATTTTTTAAATATTATTTCGGTGAACTTCATTTGTTGGTCGTCATTATACTTCTTAGAATAAAATTATGCTAAGTTTCTAGCTACTAAGGCATAAGTGGATTTTTCTAGGTTTAGTCATCAATAGCTTCTTGGGAATCCCTTTACCTTTAATGAGCAAGGCATATTAGCCTCGCTTATTTATGCTAAGTATCATCTACGAAATGGATTTTGAGGTTTTGAGATCACTACAGCTTTTAACCTCAATGGCGCTTCTTAAGCCCTAGGGTTACTACATTTTTTCAATCTCGAGGAAGCTTCTTAAACTTTATATTGTAAACAATGTTTCAACTTTGAGGGAGCCTCTCTCTAACTTTAAGGATTTGTTGGCAATGCAATTGTGATGAAGTGAAGTAACAAGTATAAGAAGATAAAAGTATAGGCAGGCATCTAAAAACCTCAGTTCAATCTAGAAGTGGGGTCCAACAAGGCGTCTATTCTTAGGTAAGGAAATGGGTCCTTCAAGTAAGCTTTCTTCAAGTTAGTAAAGTCGAATGGAGTCACCATCTCTCATTAGGCTTGGGAACCAAGATCACATATGCCAACTCTGAGTACTGTATGCGCCTTATGCATTTAGCCTCCAGTGGGTTATTTACTTCCCTTATTGCCTAGTTTCTCTTAGCCCCAGATGTTGTTCTTCTTTGTTCTCGGTCCAATATCAGGATTAGCGTTAAGTGTGTACGTGATGACCTCAGGGAGTATGTCATGGTTCAAACAAAAACATTATTGTTTGCTCTGAACAGACATATATTTCTTCCTTGATAACTGGATTAATGCATGTCACCATCTATAGTTTTCTTTCTGTCACCAATGACAAGTCCCACCATCTTTAGCTCTTTAATGGCTTCTAAACTTGTTTCTTATGCTTTTGCCAACCTACTAAGTCGATTTCACTCCTTATATGGGTTACTTCTCCCCTATTGGTCCTCTTACGTTTGCTCCTACCTCGAGGTCTTAATTTTCTCATTTAACTTTCTCAACATATTGCCTTAGCACTTGCAGTTGCTCTCTAGTCTCCAATTGCTTTGTGGTAGGGGTTTGACTTTCATGTTGTAGGTGGAGATGTATTGAAAAGGTTAAACATCAACATCTCTATAATGACATTTTACGTAAAAGGCACCATCAAAACCAGGAATTTGACCATTTTCATGGTCTTTTTAGGGTTAGATGCTAGAGATAGAGGCAACATCACTTCTCCCGTTGCTTCAAAGATTTTGAAACTAATATCCGTAGGCAAACTATTTACCTTATTGATTCATGTTGGACTCTAAACAAAGAAAGATGCTATAGAAGAGGATCTCCTCCAAACTTTTGCCATCTATCAAACCTTCTTCATCAAAAAGTTTGTCAAGATGATTGAGATGACTAAAGCTTAATTAGTAAAGTTGTCAAATGGTTTGAGGTTTTTCTCATCAAAAGTGATTTAGTACTAGTTTTTGAGCTCTAATACTTACCTCAAGACCTCTACCTATATATCGTACTACTATTTTAATGTAAAAAACAACTTTTTGTGCATTAGAGGAATCTCTGCCCATTGGTCCTTATAAGATCATGGTAATTTTCTTGCTTTAAAAAGATTCTCGTAATTTGTGGGTCTAAGGTCTTTCACTTTTGTGCCTTCATGATGACCTCTTTCTTAGCGAGGTACATTATAAGGACCTCTTAAAGAAGTTATTAGTCATCAATCTACAAATTCTCACAAATATCCTTTTATAGATGCACTTCTCTAATTTATTACTTTAGCTAGTGGAACTCTTCCATGGTGTGCCCTCAGTCTTGATGGAAGCAACAATACATGTCGGAATTTTATCATTTGGGATTGTCCTTCATCTTCCTAGTTGGGATGTTCAAATTCAATCTAATAAAAAAAAAATGACGAACTGATTCAAAAGACTGAATACAGATTAAAACTGATCTTTTTTGGTTTAGATTGGACCTACTTTTTCAAAACTAATCGATTTGGATTAATTTTCAATTTCAATTTCATAAATAAAACCAATCCAAATTGAACTGAATTTTATATAATAATAATACAAAAAATATATATCTTAATTATAAAGTGTATAAATAAATTAAAATAAAACTAAACCTAGGGTTTTTCCACTTTTAAAAATCAAATACACAGGAATAGTTATTGTGGATTTATCATTTTATAGCATATATGTGTTCTTACATAATTTAACTTAATTCCACAAGATTAGTGATACAATTGTCAAATGAAATTTACAAAACGAGTGAGTTAGTTAGTTTAATAATCAATAATAATTTGTCAAATATTTTAATTATAAATTCATATTGAAAAACAGAATTAATCAACCTAATCTAAATCGATTTAAAATGACATGGATTGGATCGGACTTACAATAAAAATCAAACCGATCCAATATAAATTATATAGTTTGGATCGGTTGACTTTTTATCCAAAAATCAATCCAAACCAAACTACGAACATCTCTACTTCCTAAGCATCTACACCAAGCCCTTTCTTTGCTATAGAAGGACTTTGGTCCTGGACAAGTTTAGCGATGTATAATAGGGAACCTTGACAGGAGGCATAGGCCTTCACTCCTCATTCTTCATCTCCCTTTGGGTTTTATTCCTATTCTTTCACTTGCCTAATTGCTCGAGCTAAGGTCTTGCTATCTTCTTAATTTAAATGTTCTTCTCCATGCATGACAGTTGCTATTTCAAGGAGATTGACACCTTTCCCATGACCAATTCCTTAAACCTTTTTTACCTTGGGTTTTGCTGCATGTTATTTGTGGGTAGTTTGTGGTTCATGTGAGGGACCACAGACAGCCTCTACAAATGCCTGATGTAATCTCATAGGTGGCTCACTAGTCACTCTTCTTATGTGTGATGATGAATAAGTATAGGGTTGTTTTGTGATATCTTCTGTTGATTGAGAAGTTGTGTAGGAAAAATCATGTCCGCTTAAGGTCAATCATGGTACCAATCAAGCTAAAGCCCTTTTATAGAGGGTTATCCAGAAGATCTTATAGTATACAACATCACTTAAATTGTATGGTCCGACTGTAGAACTTATCGAGGTGCTATTAAGGATCCCTAGTCCCATCGTACTTCAGGAGATATGGGATCTTCATTATTTATGGTAGGTATCTTGCCAAGATGGCCATCATGAAAAGAGTATAAATGTTTAGCTAGTACCACTAAAAGTCGACAAGTCATAAGTCATCCTCCTATCTTCTCGATCCTTTGAGCAACATAGATAGCTCACATGGGAAGTCTTCAAGTAATTTTCCAGCTTCTCTCTTTGTTTGGTCATAAGACGAGTAACCAAAGTATTCAATTCTTTATAGGAGGTTGCTTTCTTCTCCCTACGTATTCTTCCATGCCTCAACTCATCCTCTTTAAGGGCAAGGAAATCTTGACCTTAACGAGTCATTTAGTAAATATCGGTGGTGAATTTTAGGAGCACCCCAACTGCAACTTGCATGGATACTTCTTGCATCATGGTGCGAAGGGACTTTACCTAAGGTGTATGGTAGCTTTAGGCGGTTACATTTTCCTATCATGGAGGGTCTAGCTGCAAAGAGAGGTCCTACTACAATGCAACTTCATTCTTGTTGACCTACTACCCTGTGAAGGGGGATCGAAATGTTGATCTTTTAAGTTCGTGATCTAAATTTGATCTGCATTCTCTAAGTTGAAATTGGTAATGTTCTCCCAGACCGCATGAATTGAAATGATGTAAACCTAAAGCAAGTTAATAAATGCAAGGAGCTTTCATCCTTAAAGCAATAAAGCTAATACGAATTTCAAAGAAAAAACAAACAATATTTTTTTAACTCCAATTGTAAAGTATGTAAGATGAATACAATAAAAGACCTATTTAGTGGGGATTAAAAAGGAGAAAAAAAAATCTATGTTATAATATATACAATATAAGCGATCTCTTATGAGCTCTCAAAGCCCATTTACTTATTAGATCAAAAAAGGGTATGGGTCCTTGTAGAGTTGAATGGTTTCATGAGCTATCATAGGGCACATCAAAAACATATTTGTATATTTATATATATATATATTTATAAATGCATGCAATGATTAAAATATCTCAAATTGAAAAATATGTGATGAAATTCTCCAGGCAAAAAATTACAATTTTAGTCCTATAAGTAACAAAAAATTGGTCATTTTAGTCCTTTTTTCGCCGGAGCCAGCGAAAGTCGACGGAAAAGCTGACGTGACTCACGGGGTGGGTGGCAGCTTGGAGTTTTTGCTTAGTTTGCAAGCCTAGTAGGCATTTTTTTTGTCTTTTTCCTTGCTTAGTTGGCAACATACATATCTTTTCCTTTTTTTTTTTGTAATTTCAAATATATTTTATGTACACACATATATATGCACATCTATATATATATATATTTATATATTACATATCGTCATTTTTCCTCCAATACGTAAAAAAATAAATTTTCCAAAATACCCTCTATTGTCTTTCATTATCCCCAAAACTTCTCCATTTTTCAATATATACATACATATTATATATATATATTATATTTTATTATTATTCTAACAATAAAAAAATCACTCAATACATACCAAAATCTTCCAAAATTAATTTTTAATTGTTCCCCAAAATATAACCAAAAATCAATCATATTCCCCAACACAACTTTCACATTCTCCACTAATTCATTCTCCCAAAACACATAATAAAATCACACAAAAAAAATAACCAAATATTCTTCTAATTTGCTATCAACAATATTATTTTAACTCACATATTTAAAATAATTTAATTAAATTTAAACATAAATTAAAATTCCTAACCCCCCCTCCCCCCCCCCCCCCCAAAATAAATTTCAAATATATGATATAATTTATATGACTCACATATATATACACATATTATATATAAATTGTTATATTTATATAAATATAATTATAACTTATTATTATTCACTAATTAAAAAATAAAAATCTAATACACTATATTAACAATATAATTTCAACTTACATAATTAAAATAATTTAATTAATTTTATATACAAATTAAAAAATAAAACTAAAAAACTAAAAAATAAAAAATAAAAAAATAAAGTTCTTCTTCTCCACCACCAACCCCCCATAACCCCACCCACCCACCATGGCCAACCACCATGTGGCTACCATGGCCGACAGCAAGCTTGCCTAGATCTGGGCAGGCTGACCGCTGGCCATGGCTGCCGCCTGGCCTGCGGGAAGCCTCTAGCCATAGCCATGGTAGGCCTGTCCAGGCAGCGCTAGCTGCATGGCTCATGGGTAGGGTGGTGGCTTGTTGATGGGGGGCGGTAACGTATGTATATATGTATATATAAATGTCTATTTACATAAGGTAATGTATGTATATACGTATTTATAAATGTCTATCTACATAAGTAAACATATATGTATATATATGTCTATATTTAGATAAATAAATATATATATATATCTAGTTGACGTATTTTTATATTTTTCCTTCCAACCAATCAAGCCATGTCAGCAGGATTTTTGTCAACACAACATTCAAAATTGGTACGCTTGGGCGAGCCACGTTAGCCTTTTTCGGTGGGTTTTTCACCGGAGAACTAAAACGGCCAATTTATAGGACGAGAAATAAAATTTTGCTAAATTCTCCATTTTTTCATGTTAACTTTATATTTAGATTTTGGATTTTAACGTTGAAAATATGAAGAAAAATTTATTTCACACTTCAAATGTTGTAATTTTGTGCAATAATAATATTTGCACCTTTACATTTTCCATCTCTTTTTTCTTCACTTTTTTCCTTAATCCAAACATCACATAAATGAATTGATAAGGGTAATATATAATTTTTCTATTAGTTATAAGAGATGAAATTACCAGAAACTTCTAAAAACCAAATGCTTCTGAACTGTAATAGGAGAAGGCAGAACGGCAGCCCAAATCGGAGGATTTGTTGAGCGAATGCAAAAGGAGTAATTGATCCAGCAATTTCTTGCCCTTTCCTGGAAAAACATCATGTTGGCTGGTGTAAAGCAAGTCAAACTGATCCAAATTCACTTAATTTAGACAGACCAAACAGGCTTTGTGCACAACTTGCTTGCAACTCATTCAGACGACTTCGGCCCCATGCATGACTTTTGGGTCCGCACAGCCACCAATGCCCACTTTACTAGAAATTACAACATTATCTAGAAAAACACTGGGACTAGGTAATAAAATTCAAAGGATTTGACAATTTTAACTTTTGCTGTGTTTCTTTTTATTTTATTTTTATTTTTATCCAATTTTGGAGCCTATTAAGTTATTTAATTGAAAACCTGAGTGACAATAGACATATATACCTTATAATAATTAAAGAAAAAAAATGAGAGGAAATGTAATTTATTAGTATGTCATTATTTATTAATTATTTATTTATAATTCCTGTAAATCAATGGGTATAGATTCAAATCTTGATAAACATCAGCTGAAATTTAATATTGAATAGTAATTTAATTGTTTACTAATTAAAAAATGATATATTGAATAATTCTCTGCCCGTTAGATTCAATTTAAACTGTCAAACTAGAATTAAAATCACTCTGGATAGAAACAATTAATATATAGATAATTAAGTATTTTATTGGTAAAATTAACTTGGATTTCAGTTTCAACCATCTTATCCAATAATTTTAAGACTCTTTCAGAAATGAACCTATACAATTATTCAAATATTAAAAGTAATTAGATCTATTAATTCCTTAATTAGTTGGGAAATTTTAGATGAATTAGTCTCTCTCTCTCTCTATATATATATATATAACTGCATTTGCATATGTGATGCACATATTAATAGCCTCAGTATTTATTTTTTATTAATACATATACTAATAGTAGCCATTCTTTGATTAGAAGCAGTAATTTGGATATTGTTAGCTTTATAAAGTCTTATGAAACCTTGCTAGTATTAGTCCTTGTTTAATAATTTAATCAGCTTTTAAATAATAATTTTACTCATGTTTTAGGCTTTTAGCCATATTAAATAATTATCACAATTTCTCTTGTAATTTCATTAAAATAGAAATAGCATCACGAGATTTGGAGCTGGCACTCTACAAATATTTACGTATATAGTTCTTAATCTGAGGGAGCGATGCATTGTATTTCATCAAGTTTAGTTCAATTCTTTTTCTTTTTTCTTTTCGAGTTTCAGTTTTCTTTCTCCGATCCTCTTTTCATTATTTAAAAATTAATTATATCGTAACATTATTTTAAAATTAATGATATAAAAAATTGTATTAGAATCATATAAATATATATAGATTGTCGGTCTTCGATCTTGATACTTAGTGATTCGGCAGGTTAATTGACCAATATTTCGGTTCAGTTTTATTCTTTAATTTATCAAGTTGGTTATACTTATTCTTTTTTTTTTCTTGTTTATTTTGTTTTTTGAAAGAAACAGTATTACAAATGATGAATTTATTATCCTATCAACAAATCAATATTTTTTCTATTCTCAAATCAAACAATCAAAGTATAAACTACCAACAAGGCACATAAAGTGCACACAACGCGACCACTTGGGATCGAATATAAGACCTCCCACATAACAAGGGAAAACTGATGCCACTCGGACTACAAGCCACTGGGTGTTATATTTATTCTTTTCATTTCTATGTTATGAATTGTTTGAATTTTTTTACGGAAAAAATAAGGTTTACTGAGATTGGAAGTATTGGTAATTCTGAAAGGCAAATCTTCGTAAAAAGTAAGGTTGGGATTGCTTATGATTTTATTTTCTGTTTTTCATACTTTTAAGAAATAAACAGTGAGGCTTGTGAATTTATGAGGTAGAAAATTTATTTAAGAATGTGTTATTGATTATAAAGTAAAACAGTAATGATGGGGGTTGATGTAACAAGTGCAAGTTAAGAGATATTGTTTGGTTATAAGATTTATCTGGAAAAAAAAATTGTAAGATGATAATTGATTGTGAGATTTTTTGTGAAAAAAACTTGTTAGATGGTAATTGGTCTTGAGGTATGAGTTAAAATGTTGTGTATATAATAATTATTATATAAAATTTTATGTGTAAATATAATTATATACTATGAAAATAATTTTATGTAAACATTAAAAATTATTTATAAATAATTATTTTATCGTAAAACTTATATCTAAATATTAAAATATTACGTATAAATATAAATATACATATATATGATTAAAATAATTTTAAGTAAACATTAAAATATATGTGTAAATATAATTATACATTATGAAGATAATTTTGTTTAAATCTTAAATATTTAGTGTGAATATATTTATATATTATTTAAATAAGTTTATTAAATATCAAAAGAGGATCTTATTTAAAAATACCCAATCCAACTTTCACTTTAGGATTATGTCATCACCCATCACTTTCTTGTTTTGAACTCATCATCTCAAGTTTCAATTTTGAGTTAACTCTCTAACCACCTAAATTGACAAAAATGCCCTCATTTTATTTTATTTTTTTTCATTCCTAAACCTGAACCAATTCAACTCAACTATCTCTCTCCGTCTTCTGTTTTCTGTTTCACTCCCATATAAACACGAGCCTTCATCTCTATTTTTTTTTTCTACAATAGTCTACAATATCCTAGTAAGAAGAAGAAAGTTTTGTCTCCATTTTCGTACAGTGAAGCATTTTACTCTTTCATAGCAGTAGTTGGTTGGTTTTTTTTTTTTTTTTTTTTTTGAGCTTGAAAAAATATTTGGCAGCATGGAAGAACCTCAAATTCAACAGTTAGAGCATGACCCTAATTGAGTTGTATTTCCAACTCAAGAAAAAATGATGTGAAATTTGTCCTCAATTCCATACAATCCAATGAATAAAGGAAACATGCTAAATCCACAAAAAATATTATCATGTCCATTTTTTAGAGAATGACCCTAATTGAGTTGTATTTCCAACTCGAGAAAAAATGATGTGAAATTTGTCCTCAATTCCATACAGTCCAATATTTTGCTCCCCAACAGAAAATGTATGTGTCTTTGAATGCTGACAAGGATGTGTCCAACATGATTCGTCTGCATTTGTGCTTAAAAATGACCTTAGTTGACATGATGGTTGTGCGGCAAAGTGAAGTGAAGGTAATGGATGAAGAAGGCAAAACAGCTAATGAGCAGGTAAATATTTCATATCTTCAATTTCGTACTGCATTTATTGTTTAACATTCTTCCATTATCACAAGTGGTACCTCTTTGCATTATTATTACTCTACTCTTCTATGTCGAATACTGGATTTATGTTACATTCAGTAATTTGCTCTTCTATGTTAAATGTGGGATATATATGTATTTTAGTACTTAGCGTTTCTATGTTAAATACTAAATTTCTTCATTTCAATACTTAAATCTTCTATGCTGAATACTATTTCTATTTTTCAATACTTGCTCTCTTAGTAAAATATTGGATTAGGCCATTTCAGTACTAAACTATTCTGTGTAGAATACTAAATTTGTTCATTTCAATGCTTAGCTTTTCTACGTTAAATTCTAAATTTGTTGGTTTTTCACTGCTTAGGTCTTGTACTTTAAATATTGTATTTGGTCATTTCAGTACTTAGCTCTTCTATATCAAATATTGGATTGTTCATTTTAGTACTTAACTCGTCTATGTTAAATACTAGAACTGTTCATTTCGGTACCTAGTTCTGCCTTGTTGAATACTAAAATTGTTCATTTTAGTCCTTATCTCTTATATGTTAAATACTGGATTTGTTCATTTGAGTACTTATGTACTAATACTACAGCACTTCATTCTCAATTAATACACCAACCAAGTAAAGAAAAAACCAACCATTAATGCACCTGATGTGATACCTCAGCTAGGTCATAGAAAGACACATAGAATTCCATCTCAAATTGATATTCGGGTTATTAGGTGTAAACATGAAGTAGAGCCAGTCATAATAATCATACATGCAAAAGAAGTTACAACTAGCTAGATTAGCTTGACCTTGATAACATATTTGTTTACCATTTTGTTGTGTGTGTATGCTTGATATACCTTCTTGTCATTACTTCGTAACTAATATCTTACTTTTTTTATGATTAATCTATAGGAAGAGAGTGCATGAAGGCGACACAATAAATGAAAGAAGGATTGCACGATTTTCAGGGACCAATGACAGTTGTTAAGCATTGCTTTTAGAAGGACATGTTAGATTTAAACTATTTGGAATTTTATGTACTAATATATGTTTGGACTTTTGTTGGATTGTTTGCTATTGCATATATTATAATATATGAAGATCTTTAGATATTATACCAAGATTTCTTGTTTGGCATAGTTTGTTTTTTTAACTGTTGTGCATATTCGTATCTATATTTATTGTACAGATTTGTAAAAATTGGTATATGGTACAGGTGGTTAGCAGGTGAAGTATTTTTCACCGTACTGAATTCACTAGATTTTAATACTTATTTTTGGAACTTTTGGACTAGATTTTTGTAATTTTGTACTGAATTCGCCCTACATAGTGAGGGCGACAGAGAGCAACGAAAGCCCTGCATCCGGCTTGAGGGGCTCGAAGGCGACCCCCCCAAGCCTGCACAGTGACACATGCCCAGGCGCCGGGAGGGCTCCTCGGCACCTGAAGGCACATACCGAAAGTATAGATACAGGTCCTCAAAGCCTGCTACTGAGAGCGGCTTTGTTCTATACTTACTTGGCGTGTTCTATTACTTGCTTTTCCTTTGGCCGAATTTAGCTCAATTCGAAGCGTGAAACAGCACATAAAGACCCTCCAATATAATAATATCATATTTTCTTCAAGTAATGATAGTGATAGAGCTATGCAAATGGTTGGGAGCACACTTCCTCACATCCAACCACTTGTGTTCTCATTCATATTAGTGTAAGCCATTGGTGTGTGAGGTAAATGTATAAACCTCTCATGACTAAATCAAACCTAGGACTCATGCAATGGCTTAACTAGTTAAATTTAACTTAATATGTTGTATACTAAGAATGATACTGGAAATCGGCTAAAAAAAAACTATTTTGAGATTTATGTACTTCATCTTTGTAATTCTGTATAGAATTCATCCTAATTCTATACTTATTTTGTATGTTTTTGTACTTGATTCTCCTTTGGCCGATTTTACCTCAATTTAAAGCGTGAAAAGACACATAATACACTCCAATACAATAATATAATATTTTTTCAAGTAATGGTAGTGATAGCACGTGTGCAAATGATTGGGAGCACAACTACCCACATCCAACTACTTGCGTTCTCATTTATACTAGTATAAACCATTGGTAAATGAGGTAAATGTATGAGTCCCATACCACCATCGAGAACCAATGAACATATCTTGACTAAATCAGTCCTAGGATTGATAAATCATGGTTTGATAGTCATGTAATGCTTTAACTAGTTAAACTTAACTTAATCTCTTGTGTACTACGAATGATACTAGAAATCAACAAAAAAATACCTACTTTTGGGATTTATGTATTTTAGCTCTATAGTTCTGTACTGAATTCACCTTGATTCTGTATTTATTTTGCATCTTTTTGTACTTGTTTTTGCTTTGGCCGATCTTACCTCAATTCGAAGCGTGAAAAGACACATAAGATACTTCAATACAAGAATATAATGTTTTCTTCAAGTAATGGTAGTGATAGCACGTGTTCAAATGGTTTGAAACACAACTACCCACATCCAACCGCTTGTGTTCTCATTCATACTAGTATAAACCATTGGTGTATGAGGTAAATGTATGAGTCTGACACCACCGTCAAGAACCAATGAATATATCTTGACTAAATTAGTCCCAAGATTGATAAATCATGATTTGATAGTCATGTAATGCTTTAACTAGTTAAACTCAACTCAATCTCTTGTGTACTAAGATCATACTAGAAAATGACAAAAAAAATGCCTATTTTTGGGATTTTTGTACTTCAGATATATTGTTCTGTACTGAATTCACCCTGATTCTGTACGTATTTTGCGTGTTTTTGTACTTGCTTCTCCTTTGGCTTATCTTACCTCAATTCGAAGCGTAAAAAGATACATAAGACACTTCAATACAATAGTATCATATTTTATTCAAGTAATGATAGTGATAGCACATGTGAAAATGGTTAAGAACATAACTACCCTCATCCAACCACTTGTGTTCTCATTCATACTAGTATAAACAATTCATGCATGAGCTAAATGAATACTTTCGACACCACCATCAAAAATCAATGAACCTCTTGTGAATACATCAATCCTTGGACTAATACATCATGGTTTGATGCTCATGCAATAGCCAGATTAAGACAATCAACTTAATCCCTAATGTATCAAGAATGATACTGTAATCAAGGAAAAAATACTGGTATTTTAGTTTTCAGTACTTGATTGTACAAGTTTTGTACTAAATTCGCCTCATTTTGTACTTATTTGGCGTGTTTCTTTACTTACTTTCGCACTCGTGTTTCTTTATATCTGGCACCATTTTTTTATTTCAATGTTAGTTATGTAGATATGAACACCGTGTACATCTTGAAATATACTGCATTTTGATCACCTTGTAATCTGTATATCATTACCAGTATCTATATAAATAAATTTTCAAATTACATCATCCATTTTGATCATTCAAATACACAAATAATAAATGTTATCACCAGCAAAAATATCTGAAATACTGAAACATTCACCTCATTATCCATATACAAAAGCTAAATTCATCCAAATAATAACCATCCGAACATCATCATTCAACTTTAGAGCACAATAAACCATGCTCATCATTCATCAGTCAAATTTTTTGCATCAACATGCATTCGATACAAATTGTATCTTGACCGGGACAATGGTTTTCTCATTTTTATCCTACAAAATATAAAATATACAATCAGCAAGCGCATAACTAAAAATAAGTATAAATAAAAAGATGTGAAACATTTCAACATATATAATTAAGGTTCAGGTACTAAAAACACAATAAAGAGTACTGGAAGTTTGGATTTTGGTATAATAATTACTTATAGACAGTACTAAAAATCAAGGTTCTAGTACAAGAACCACGGTTTGAGATACTGAAATTTTAAATTTTTGTGCCAAGATTACTTAATCAAAATACAACATACACATAACTGATACTAAGTTTGTTTGATCAACAATAAAAATAGTTTAAAATGTTTTACCCCCTTCATACAATTTATAATTGAAATAGTATTCCTGAATTTAATTTACAAAATTCCTAGGGTTATTTCTTTACCTGGAACATCCAAATGATTAAATTCAATCATGATGATAGTACCAAAATTACAACAATAGTGAATGCACCAAGCTTTGGATTTCTTTTACTAGAAACCATGATGGTGTCATTAACAAACCTATGATTGAATTTTATATACACTTTCTCATGTCTCTTTAAAATATGTAGGCAACTAGTAATATCCCGTTTGTAGATTATATGAAAAAATTATATTGGAATTTTTTCTAAATTTTGAAATGGGTGAAATTAAATAGGTGATAATCAAATTAGGTTTCCTAATTAACAAAACCAATATATATTAACTAAAATGATAGGCAACTAAACAAATTTTAGGATTTTTTTTTTTTCAATCTCGCAACCACGAAATCTCAGTCAAAAAAATATATATTATTGCAAAAATAAAGTACCTTATCTAATCTTTGAAAACGTGAGTGAAACTGGAAGTCTTCTTTTCTTGGGCAACAACAATGGTGGACGGCAAGTTGGAGAAATGAGAGACAACAGTGCACAAGAAGATGGATATAACAACAATGACAGTTTTAGAAACGGAGGAAAATGGAAAGAGAAAGCGTGAAATAAAAAGGAAAAACGTGAAAGGAAAATGAAAAAACATGGAAGATGAAAAGAATATTGGGCATTTTATAGTTTCAAATTGAAGTCATGGGCATTTTACTTTTTTTTTATATAAGTAGAGAATGATCTCAAAATTGAACTTTGGAATAGGGAGTGTAGACCAAAAAAAAAAAATCTAGGGACTGAACACAAAAGTGAAATTAGATTTTGGTATTTAAGGCCAATTAACTGATATTAAAATACACATGTAAAATTAATTATATATTATGAATTAATTATAAAAAATTAAAAGTAAATGTACTAAATTATGTATATAATTATATATAATCGAACGTAATATGTACATATGTACACATTGGAATATACATAACTAGATAGTACATATTCCAATGTAAGCTTGATGACCGCCGTAGATGGAAGCAGACCTGCTGCTTGGTGAGGAGTCCGGGGATCGCTTCTACTCCGATGTCGTTCTGTTAAGTACGTGAACTAAACTATTCTCAACGTCGAGTTCAATGATGTTTCTTATGTGGTGTCAAAATGATGTGAATCTTTAAAACATATTAATTATTTGAGGTTTTACCTTTAACACGATAAACCTAAATAGAAAGAAAGTTGAAAATAAGCAAGAGTTCTGAATTGCTTTTGTCTGATTCTTCTTTAATAATTATATTGGGTTGTTACCCATAGGAAAATAAGGGTAGAGAGCTTGATCCTCTGTACTAGGACTCATGATCTTGCTGTGAACTTTCGGAACTTTAAGGCCAACTTCTTATCTCAATATATTGACAACTACCATGTGTTTGATGCGATCTATCAAAAATAATTTTAATATTAAAATAATTTATTTTATAATAATATTAATTTTAGTTTGTGTTATTAAAAAAACAAATCATAACTATTTTTAGAATTTAAAAAAATAAAATTTATTATTAATTAAATAAAATAATGTGAATATTTCAATTAAAGATATTATGTTTGAAAATATATAATTTGCACTTAAATAAGTTGTAGAATATCAAGAATTGCTAACTCTAAGTTGATAAATTATACAAAATTTTGAAATGATAAAATTTTAAAAATAAATGAAAGAATCAAGAAAATAAAAAATATATATAGAGCACAATATTTTAGTAAATATGACTTTTGAGTTAGATATATATTTATACATACATATTTTGATATGATAAATAAGTAAATAAGTTTTTTTTTTAAATATAAAATTTTTGGTATGATTTTTTAATAATGTGGAAGTTACACTTACAATTTTCATGACATTCGAGAATTTTAAATGTTAAGTACTTTTTGTTAGAGTAAATATATAACCTCTTTGTGATTTATCTATGAAAATAACTTGCATTAGGTCATTATTTCATAACTAATACAATATTCAGTATATAACATGCAATCTTTATAAACTAAAATATCTCTCAATATTCCATATAACTCTTAAAAGTGAAATGAATTTATTTGTTTTTATTTATATATATAGTCGTATTATTATTTCTGAAAGTATCAAATAACATAATAACATATATTATGTTCATGAATAAAATAATGAGTAAATTTTCAGTATTCAATTCAAAATAAAATATCACTCTCTTATAAGTTTCTTTTATAAGTTTAAAAAAATGTATGAATAATTAAATGGATACTTACTTTTAGTCAAACTTTTTTTGATCTGATATCATTAATCCATGTAAATATAATTTTCATGAATTACTCTAAGCAATAATATTAAAATAAATATATGTGGTATAATTATAAAATCGTGGAACTAAATATATTAAAAAATATAAAAATTAATATCATTTGTCATTTAAGCAGTCCTTTACTAACCTTTTGAAAATTTTCAACTATGTCAACTATTTATATCCCATATAAAAGAATTTATTTCAAATAATTGAAAATGAGTTCTCTATTATTATATTACTAAAAAACTAAAATAATTTAAATTAGTAATATAAAAATAAAGTTTAGAGTTTATAGTTATTGTAGGAAGTAACTTTTTATATTTGAAATAAGTTCTTTAAATTAAATTATTCATTATATTCTTTATATATAGTTTTATCTAATCTAAAATTTATTATTGTAAAAATAATTAAATTTTAAAGAGTTTGATAAATTGAGAACTTACATAAATTAATTTATAATGATTCATTTTTTAAACTTCTAACTCATTAATAAAGAAGTGATGATTTGATATTTTGTATAAATATTTGTCTATCTTTTTCATAAGCACCAGATAAGTTGTAAAATTTTTTAAGTAAGTCATGATATTAAAAGATAATTATGATTGTTAAGTATTTTAATTTTACTTTTGAAGTGTATTTAATATAAATTATATAAAAGTTACATCTATTTAAATTCTAATTTGTCTAGAAAATAATTATAATTAAAACATAAAAATAATTTATTTGGTCAAATGATCAAAAAATTTCATTTATTTAATAATAATTTGATTAAAAATAATTTAATATTATATTACTTCAACTGAAAATAAAGTAATTATGTCTATATAAATACAAAAAAAAATTTATTAAATATGAAAAAATGATTATTATTTTGAAATAACTTACTTATATCAATTTAAAGATATTATGTTACGTTTGAAGATAATTTGTACTTAAGTGAGTTGTGGAATATGAAGAGTTGTTAACTCTAAATTTATAAATTATACAAAAAAAAATTAAAATGATAAAATAAAATAAATGAAAGAATTAAGAAAATAAAAGTATAGCAGAATATATAACTAAATATGCTTTTCAAATTAGATATCTACATACATATTTTGATATAATAAGTAAGAAAATAATTTTTTTTAAATATAAAGTTTTTTATATGAATTCCTAATGATGTGGAAGTTACAGTTACAATTTTCATGATATTTGAGATTTTAAATGTTAAGTGCCTTTTGTTATAGTAAATATATAAACCTCTTTATACTTTATCTATGAAAATAACTTACATTAGGTTATTATTTGATAACTAATTTAATATGTAGCTTGTAATATACAATTTTTATAACTAAAATATCTCTTAATGATCTATATAACTCTGATAAGCAAACTTTTTTTTCATATTTATTTATATATGTAGTTATTTTATTATTTTTAAAATTGTCAAATAACACATATTATGTACATAAATAAAATAATAAGTAATTTTTTAATATTCAATTTAAGATAAAATATCACTCTCTCATATATAAGTTTCTTTTATAAATATATAAATATGTACAAATAATAAAATGGTTAATTCATGTAAAAATATTTTTTATGAATTATTATAAGTAAAAAATATTAAAATAAAGTAAGTGATATAATTATAAAATTATTTAACTAAATATATTGAAAAATATAGAAATTGATATTATTTGCTATTTAAGTAGTCATTTATCACGTTTTTGAAAATTTTCAATTATGTCAGCTATATATATATATATATATATCCCATATAAAAGAACTTATTTCAAATAATTGAAAATGAGTTCTCTATTATATTGCCAACAGAATAAAATGATTTAAATTAATAATATAAAAATAAAGTTAAGAGTTTATAGTTGTTGCTGGAAGTAATTTTTTATATTTGAAATATTCTTTATATTATAGTATTTGTTATATATTCTATATATATATATATATTATCTAAAAATATTTTACATATCTAAAAAATATTTTTGTAAAAATAATTAAATTTTAAAGATTTTGATAAATTGAGCTCTTATATATCAGTTAATTTATAATTATTTATTTCTCAAACTCATACCTCTTTAATAAAGATTATGAAACATTATTAAATATATTTTGAATTTCAAATGAAAGAAAATTAGAAATAAGATAGAATCATATTGGTTAGAAATAATAATCAACAACTAATGAAATTTTTTTAATTGAATTAAAATACAAAAAATTATAAGAATTTGACATTTGGTCAAAATTGTACAATTAAAATCAAAATTGTATAATTATGAGTTCCACAACGTTATTTTATATACGGTAGTATAGATAAATAACTGGGTCTATTAAACCATAAATTAAATGAAGAATTAAATGAACCTGCAGTAGATACGTCAATAAATTTATAGATATATCTTTTTGTTTTGCCAGTTGAGCTAAATTCTTCTCACCAAAACAATGGTGCTCAATATTTTGAACTTAATTAAAGGCAAGCAGCGGCTAACAGTTGTTGATTGGAAAAAGGGGGAAACAGGAGAAGAACAAGGCCAACTTGGCCATGCACTTTCCCATTCCTGGTACACATGCGATGTACTGTCACACCAAAACCCAACTTGTGGGATATAGAAAAAACCAAGCAAAATGCAAAGTGAGGATGACAATAAGAAATGTGCTAGTAGACCAATTTGCTGATTATATTTTCAAAGAAACGAACAAAGGAGCATTGAGTGAAAACACCAGTACACCACCTAGTTGCTTCTTGGTGAAATCAATCTCATCACACCTATTACCTATGTATGTGTAGACAAATTTTTATTTGTCACACCAACTTAGAGGTGTGCATTAAATTGTACATACGTTTCTTTTTTTTTTTTTTCAGGTGAAATATGTAATAGGTTTTACATCAGTATATAGTCAGTTACATACAATGAATAAACATGTAAAAGAATCATAAAATCAGATTATTACATACATTTTACTGGTAATAAATCTAAGAAAAATTCTGATTTTATGAATCCTAATTAAACATTCTCCTATCCAAATAAATTTGAATTGACATATAATTTTATATCAATACTATAAAATAAAAATAAAAAAACTCATTTCTATGTTTCTATCTTTAATTAGAACTCTTGTTTTCTTTTTGGAACATTTGAAAATAAGATTCTGTTTTTTAAAATAGAAGCTTTTTCATGAATTATCCACTGTTTTGAAGGAAAATAGTAAAAAAAAAAAAAAATGCAAATATTTTTTAGTTTTTAACTCTCAGCTATAATTTCGAGTCAATTTAAATAGAAAATATAATTTTGAACAAATGCAATATATCTCTTCAAATTTAATTAACCTTATAAAGAGTGGCAGGCGACTTTAGTCGAAGCAATCAATTGCACCAATTCTAGCTCTAAATAGGAATGGATTTGAGGCTTTAAAGGGGTAGTTAAAGTAGTTTGGGAACGATCTATCTTTTTTTTTTTTTGAAAAAAAAAAGGAAAAACTTTTGAAGAGTGGCGAAAAAATTAATAATAGTTGAATGATATGGATGCGGAGGAACTTATTCATCAT
This sequence comes from Jacaranda mimosifolia, assembly GCA_018894105.1. Classification (NCBI taxonomy): domain Eukaryota; kingdom Viridiplantae; phylum Streptophyta; class Magnoliopsida; order Lamiales; family Bignoniaceae; genus Jacaranda; species Jacaranda mimosifolia. The sequence goes on from CM032126.1 coordinate 22,841,230, forward strand.
TTTAGAATATTAATAACAATACTCAGTGACTATCTTTAAAAATCATTAAAGTCGTTCAGTTCCGAATAAAGGAAATAATATTATTTTTTTTATCATATTTTACTTACCATATCTAATTTATTATTCTTATTTTTTTGGGACATTCTAAATTTATTTTTTTAAACAAAAAAAATCAATTTTAAATATATCATTTAATTATTATTTAATGTATAAAATTTGTAACAATTTTTTTAAAATTTTATTTAAAATTTTATAGTTAACCAAATAAAAATATAATTGTGAGACGGAAGGAATTCTAGAATGAATAGAGACGAAATATGTTTTACCAGGTAAATTAGTGCACAGGTGGGCAGGATAACCAGCTGCTACCGAAAAAGCCGGTTTCAGGGTACGATTCATTGAACGATGTGAGAATTCAGAGTACAAGTTTTTTCGGTCCTCATCATGCATCTGACGACCTTTGACAACTCACCAAACTTTATGCTGTATATTTTATTCCAATACATAAAATATATATATTCATGCATGTTGCATTTGGTAGACCATTTATATATTGCTAGTACATAACTGTTGTGGAAAATCAAAGAAATAACAGCTACTTTCTCTTCTTTCTTTCATTTGTTTTCTCTCTTTTTTCCCCCTATAGTTGTTGGGGTTTGTTTTTCAAGAAAATCTTGGTGATCTTTTGCTTGGAATGCAAATACTCGCTGAAGTCTTTATCTGGGTTGTGTTGATTTTATTGAAAACCTTGATCGTTTTTTCTCTCTTTTGGGGTTTTTCTTGTGAGGAACAGCCATGCCTGCTCTTGTTAATTACAGGGGTGAGTTTTCTGAAGTTTTCTTTATGATGGGTTTGCTGTCTTTTTAGATAATTTCTTTGGCATCTTAATTTTATGGCTTAAAGAGTGGAGGTTTTAGATTTCTTGATGTTTGTATTGTTAGATATGAACTCCTTTATTAAATTGTGGTTTGATGTTGAATACATTCTATTCTTGTGAATAGGGTTTTGTTTCTGGTATTGAATAGCAAATCATACGCCTCTTTTAAATTTTCATTTATGGGATTTTTGTTCCTGCTAGTTTAGACATTGATTATGTTTAGAGAGTATTTTCATTTATTGGATTTTTGTTCCTGCTAGGTTAGACATGGGATTATGTATGGAATAATATAATTCCGTAGCTGATTAAATTGTGTAGTTATGAGTAACTAATAGAATTTAACGAATACATGGCTTTTGCTTTCTGTACTTGGATTAATATAAGATTTTTCATCTTAGTAATGTGGAGAAATATTTAATTTGGAAAAAAGTTTGTAGGGGAGTATCTCCATTAATGAATATGGTTATCCTGCCATCTTGGGAGAAACCGAAGGGTAGTTTTGATTGTGATTCACTGAGTTGTGTGAAACTCTTTTTCATATTAGATCTCCAAGACAAATTTAGCTGACTTTATGTCTTGGCCAATCAGGTGATGATGATTTTCGCTCCCGGGGTTCGCTTTGTTCTGGAGATTCCGGGCTGGTGTTCTCTATTGGTTCCCAGGTGGAGATCTATTGCCCTCCTAGAAAGCGCTCTCGCATCAGCAGCCCATGCATTATTGGTGGGAATTTGTTCGAGGATAAAAGACCATCCATTGATGTTCTCCCAGATGAATGCCTATTTGAGATCTTCAGGCGCCTGCCGAGTGGTCGAGAGAGGAGTGCTGCCGCTTGTGTTTCCAAGCGCTGGCTAATGGTCTCGAGTAGTGTCCGCAGTTCTGAGATTTACTGGGGCAAAACCCCTCAGGAACAACTGGATGCAGTCAACAAAGATAAAACTGTGAATAATACAGAACCTATCTCTGCAGATGAGAATATTGAAATGGAGTGTGATGGATACCTCACAAGGTGTGTGGAAGGCAAGAAAGCAACAGATGTGAGGCTTGCTGCTATTGCAATTGGTACTTCTGGCCGTGGAGGTCTTGGAAAGCTTTCAATCAGAGGAAGCAACTCCCTAAGAGGCGTAACCAATCTTGGTTTGTCAGTAATTGCTCGTGGTTGCCCTTCCCTCAGGGTTCTTTCATTGTGGAACGTGCCATCTATTGGTGATGAAGGTCTATTTGAAATAGCGAGAGAATGCCATTCACTAGAGAAGCTAGACCTTTGCCAATGTCCTTCAATCTCAGATAGGGGTTTAGCTGCAATTGCAGAGAGCTGTCCGAATTTGACTGCATTAACAATTGAATCATGTTCAAACATTGGCAACGAGAGTCTGCAAGCAATTGCCAAATTCTGTCCTAAGCTACAGTCAATTACCATAAAAGATTGTGCACTTGTTGGGGATCAGGGTATCGCTAGTGTCTTGTCATCAGCTTCCACTGTCTTGACTAAGGTGAAACTTCAAGCCCTGAACATCACTGATTACTCGGTTGCTGTGATAGGGCACTACGGAAAGGCCATTACTAATCTTGTCCTCTGTGGGCTTCAAAATGTGAGCCAGAAGGGCTTTTGGGTGATGGGCAATGCACAAGGTCTGCAAGCACTGTCATCTTTGACCATCACTTCATGTAGGGGAATAACTGATTTAAGCCTTGAAGCAGTGGGAAGGGGCTGTCCAAACTTGAAGCACATGTGCCTCCGCAAGTGTTGCTTTGTATCTGATAATGGCCTTGTAGCTTATGCCAAAGCTGCTAGCTCTCTTGAGAGCTTCCAACTGGAGGAATGCAACCGAATCACCCAAATAGGGATTTTGACTGCTCTTTCCAGCTCTAATGCTAAAGTAAAGTCCGTCTCACTGGTTAAGTGCATGGGAGTTAAGGATCTATCTACAGAATTTCCCGTGCTCTCCCCCTGTGAATCTCTTCGATCCTTGTCCATCAAAAGCTGCCCCGGATTTGGAAGTACTAGCTTGGCTATGATTGGGAAGCTGTGTCCCCAGCTCCATCAATTAGATCTCAGTGGGTTTTGTGGAATCACAGATACTGGTTTCCTCCCACTTTTGGAGTGTTGCGAGGCAGGACTTGCTAAGATTAATCTTAGTGACTGCTCGAATTTGACTGATGAGGTGGTGTTGGCCCTGGCTAGATTGCATGGTGGAACACTTGAATTGCTAAATCTCGATGGTTGCCAAAAGATTACTGATGCAAGTTTGGTGGCACTTGCCGAGAGCTGTCCCTTGCTCAATGATCTTGATGTGTCCAAGTGTTCAATAACCGACTCTGGTATTGTTGCTTTGTCCATTGGAGTGCAACACAATCTGCAGATTCTTTCCTTGTCGGGCTGCTCTATGATATCAAACAAGAGCATGCCTGCTCTTGAAAAACTGGGAAGGACACTGGTGGGGTTGAATCTCCAGCATTGCAATTCTATTAGCAGCAGCACAGTTGAGTTGCTCACTGAGAGCTTGTGGAGATGTGATATTCTTTCTTAAGTCAATTAAGTGAGGATATTCCAAAAGTAGCTCATCACAAGGGATTTGCAGGATTAGCATAAATAGTAGCCGAGCAGTCCCATATAGTAGTTTTTTTCGGGATGCACCAGGGTGTTTGCGTGACTCGGTTGTTTTCCATGGGGACCAAGGGCGAATCAGTTTTTTCCCCTATCCTTTTTGCAGGCTTCTTTGTATTTGACAAGCCTGTTGCAACCTTTTTAGCCTCTCATTCAAGAGGCTGCCTCTTTGAATGCCTTTGGTTTCTTAAGAATACAGTTACCGGATCATGCTTCTGGGCTTCCTATGGTGCTCAACTTTACTCGACCTCTGCTCCCAAGAGTTGAAGCTACTTGTATTGTACTTCCAGTGTCAGTCTATAGTGTCTCTCAACTTTAGTTTCTCTTCCAAGTTCCATGTTTCTTAATGCGTGTTTGTGTTCTGTCTCTGTAGGATCTGTCTTGAAACTTCCCTAAAGAGTTTGTTCCTTTGAAGTTGTGTGTCTGGTAGTGGGCATTGGGCAGTCGTAGAGGTGTGTTAGCCTGTGACTTAGGACCTGGCCATGTCAGCTTAGTATAGTATGTACTATGTATGTAGTATGCTCTTGTTGCCATGACAGCCTTGTATGGCTGTTTTTTGTTGCCTTGTCCTGGTTTTTTCTATAGGATTTTTAGGTCCTCTTTATGCAGGTTTCCCATTTCTTGATTGTATTCTGATATTGCGCCACCCCCCCCCCCCCCAACTTTTTCCTCTTGATATAATAAAGAAACTTTGTCTGCGTTAAAAGTTGTTTACTTGTAGTAATCTATTTCCTATTTAAGCTTTTATTTGGGTTAGTAGTGATAATTTCAAGTAATGATGAATTATGAATTTCTTCTAAATATACACTTGAAGCTATTTCTCTAAATTTGCTCAATATTAAAGTTTGCTGAAATTATTTAAATCTAAATTCTCTGGTCAAGAATGAGTCTCTTTTTATAAGAGGAAACATAGCCATGACTTAGAGGGTATTTGGGTGAGCTTATAAGCTCCTCAAAACATCTTATAAGATATGTAAGAGCTTATAAGCTGATAAAAAGTGTTTGGTAATTTTTTTTTTAAAAATACCTTATAAGATTCTAAAATAAGATGTTAGGAACTTATAAGCTCTTTTAAAAAAAGTAAGGAGATCCTAGTTTATTTTTAAGATCTTAACAAGCTCCTTTATTTTTAATCATTTTAATTATAAAATTAATATTATTAACATCTTATAAGCTCTAACATCTTATTTTATCCAAATACTTTAATTATTTATTTTAAAAATAAGATTTAACATCTTATAAGCTTTAAAAATATATTATAAAATACAAGAGTTTATAAAATATTTAAAATAAGTTTAGTCAAACACTCCCTTACTTTTCTTTCCTATCTTTAAAGTTGAAATTCTGAATATTGATTATTATTTGGTGTTGGGTTTTGGCAAAGCATTTGAACCCCACCGCCACAAAGTGTTTTTAGTTGTTATTTGTTAGAGAAATTTTTGCGTGTCAAGTTTGAATGTGAGCAGAGGCAGTTGTTGAAGAATGAAGATGCTTCTTCCCTATTCACGTATGAATTGTAGGTTCAATTCAATGCACTGGTTTTGTAGGGTCCACCATGAGGATCAGTATTTTCTCAATTTTTTCGGGGATAGCAATGTCCTTCTTACGTCAGAGTTTTCGCAAGTCAGATAAAAAAATAAGATGCTTGCTAGCTATTATTCTAAATCAATCATGAAGCATGATATTGCCATTCCAAATGAATGCTTGAAACAAATAAAAAGCAAAAGTGCTTTTCACTCATTGAAACACTGACACAATGGAATTGTGCTAATAATAATAATAATAATAATAATAATAATAATAATATATTTTATCGTCCAATAACCAATTTGGTATCAAAATAAAAAATAACCAGTTACGCCAAAAGATGCGGTCAATACTGCCAAAATCACACCTGTAACCCAAGTCAATTCGTGAGGTTTTTTAAATCTACCAGTGAGATCCACATGAAAAACATATAGAATCATCATTAGAACCATCATACTTGCCGACCATCGATGAACCGATAAGATTAACCAACCAAAGTTAGCTTCCGTCATTATGTATTGAACAGAGGCAAAAGCTTCAGTAATGGTCGGACGATAGTAAAAAGTCATAGCAAAGCCCGTAGCTACTTGTACTAAAAAACAAGTAAGCGTAATTCCCCTTAAATAATAAAATATATTGATATGGGGAGGAATATATTTACTAGGTATATCATCCGCAATCGTCTGAATCTCGAGACGTTCTTTGAGATTATTATTATTATTATTATTATTATTATTATTATTATTATTATTATTTAAAGTAATATTAAATTATAAGGACTCTTTGGACCTTTGCTTATGATACAGATTCATCAAATAAGGTGAAATTTAGATAGTCGATTTATATCCTTCCAATCGCAAGATCAAGTCAAGTGATGCAATCTAGAACCTAAAACATAGTACATCATTAGAGGATCATTATGCAATTTTTCACTATAATCTTTAGATGCCTAAGTCATGTATCTTTAATGAAACCGAATTAATATAATTCTAACTCATCCGACTATGAAGGCATCTACAGTGGTGGACGAATGGATAACTGTCGCATCAATACCTTGAAATCAATGAAAAAATATTAGTATGAAAGGTTGTATGATTAGTCGAGAACTGGGTCGGGTTGACCCATAAAAAATGTGTGGATCATCGGAATATTTTGACATTTCTCAACTTTGTCAGGGACAAAATGATCAACTGTAGGCTAGTTTGTTTATAGTGCACCGCTGCTTCTAATAAAGAAATTTATTAAGATAATGTAGATTTATTAAATGTATAATATGTATGTATATATATATATATATAGACAATAATTTGTTTTCCTTTGACCATACCATCCTTGGTGATGATTTCCTTTTACACAAATGACCAAACGTTTTATATTTTTCTTTTTAATATAAAATTTTAGTTACTTATTTACAGATAATGTACTTTGATCCGGGCACATATTTTTACGTTTCGTATAATTTTTATGTTGTATCCATTTCGTATTGTGTCAATGTGAATCATACTCGTGGAACACACAAATTGTACCTAATTAAGAAAGCACTAATGGCGATAGTTGGGCTTCATTGTGTTCATAGATATCCATCCTAGCTTGCGGCTGCGACTGTCAATAGATATTCGAAAATTTATTTACTATTCGTACTGATGTTTATTTATATAAAATTTATTCACATTCGTTTAAAAAAGATATTATCTGTCTTTGATTAGTAAATATTCTATTAGAAATGAATACAAATATGATAAATGCATATCTGATCCTTTAAATATCTACTACAAATATATATTTATTAAATAATATACTATTTATATTTTTCAATAAAAATCTCACAAACCATATATATGTATATTTATAAATTATAATTGAAGAGTTGAGAAGAAAAAAGAATAAATTTAAAAAGTTATTGTAATATAGAGAAAAATTAAAGAATGAAGTTAACTAACATAATTATTGTTGGTTGACTTTATAATTAATATACTTAAATATCATTATTATTATTATTATTATTATTATTATTATTAATTAGTGCTAATAATTAATTATAAAGTCAAATTATTAATTAAAAATTATGCTATTTGCTTGCTTGCTTTCTTTTTAATAAAATTGTATAGTTGCTTCTACCAATTAAAAATATGTACTTGTTACATGTTAATAGATTCACATATTTAGATATTCGTAAATGGATATTTAAATAATGATCACCGAATATGAATATAAAAAAAATTCAAATATGAATAAGTTTAATCAAATATGGATGCATCTGAATAATTATAATAGAATACGAATTATATCCAACGGATACAAATTCAGATATCATGCATGCATTGAATCTATATTTGTATTTGAATATTCAAAAAATTAATCAGATACGAATATGAAAACAGTGTATCTGATCCGTTTAATATCTGTTTATATCCCTATTTGTGGCTATGATTTTGCTAATAACCTCTCTTGATTTTTTCTGTAAGTTTATAACCTTACAGCCAATTATTGCAATAATTACCTGGAGTGAGTTAGCAGCTACTATTCCAGTAATAGTTAGGTAGTTATGTCTACTTAAAGGCAAAGGCAACAGTACTATTTATGGAGATAGTCCATGTATTAATATTGTCAATTTGGCACATTTAATGCATGTGTTAAAATTTTATGATATTTTTTATATAATAATTTTTATTTATTTTATGTATAATTTAAATTTTGTTATTCACTTTTTTCTGCTATTTGTAAAATATAATATGAAGATTCAATTATATTTATACAAAAAATTTGATTATGAACATAATAATTTATTTTTTTTCATATTTTATTTTATATTCTAATTTCATCCTCATATTCTATCACTAATTCCTATTTTAAAATCAATTTTGAGTTTATAATTACTTTATCAATTTACTATCATTTTAACTTTGTATTACTAATATCAAACACTTTTCTTCACTTAATTATTCGATAACTAAGTTATGGCTCAAATTAAAAGGTTTGTATTAACTTATATAATAATATTGATTTTAACTTTATAATTATTTTATATATTTATTTAATTTATTTTAATTTTTGTATCTTTACTATCACAGTTTTGTCTTGGCTTAATTAATTTTTAATCAAAAATTAAAATTAAATAACATTTTTTGAAATTCTTAGTTGCTAATATATTGTCTAATTCTTTATATTTTAAGTTTTGAATTTACATATACTCATCGTCTTTTAAGTCTAAAGTAATATCAAAGTATTATAATTTTAAGTTTTTTTTTTTTCAACAACTTTTAACCCATCAATCTTATGTTTTATATCCTTCTCATATATTTTTATTTTTTAATGCAACTATTTGTTAGTTTTTGGTTGCATAATATTTTTTTTTATTTTTAATAAAGTATATAACCATATTCATAGGCTTTTATTTTTGGAAGTTTTGAATTTTTTTTAACTTCTTGCTGAATAATCATGAAATTTATTTTTTTATTACATCATGTATATGAGATGTCTTATATGTTCCAAACTTTTAAATACTAAATTTTAAAGCTTTAAATTTAAGTTTACTTGACCATTTTTTGAACTAATATTTATTTTACTAGTTATTTGATCATTTTTGTGATATTTTTATTTTTATATTGTTATTTTTAATTATATTTATAATTCAACAATTATATTAATATATAGTAGTTTTAAAAAATTCGTGCATAGCAGGGGAGACATGCTAGCAGTATTATATATAGCACTGTTTTATGCCTATCTAATTGAGCAATTTTGGCGAAGTGGCAAATTCTTAGAATTTTGAGTTGTTTAATTCAATTGAAAATTTTTCATTGGTTTTTTTTTTATATGTTATTCTAATGCAACCAAATTATCTATTATAACTAAATATCATGTTTTGTTTGTCTAAAATTACAATATTGATATTTATATCATAGGATAGTTTCAAAAAGTATCTATAATCATATTTTTATCTCATTAAATAAGTTTATTATTTAAAAAATATTTTATAAGTACCATATTAAATACTCTTATCACAAAATTCCATATTATAAATTTAATTTATAGCAAAATTAACAAATAAATATTTCATTTATTTTATATATATGTAGTAACTAGTGAACTTTCTTATTCTATAATATTTTTTATATTTTATTTCTACATTATTTGTATTATAATTCTATATTTTTAATTATAGGACCTCTTTCCCCAATTAGCATAATATAATGGTGTTTTTTTCTTTTTAATTTAAAGTTTATTTCATAGAATGTTTTTAATATTTTTTATAAAAACATCCTTATATTGTTTTTGTTTTGTTTTTATTCTAAATTAACTAGATACTCTTCTAACATATTTAAATATTTTATCAATATTATTACTTTATTATTTCCTCAATATTTATTTAAAATTAAAGGTAATGTTTGGTTATGTTTTGGGGATGTTTATGATATATGTTTTGAGGAAATGAATTTTGGAAGTAGGGTTGAGAAATGTGAAAGTGGATTATGGAATATGATGGATGTCTATTTATATTTTGTGGAAATAGGTAGAAAATACTTTATAGAGTTTGGTATGTTTATTTATATATTGAGAGGGAACATTTTTTACAATAGTGATCAAATCAATTCTCTTTTATTGGGTGTTTGTGGTGAAAATGGAATTAAGTAATATTTTTTATTATAAAAATAATAATAAAGCATATGATATATATATATATATGTATGTATATACATGGAAAATGGGGTGCTTTTGGGAATAATGAAGGATAGAAGAAAATATTTGATATTTTGAAAGGAAAAATATATACATATTTGGTAATGTTTTGCTAAAATAAAATTATTTTGGAAAAATATAACCAATCATTCCCTAAGTTTTTATGGCCAACTTAGGATTGTAATTTTTATATTACATAAAAACATAAGCATGCAGTATTTTTTTTATATAAGAATTTATTTTTGATATTGAATTTTTATTTTACTATTACTTTGTTTGCAGTTCTCTTGATTTATCTAGATACAAAAATTACATGTACTTCATATTTAAATAGTTGATAACTAAGTTATTTCAAAACAACAATCAATTTTTTATATTTAATATTTTTGTTTTGTATTTATATATAATCACTTTATTTTTAGTTGAAGTAATACAATATACAATTATTTCTAATCAAAAAATTATTAAATAAATGAAAAATATTCACTTGACCAAACAAATTATTTTTATTTCTTAGTTAAATAATTATTTTCTAGACAACTTAGAATTTAAACATATATAAATTTTATGTAATTTATGTAAAATATACTCTAAAAGTAAAATTAAAATACTTAACAATCATAATTATCTCTTAATATTGTGTTTTAAAATTTTTTACAACTTATCTACTGCTTATTATAAAGATAGACAAATATTTAGGTAAAATATCAAATCATCACCTTTTTATTAAAGAGTTAAAAATTTGAGAAATGAATAATCATAAATTAATTGATATGTAAGTCCCTAATTTATCAAAGTCTTTGAAATTTAATTGTTTTTATAATAATATTTTAAATATGTAAAAATATTTTATTTATATAAAACTATATATATATATATATATAGAGAGAGAGAGAGAGAGAGAGAGTATAACAAATAATTTAATTTGAAGAATTTATTTTAAATATAAAAAGTGACTTCTTACAACAACTATAAATTCTGATCTTTATTTATATATTATGAATTTTAATCATTTCAAAATTTTTAACAATGTAATAATAGAGGACTCTTTTTCAATTATTTGAAATAAATTCTTTTATATGGAACATTTATATAGTTGATATAGTTGAAATTTTCAAAAGTTTGATAAATGACCACTTAAATAGAAAATTATATTAATTTTTATATTTTTTAATATAATTAGTTACATAATTTTATAATTATGCATAATTTATTTTAATATTTTTATTTATATTAATTTATAATAGTATCCATTTATGTATTTGTACATTTATAAATACTTATAAAGGAAACTTATGAGAGATTGATATTTTATTTTGAATTGAATATTAAAATTTTACTTATTATTTTATTTATGTACATAATATATATTCTTTGATAATTTCAAGAATAATAAAATAACTACATGTATAAATAAAAATATATAAATTTTACTTACCAGAGTTATATGAAATATTGAGATATTTTAGTTTATAAAAATTACATGTTAGGAACTACTTATTGAATTAGTCATCAAATAATAACCTAATGCAAGTTATTTTCATAGATAAAGTACAAGACATTAATTGGATATTCATATTATATTTTGCAAATAACAAAAAAATAGTGAATAACAAAAAAATTTGTTAACCTTTCAAATAATCAATATCAAAATTTCTCATTATTTCATATATTCTCATTTTATACATACATATATATATATATATATAAATTTATCTATAAAATTTTAAATAATTTTTATTTTTATATTTTTTCTTTCGAATTTTTCATACATTTATACTTATTTTTTCCATTTATACTTATTCACATATATATAATATACATATATATAAATTTATCAATAAAATTTAAAGTACTTTTATTTTTATCTATTTTTCTATTTATTCATTCCGAATTAAATAATATTTAATATTATAACTATGTATATAATATAATTTTTCATTCAAACTTATATACATATATAGTATATATATATACACACACTACTACAAGAAAATAGGTTAATCGCGGCATATATTTTGTGACGGTTTGTCTCAACCGCCGCAAAATATTAATTTGACGGTGGTTAAGCAACGATTTATCCAAACCGCCGCTGAATTAGCCATTTAGTGGTAGTTTTTTGAAACCACCGCAGAATTCATAATAAATGGTGGTGGTTAGTGTAACATTCCCTAAATAAATAACTTCGTGCTGATTTTTTTAAACCGTCGAAATTAATAATATTGTTACTTTTGCTTGTTAGATTGCCATTTGTTTTTTACTTTAAAGGGTTTTGTTCACAATTTTTTAATATATATATATGTAATGCCAATTATTTTTTATAAATATTTTTTTTATAAATTTCTAAAATAAAGTATGTTATATTATAAGCTCTTCTACAAAAATATTAAGCCTTTACCTAACAATTTATATATACATATATGTAATAAAATTTCTTTGCTTCATGCAGCTATGTTATATAATTATCTCACACTTTTTGTTTATTTCTTTTAATTCACTATTTGATGCTCTTATTTTATTTATTCAAATGGCAATTATTATTTTGTTTTTAAAAATAAAATAATGGTTGCTTGATAACATGTGAAATTGCTTGAGAGCTCTATATGGAAGAGATGAATAAGTAATTGAGCAAATGCAAACATTAACTTCTGGACGTGCAGCTAAGATGGTTAAGTGCTTGCTTGAGGGTGGGCATGGTGCGGGGTTCGAAACCTGCTGCCAGCAGGTTGGGATGAATTTGCGTTGGGCCTGCACTCGGGTGGGCCGGTACTGGCGGTGGGGGGGCAGGGCCTAGTTTGGGTGGGCCGGTGTGTGAGTTGGGCCTGCTCTCAGGTGGGCCGGTGTGGGCGCAAGGTCGGGCGGCCCTGTGGTCGGTCTTGCTGTTGGGCGTTGATGGGCCGGTGTGGGCTCTAGGCCTTGTGGGTGGGCCGTGGGCTGGTGGGTGATGGCCCTGGTCGAGCCCAGAGTTCGGCGGCCTGGCAGGCATAGGTCTGATGTCAAATGGCCCATTCATATGAAGTAGCTAGCCCAAATAGGAGCCCATGTGCACACATTTAGTAACAAAACTTTTAGTTATTTATTCCATTAGTAACGAAATGCTTATTTTTGAATTAAAATTTTATTTAACTATTTGTAACCAAATATTTTGTTACATAAACAATTAGTAACTATACTTAATTAAATAAATAATATCATTATATTATGCATTGGTAGCGAAAAAATAAAATGCAACAAAATTGTCAATGTTTTAGTAACTAAATATTTCGTTACGCTATAAAAATCTATTGTAACTACTACATTTTTTTTGTTACTAATATAATATTTTGGTAACGATATATTTCGTCGCCATAAGTCCATTCGTAATGAACCATAAATTTTGTTACTAAAACCTTTTGCTACGGGCTTTAGGGCACTAAACTTAAGTAACAAAAAATTCGTTACCAATATTTTGGGTAACGAATTTTAGCTTTATGGCAACAAAATTATTCGTTACTAAAAGTGTAATTTGTTGTAGTGATTATATATTTACTCTAACAAAAAATACTTAACATTTAAAAATCTCAAATATCATGAAAATTGTAACTATAACTTCCATCATTAACAAATCATACAAAATAGCTTTATATACAAAATCATATAAAAATATATATGTATAAATATATATCTAATTTGAAAAGGATATTTAGTAAAATATTCTACTCTATTTTTATTTTCTTAATTTTTTTCATTTATTTTTTTAAATTTTTTTTCATTTTTAAAACTTTTTGTATAATTTATAAACTTAGAGTTAGAGAATATCTTTGTAAGGGACCGTAAGGGCTCCTGAAATAACTTCTCTACGAGAGACCCTGAGGGGTCCTTAGAATGACAAAACTCCACGAGGAACTACAAAAGATCCTGAAACAACTTGACTTCACGTGAGATCTCATGGGATTCTCATAGTGTAATTCTAAGCTATTTACAAAGAGTAAAGCTCCAAAAGAAAATTTCTAAATAATATTATTCATAGAGCGTAAGGCTCAAAGAAATTTTAAGTAATCCATAGAAAGTAAAGCTCCAAAATATTCTAAGATATCACGGAGCACAAAGCTCTAAGAAAAATCTAGGCTATTCATAGAGCGTAAAGCTCCAAAAATATTCTAAGTCATTTAGAGAGTGTAGAGCTCTGCTAGACGACCCCATGAGGAGAATGACCATCGTGCACCTGTACTGCACCAACCCCAGCATTGCCACTCGAAGAGGCGGGCGACCCAGCACACGGTTGCTCGATATGGTGCCCGTTAGGCGGTCGCCCCACTAGTGGATGCCTGAAGGGCAACCAACTCACGGCTGGGCACTCAGCCCTCAACCCTAAGGGAATATAGAGGGCAACCTTGCAACCAACCCAGAAGTGATCGACCTAAAAGAAAGGGTAGCTCCCAGCTACCCCAACAATTGACAAGAGGCTAGCACACCACCTGCGCCTACAATGCCTACAATAAAGGAGCAGCCTCTAAAAAAATTCTAAGTCATTCGCTAAGTGTAAAGCTCCAGGAAACAATTCTAAGTTATTCAGGAATCCCAAAGCTTCATCTATGATTCTAAGAACTCTCTAGAAAGTAAAGCTCCTTGAAAAAATTCCAAGTCATTCATGGAGCGCAATGCTCCACTGATGATCCTAAGGACTCTTTGGAATGTAGAGCTCTACAAAAACATTCTAACTCATTCATGGAATGTAAAGCTCTGCTGGTGATCCTAAGGAATCTCGGGAGCATAGAGCTTTGGGAAAAAATTCTAAGTCATTTACAGAGCATAAAACTCCATTGCCGATCCTAAGGGATTTTTGAAGCATAGAGCTCCACAAAAAAAATTTAGGTCATCTGTAAAGTTCAAAATTGTGTAGAGATATTAGGGGATCTCTAGAACATAGAGCTCCATAAAAAAACTCTAAGTCATTCGCTGAGCAAAAATCTCCGCCTGCAATCCTAAGGAATTTCTAGAGAATAAAGCTCTGTGGAAAAACTCTAAGTCATTTGAGGAGTACAAGCTTCGCTAGAGATCCTAAGGTATCTCTGGAGTGTAAAGTTTGCAAAGAAATTCTAAGTCATTCGTAAAGTGCAAAGCTATGCTAGAGATTCTAAGGAATCTCCATGAGTATTGAAAAATTTAAGTCATTTGTGGAGCATAAAGCTCCCCATAGGTCATAAGGGACCTCTAGAGATAAAGCTCTGTGAGAAATTCAAAGTCTTTCGAGTGGCGTGAAGCTCCGCTAAAGATCCATTACAATCTTTGGAGCATAAAGCTCCACCAAAATATTCTAAGTTATTCATAGAATATAAAGCTCATCCATATATCTATAAGCACACCCATTGGAAATCCAAAGAACACAACCAAATTTCAAAAATCACAGTGAAATTTGGGTAATGTGTGTGCTAGTGAAGAATGTAGAAGAAGAATTTGCTAGAGAATGAGAATGAGAGATTGGGAGAGGGAACAAATCATGCAGATGGAGAATAAAATTCCTGAAGATGAAAATAACAATATGTTGCAACAAACTTGATAGGATTCTCGCCCTCCATTAGGTATTTAATAAAAAAAAGAGAAAAAAAAGACAATAGAGTATAAACTCTGCTTAACTGACTTAACGACTCTTTAATTAATGCCAACACTCAGCTAATGAAGACTAATGAAACCTTAACCTTAATTTAATAAGAAACGATGTCGCTTCTTTTAGTGGAACGGCATCGTTGCTCTTTTTTTTTTCTTTTTTTTTTTTTAAGTTTAGGTGCTCCTTGAAATGGCATCATTCCTTAGCCTTTTTGTAAAGAAAAATGTTGTTTCTTCTTAGGACGCGTTTCCTCAATTGTTTCCTTACTCACATTTCTTTTCATCGCTGGCTGACTCGCAATAGTACCTCCTTCTTCCAAGAGACTTGCCCTCAAGTTTGCAAGCTCGGGAAATTTTTTAGTAACGACATAGTAATCTTCCCATGTCATTTCCTATTTATCAATCTTCTGGCAAGGATAGTTACTAGTTTTAGGATCACTTTGCCTTCCTTATTGAAGTTGGGAAGAGTAGAGGTTATTTTGTCCGTGCTTTCAACATGCTTCTTCAGTAATGAGACGTGAAATACAGGGTGTAGTTTAGCTCCAACATGTAGCCCTAGTTTATAAGCTACTATTCATACTTTCTCCACAACTGGAAATGGAGCGGCATACCTTGAACTTAACTTCCACATTTGGCTCTTTCACAGCATGTGTTGCTTATAAGGTTTGAGTTTTAGGTAGACAAAATCCCCAACATTGAAAGTGACGTCAGCCCTATGTTTATTAGCTTGTTGCGTCATCTAATTTTGTGCTCTCTTTAGTTGATGTTTCAAATGCCTATGGATGGCACTCCTATCTTGAATTAACTCATCTACTCCTTGAACTATGGTATCTCCTAAATACTAAGTGTGGAGATGCGTGGGCTTGTATCCATAAAGAGCTTTACAAAGGGGTCATGGCTATGGCTGTATGGAAGTTAGTATTGTACCAATACCCAGCCATAGCTAACCAATGAGTCCACTGTTTTGGAGATGTCCAGCACATGCGCCTTAGGTGACTTTTTAAGCAATGATTAACTCTTTCACTTTGACCATCCGTTTGTGGGTGGTAAGTTGTACTCAATAGTTGCTAGACTCCCAAAACCTTGAGGAATTCTTTCCATAGCTGGCTAGTGAAAATAGCATCTGTAGTTTGTAAATAGAATCTAAGAAGGTATGTGCAAGGTGTAAAACTGAAAAAGGATGAGATAAAGCAATGAAATAAGCATATTTAGCGTATCTATCCACTATAACCCAAATCACTGTCTTCCCATGGGAATTTGGCAACTGTTCTTTGAAATCCATAGTGATGTGCTTCCAAGCTTGCTCAGGTATAGGAAAAGGCTGTAGCAACCCTAATGGCTTGGTGGTTGGATGCTTACATTGCTGGCACACCTCACAAGAACTCACTACTTGATGAACTAAGTCTTACATCCTTGGTCACCATAGATACTTTTGATTCTTTGCAAGGTTCCTTATATGCCTGAGTGTTCTCCAATGCTTGAAGTATGCATGGCGTGCACAAGTTTCTCCCTTATAGTGGTTCGATTCCCAACATATAGCTTTCCTTTATCCTTAATCATGCCTCCTTGAACTAAAAAAACTGAAAGATTATAAGGTTATAACATCTTTTCAGGGAAGACTTCTTGAGCTTGAGGAGCCCCTCATAACTAGCTTGAAGTTCAGTGATCCAAGCTGGCTGTAAAACTGTGATGCTATTGCACTCTTTGGTTCCTTATTCTCTTTCATCTTTTCTAGAAAGTGCATCAGCCACTTTATTATCCCTTCCCTACTTGTATCTATTGTATAGCTGTGACCAAGAAGTTTAGTGAGGTATTTATGTTGAAAGGGGTAGAAATCATATGCTCCAAAAGGTATTTTGAACTACATTAATCTGTTTTGATGACAAAGTGGTTATGAATGAGATAGGCCTACTTCTATAATTGCCATCATTTCTTTATCATAAACAGACAGACCCAATGCCTTTGTGCCTAGTGATTTGCTGAAAAAAGTTATAGGATGCTTCACTTGAATCAACACAGCCCCCAAACCATAATAGCTAGCATCAGTCTCTAAAATAAATTGCTGGTTGAAATCAGATAGTTGAAGGATAGGAGCAGTCGTCATGGCCCTTTTAAGCTCTAAGAAAGTAAGTCCAATCCCTTCAAACCATTGGTATTGACCCTTCTTGGCAAGTTGGGTTAAAGGTTTAGCTATGAGTCTATAGTTCTTAATGAATTCTCTATAATAACTTGTCAAGCCTAGGAACCCTTTAAGAGCTTTCACTATCTTCGGTCTAGGCCAATCACTCATAGCTTGGATCTTTCCAGGATCAGGTTCTACACCCTTGTGGCTGATAATGTGGCCTAAATATTCAACTCTCCTCTGACCAAACACACACTTGGAAGCTTTGGCCAAAAGGTGACAGTTTGTCAGTTTCTGGAAAACTAACTCAAGGTGCATTTTGTGATCTTCTAAAGTCTTACCATAGACTAAAATATCATCAAAGAAAACAAGTACAAAGTCCCTTAAGTATTCCTTGAATGTGTGGTTCTTAATAGCCTGAACAGTGGTTGAAGCATTGGTCAATCCAAAGGGCATAACCTTGAACTTAAACAATCCTCAAGTGGTTGCAAAGGTTGTTTTTGGGATGTCTTTAGGGTCCATTCTCAATTGGTGATAGCCAAATCTAAGGTCAATCTTAGAGAAGATACTCGAGCTATATAGTTCATCTAGCAAATAATCTATGAGAGGTATAGGGTAGCTTTCTTTTACACTTAGGGAGCTCAGTTTCCTATATTCAACACGAAAGCGCCAAGATCCATATTTCTTTTTAACTAGA
Organism: Jacaranda mimosifolia; assembly: GCA_018894105.1. Taxonomy (NCBI): domain Eukaryota; kingdom Viridiplantae; phylum Streptophyta; class Magnoliopsida; order Lamiales; family Bignoniaceae; genus Jacaranda; species Jacaranda mimosifolia. Next base: position 22,859,324 of record CM032126.1, read on the forward strand.
AGGATTGGAAAAGAATAAAGGCTAGAGCTGGGTTGAATGATGCCTCTCTCCAACATCTCTTTGACTAGTTTCTCTATTTCTGCCCTTTGAAGATAAGGATATCTATAAGGGTGAAGTTTAAAGGGTTTGGTTCTTGGTTTCAAGATAATCTGGTAGTTATATTTCTGAAGGGTGGGAGAGTTTTTGGCTCCTCGAATATGTTTGAATACTTGGAAGGATAGACCTAAGTTCTGGGGTAGTATAGAACTCCTGGTGGTTTTCTACTGGACTAATCATAAAAAGGCATCTTGTGATGGTGTCTTTCATCTTTATTAGTTTCTCTGGCTTCTTGCTAGAAATCATTTTCAAAGTAACTTCAGACTTAATTCCATATAAAGTTACCTTCCTCTTGTTATGTTTGAAGGTGATTTTATGTTGATCGTGGGCAAAGAAGACAGCTCTTAATTTTCTTATTAGATCACACCCCGTAACAAAATCACACCCTCCTAATCCTGACACCCTAACAGTAGCTGTGAACTTACATCCTCCCATCTCCAAGCTAAAATTGCTACACTTTAGATCACACTCGATTTTCTTACCATTAGCTATAGTGACAATGAGTGGATATGTTTTCTCTAGAGTATAACCTAACCTCTTAACTACCTCTAGGTTGAGGAAACTATGGGTATTCCCAGTGTCAAACAGAATAGTAATGTGGTTATTTCCAACTCTACCAACAAGTTTAAGGGTGCTTGGGGTAACTTAACCAACAAGGGCTCCAAAAAAAATGTGCAACTCCTCACCCTCACCACTACTGGCCTCTATTTTAGATTTTATTCCTTCTATCCCATGATAACAAATAGCTTTTTGCACCTATGACTGGTGTAATAGAGTTCATCGCAATTGAAACAAAGTCCTTTTCCCTCCTTGCTTCTATTTCATCCTTAGACAACTTCTGAAGATGAGGATATTGATCCTCGCTAGATTGACCTTTAGAGCTACTTTCTACCTTACTCCCTTTCTGCAACTTCTGAGAGAAACTAGACCATCCCTTAGTGTTCTTTTGGTCCCTTTGTAGAGCTTCAATCAGCCCCTCATGTTTTCTGGAAATCACAATAGCCTGAGAGAGGTTAGATGGATTAAGCATCTCAACCATTTGTTTGATTTCCTCTCTTAGACCTCCCACATAGCTCTTGACAAAATAATCTTCTGTTAAGTGCCTGTTTGTGTCCAACGTAAATGCCTTTAGCTCCTCAAACTTAACAATATAATCATCAACCAATTTATCCTGTTTAAGTTCATTGAACTGGTTAATAAAGTTATCCTCATTTTGAGAAGAAAACCTTTGCAAAATTAACTTAGTAAAATAATCCCAGCCCATGCTTTCTTTACCGTCAACATAATCTAAGTACCAACTATCAGCAATTCCCTCCATATGCAAAGCAACCAATAATATTTTTTCTTAATCACTCATGTGGTTAAAGAGAAAATACTTTTAACACTTTCTAATCCAACCACTAGGATTTTCCCTTACAAATTTAGGAAACTCACATTTGGCATTTCTAAGACCTCCAGAATCACCAATCCTAAGGTTTTGAGGAGAAGGTAGTATACCATCCTATCTAGGCTTGGAAGTCTGGGTAGAGGGTGAAGGGGACATACTGGCCTACTCCTTCCATTTGTTGAGGTTCAAAGCATATAAAAAATCAACCAATTTCCTATCAATGGTAGCTTCAAACTTTTGCATCACAGCTTCCAGCTTTAGCTTAATCTCTTCATTGCTTCAAGCTAGTTTTCCTTGAGCTCAACAATTTGTTGCTCCACTGAATCCATTCTATTTGGCTTAGTCATCAGAGTTGCCCCAGTTTCAGGATCGATGCTCTAAGGCTACTGTAAGCACACCCAACGAAAATTTAAAGGACATCGCCAAATTCCAGAAATCACAGTGAAATTTAGGTGACATGTGTTCTAGTGAAGAATGCAAAAGGAAAATTTGCTAGAGAGAGACAAGGAGAGGCTAGGAGAGGGAGCAAATCGTACGAAGGAGAATAAAATTTCTGAAGATGAAAATTACAATCTGTTGCAACAAACTTGATAGGATTCTCACCCTCCATCAGGCATTTAATCAAAAAAGAGAAGAAAAGATAAAAGAGTATAAACTCTACTTAACTCAATTAACAACTCTTTAATTAATGCCAACACTCAGCTTATGAAGGTTCATGAAACCCCTAACTCTAATTTAATTCGAAATGATGTCACTTCTTTTAGTGGAATGGCGTTGTTGCTCCTTTTTTTTAAGCTCAAGCGCTTCTTGAAACGGCATTGTTCCTTAGCCTCTTTTTAAAGAAAAATGCCATTTCTTCTTAAAATGTGTTTCCTCAATTTTTTCCTTGCCCACGTTTCTCTTCATCCCAAGCTGACTAGCAACACCAAGCAATCTTCGGTGTGTGAAGCATGAAGTTCCACAAAAAAATAAGCTTTACTTGAGATCCTAGGAGATTTTTAAGGTGTAAAGCTCAACAAAAAGAAAAAGAGAAGTTTAAGTGATTGAAGAAAGGTAAGTCAATTGCATTAAGTAAAGCTCTTCCAGAAGATCCTTAATGGCCTCGAGAGCATGAAGCTCCACCAAAGATTCAAATATGTTAAATAAGTATATAAAGCTTATTAACCTTTCTTTTCCTGTTCTGGGATTTAGAGAGTGTGAAGTTTTGAGTGTTGGCAATCTCATATGTTGCTAGTGAAGATATGTCTCAGCTGCATTCGCTTTCTTTCTTATGTTAGGGGGTCACTTCAATGTCAAAAACTCGCACCATAGATCTTATCTGCACTCCCAACATTCCTCCTTCGTCATTCAGAATTCCCACAAATGGCCTAAAATGATGTTGCACAAAAGTGGAGCAAGATCCTTCCCGATAAAAGGCTGTGTGTCAGTTATTTCCTTTGGAACGCATGCAAAGAGATTCTTTATTCTTGAATGTTCTATTAGAATAGTGCTTAAAAAGCCAATTAGATTGGCATCTAACTACTCTTGTGATATATTCTTATTTAATCAATACATAATAGTTCAACTGATCATCTTTATCTTCTGTTTCTTTATTATGTGTTTCATTGAAGCTTGCAAGATCACACATGGCTACGAGATATGGTATAGGTCAATAGTTGCTACATCATGAAATATGTTTTTATGGCTGTGATCTTGAAAATACTCCGCGTCATAGAATCTTTGAGAGAAGGGCATTGAATCTCAAAGATTCGGATAAACTTGCACTAGTGATACGCAATCCAATGGTTGGAAGATACCCCATTTCATGGGTATCTGGTGTAAAAGGATACCAATGTACATTACTGTGTGCTTGTTAGAGAACAAGTTCACTAAGGATTCATCATGGAGAAATCCTTGAGATAGCCAGAGTGGCATACAGAGAGGATGATTCTCTAAACTCACGACAGTGCGTCCTATTAGTCTTTGACTTGTGGCCCATGGTAGCCTTGTGCACCGATCCTTGTGCTTGATTCATACACCAACCACTTAGTGGATCATAAGGTGTGTGCTTTCGGTATAAACTACTTGTGTATGAAGGTTTGCGAGAACCAACAAAGGAACCATTTAGTAATCTTGTTGAATGAGTTGATCTCTTATGTTTTCTAAGATGCCTGATTCAAGAAGCCCTTGTGCAGGCCATTGTGATAATTTGGAAATGAGTTTCCAAAGTTGAAATCACAAAAGAATCAATCATTAAGGATAGATGCATAGTTATTGAGGCTATTGGGACTCCGACAAATGCCTTGATATGCTTCAATTGGGAGATAACAAATGGAGGACCATATTTGCATGGTAATCATGAGTTAGAGGATTCACATGATTTCACCTATTGATTAGGGGCCATGGGCTTGTAGCTAGACATCGACCATGAAGATTAGATACTCTTGAATCATGGTCAATTAAATGAGTTTAATTGACTGGAATAATTATTATTCACAAATTAAATTACAAAGAGTTACAAGCCCATGTCTAATTGATTGATGAACTCAACGGTTCACGCAATATCCAAGATACCTTCATAAGAATATTATCTAAGTGTTAGATATTATCATCTAAGAAGTTGGATGGAGAAGAAGGGATTAATTAATTGGCTTGATTAATTTTAAATAATTTGATTACTTAATTAGGTCCATTTATAATTAATTCAAGTGTTGGGTTAATCTAATTAAATAATATAATTATTTAATTGAGAGAAGAATTTGTAGAGACAAATTGATGGATCATCAATTGGTACTAAAATTGAATTTTAATTAGGACCAAATTATAGATCATCAAGACTAGTAAAGAGTGATATAGCGTGATGGGATTATACTAGACCATGCCCATGCGGTCCAATAGGATTATTTCCATAAGATGGAAAGTGTGATCCTTATATATATATATATATATATATATAAATCCCATGTGATGAAAGATGTGGATCTTATATATGGTGTATATATATGAATTCCATGGGGTGGAAAGCATGACACACTAGACCATATCTAGTATGGTAAATGCACACTACACCACCCACTTGGACCACTTAAATTCCAATTAGAGGATATTCCATTTAGATGAAAAATATGATCACTATATATATGTGTATGTATAGGCGAGTCACATTTTTGGAGCCAAATTTACCTATAAATGGGCTAATTTAGAGCTGGCAAATTTTGCTACATATATACTCTCCTCTCTAGTCTTCTTTTCCCTGTCAAGATTCCTGAACACCTTCTTCTCCCACCATCCTTTGAAGATGAAATCTAGCTTCCAATATTCAAAGAGTGAAGTGTTCTTATAGTGTGGATCACCATTGGAGGAAGAACACTTGAGCTTCTAGTAATATGGATCTTCTCCATTAATTATGTCAAGTTGTTGGCAATCTTACTTTGGAATTGGTGTTTTGGTGTTTTTTGAGAGATCAATTATTGGTCCATTTGAAGTGGAACACTTGAAAAGTTCAATGAGTGTGATTTGAATCACATTTGAAGCCTACATCTTCGACAAAAGGAAAACTAGGCAAAGGTATTACCTCCTATCAAATCTAAACAAGAAAGATGAAAGGATCCTAGAGGTGGCTATTTAATTTGATCAGATTCATTTTTGCTTCTGTTGTGCTACTTAGAATTTTTGAATTCTCCCTTGCCACCTATGCTTTCTCCTTTATGTTCTCTAAAGTTTGCAATTCTTTGCGAATAATTTCTTGTGCCAAATTCTTCTTAGTGCTTAGTATTTATAGTTTTTTTTTTTGTTTTGGTAGGCTTGGACCCATTAGGGCTTCGTTATCCTTTTCTATGGACTTAATTTGTCATTGGGCTCTCTAACCCTTTTATTTAATTATTTGATTTAGTCCATTCAGCACTTTCTAATTTTTTTTAACCAAATTGCCCTCCTATGCTTAGTTGTTCACGTCAACCAGCCATACACATTAAGATGGGCTAAGGTGCCAATATCTTATGCGAAAGTCGTGCAAGGCAAAAGAATCATGTGAAGAAGAGATATTAAATTACATATATTTACATTATTAGATATAGAAATGAGGTGTTTGAGAAAAACTTATTGAACTTTAACTCAATTATCGATCTTCAAGATTTTGAATTTTTGATTAAATTAGAAATTTCATTATCATTATTATTAGTAGTAACAGCAGTAGTATTTTTGTTATTAATATTATTATAATCTAAGTTGAGCGTCATAGCCTTGTAAGAGAAACGTAGCAAATGCCTTGTGGCTTTAAGAGGAGTTGGGGGATCTCAGGCCCATCTCAGGTCCACAGCAGCAAATAAATCTTCATTATACATTTCTTCCCCACCCCCTCACCCACCCCACCCCATCCCACCAACAAAAAGAAAGGGAAAAAGAAAAAGAAGACTAAAAGGCAATGAACTCAACTAAACAAAAAATTCTCAGGGTATTTTAAAATTTAAGAATGTCAGAATTACAATTCGGATCTAGCTGAATATAATTGATCATGGCGGTGTGTTGGGTATTTCTGATACAAACCCATCCTATGTGAACTTTCAGCGAAGACCATATGATAACCTATGTACCTTTATTTTGTCAAAAATTAGGCCCGTTCAAAACAAATGGGGGTAACACACACACACAAAAAACATGGTGTTGACTTGGATAAGAAAATGGAATCTATTCTTAGACTCAGCTGCCTATCCATATTTAAAAATTCATTTCTGCTCATTAATTAACTTGACTAATTCTTTAATTTAGTACTAAATAACCCGATACTAATAAACAACATAACAAATACTGCGATCTGAAAATTTTATGACATGAAATACCATATAGTAAATTAGTTGAAAAATCAGAGAATTTGTGTCCACGGATTGATATGTATTAATTAATCATAGCCAGCCAACTGTATAGTCAAATGTAAACAATAATTATTACAAATCTAAAACTAAGTTATTAGACTGTACATCGACTTACAACAAACTTTCTTACATGCCAATGTACATCCAACATTGAATCTTACTCCCATACCCAAATCCCAAGGGTAAGCTTCAACGGAGATGTCCACACTTTAAACACCTAACAAGAACATATACATATAAGACCAATCTTTCTTTTGAGGGGAATTCCGATATATGATATTTTCCTCCTTTTATTACCAGTAACAGTTACATTATAAACACTCTATGAAAATATAGCCAATCTATTTGCTGACAAAAAGGAAGCTCCTTGCAGCTCACACCGGGCAAAGGATTTGTAGCTTTTCCAAGGAAACTGCAAGTTACTGATAGCACCAAAAGGGCACAACCTAAAGTATGTTGAACGAAAAATGATTTTGGCACTGGATTGCCGATTGATCTGCTTCATATCCCTGAGCTGACCCTGGATCAGCAAGCCATTGTCCTAAGAAAAGCAGAATTTTCCGTTCCTTCCTTTGGTCTCCAAATGATATGATCAATCCTTGTACAGAAATTCTTGTAGAACTGCAGGAAAGGAAACAATCACAAGGTGAAAACCTACTAAGCAGTTGATTGTGTTGGAGGTTTCTAAAGACTGCAACACACAGAGCAGAGTTTAGTTTAGAATGGTAAAGGTAGGTCACCTTGTGGTATTCCAGGGTGTCTCCGGCTGCCTTACGAACATCCACCATAAAAAGAGATGGTGCAACTTCGAAAACCTTCGCCAAAAAAATATGAAAACAATGCAATATGATACAAGAAGTTGAAACCCTAACATTTGGCAAGCAACAGTAAATTTTAATTTTAAAACTTACCTCCAGCACAACAGCAAATTGACCAGCCCTATTAGCAGCTATACCCTCAAGTCTTGTCTGTTAAACGTAGTCATTACAAGTAATTAGTGGCACCAAGTAAATCCAAATAACAGGGTAATACAACAGACATCTTTGGGTAATAAAAGTTCTGTACAAGATTGCCACAGTATCAAAATCAATGCACTGAAGAAGGATCTTCTTCCAGAATCCACACCAAGAGAAAGAAAGAAAGAAAAGACGAAAGAATGGGAATAATGAAATATGTCACTTTAGTAGTCTCTTCTGAGTCAGCACACAACCACCAAAATGGCATTACAGCATTTCACCACAGAATTTGAGGGTAGACCTTGTAATTCCGTGTGTGAACCTTGAGTCCCATTGATTCTGCAGCTGACTCAATTGCTGCAATTATAACTTTTGCAGGTTGTCGAGAAACAAAACGAGTCTGCCGTTTGACATAGTCCTGTGCAGAGATAGAATCCAACATTTAGATAACAAAAGGAGGTTTACTTAGTGGAATGATGAAGAAGAAAGAAAACATTTCACACCATTTAAAAATTGGCAGATATTATATCTAACAATAATAATTCAATACTGGGAGTAACACCTCCAGATCAGAAATCACGAAATATATCAACTTAAGTGGGGCCTTGGGCATACTGAATTGAATTGAAACTATAGTGACTGTAAAGCTGACTGCTTGTGCATGTGAAGTCAGAAAAAAGACTGCACATGTTAGAAAAGAGCATGAAGATTTTTCTTAAACAAGACATGATTACTGGCAATAAAGCTAGCAGCAGTCTGAAGATGAAATTTCATTACCCAGAAAATTAAAATTACCTAGTTCTTGACTTTCTAGTTTGGAATCTCACTCTCTCAAGTTTCAGCAGTGCTAGTTAGGCAAGGTAGGGCTGGGCGTGGTATGGATTTCAGAAAGCAAGGAATTTGGTGGTGATTCATGGAGACCAAGGGATGAGAAAATTCTGGACGGTAATCAAATATGACAAAGGAGGTGAAGGGCAAGACTCAAGGAGAGAGAGAAAGGTAGGTAACCAATAGTGAAATGTCTTTGGATTTACTTCTGCTGTAAGAGGAATAAGAACAATATATAGAAGAAGTGATTTAGTTTTTAAAGTGGACGCTACAACACATTGCATTCGACATATATACCATTTTCCTACAAGAAATCAGTAAAACAGCAGTTCTTTTAGATGTTTTTTATGTTTTGTGAAGGTGGCTACATGAGGGATGCCTTGAGAGGAGCAGGAAATATTCTAATCACAGAAACATGAAATAAAGCTGGCTTTCCCCAGCCATTCCCCTAACAGACGGATTCATAGCCTTTTCCCATTTAAAAGATTCCTGGCATAGATATCAAATCATAATTACATCACTATACCTGCCGCCTGTCGAACAAGGCTGATAAGTTTAACCCTTGAGAAAGGGTAATCATCTCAAATGCATTCATTATCAAAGGGCCATTGTCATTATTCTGGGATTCCTCATTTACATATTTGTCCTGCATTTTCAAAGAACAGAAAGTATTATGTTGAATGAAGAGATACTGAATCGACAGAAAGGGGATTATGTTCCTTCTCTGCGAGCACTGAAGATAGATATTAGCTGGTATGCAACGACTATAGAACAAATGATATAGCATAAAACAAAATGGTTTACAGACACTGAACATGCAAAATCATTAATTTCAATTGTTATATTTTCAGATGAAAAATAAAATCAAAAGCAGGAAATGATCCAAGCTCAATCTCATCAAAAACAGCACAAGTAAATAAATCAAAAGCAGAAAACAATCCAACCTCAATGTCATCAAAAACAGCACGAATGTCATCCAAATTCACCACTTCATCTTCTTTAGGTCTGACAGGCACATAATTTTTCTGGAACCATGGGTCTCTTTTTATTCCTTCAATTTTAATTCGCTGCACAAATACTATCTTAGTCAGAATAGTAAAAGCCCATCCAATCATGTTCAAGTTAAGATTTATATGGGTCAAAATGGAAAGCCAGCAATTTTTTCCCAGAAAACAGAGGAAAAAGCAACCAATCATGAATTAATAGAAACACTGCATTGTTAATGGGAAAGTTACAGAATATTGCAGAAGTTTCACCAGTACAAAGAGAAGAGGACAAATAGATTTAGGGGTGGCAAATGGGAGTGGCCAATTCACATCAAACCCAAATGGATCACAACTAAAAGAAGATCCATTTGATAGGTCCGCAATGTGTTGGATCTGATCAAGTAATATCACAACACTAATAGAGTTAATTTATGTCGTATCAAACTTTTTAATGAGTACTTCAAAAAAAAAAATTATACTTCAAATTTATGTGTATTTTTTTGCGTAAAAAATGGGTCGAAAAATGGATCCAATCGGGATCTATAACTCAAGTGGATCCTATATTATCATAATACTCACTCTCTGAGTTTATTTGTCATTTTAAATATTTCTAGTGCATACAAGTCTAAACTAAATGTTGATTTGCAAATTATGTCCATGGACATAGATTGATCTACATTTTCTATCTAATAGAAAATGTGTTCAACAAACTTGGATTTGCACCGATCATGTGGGTCCAATCCAATCAGATCCAACCTCTAAAATAATTATTAGTCATCAGAACCTCCCATAACCTCCCATAAGTTTGGACTAAATACTGGTAGACGCTCTCAGATTTCTGAAAAATCACATCCACATCACCTAATGCTTATTTTCGTCTTACATATAACCCTAGCCATTACCTTCCGTAACGGAAAAAGTTGACATGAAACATTACTATTAATGAAAATCTGTCGACTAGCTATAATTGGAATGAAATATTTGTTTGAGCTGTAAATTGATTCTCATAGCTGTAAATTAGTTAACTGAATCAACCATAGATGTAAATGATTCTTTCCTAATTAAGCATAGAATTTTCTGTATAAATACCCCTGTTTATGGGATGTAAAGTATACACAGAGAAATACAAGAAATTCTCTTTCTCAAAAATCTTCATGGTATCAGAGCCATTGCTGCCTTTTTGAGGTGAGTTTTCTCCCTCTGCAGCACTAGAGTTCTTTTTCCTGAAATTTATTTTTTTTGAGAAACTATCCTCAAAGAGGTTGAGTTTCCTCCCTCTTCTTTCGTCACCTCCCTCTTTTCTGCTTTAATTTGTTATTTGTTCAAGTGTTTAAAAATGGGGGACACTAAGGCAGTAGATAATACCTCTCTTTCACAAATCAGTGCTATTAAATTAGACGGGGCTGGTACGTATCTTGCTTGGTCTCGAGCTTGTTTTCGTTTATTAAATCTCAAAAACTGCTAGGTTATATCACTGGAGAGAAAAGACCACCTGATATTTCTGATCCTGCCTATAGTCAATGGGACTCTGATAATTCACTTGTTATGACATGACTTTTGAATACTATGCACCCTCGCATTTCCAAATAGTATTTACTGCTTGATACCGCTGAGAAAATCTAGAATTCAACCAAACGCACTTACTCTGGCAAAGGGAATGATGCCCAGATCTTCGAAATTCGAAATAAAATCCATGGCACAAAACAAGGTGAGTTGACCATCACTAATTATTTTTCTGAATTAAGTGGGCTATGGCAGGAGATAGACTATTATTAGGATCTCCAAGCACATTGTACTGAAGATGCAGTTTTATTTCAAAAACTGGTTGAAAAGGAGCGGGTCTATGATTTTTTGACTGGTTTGAATCCAGAGTATGATCAAATCAGGGTTCAAGTTCTTGGTAAGATTCTTTTTTCTTCTCTTGAGGATGCCTACTCCCATGTCCAACAGGAGGAAAGCCGTCGTCGTGTTATGCTTTACCCAGCCCCAACTGAGCAATTTGGGTTAACTGTCTCTCATGGGCAACCAAAGGCGAATTCTTCTGATAAAGATCACCTGCACTGTGAATATTGTGGGAAACCAAGGCATACTAAGGAGACTTGCTGGAAGCTACATGGTCGACCAACCAGAGGTCGTGGGGGAAAACGAGTCAGTTCATCTAGGCCTCAAGCAAACATGACCGAAAACTAGGGAGACACCCAAGGAGACGGGCTCTGGTGAAACTTTATCTTCTGATGAAATTCAGCATCTTCACCGACTTCTGACCAAGCTTGACTCCTCCACTATTGCCATATCCAATTATGTGCAATCAGGTACTGCCTTTACTGCTCATCTTAATTCCTGGATTATTGATTCTGGTGCGAATAGACACATGATAGGCTCTTCTAAAGGCTTTCAAAACTACTCTCCATGTCCAAGGGGATAATGTCAGAATAGCCAATGGCTCTTTAACCCTTGTCTCTGGAACAGGTTCTGTTGCTTGTACACCTCATATTCAACTTTCATTTGTTCTCCATGTGCCTGAGTTTCCTGTTAATCTTTTATTTGTTAGTTCCATCACCAAAGCTCTCAACTGTAAAATCGAGTTCTTCCCTGATCATTGTGTTTTTAAGGATTTTCAAACCGGGAAGAGGATTGGCAGTGGTAGATTGCATGATGGCTTATACATTATTGATGGAACTCGAGACTCTAGCCAAGCTTTTTTTGGAGATAACAAGGATGTCAACCGCAAAATTTTATAGTGGCATAGACGGTTAGGGCATCCATCTTTGTTTGTTTTAAGGAAGTTATACCCTAGTTTATTTTCGAGGACTCAGTTTGAATCATTGTTTTATGATGCTTGTGAGTATGCTAAGCATACTAGAAACTCCTATCCTTTGAGTAATAATAGAAGTACTATTGCTTTTGAGACTATTCATTCTGATGTATGGGGTCCTACTCAAACAGTTTCTTTATCTGGTGGTCGATGGTTTGTTACTTTTATTGATTGTTGCATTAGGATGACTTAGGTATATTTGTTAAAAGCCAAAAGCGAGGTGTTTTCTTGCTTTCGGTCATTTCATAAGATGATTTGTACTCAATTTGATGCTCAGATGAAAATCCTTAGAACTGACAATGGCACAGAATACATGGATAAAAGCTTTGGTGCTTATTTGGAGTCTAATGGGATAATCTATCAAACTAGTTGTCCTTACACTAGTGCACAAAATGGGGTAGCTGAAAGGAAAAATAGGTATCTGTTAGAGGTAGCACTATCTCTTATGTTCACCATGAATCTACCAAAACCTTACTGGGGGGATGCCATTCTAGTAGCTGCCTACCTTATCAACAGAATGCCACTCAAAAGCCTTGATTTTCAGAGTCCTTTAGAAACTTTAAAGGGTAAGAATGAATACACTGTTCCTCCAAAGGTTTTTGGGTGTATATGTTTTGTTCACACTAGGAATGCTGGGAAACTTGACCCTAGAGCCCTGAAATGTGTTTTCCTTGGATATTCTCCTACACATAAAGGTTACAAATGTTATCATCCTTCTTCCCGGAGATCTTTTGTCAGTATGGATGTTACCTTTTGAGAATATGAGCCCTATTTCAGCCTTACCTCATCACCTCTTCAGGGGGAGAACAATAAGGCAGAAGAGGTATCTTTTCCTAGTTCCATTGTTGAACCTCTTGATGATATTGCCACAAGGGAGAGTGAAATTGGAGACAGAGTCCAGGGGGAGACTATTGGGCGTTTAGATAGACTTGATTTGATAAGACATTCAAGGAGAAATAAGGCAGAAGAAGCCATCATGCAATCTGCTGCGTCCTCCTCTACTGGTGAGTTATCTACATTTCCTAATGAATTAGATTTGCCTATCGTTCACAGAAAAGAAGTCAGGTCTTGTACCAAACATCCTCTATCTAACTTTGTCTCCTATGATTCCTTGTCTCCCTCCTATAGAGCCTTTGCCTTGTCTATTTCCTCTGTGCCTATTCCACAGGATTGAAGGGAGGCTATCATGGATCCCAAGTGGAAGCAAGCTATGATTGAAGAAATGAAGGCTTTGTCAAAAAATGAGACTTGGGAACTTGTCCTTTCTCCACTAGACAAGAGATTGGTTGGCTGCAAGTGGCTCTTCACTGTGAAACATAAAGCTGATGGTTCAATAGAGAGATTCAAAGCAAGATTGGTGGCTAAGGGATTCACTCAAACCTATGGAGTGGATTACCAGGAGACATTTGCTCCAGTTGCTAAAATGAACACTATCAAAGTCCTGTTATCATGTGCAGCTAACCTTGATTGGGACTTACATCAGTTTGATGTGAAAAATGCATTTCTTCATGGAGACTTGGAAAAGGAAGTGTATATGGAGATTCCTCCTGGTTTTGATAATGAATAGAGTCAAGGGAAGGTGTGTAAGCTGAAGAAAGCCTTGTACGGACTGAAACAATCCCCCAAAACTTGGTTTGATAAATTCAGCAAAGCCATGATCTCCTTTGGCTATCAACAAAGTAATGCTGATTAAAAGGGTAAACTCACTCTTCTCATAGTTTATGTTGATGACATAGTAGTGACAGGAGATGATAGAGAGGAGATGGCCCGATTAAAGAAGCTGTTGGCACAGGAATTTGAGATCAAGGATCTAGGAAAATTGCAGTACTTCTTGGGAATTGAGGTTGCCAGGTCAGAAAAGGGGATCTTTATTTCTCAAAGGAAGTATATTCTAGATCTCTTGAAAGAAACCGGTATGATAGGTTGCAAACCAGTAGAATCGCCTATTGAAAGCAATCACAAGTTACAAGCAAGGGTCGGAAAGTCAGTTGATAAGGAGAGATATCAGGAGATGGTTGGAAGACTCATCTATCTTTCTCACACTAGACTAGACATAGCCTATGCAGTCAGCTTAGTGAGTCAGTTCATGCATGATCCTCGAGATTCTCATATGAAAGCTGTCCTGCACATCTTGCGGTATCTGAAGTCTGCTCCAAGGAAAGGTCTACTTTTTGCCAAGCATGGTCACCTCCAAATAGAAGCCTTTACAAATGTAGATTGGGTTGGATCTCTAGATGACAGATCTACATCTGGTTATTACACTCTTGTAGGAGGGAACTTGGTTACTTGGAGAAGCAAGAAACAAAGTGTAGTCGCTAGATCAAGTGCAGAAGCAGAATATAGAGCCATGGCCCAAGGTGTTTGCGAGCTTCTTTGGCTACAAAAGTTACTAGAGGAATTGAGACTATGCGAAAGAGGGAAACTTTCCTCGTATTGTGACAACAAGGCTGCCATCAGTATAGCTCATAATCCTGTTCAGCATGACCGGACAAAACACATTGAAATTGATCGACACTTCATCAAAGAAAAGGTTGCAAGTGGTGTCTTAAGTTTGTTTCATGCGTCATCGGAAAAACAGCTAGCTGATGTGTTCACAAAGGGTCTCAACAAACGAACTTTTCATGTACCAGTTTGCAAGTTGGGCATGTGCGACATCTTTGCACCAACTTGAGGGGGAGTGTTGACTAGCTATAATTGGAATGAAATATTTGTTTGAGCTGTAAATTGATTCTCATAGCTGTAAATTAGTTAATTAAATCAGCCATAGATGTAAATGATTCTTTCCTAATTAAGCATAGAATTTTCTGTATAAATACCCATGTTTATGGGATGTAAAGTATACACAGAGAAATACAAGAAATTCTCTTTCTCAAAAATCTTCAAAATCCAATTTTACTCACTGTAAATTATTTAAACTAATAGATATTAGAATTTATAAACTTAGTTTCACATACCTACTATTTTGTATTTTTCTCTATCTTGCAGTTTTTAAGAAATGATAAGTTGGAAACCTTAAGGTTACAAGGTGAATTGCAGAGCAGCGGTACTTGGCATGAGCTGCCAATTACAACACCTAAGCAGAAAGTCAAGTGAGTTATGGCCCTGACTACAATTGTTGGCTGGTCGACAAAATTACATCAATAAGCAAGATAATAGTAATTATAAGTTGCTGCATTAAGGCACTCAACTCTAATTCAATATTCACTCTTTTTGGAGGAAAATGAAAGGCTGGAGAAAGAAATAATTCTAAACATTTGTTGAATATTGTTGGCATCACAAAAAGAGAAAATGTATAAACTGAAGAATCTTTCTCAATTGTTACGTAAATTAATTCATGTCTTCTTCTACAGCCAAGAACAAAATAGTTTCTCAGTGTCTCTCTCAATAGAAGTTAACCTCCAAAAAGAGGCTTCATATAATGTTGTTTTGATGATGAAAGCAGCAAAAAGAATTTGTACTAGATATTCTTAATTTTATTATTTGAACTAAATTATATATTACCTGCTCTAACTCCATTAGAAGAACCTCAAATTTCAAACTAGAGGACATGCTAGATGTGTTTTCTCCACTTGGCCAAATTCAGAATAAATAGTATCTCATAATGTGCTGCTACGGCTTAACTGTATCATAAACTTGGCCGGTTTCTATCAAGCAATTCAAATAATGCAAATGTTTTGACCCTAATGATTGTCTGATGCTTATATAGAAAGAAACCAGCAGCATGCACCTATCTTATGCTACAAAATTGTCCAGCTTTTCTTGCAATGTAATTACATTGATATTTGATGATCAGGCTGATGCCATCTAGAATTGTGAGTTGCAAACTCTCAATCTAGGAGATTCTTGCATAAGAACTTAGATTTTGTCAACCTTTCCAGCACAAGTATAATTAAACAAGGTTCTGCACTCTGCAGCATTAGCCTAAGCAGAAAGGACATTGCCAGATTTTATTTATTATTTTATACTTTTTACTTTTTATTTGTTGAATTCATCCAATAACCTTAAGTCATATCGCACAATTTGCCAACTGTATATCGTTTACATTGTTATTCAAGTAGACCAAATCAGACATTATGATATTTCGACTTTCAGTAGTGCAACATCCTTGATACATACCATTTGTTTTAATTGCTTGCATAATATGACATTCCATGGCCTTTTAAATCACTTTTATGTTTGCTCTGGTAATTATACACATTAAACATACCATCTATGTAAAACTCACACCTTTGCTAATCACACTATTAGTACAAAGACAAAAAAGTTCAGACTTGAAGATACAGATAATATCTGAAAAAAGAAAATTTAAAACAGTGTAATGCCTGAAAGAATATCAACTGAACAGCTAAATAGATTCCATGACCTGTTAACACTTGCATAAAAGTTGGTTTCTGTACTTACAGTTTGAGGATTGGGGTCCAGGATTTTATGTATCAATGATCTTGCAGCTGGGGAAAACCAAAATGGACATGTAAATTCTGCAGTATTGATCTGTACAACAAGAAAGTGATGAGAACATTTTCAAGTGATCCAGGATAACTTATGGCAGTTTCTAGAGGAAGGTTGAACAATGTCGGTGAAATACATATCAAATTAACAGATCATCAACGTATCCAAATTACATGCATAAAAATGGAGAGTTTGTATACAGACAGACACTGCAGCACAATAGCAATGTGCAGAACTCAATCTGTAAGCTGTGCTGTTCCAATTCAATTAAGGGCTCTATTCATAATGGATATCATCTTTTTTGTTGTTTGTATCCAAGACCTTGTGCATTTAGAAATGAATACAGTCCATAAATAAAGACTAATAAATGTCTAAAATGTCACGTGTCTGATACAAATCTTAACTTTCTTTAACATGTTAGTGAATTAGGTAGCATCATAGTTCCTTTGATTAAAAAACTTGTACTTGGACAGGAAATGCATGAAGCTTTCAAGAATATAAGCCTTTCAGATAGCAAATGATTGTTTAAATCCATGATATAGATCCATGCACCCATATATAATATGTGTAACATTCGAAAGCTAAGAATGAATAGATTAACCTTGTTATACAAGGAGGGAAGGTCTTTCTCATCAAATGGTAGATATCCTGCCATTAAAACATAAAGGATCACACCGCATGACCAAATATCAGCAGCAGCACCATCATAACCTCGATGACTTAGTACCTGAAGGCATTAGAGACAAGAAACAAGATCTCAACAAAAGAAAAACATGTTTACTTCAAGGACGGCAGCCAAATAATCAGGGATATTTGAGCTACTGGTTTAAGGAAATTTGTATCATATCCAAAAAACTAACCGTTAGATACACAAAATTTAGAAGGTTATGATTGAGAAGACAGAAGAACCAGAAAATAATCGCTTCTTGCAGATCATTTGATGTTCAACAGCACAACAGATACGTTCAGAGGCAACACAAACAAGAAAAGAAAATGTTGCAACAAGATTAAATCTGTATCTATACGAGAACAAATTAGGTGACCAAGATGGCTAAGCCGTCTTATTTACAAATCAAGATTCTCACCATCACATCACCACTTCCATGAATCACTACCTTCAATTGTGAGACACAGCAAATAAGACAAACATCAAATGCTTGCAAAAATAGACAGATAAATCATAGACGCTCATAATTGACTTACAAGACCTGCTAAAAGCTATGTTTCCAGTACATCTGCCATAAAATTCAGCAGTGAAAATGACATCATTTACATTTATAGGATCACAAAAGATAGCAATAGTGGAGTTGTAAATGGATATTTGGCTGGCAGTTAACAAGAAGTCCCTTTCTTTTTGAAAGTTCTGAAATGGCTTTTTACGTCATTAGAATACATTGTTTTTGCATATTATAAACTAAAAAGCCTTTTGTACAGACTAATTTTTCATGTCTATATCATTTCATCTAGAGAAAAATTAAAAAATCCATTGCGCAATCATAAATCAGAAATAGCGCAGAAAATTAATTAGGCAAGGTATATAGTACCCAAAATGAATTAGTGGAAACCAATAATCTGTTAGCAACATAATAATGGAAAAACAAATGCAGATCTAATGGCAACAAGTAGAATAATGCTGGTCAATATAAACTATTAAATACTGACAAAAAACAGTTCCAAAAATATGTTCCCAAAATGAAGTTAGAGCAGACATTCAGGGGAAAATATAGTAGTTATCAATATCAATTAAGACTATTTCACCCACATATGTCACTTCCCTTTAGCCCTCGCAGATAATTTAGCAATCAATTTTTGCACTGGGGCTTTTATTGCAGCTAATCTAGTGATAGTGCAAAGGTGGTAGATCAAATTGCAGCAGGAAGCGTGTACATAAATACATAATCACATAGATATGTAGAGATACATATTGGGGGGTAGGGGGTGTTGGAAGAGGGAGGGAGGGAGGGGGAGAGATTGGCATCACTGCACTAGTCCAGGCCAATAGAACTGCTAAGAAAGAAAAAACGGTGACAAACAAAAGAATGAAAGACAACTCAAAGTTGAGCACTTGGTTTGAGTCCGGATGTTTGCAGAAATTGTAGCATTGTAAAACGCCTCACATCATTACCATAAAAGGCTAGCAAAACTGTAAATACTGATTTTTCCAATATATATTATGCTCTCACATAAATTTTAATCTTGACATCAGTAAAGTACATCAAAAGTAAGGAAAGTAACCAAGCGACAATCACACATCTTAAGAAAATCACAATTTTAAAGTCTTCTGTGGTTGTATGTGTTACTCAGATAAATTTTATCCAACAATTTATAGCATTTAATGAAAACCATACCTCAGGTGCAACATAATTTGGAGTCCCGCAAGTTGTATGAAGAAGATCAACTCCCTGGGCATGGATTTCAAAAGGGGGAGTAAAAAATGCAAACACAGTGAATGACATTCATCACCCCAAAAGTAAAACACAACTAGAAGCAACACAATCCAGAACCATCTAATTCAAAATGGTAATTGTGCTTACTTGTTGAGGCAATGCACTCAGTCCAAAATCAGAAACCTTCAAGTTTCCTTTGGAATTAAGGAGCAGGTTTTCAGGCTATACATACAGTTTATCAATCACATTTAGAACACTGACAAAAGCAATGGTTATGAACTCAATCATTATTAAAGATTGCATCGCACCTTTAAGTCACGGTGATACACACCCTTGCTGTGGCAGTGTGAAACTGCATCAATGAGTTGTTGAAAGTATCTCCTTGATTCATTTTCAGAAAGCCTGCCATGGTGAGCCTGAGCATCCAGGAAATACGGGAAGGGCAGTCAGTCATGCAGATAAGCAGAAAGAAATAGAACATTCACATTCCACCATAAAAGGTCTTTCGTGGATATGTTGATAATAGCATGACTTTGATCATAGTTTCTCTATGATCAGAAAGCTATGGTGGCAGAGAGATACAGATACACATGTAATAAATGTGTTAATCGCAAATGCATCTGCTCTATGCACTCCCTAACCTTGTATCATCACCCAAGCACACAAGTAAACAGGCATACAGAATGAACCCACACATGGCAAAGTTTTTCAGGTTTATACCAAACCGCATGCATGTTTCCATTTTCCATGTAATTATAAATAGCTCCAATGCTAGTTTATGAATGATTAAATTATAAGAAAATACCACTTTATTTTTCAGAAATATAAAATACTCACAATTCTATCAAAAAGTTCTCCTCCAGTCACAAACTCCAGAACTATGTATATTTTTGTTTGGCTGGCTAGAACCTAGAAGGCAGAACGAAAAAGAAAAGATCAAGAAAAACAGCAGATTTCTATTAAAGAACTATATTAAACTAGATGTTCAAATGAATTTCTGAACCAATATAAATACATTATAAGCAGCTTAAGAATACCTCATGCAACCTGACTATACAAGGATGTCTGACAATCTTCATTATGGAAATCTCTCGTTTTATCTGGTAACCAACTTAAATAAGTCACTTGTATGACTTGATAAAGAAGGAAAACATCATAAATAATAGAGAGATCCTGATTATACAGTATATCAGAAAAGTGTGGGTTCCCAATTCATAGAAATACCATAGCTTCACTATCACAATTCCATAAATAAAGTTTCTTTCCACTTGCTTGGCATGCAGACTTCAACAGTAGTCACCACTGCATTCATAATATTTGTGTTGTAATTGGCATAATATAAGCCTAATTACATGTTTAATTATATTTGGATGGATGCCAATTATTGTTAGAATCCAAAGATAATTATGGTGTTGAAATAGAGGAAGAAAAATGGTTAAGTATAATATATTGAGTTGTCCCACATAAGAACTTTGACAAAGTGGAGACTTGCTTGTGCCTTATAAAACCAAGTGGAGGAGTTGAAGAGTTATTTCAACCCTTCACTTGTCCCACATTGGTTTTATAAACAAGTGTGGACTAATTTATATTGAACTCAAGAATGAATGCTTGATAAAGTGCTCATTAAGGGGTTCATATAAGTGGACCACACGCGCGCCGCCGCTGCCGCCGCCGCTGCTGCCCGGCCCAGCTCCGGGTCTCGGGCGAATGTCTCAGTCTCAATCTTATCTTTTTGGATGAAATTCAATTGAAATTTTGAATTTAAATTTAAAATTCAAAAATACTTAAAACCGGCTTGTTCGGATAAGGGTCTGACTAAGTAAAGACCCGTTGGAGATTAGCCTGGTAATATGGGATATGGCTAAAGCCACTACGCGACGTGGCAGAAACCTATTGGACACATGACGTGTTAGAGGCCATTATCTGGCGGACTCTAACTGTAGTCGGCCTTAATTTCTTCTATAAATAGTCTGCCTCTGGCAGACTTTAATATACACGAAAAACACCTTCTTCTGCTTCTGATAGCAGTGATCTCCCTCTATCTCCCTGTTTTCATTCATCGGCTATCTACTCTGATTCCGGCAACTGAGTGCTATTCGAGATGAACGAAACAGAGTGCACCTGATCGTTTTGGACCATCTCATCCTGGGATAATCAACGCTATACCCGTTGCACTGGTGAGTTGGGGTGTTCGTTTCTTCAAGGCAAACAAAATTCTGTGAATTGGTCGTTTAATTGGTTCTGTTACTATACAAGATCTTCAAATAAATTCCTTGCTTCCCTTGTATTAAATTACACATACTGACAGCATGCTTTATTGTTTTGATGCCTAGGTTGATATGTAATTTTGGTTTTTCCTGAACTTGTATCTGGTTGAATATATGCATGAATTATGTTATGCCATGATTATGCTGAATGTATTATTCGGATCATGCATGTTATACTTAAATTTATAATTTGATAAAAACGCACGTTTCGCCATATTGTGATTATCTGTTCCATTCATGATAATCTGAATTGCGATATTATTTATTTCATTGCACTACTGCATGTTGCTAATGTCCTGGCAACAACAGTAGTCACCACTACATTCATAATATTTGTGCAACCTTTAACAAGGCTATAATGTTCTCAGCCTCTCACTATTTACAAACAAATCTCATAGTTGGAATCCAAAAGTTTTAAATAAGGGAAAATCTCAGGAAAATTGGATGGAGATGGGTCATCCACAAAGTAACTGAATTGGGATGCAAGCCAAAGATATTATCTTTTACGCCCTAGGGATGTGTTCAGCTATTCATGGCAAGGTGACCTGAGGTACCTTGAAATTTCAATTGTTTCATATGATTTCACTGATATCATTGCTAACTGCAATTCTACTGCTCGATATTTCTCCATAAAGAATGAGAAGTCACTAAATTCCCTAGTCAAAACCTCTTTCACCTTCAGAAGATTTTAGTGAAACTTCTTGACAGAAGGAATAAAAAGTAGAAGCTTTACTCTTTAGAGATCAAATCATACATGAGGATTCTGTATCTGATTTTGTCATCATGAAAAATAAACACTGCCAAGTCTCCATATACAGATAATTTATTCATTGCTGCAGTGAAACCTTACTTACACTAATGAAGATAAACAACAGAGTCAAGCTCATGCAACCAGTATAAAAGTCCCTTTTCCCTTTATGCACCAATCAAAAGAAAAACAGTAAACTTGTTAATGGTAGCAACAAGAAGAAATAAAGTGGGCACCTGATCAACCATTTTGTGCTTGAGAATGGTACTCTTGGCCAAGACTTTGATGGCCACACTGTCACCAGTCTCAGTATTCTGTGCAAACTTAACTTTCGCAAAAGTTCCCTCTCCAATGGTTCTTCCAAGCTCATACTTTCCAACTTTTCTTTTCACCGCCTTCATTTTCTATCGACAATGCTCATTTCACACAGCGGTTTCAAAAGTCACCTACTTAAACAAAACATGAACAGGTACATTGCACAAAAAGTCAACTAGAATTTCGCTTTACGCAAAAGTAAAATTGAACTAACACCAACAGTCATAAGCAGTTATTTACATTTACAGAAATAAAATTAAACTACTGCACGACCACAAATTAAAATTTTCAGGTAAACCTCACTGTTCAACAACCTCAAAATTCATGAAAATCCAATTGATCACAGCATACACAAAAGAATCGAACTCAAAATGAAAGCATTATATATATAGGTATGTATAGGATCATGTTCTGTAGCTGCTGCGGTCTTGGGTGCTAAGATTAGCAAAAAGAAAAACAATCAAAATTGAAATAATGGAATAGGGAATGAAAATACTGCAATAGCATTTACCACGTCCACTAGGGAGAAATTTATACCTTTTATACGAGGCTAGACCCGCCGGAAAAAAAAAAAAGAAAAAAAGAAAAAGGAAAAAGAAAGGGGATCCGTTCGCCGGCTGAAGCTGATTTATTAATTAATTTTCGTAATTTTAACTAAGCTAAACCCAATTCGCAGCAAGAGAGAGAGGGAAAAGTGATTAATTTCGACCACTCAAATGTAGTATTAATTATTTATTTTGCTTCGAATTCTCTTTCTTTAACTCTTTTTATACTTTATTTATTTATTTATTATTTTTGTTTTAAATAATAACCATTTTGATTTGTCATTCTACCTGGATGGTTACACTTACACCAAAGGTGGGGGCTTATGAATTGTTAATCGCCGTGAAAGCACAAGGAAGGAGATACCGTCTGGTAATGTTCTCATTTTCATTTATTTTTAAAATTTAAAAAGAAAATTAGGGAAATAAATTAAAAATAGGTTTATATTTTGATATATTATTTAAAAATTATTGATTGTATAGAATTAATAAGCTATAAATAGAGAGACATAGTAATAATAAAGATAAAGAACAAACATATATATGTTATTATAAAAAATTATATAAGTTATTAGCAAGTTAAAAATAAGTTGAAATTTTTAATAATTCATTTCTAACTAGTGAAAATAAGTAAAAATAATCTGAAAATGAAAACAAATTTGGTCGTCTTCCAAGATGTTTAATTACTTTATTGTTAGAATGTATTATACATATGTCAAGAGTACTAAGCACCCGTTTGGATTTATTTTCATTTGCAGTTTTCATTTCCATCATTTTCAAATTTGAAAAGGTAATTAGTGAAAATGAGTTTATCATTGGATAGATTATTGGAAAACTAATAACTATATTGAGTTTAATAAGTTGTAGGTGAAGAGAAATAGAAATAACAAAATAAAGAGAGAAAATATATAAGTTATTAAGAGCAGATATATAGGATATGGAGAATGTGTTTTAAGAATAAAAATAAAAATGACGTTAAGTAAAAATGTATAAAAGATGATATGTTTTAATTTTTAAATAGTAAAAAATATAAAAATAAAACCAAACGTGCGTTAAATCATTTGAATTTATATCATATTGCAGGAAAAAGTAGTATTGCCATATCTTTTTTTTTTTTTTTTTTTTCCTTTGATAACAGTAGTATTGTCATATCAAAATTTGAAAGCAACAAAGTTAGTTCAAAAGTTTGGTAGTTGAATAGTGTAATTTAATAATGAGGATTGAGAACTTTTTAAATAAGGTTGCCAATTAAATTAAACAATTCAATTATCACTTCAAAATGATCGGCAACCACTTATTTAAACTTGCTAAAGAAAAAAAAAAAGTAAAGTTTGAGAATTTTTTTTTCAATAAAATTTGTTATTTAACTCGAATAATATGAGTTGATAAAATATATGTAAAAGGATCAAAATATTTTAACTCATTATAACTCAATTAAAGCTTCATCTATTAATAACCAAATTAAGTATAACCACAATTTTTATAAGATTATTAAGATTCAAACACAAATATTTTGAGCTTGACAAGAATACCAAAATAATAATAATAATAATAATAATAATAATAATAATAATAATAATAATAATAATAATAATAATGAACTCGTGCACATCTCTAATTTAAAGGGAAGCGGAGGACAAAGTACTTGTGAGTGTGAACAAAGACAGGACCCTTTTTTCAGTGGAGCTATCAAATTTGCAGACAGACTCAACTTGATATTATATGACTTTTGTTACAAAGGCTTGAGTTGTGGTACACCCTATTTTCCCTCAAAAATTCAGCTTGAGTTGCTAGATTTTTTATTTTTTTTTATTTTTAAATAAAGACTTGATTAATTAGAAATAAATATGAATTTCTAACAGAGTGCAGACAGTCTTAAATTTATCTTTATTTTTAGTATGACAAAAAAAGATTAAACCTAAATTGCCAAATAAAACAACTAACAATTTTAAACAATTCAAAACTTAAAATAAAATTTTTCTTCAACGTGTTCTAAAAATTAAAACATGTAGTTATCAATGTTCAAATTCTCTATACAGTGCACTACAACAAAATTATAATTCGAGACATTAAAAGAAAAAAGCCACATAAATAGTATTATATTGGCACTTTTACATATAATAACATTTTTTAAATATTTTATTTATGATGGTGTAGCTAAAATTATATATATTTTTATACATATCTAACAAGCACATATTTGATTGAAGTCGAGCCTACTTGTTTAATCTTCAGCTCAAGGTTCAGTTTGATGTAAAATTGTATTAAACTTGGCTTGAATGTGCATAGGAATTCATTTGTGGTTTTGAATTAAGATGGTTTCCTATGACTAATTCAAAACCTATGACTAGCAAATTATTGACTTGCACTTAGAGGTGTCAAATGGGCCGGGAGGTGTCAAATGGGGGAGGTGTCAAATGGGCCGGGCCAAGCCAGCCCGGCCCATTTGACATATAGTTCACGGTGGTTCTAAGTTGAGTCGGGCTAGCTCGCGGGGCGGTTCACGCTCTGGACTGTGATGGGCTGAAACTTGAAAAATCCGGCTCAACTCAGAATCAGCCCACTATATAGTTGAGTTGGCTTATATATGAGCTAGGCTAGACGGGTCAGCTTGCGGTCTAGCTTGCAGGTTGGCCGCGGTTTTTTTTTTTTTTTAATCAAATTTGAAAATGAATTTAAAATTTTTTAGTTTTTATGTTTATGTGATTATTAATGTTTTTTTAACACTTATACTTTTTTAAAAGACTTAATAATTTATACTTATGTGATTTTTAATATTTTACGACACTTAAATTTTTATAACATTTAAAAATTTATACTTATATTAATTTTTTGTATCAATTATATTTTTCCAAAAATATCACCAAATAAGGTGGTGAGGGGTTTGGCATGGACCCCTATGCCTGTCATTAATTTAGAAAAAATAATTACATAGAGGTGGAAATGACCAAACCTCTAAATGAAAGTAATTTTTAATTTAGAAATTATAAATTAATAATTTATAATTTGTAATTCAAAAATGATAAGTTCTTAATTTTTTAAAAATTATAATTTATAATTTAAATTTAAAAAATATTGCGGGCTAAGAGGGCTAGCCCGCTAGCTGGGCCAGCCTGGGGTCCTTCACGATCCGCGAACTGATATAATCCTGAGCTGCAAAATTTCAGCTCGAGATGAGTTTTCAAGTGAGCTGGTTTAGCCCAATCCATATTAAAGAATTAAACAAGTCGAGCTGGGCCGATTTTTTTCGCGAGTCTGGCTGGACCAGTCGACCCGGCTTGTTTTGACACCTCTACTTGCACTTACTAGTCATAGGAAAAGTTATAACCACAAAATTCAAAATGTTGTCTTGCACGCAATGCTTACTAGCACAACTTAAAGAGTTAAGAATATCAATTATTAAAAACTAATTTGCAATTAATATCAGAACTTTATACTATGTTTGGTTCAAGGATTTTGATGAGGAAAAAAAAAGGGTAAGGAAAATATTTTTGATTGTTTGGTTGGTAAGGAAAATGCTAAAGAAAGGAAACTTAAGGAAAAATATAATGGATTTGAGGAAAATGATTTTTCCTCACAAAATGATGAGGAAAATGAGGGAAAAGTCCATTTGAGCTCTCTCTCCTTTTCCAACACATTCATCTTGCATTCTTTTCTTCATCATTTTCTTCTAAAACCAAACAAGTTTGGGATTTTATATTTATTTACTTTTGTTTTCTTTTTCCCTAATAATTTCCTTTCTTTATCAAATTCCTTAAATGAAACATAGTGTCAATTTTAGCACTTAAGCAACACTAAATCTAATATATATAAAGTAAAATGATGTTCAAGTCTATTTTAAATATATTTCTTATGTGGCGATGATGTGGACAAGTTAGTTTTGTTCCTTTTTGCCATTTCAACATATTTCCATATAGAAATTACTATCAAGATGAGTTATTTGTTATTAATATAAAGATATTATGTTAATTAATTTTTTGGTAACCCATCTCCCATATTGGTAAGTACTCAATATATCTATGCATGTGAATTTTCATATTAATTTTTCGTAGTTCTCTCTCTATATATATAAAATTAAATACTATATTAATGATTTTTTTAACTCCATATCTAATTTTGGTAAGTACTCTCTATATATAATATAATTATATATTATTTTTCATATTAATTTCGTAATTCTCTTCTCTGTGTGTGAGTGTGTGTGTGTGTGTGTGACTTATTAGTGCACGTTATCCGAAAATAAGGAGGTTGTATTTGGTTTGGAAAATTAACCTTAATTTGATACTCCCTAAATTATGTTCTCTCCCATATTTAAATATTTTAATTAAGTTAAATTCCTTAATCTAGGCTCAAAATTCCTACAAGTAATTTATTCTAAAAATAATCAAAACATACAATTCATTAATACTTAAAAATACAAAAATGTTTGTCTTTTTTTTCTCTTCACCTCTATAGGATCATTTATTTGGTGCATTCAATTCTATTTTTATTGAATATATATGTGTATTCTAATTTTCATATGGTTTTCAATATTGGTATACTTTTATATTTATGAACCAGGTTAATTTACAAAAGAAATTTGAAGCCTCGTTTTGAGGTAAGTTGAAAATTTTATCTTCTACTTTCTATATTAATTCTTCACCTTTTTTTTTTCTTTGTATCATGACTTTCTTTAACCCATGATTTATTTATCTTTATCATTTTGTTGGTTTGACGTTTTGGTGGTGGCTCAGAGTTTTTTTTTTTCTTTTTCTTTCTTTTTTTCGTTTGTTGTCATTTTGTATTTTTGTCCATGTTAGAAAATAAAACAAAATGATAAAGATCAATTTGAACATTGTTGTTTTTATATGGTAGGAAAGTATAAATATTTTTAGATTATGTTGAGTGGATGAATTTGAAAATAAAAATTTTAATTTATAATAATAAATTTATATTAGTTTTATAATTATGTCAAGGCCCCTAGCATGTTATGGAAAAATATTTTCAGTTGGCTCAAAAGATTTTAGAAGAAAATGTTTATATAATACTCTTGGATCATAAGCTGTTATTATGTTTGCTCGCAAAGTCAAATAATTTTTACTTTTTGGCTAATTCTTATGTTAATGATATATTTTATGCTTTTAAATATTATATAAATACTTTTAAATAAATTAATCAAATTGTCCAATATTACATGAAGAAAATTTTAATTTAATTGGTTAACAATTGTAATAAAATAATTAATAATTTTGAAATGGGATAAAAAAAAAGAGAGAATATAATAAGTGCCTAATTAAGCTGGAATAAGTAATTTACGTCATTACTGAATTTTATATACAATGTTATTGAACCATGGTACTGATTATTACTACCTTTGAAAGTGGGTTTAAAGGACATAAATTTAAAATTATTGTCAGGTGCAATGTACAAATTTTGTGACCCTACATATCATAATTAAAATACTAATTATTTGAATATTAAGATACAAAAACTATATTGATTTATTTTTCATAATTTTTCTATTTAATTTGAATACAATATTGATGAAGGTTGATATTGTGTATGTTAATATCTTGGGCTAGAATTAACTGGAATCGACCTGAGAGAGATCAAGGGGGATGTCTTAGGTAAATAGAGGTCGAGTCTTGCAATTAACACAAACGTCAGGCTAGTCGAGGTGTTATCAGCTAAGGTACTCCGATGCTCAAGTCAGTGAGGATCGACTAGAGATATAAGCAGTGGAGTAGGGGCACTAGATAAGAAATGACATACCTTGTTGAAAGGTTGTGATAGGGTATTTATTACCTCCTCAAGGTGGTTGATATGTTCTTGATGCCCTTGCTGTGTAAGAAGAGCAATTGTCCTTGTCTGAGGACTTTTCGATCTTATCCAATTTGTGTACTGTTCCAGGTGGCACTGCCTCCAGCTACCTAGGACAGGGTGGTACATTAGAGGTGCCCCCAAACTTGACACAACTGCGAAAGGCGGTACTGCTGGGTGGCATGCGACAGCACAACGCCTAGCAAGGTATTTAATGTAGCCAACGGGTTTTCTCTTTCTTTCGACTCCTTTGGTCGAGATCAGCCCACTCTTGTGAAGCTACATCACTCTAGTCAAAAGATAGGGGCTACTTAAAGGAGATCATTGACTATGACCGGGACGCTAGTACTCAACTCAACAAGCAGGGGTTCAATGATCGAGTTATGATCGAATCTCCTAGTCGGTCTGGAACGAGTTGGGCTTGGGGCTCCCATCCTAGTCGAGTGTTATTGGGTTGGGCCTGCTCGGGCCGTCCTATATTATGAGTCCCTCCGCTCATGAATCTTGATCAAGCATGTCGATAAGAAGGAATGGGGAGTAGCTGACTTACTAGCTAGCAATTGGGAGGAATCGACTAGACAAGTGGAGTCGATGAGGGTTTTGCAAACTCAACCAGGATTTTGACGAATTTAATGCATCTGTTACATTGGGTCATGTGAAATGCCAAAGGGTGATGACAGGGTAATAATTGCATCCATTTAGGTTTCCGCACCTTAGGGCTTATAAATAGGCACAGTAAGAATTTTTATTTTTACATTTATAGCTTTGCGTGAGGTTGAGCCTAGCGATTTATTGCCTTTTGCACTCTACTTCTAGACAGCTAAACCACGTAAGTGTTTTAATATCTCTGAGTGTGCTTTGCTCTTTGATCTTAAACGCAATAACATAGTAATGATGCTGAGGGTTTTTAGCGACGATAAAGGTAACCAGGGGAACGATAGTGAGGGGACTAGGTCGGATAGGGCTCTGACTAGCAGTGGGGATGACTTGACTAGCGATTCTGATGGCTCGTCAAGTGATAGCTCGACCTGTAGTAGTTCTAGAGATGAGTGGGTTAGCACTGGGGCTGAGGCCAGGCCGAGTGAACCTCTAGTGTCTCATGGTCGGTTGTTTACCCTCAATCACTACAACGAGATTAGGTCGGAGGTGATGGAGGCTGATCTTAATATCCTTAGGCAGGTCTATCACATTCCTTAGGGTTATGAGTTGATTGTCCCGGGGCTGGGGGTAGGATGCATCAGCCAGCCACTGGTTGCATTACTGTATTTGAGGATGACCTTAGGTGTGCGCTTAGGTTTTCCCTTGCCGAGCCAATAATCGATTTGTTGAAGGGTTTCCAGGTTTACATCACCTAGCTTCTCCCCAATTGTTTCTCGACCATATACAATTTTGTGGTTTTGATACACATCCATGACTAGTCACCGACCTTTGCCAATTTCAGCAACCTCTTTCATCTCCCTATGTCCCGTAAGCCGGGGAGTACCAAGGAGTCGGGCTTTTGTTACCTAACCGACAGCCCTCGTTGAAAGTTCTTGGTGACCCCATCCTCCTCCTTTGGCTAAAAGTGGAAAAATATGTACTTTTATATTCGGGCTCCTGGGGGAGTAGGCTTCAATATCCCTAGGGGTTGGATACGGGGGCATGTCGAGAAGCTGGGGAACCAAACTCCAATTTAGCCTAACACCTTTGTGCGGGATCTGGTCGAGTTTGGCCAGATGGAGATATTTGGCTATATAGAGGAGAAAAACCTTGTGCTGGCAGGTGACAACCTACCCGAGGATGCTCAATTAGGTAGATAGTTACATGTGTTTTCTGTTAGCTACTGTATCTTTATTGTTTGGTCGAGCCTTATATGCTTTAGCTTTGTTGTCATGCAAATTGAGAAAAGATAATGAATCAAACACGAGCCCAAGCCATTGCTTGTGCGAAGAGAAATTGAGAGCGCTACAAGGGTACATAGACTCGACTAGAGGCGATCGTGCTGGTTGCGGCGCAACCCATTGCTGTTGTTCATGTCGCTATTGCTCCTTCCACGGCGCCGGCAGCCCCAACGACCAATAGTTTTGCTAGTTGAGGGCAAAGGCTTGCAATCAAGCAAGCGGGGCCAGCCTTAGAAAGGATGGCGACCAACAAAGGGAAAGGTAAGGCCATGGTAGGCAAGGATACGACCTCTTTGGTCGTCGAGATGACAAGGAGCTCTTTGACCTGACGGAGTTGCCGTCGCTGCGGTTTGGGACTAAATTAACAGTCCACAATTCAATGTCTATGATGACGGCGGGGGAAACTGGGGCTCTGCCGATGAAGGTTTTGATTACTGGTCTGTTTGTGTTCGACCAGTGCAAGATGGTGGAGAAGAGTCAGGGCGCAGTGATGAAGTCCCTAACTTATCATGCCAATATGGTAATGGTTTTAGTTGAGTAAAGATTTGCGGTGTTTTGCTTATGTTGATGAGAATGTTTCATCTTACATGTTGGCCAACTGGGCTATCATTTGTTCTGCAGATCGGAGCTGGCTCTCGACCAAGTGGACCAGATGCAGGAGGGCCGCAAGGAAATAGAGATGACAAAAATAACGCTAGAGTTTACTCAGATGCAGGTCGAGCGGCTGACCAAGCAGTTAGAGGAAAATGATGCGCAACTTGGGGTAAAAGATGTTGAGTTGATGGCAGCTGTGAGCAGGTAGAGCGCAACTGAGGAACTCCTGAAGAAAGCTCAAGTAGCAGTGCAATCCTAATATGACAATGGTTGAGCCCAGGGGTACAAGGTGGTACTTTAATTTGCTCGACGTAAGTTTGAGGGGACGCTGCCTAACGTCTGGCAGGAGGTCGACCTCTACTTTCATAGATGCCAGCATCATCTTCTCTCTCGACGACACTAAGGATGCCTTCAACAAAGCCATCAAGCAGCTGGAGTTTCTTGGGTACTCATTCTGCGTGGAGGATAAGGAGAGCTTGGGCTACACGCTCGATGAGTAGTTGCACGCGTACCTCGATGAGCCTGTTCCCCCTGAGGGGGGCCCTACTAATGAGGTTGTACCTGTCGAGGGGCTATCTACTGCGTCGACTATTGTTCCTACCCATCAAGCCAAGGTTAAGGTAGTAACCACTGAGTTCGACTTCACTAACGACTTTGCCTTCGACATCCGGGATGGCAAAGTTAATGTAGCTGACTATTTTCCCTCAGCCCGCATCCTTTCTTGGTCGATGAAGCAGGACCTTCACGGCGTCCAGGGGAGGACGAGGGTAGCCCTGCGCAAGCTGAAGGGGTTGGGTCGAGCAATCCTTGAAGTCCTGG
The DNA here is from genome assembly GCA_018894105.1 of Jacaranda mimosifolia. NCBI lineage: Eukaryota > Viridiplantae > Streptophyta > Magnoliopsida > Lamiales > Bignoniaceae > Jacaranda > Jacaranda mimosifolia. The sequence continues at coordinate 22,891,042 of CM032126.1, forward strand.
GTTTTGTGCATTTGGTCGCCCTGTGAGGCGTTAATTTGTAACTTTTTTATTTGTGTTTTTCAGACATACTATATTGGAATTCTTATTTTTAGGTAATTGAAGTGTTTGCCTTTTATATATCACTGTGCAATTTATCTTACTTTTCTTTAATGCTTTCGTTGAGGTTGAATGCCAATTGTTAATAAATAACAACATAACCAAACGTAGCCCCATAATAAGGGAATTAATAAAGAAAGTAAACTTCTTTGTGGTCTATCTATTGATCAATCAACGTAATAGTAATAGAATGGATCCAAGACGTCTATATCATGTCATGATGTAATTGACCTCGACCTGCGTGGTAGCTTGAGTTATGTCGAGTGCCAGGTCGACCGATGTCGCCTGGGCTTGATTAAAATTTTAATGCATTAGCTTCAAGCTTTTGATATTGCGATTGAATCAGGTTGTCTCTTTCTTATGGTTTGAAATCGATGTCGACTACTGTGTCGACTTCGAACGATTTGGTCGTTCATTAATGTGGACTGGAAGCCTTTGTTGTGCGGTTTGAAACCGATGTTGACTTTTGGGTCGACTCTGAACGATTTGGCCATTCGTTAATTTGGGCTAGAAGCCTTTGTCGTGCGGTTTGAAACCGATGTCAACTTCTGGTTCGACTCCGAATGATTTGGCTATTTGTTAATTTGGGCTAGAAGCCTTTATCGAGCGATTTGAAATCAATGTCGACTATGGGGTTGACTTCGAACGATTTGGCCATTCGTTAATTTGGGTTAGAAGCTTTTGTCGAGTGGTTTGAAATCGATGTTGAATACAGGGTCGATTCTTGACGATTTGGTTGTTTGTTAATTTGGGTTAGAAGCCTCTGTCCTGTGATATGAGTAGAATGTTGTGCAAATGGGCGTAGCTTTATTGCTTTTAGAGGGTGTTGTGGTATAATGGGGGGCTTTTAGCATCATTACACATAGAATTTCTTCAGGTTTATCGCATTCTAGGGTCGGGGGAATTTATTCCCAAGCATGTCCACCAGTTGATACACATTGTTCTTTGCTACCTTAACCACAGAATAAGGGCCCTCCCATTTGGGGTCAAGCTTTCCCATATTCTTCGATACTTTAGCTTTCTTGAGTACGAGGTTGCCTACTTTGAAAGTTTTGGGTTGAACTCCTTTGTTGTGGTATTCTGCCATCTTCGACCTATATCTCTGTATCGTGGTGTAAGCTTGTTGTCGTCGCTCATCAATTGTCTCTAGGTTGAGTTTCCGTTCTGAAGTATTTCTGATTGGGTTGAAATGGATCACTTGATCTGTATGTTGGATTAACTCCATTAGGATGACTGCCTCTAATCCATAAACCAGGCTGTAAGGGCTGTGACTTATGGCTGTTCGAGGAGTTGTTCTGTATGCCCACAGGATGCCAGGGAGGTCTCTGCCCAACTTGCGCCGATTCTTTCCAGTCGTGCCTTGAGATGGTTGAGCACGGCTCTATTCGTGACCTTCATTTGATCGTTAGCTTGGGGATTTCCTACCTAGGTGAAGTGTTGGCGAATCCCTAATTTTTCACACCAAGCTCTCATATTTCTACTCTGAAATTATGTCCCATTATCTAATATCAGGACTTTGGGTAGACCAAATCGACAGATAATATTCTTCCATATGAAACTCTTGACGGTGACATCGGTTATTTTGGGTACAACCTTCGTTTCAACCCACTTCATAAAGTACTTGACGGCGACTATCATAAATTTCCTTTGGCCTGTTGTCTTTGGAAAAGATCTGACTATATCAATTTCCCACTAGTCAAACGGCCACGTGATCTATACATTAACTATCGACGAGGCATGTTGATATGGGATGTTCAAGTAAAGTTGGCAGGATTGACACTTTCTGGCGAAGTCAATGGCATCTTTAAGTAGCATCGACCAGAAGTATCCGTACCTGATGATCTTATGCACTAGTGACCGTCCTCCAGAGTAATTGCCACAAATACCTGCATGGACTTCGTGCAAGACGTCACTTGCGTGGGATGGAGTTAGGCATCTCAATGGTGGTCTAGAGATAGACCTCTGGTAGCGCTGCTCGTGTTCATCGAGTGCGAATTTAGTGGCTTGAACCTTGAGTCTATGTGTTTTTCCCTTGTCTTTGGAGGTCGCTCATTCTCTTGAATACGCCTTTATAGAATCCTACTAGGAGGGAGGAGTTTCTTCTATCTACCCCACTAAATGCTTATCTGGGTTATCTATTGTGGGCTTTGTTGTGACCAAAAAAGTTATTGTCTTGTTCCTCATCTCTTTTGTTGAGCTTTCGAACTTCGATAGTGCATCAGCACGTTCGTTCTCTGATAAAGGGACTTGACTAAAGGAAAAACTCTTGAATAGCCGCTGAAGTATCTTGACCTCAACCAAGTATCTGCTCATTCTAGACTCTTTAGCGTCAAAGTTCCCTTCAACTTATTCCACGATTGGCTGGGAGTCGGTGTTGGCTACTAGCTGTTTGACTCCACAGTCTACTGCCATCCTCATGCCAACGAGGAGAGCCTTGTACTCCACTTCGTTGTTAGTTATTGGGTAGTCGAGCTCGATTGCAAAATCATATTCCTCTACGAGTGGCAAGCGCAGTGAGACACCAGTCCTTCCATTAAAGGAGGTTGCTGACCAGTCAACGTGCAATGTATATACAAGGGAGTTTTGTTCATTCTGGTCGGTTAGGTCGAGTCTCTCGGCAACAAAGTCAGCTAATACTTGTGCTTTTATAGCACTTCGGGGTTGGAATGTGATATCAAATTCATCTAACTCAATTGCCCATTTGGTCAATCTCCCCAATGTATCGTGTTTTGATAATACTTGCTTCAAAGGTTGATTCGTCAAGACGATAATGGAGTGAGATTGAAAGTAGGGTCTCAACTTGCGAGCTGTTGTGACCAAGGTGAGGGCGAATTTTTAAATCTCAAGGTAGTTGTACTCGTGGCCTTGCATGCTTTACTGCTATAGTAGATGGGGCATGGGAACCATCTTTGGTTGACACCAAGACAGAGCTTATAGAATTTGACGAGACTGCTAAATATAGTTGCAATACTTTTCCTATCTCAGGTTTGGCCAACATAGGCGCGGAGGAGAGATAATGTTTGAGGTCAAGTAGGGCCTGGTCACATTGCTCCGTCCATTGGAAACCCAACCTCCTTGCATGTCTCAAGATCTTGAAAAATAGCAAGCTTTTGTCAGCTAATCAAGTAATGAACCTCCCCAAATCTATGATCCTTTCGACCAAACGCTGCACGTCTCTAATCGTTCAAGGAGGCTTAATGTCCAAAACCACTAGAATTTTTTGTGGGTTTGCCTCGATCCCTCATTCGCTGACCATGTAACCCAGGAATTTGCCTCATCGCACTCAGAAAGTACACTTATTGGGATTGAGCTTCATGCCAAATGCTTTGAGTATTGAAAATGTGTGGTTGAGATTGACTAGATGGTTATGTTTTTTTTCAATTTGACGATCATGTCATAAACGTAGACCTCCATGGATTTGCCTATCTCATTCTTGAATATGTAGTTCATTAGCCTCTAATATGTCGCATCTGCATTTTTTAGCCTAAAAGGCATGACCAGAAAACAGTATACCCTGTTAGGGACGACAAAAGATATCTTGTCCCTATCTTCGGGGGCCATAAAAATTTGTAATATCCTTGGAATGCATCCATCATACTTAATAATTCACAACCAGTAGTAGAATCAACTCATAAGTTTATATGAGGCAATAGGTAAGGATCTTTAGGGCAAGCTTTATTTAAATCAGTGAAATCGTTACACATGCACCATTTGCCCTCATTCTTATGGACAAGGACTACATCACAAAGCCAACTCGAATATTGAATTTCCACAATGTATCCTCCTCTATGATATGGCAATCGCTCCGCATTAAAGGTCCTGGTCTTCTGCTTTACTGGTTTATATGCAGGGTCCACGTTTAAGCAGTGGACTATGACACTAAGGTTGATTCCCCGAAGATTGGGGGCCTTCTATGCAAACACATCAATGTTTTATCTGAGGAAATTGATCGTAAGGCATTCCATGTTATCCCTCAATTCAGTACCGATTCTGGTGGTTTTGTTAGGGTTTCCTGATTCTAGCTCAATTATCTTGAACTCTCTAATGGGCTCCACTCTAGTTTCTTTGAGTTTTCTTTTCTTGTTCGGCTGACCTTCCTCGGGATTCGCTATTGGGGCATCCCCCGAGGAACATAGCTTTGGTCAACTCTTTTGCTTGGTAGCCTCGATCGAGACTAGGTAACAGCACCATGCTTCCTTAACATTGCACAAGAGCTCTCCTGTGCCGATGGTGGTCGGAAACTTGACCTTCATGTGATAGGTTGAGACCACAGCACGGAAATTGTTTAGAGTGGGTCGCTTGTTATGGCATTGTACGCAAAAGGGGCGTCAATGACCAAGTGATTGATCATGAAGGTCCTCCTCCGGGGAGTTTCCCCAAACGATGTAGAGAGATTGATGGATCCCTCAGGTATGATCTCTGTTCCTCCGAATCCAACCAGTGGTGTTTTGACTAGTTTAAATTTCAACTTTCCCAACTTCGTTTTTTCCAAAGTCAATAGGAATATGATATTCGCTGAACTATCATCGTCGACCTCGTCGACCAGGATCTTCCTAATGTCAAAGTTTGCAATTTCTACATATACGACCAAGGGGCAATCCAATTTGTTATCTCTCATTTGACTTTCTATGTGCAATAGGTCGGCATCCGAAAAAGAAATTAATTTTTCACTGGTGGAAAGTTGAAAAATAGTTTCAACCGAATAGGCTTTAGTCGATTCTAGCCTTCGCTGGTGCTGCCTCCTGGCGGACTTGGAATCCCTCCCAACGGACCTCCTGCGATGGTGTCAATGACCCCTCTAAGGGGTGGGCGAAGATCATGGGCGGGTTTCTTTTCTTTATCATTTCTCCTCGAGCTAACCAACCTTTCTCTACGGGAAGTCTAGTCGGTTTTGCCTTGCTTTTGTCGTGCACTTACATCGATGAACTTTTTTAGGTGGCCCTGATGGATTAACCTCTCAATCTCATCATGGAGGTTGAAGCAATCTCCAGTGTCGTGGTCCTTCTTTTTGTGAAAGTGACAATATTTCTTAGATTTTTTCATTACTTCAGTTTCAGTCAGCTTTCTCAGCTTCTTCAGAAGGTTGTCATGTTGAATGACAAATAACACTTTTTGCCTTGGGAGATTGAGCGGAGTGTAATCATGGAAACCCTTGATGGGGGATCAATGTCCCTCTTTGTTCTGGTGGTCATTCTTCTCGTTGGCTTTCTTCTTCCCAACCTCAAGATTACCATATTTCAACATGTTTATATCTTTCTAAGTCATACACCTCTCTGCGAGGTTGAGCAATTCTTCTATTGATCTGGGAAGCTCGCGCACCAAAGCATTGGTGCATTCCTTGTGTCACAAGCCCAAGAAAAGCACATCAATCAAAAATTCAATCCGTGGGCTATCTATCTTCAGAACCTCAGTATTGAACCTGGTGAAGAAATCTCAAAGGGACTCCCCCTCTTCTATTTAACTGTATACAAGTGAGTGTGGGGGAGCTTTGCATTCCTTCTACTGGCAAATTGGTGCCAAAATTTGTCGCACAGTTGGTCGTATGAGTAGATAGATGCGGGCTCCAGCTTAACAAACCAGTCGAGTGCAATGAACTGGAAAGTGGTTACAAGCATCTTCACGTGGGTGTATTAATTGTGCCCATGCAATTGTATCATGTGTTCAAATTGCAGCAGATGTTCATTAGGATCCGATGAGCCATCGTACCTACCTGTAGGGACCTTGGCATCAACAGTGGTGCGCTTGTCGATAATATCCTGAATAAATGGTGACTCTCTTTCTCGATGGGACATCTAGGCCTTCGTGGTTCTTCTCAGTATTTCTTCTTGAGATCTTATCGAGCTGCCGTTGAGCTGTTGAACCTAGTAAGAGACTTCTTCCCATTCTTCTCGGTCAGCTTGGGTGAGATTCTTATAGTCTGTTGCCCCCCGCACTTGACCTATCGCGTTGCTGGGCTCGAACAGGTCTAACTTTGTGGTCAATAGAGTCCGCAACTTCTTCACAGGGGTGTTGTCGAACTTCATCTCTCAGGAATCACCCAGGACTGTCATCTCATCGAGTGGGTGGTCGCCTAACCTCTAGTCAACCCCTCTCATCCCTGGCGGACCTTTCTTCGCACTAGGTGTGTTGGAGTGTTGCACTGGCTGCCGGTTTGGGTGGGACTGTGTGTTAATTCAGGGTAGCTGAAAGTTGGGTAGAAATCTGAGCAGGTATTTGCTCACTTATGGGTTGCATCAATTGCGATATGGTCAGGGTGACCACCTACTCCGGTTGGGCGCTAGACCCTGGTAAATCTGGCTTTGGCTGGGGTCGAGGAGGAGGTGTTGGCAACCTCCTGTTCTCCTTTCTCTCCGAAGGGGCTTGCCTAGTGTTAACCATTTTTTCAATTGCAGACTCATAACTTTCCCACAGACGGCGCCAAATAATGAAGGTCGATATCATGTATGTTAATATCTTGGGCTGGAATTAATTAAAATCGACCTGAGAGAGATCAAAGGGGATGCCTCAGGTAAATCAAGGTTGAGTCCTACAATCAACATCAAGCTAGCAGAGGTGCCCTTGGCTAAGGCACTCTGACGCTTAAGTCAGTAAGGATCGACTAGAGATATGACTAGTGGAGTGGGGGCACTAGATAAGAAATGACATACCTTGTTGAAGGGTTGTGATGGGGTATTTATAGCCTCCTCAAGGTGGTTGATATGTTCTTGATGCCCTTGTTGTGTAAGAAAGGCAATTGTCCTTGCCTGAGGACTTTCCGGTCTTATCCAGCTTGTGTACTGTTCCAGGTGGCGCTGCCTCCAGCTACCTAGGACAAGGCGGTACACTGAAGGTGCCCCAAAACCTGACATGGCTGGAGAAGGCAGTACTGCTGGTGGCATGCGCCATTAATGTGGCAACACGGCGCCTGACAAGGCATTTGATGCAGCCAACGGGTTCTCTCTTTCCTTCGACCCCTCCGATCGAGACCAACCCACTTTAGTTGAAGCTACATCACTCTAGTCGAAAGATAGGGTCCACCTAAAGGAGATCATCGATCGCGACCGGGATGCTAGTACTCAACTCAACAAGCAAGGATTCAGTGATCGAGTTATAGTCGAATCTCCTGGTCGGTCTAGAACGAGTTGGGTTTGGGGCTCCCATTCTAGTCAAGTGTTATTGTGTTGGGTCTGCTGGGGCCATCCCATATCAAATATCCATATATAATATATATCCTATCATTAATTATTTAAATTTAATATATAAAAACTATATTAATTTATTTTTTTATAATTTTCTACCAATTTTAGTAATATTGAATATATATACAGTATATTATTTTATTTTTTCATATATATTTTTATGTAGGCAAAATATGAAAATTTGACGGAAATGGTGCAATTTCAAGAGCATTTGGTCTAATGACACATAAATATTGACATGAAATACAGTTATATTTCACTTCCTATTGTTATATTGCATTCAATAAAATTTCTATGAAATTTTTCTTAAATTAGTTATTCTTTTTGTTTAATATCTGTAATATTTATAAAAAAATATAAATATTTAAACTATAATTATATTAAATACAATAAATTTTTGCCCGATGCAACGCACAGGATAAAAGCTAGTATATATGAAGTAAAATGATGTTCAATCATATTTTAAGTATATTTCTTATGTGGCAATGATGTGGATGAGTTAGTTTTGTTCATATTTGTTATGTAAATGCATTCCATATATAATATATGTAAGTCCCTATAATATATTTCCATATTTCTCTTTTCTATACATTAGTATATTTCCATATATAATATACATGTAACTTTCTATATTAATTTTTGGAACTCTCTATATTTATATATAATTTTTGTATATCCTTCTTATATTATTAATTTTATTCTTTTTGCCTATATCAACATATATATATATATATCTACAAATATTAATATTCTATCAATATTTATTTTAATATTAATGTAAAAAGATTACATTAGTTCATCTTTTGTAACCCCATATCTGATTTTGATAAATATTCAATATATATATATATTAATATGTATAATTTTTATATTAATTTTTATAACTCCTTATTTTAGTATATAGTTTTTGAACTTATTTTTATAAATATTGTCTAATAGTTTTTTTCTAATATTTATTATTTGCATTCTCAAATTTATTTTTTTTAATAATTATGGATAAATACACACACACACACACACACACATATATATATATAACTAGGTATATAAATAAGTCTATTTGTCGATGCAATTTAATCAACATGTCTTGCTTAAATTAAAAATCCTAACAATATTTTATATTAAAATTTATTTAGACATACAATTTATTACTTCAAAATAAAATAATGTTTCTAATATTGTCTATTTTTATATTTATGAATCAGGATCATTTAGGAAAAAAATTGAGTCCTAATTTAAGTATGTTTTTATGTGCTAATGATGTAGATAAGTTAATTTTATCCATTTTTTCCATGTCAATATATTTTTATATTTGATATCTTATCAATATTTATTTTAATATTAATATAAAACCTATACTAATTCATTTATATAACTACATGTTTAAGCTTAGTAAATACTCAATGTGTGTGTGTGCGTGATACATGTAGCTTTTTATAATAATTTTTATGACTTTCTTTATGAATTTGTATTCTTTTATAACTCCTTATTGTATTGTCTAATATTTATGTCTTTTAATATAGTTATGGATGAACATATACATATGTATATATATTGTTGTGTGTATATGTAGGTGTATTTATCAATATTACAATTTAATTAATATGTCTTGCTTCATATGTATTCTGCATATATAAACTTTTTATATGTGGAGTATTATAGTAATATATAATTTATTGTAATTTAATTTTGAGTATCTTATACTATGTTATTCTATGAGTTATCTCTTATTCCACAATTTAATATTTTAATTAAGTTAAATCGGAAAAAAAATCCTAATTCTAACCTAAATTTTTTTAAAACATGTACTAGAATATTCTAAACATACAATATACTATTTAAAAAATATAAAAAAATATTTGTCTTCTTTTTTCTCCAACTCTATTCGATCATTTTCTTGATGCGTTAAAATTTATTTTCTTTTCTTGAAGATGTATGTATGTGTAATGCCCTTGTCTTTTTCTAATGTTTTAATTTTTATGGTAATGAAGTAAGATAATTTATATAAAAAAAAAGAAGTTGAAATCTCAATTTTATGATAAATTAAAATATTTTATCTTCTATCACCTAAATATTTTTCAATGTTGAATTCTTTAATTTCTTCAAACTAAGCCAATGTGAAAGCAACTTTTTTTTTTTATCTTATCTTCTACTATATTTTATGAAAAGTTTATTGAATTTATAAAGTGATTTAACATTTATACATTAATTTATATGTAAAAATAGATTAATGAATGGAATTTGATCTGATGATGCATAAAGTATATTCATATAAAATATTATTATGTCTCATTTACATCATCACTTATATTATATCAATAAAATTCTTAATTTTTTAAAGTATTATATTTGTAATATTTATAAAATGTATTAATATTTAAATTATAGTTAAAATTAAATAAAATGAAAATTTAAATTTATTACCTGGTGCAATGCACAGGCTAATAAATAGTTAACTTTTAACAACCTAACACGTTGAAAATTTGAAAATTAATTATCCTAACAAATGCCGATGTAATCATGTACATTCTCTTTCTTAACCTTGACACTATACTCTATATATAGGATGACCTTTTCATTTGACTCTTCTATGAACGGCTTTTCGATCTATTTATTTTTGTATTTTAAATTAAAAAGAAAATTTAAAATTCCACATAATAAGTGCCAATTTAGAGATAAAATATCGTTTTATTGGTTTTAGAATAATATAGATAAGTTAAACTTGCAGGAGAAGGAAATGGCAGAATATACTATACTGCAAATGTCCGTCTTATATTTTATTCCCTTGCCAATTGACAATTGTAATGGACGTACATTACTTGTTCCAAAACAGAGAATAACGCTGCATTCCAGCTTTAAATATGAGCGCTTTCCAATTACTTGGAATATATTCGTGATATTGTGAGACTCATAATACCTCTTAGATTCTCGTTTTTGGAGTTATAAGTACAACAATATAAAGAGGTTGAGAAAGCTTATTTTGATAATTTTAAAAGTAGTTGTACAAAAAATATTTTATCTCGTATTTATAAGGTATATTAAATTTATGAGTGAACTTGTACTGGTAAAATTTGTCTCATAATTATAGAAGAAAGAAAACTTCCATTTGATGTAGGTGAATTTTCTTGAATCAAGTAATTTTGTGTGTTTATATATATATTTTTATTTATTGGATATCATTTTTGTTATCAAATTTATTGGTATAATTTATGAAATCTTTATTAATTTGTATGCTTAATGTGGATTTATCATCTGTATTTTTTTAATAAAATTTTTAATAGAGCACCAACACCTTTTTGGTTTTTTTTAAAATGATCTTTCTAAAATATCGTCATTATTATTTTCTAATTCTTATAAATACTATTTATGCATACGGTGACTATCAAACACAAACCACTACTACCAATATACCATAAACTTTTCTTTTTATATATATAAAAGGTCAAATAATTGAAATTATTTAAAAATTGTGGTATGATATAAAAGAATAAATAAATACTTTTATTTATTTTATATTAAAATTTTAACAACACGAATAGGGTACGCCAGAGTTGTTAGTATTAATAAATTGCAGGAATTTGACCAAATAAATAAGTGGAAATCGTACTTATTTGAAAAATTAATTCTTTCTAGAGGTATAGTTGAGAGAATTAAAATGAGCAAGAGAATGAAATCTGCAGGAGCATGAGTTCCTCTAAAGTTTTATTTTCTTTTTTGTTTTTGTTTTATTTTTCGAGGGGACATCAACTATATACTTGATGAAAAATCCTACTTAAGAAAATATGAAAATGGTTTTATTTAATCTTAGGTTATCAGATGAAATGATAATCTTTTATAATTGTAATATTCAATTACTTATAAACATGAATACCCATTCTATATATTTTTACATTTATATTTATGAGGTATGGGATTTAGGCCCTAAATACACGTGCATGTATGTTAGTGTTCTTTTTATATTTTTACATAGGCACACTAAGGGTTCGTAGAGTTTGAATATCTAACCTCACACTTACATGTGTGAATGTGATGTCTTTGGATCAATTAACCACTTGATTGTACGTATACCTATTCAAATATATACATATATATATATATATATTCCATATTTATCCACTGAAAATCCATAAACGTTAGTTGTTATTTTAAATCTCATAGATTTTATCATGTGAGTGGATAGGAATGGTGAGCAATCCACATATTAATATTCTATTTTTTATAATAAACCTCTTCCAATTAATTTTGTAATTATTTATCTATTTATCCACATGTACATCAGGAGCTCACTAAAATTTGAACTCGTAACCTCGTATTTATGCGTAAGACTTATACCATTAGGTCAACAAAGACTACTCTGACTATTAATCTTGTAAATTAATTGACCTAGGCATGTTGAATTGAAGACATTCACGGATTTGTTTAGGAAAATTGAAAAAGGGAAAAAAGGTAAAATCTTTAGACCATGCCCACCACCCTACCGTCTTTTTTAGGGATCAAATAAAAGAATGTACTAAGAATCTAGTTGCCTTTGTTCAAAATAAAAATTTTAGGAAAAAAATCACAATTCAAGTAACTTAAAATAAACGAAAAATGATGTAGTAAGTAAATCGACGTTTTAGTATCATGAGCAAGTTATCGACCTGATATTGAAAGACCGTCGTAATTCTCAACCTAACCTTGTTGTGGTAACCAAAGGTATGAAAAGCTAAGTCTCATCGACCTTCTTGACCCTTGCCTTGGGGTACCATGAACCTATATACGACAAACTATGAAATAGTTTTGTAATTGAAGAATTTGCCTATACCCATCCACTTGGCGTGGGTAGTTGCATTAAATGTTTGCCAAGTTCCTACTACATTCTCTCTCCTTTACATTAATGACAAGTTGTAGTATGCTCCTTCTGTACTAAATACAAAAAGGCAGTCCTTTTTCGAAAGAGTAGTGGTAAACGTTATGTCTAGTGAACACAACCACTTGTTTGCTTATTTCATGGGAAAAACCCATCTTGAATCTAGGGTATGGAACCTAGGTTCACCTTTAATAGAGGCCAATAGTAATTTCAATCCTAGAACATCATATAAATACTTTAACACTCACCTCAAGTATGCACTTTAAACATTATAAACTCCTGGTTACATTATGTTCCTTCATTACATTCCCATACTAACTTAAATATCAGAGGGACTTAATTGGGAGCCACTCTGGTGAGCCTAACATGCTCACCATAGTTGCAAGTTTGGCTCGTGCACTATAATTTGAGTTTTGACCTCATAAGTTAGAGAACCTACCTTACCACAACATCCCTTCTTTCATTCACCTTTCTAATCCCACTCATTCAAAATCTATCTCATCAAGTGGCACCATTTGTGCGAATGAATTTGCAATTGCAAAATGGTGAATATAATATACAGTTTTTGTGAGCCGAAAACTATGTTTCCAACCTACTCACCCAAAGTATATGTACACCAGCTCTTAGCATTCTTTTAACATAAGTAGAATATTTGCCTACCCACACAATTATCGGAGGCTCGGTCGGCATGACTCCAAATCTTTGAGAAAGCAACTCGCTAGAGAACTCCTCAGGTAGAGAAATAGGCCACGATGGACCACTTCCCAAAGCTATCCTAACTTCCTCATTGAAAATCCTATTGTACGCTTTGCTTGTCCTTTAGTGATAACAGTTGATATCGCTAACCATACAGTTAAAAAGGCATTTGTTGGTCAGCTCTACCAATGTCATTCCCTATACCACCTTAGCTAAAATGGACTTGGAGCACCCCAATTGGGTAATGTCCACACTCTATTAATCAATTTTGGGGATCCAAAGCGTTCCTTATCACATCCATTCTACTGCCCACATCACTCGGTACTGCCCCAACTAGGAAAACACTCATGGTAACTTACTTATTCATCAACGCACTATTGTTGTATAACGTCATCCTTGCCGAGCCGCAATAAACAACTTTTGTGTAATAATGCCTACCTATCATGCAAATGTCAAGTTTTGGACCCCTTCTAGAGAAGGAGAAGTGCTTGGCAATACAAAGGCAACCTAAAATGTTACTCCCCCTCTAGCTGGACGACCCCTCAAAAGTTTGCTCCATCAATAGTAACACAAGCTAACATACCCTTGCTCGACCTCTTGGAGGATTACAAGATACGAAAGTTAGAGGATACCTAACTCCAACTAGCATAGGATTACAAAATAATCAAACTCTATCTCGGCAACTCCATAAAACAACCATAATTGGAACACAATTGCCTCTAGACACAGAATTTGTTATACACTTCTTGAGGACAAATAATGACGTTTTTGTATGGACAACATCAGACTTGCAATGCATTGATCCTAATACCATTGTCCACAAGCTCAATGTTGATCCCCCATTCAAACTAGCTAAATAGAATAAGAGGGTTTTTATGATGAAAGAAATAAGATTATACAGGAAGAGATTAATAAGCTCTTTGATGCAGATTATATCATGGAAATACTGTTTATGGAATGATTATGTAATACCATACTCGTCCCAAAGTAAGAACGCAAGTGACGTAAGTGCACACCAACCTCAATTTGCCTCAAAGATCCATACCTTCTTTCCCAGATTAAGCATGTCAAAATTACCCGTACTTTTTGGTACCCACAGGGAATTCTCTGTGATCGGGTGGATACGGGGAAAGATTTCTCCCTGTGGGGATGGGGATGGAGACAATATTGTCCCTTGACTACTAAATGGGATGGGGCAGTGATTATAGTCCCTATCCTCGTAGGTGCTCGTAATCCATTTAAATTAATTAAATTATTATTTTAACCTTATAAATATATTTAATCGTCAGTCTCAAACCCTAGAACACTATTTGATTATTTCCACTGCATTTCTTCATTTTCATAGCTGCCCATCACCAAACTAACTTCAAAGATAAATTTCATTATCCAATCTTTGCGCGTCGAATGACTTGGCTCCAAAGCAAATTTCATTTTCCAATCTTCACGTTATCGCCCATCGAAGGCCAGCACATTGAAAGGTACCCTTTTTTTTTATTTTATAGAAATTGCTATTTCTAATTTCCACTTTAAAGACTATAAAAATAAGACTTGGTGTCTTTTGTCATTTTAATATATATTCATATGGCTTTTGTTTGTATTGCATTTTTGTTTTTGTATTATGCTTCCAATTAAAATAAAATTACTCTTGATTTTTTTGATTTGTTGTTTTGAATGTGGTTTCTAATGTAATAAATTCTAGTAACTCAAAATTGAATTTTGTTTCTGTATTATGATATTTTAGATTCAATTATAAAGATGTTAAAAAATTTTAATCAATAGAATGGATTTTCCAATTGCAATTAATATATTATAAAATCTATTTCTCTAATGTTTTTGTTCCCAGAAATCTCAAATTTAGGCATAACATTAATTTATTAGCATATTCATTTTGAATAAATTGGAAATTAAAATATGTATTTCTCATATAGATAGGGTTGGTCTTTCCACAACCAATATTCTGGATTTCAATATTGATGAAGTGACATTCTAATGACTGTCAATGAACATTTCTATGAATTCTTTCTTCTTAGTATTAGTTTGAATACGTGATGTATTAAGTTCATATACTTTTATATTGAAGATGCCCCTGTTTAATTTATGTTTTGTAACTACAATTATTATTATTTTTACACATATTTATGAATTATATTTTATGCTTCAATTAGTTAATTTGTTCTAATTAGTTTATTTTATCGTTAGGATGTCTACTGAGAAAATTTCTATTCTTGTCGATAGCAATCACTTCCATCATCAATTGTAGGCGAATCACTTGAAGCTCTCGTCAAATTAGAAGGTGCATCAATTGGAATTGAATCAGAAACTCAATGCTCATATCAAAATGAAGGTTGAACTAATAGAAGAAAATTAACTTTAGTAGTTTGAAATCACTTCAAAAGAGTGAGGATAGATGGAAAATGAAAAGCAATTTGCAATTGTTGTGGCTCAAAATCTTAGGTGATATGAGCAAGGTACTTCATATTTACATGATCACTTCAGGACTTGTAAGCTTCTTACAAGTCGAGATATAAAGCAAACGACAATTAGAGCTAAGACTTCAAATTCCGGTGAAACAGTTGTAGTTGGTGCATATTCATTTGATCAAGACATGGCTAGGAGAGAACTTGCTCACATGATCATTCTTCATGAGTATTCGATTTTCATAGTTGAGTATATTAGTTTTTGGAGATCTTGTAATGCTCTTCAGTCTCTATTTAAATTGGTTTCTCATAATACAATGAAAAGTGACATCTTAAAGCTTTATGATATTGAGAAATCAAAGACATTGACGTTGCCATCAAAGAATCAAAGCCGAATTGTAGTAACAACTGATAGCAACCAAAATAAAGTATATATATGGCCATCACATCACATTATATTGATGATTCTTGGGCCTTGCAAATCCAGATTGTGAGGTAAGTATACACTTACTGTCTTTTCTTTTTTCTTGATTAGTAACTTAGTATGATTGTATTTAATTATTTTCTTATTATATATTCTAGGTTCATTTATGTGTTTGCTTCTCATACTGCAAATGTTCTTTATAATGTTTTAGTTCAATGTTTGATAGATTGGAATCTTGATAGAAAGTTATCTACCTTGATGGTTGATAATTGTAGTACAAATGATGCTATGGTTGAGTGCATTTTACAAAAGATTTCACCTAGATCATTTACTTTAGGTGGTCAATTGTTTCACATGTGTTGTTGTGCTCATATTTTGAATTTGATTGTAAAAGATGGGTTATCTATAATATTTGTTACTATTAAAAAAATTAAAGAGAGTGTTCACAATGGACAGCAACACCTAAGAGAGAGAAAAAGTTTAAATGCAATTTAATATTTTTTTATAGCAAAAAATTGGTTCTTGATTGCAAAACTAGGTGGAATTCTACTTTTTAATGCTTGATGTTGCCATACCATATAAAGAAGTATTTGAATGTTTGACCCAATGTGAACCTCAATATAAATCTTTGCCTGATGAAGATGATTGAGAGATGGAAAAGGAAATTTGTACTACGTTGGAGTTATTCTATGGTGTGACTGAATTGTTTAGTGGTACCTTGTATTTAATTTCAAATGTTTATTTTTCAAAAAATTCTAAAGTTAGATTGCTAACCTTTGCTAACCCCCCAAGGTTAGCAATCTTACCCTGGATAGACCTCTTGGTAGATACTACAGTAGGTTGTGCACTACTTAATATGATGGACGCCTTCCAAAGGTATTATCAAATTGCTAAAAGACAGAGATAAAACATCATTAATTGTCCGTAATGGCATTTAATGTTTCTTGGTTATGCATTTTAGGCTGAAAAATACAAGAGCAACTTACCAACGATCAGCTGACCATATGTTTGAAAAGAAAATTTGCAACTCTGCGGAAGTTTTGTGGATGACATGATAGTAAAAAGCATCACAAATGTTGACTACTTGAATGATCTCGACCATATATTCTCCATCCTTAGTTCAAGATGAAGGTAAACCTTTCTAAGTGCACGTTTGGGGTATGTGGTTTAAAATTTTTGGGATACATGGCCAGCCAAAGAGGAATTGAAGTAAATTCATAGAAAATACAAGTGATTTAGGAAATCATAGCACCATAAGTTAATAAGAGAAGTTCGCAGCCTCATAAGAAGAATTGTTACCCTTAGTAGGTTCATTTCCAAATTGGTAGATAAAACTTACATTTCTTCAAAGTATGACAAAGTGCAAAGAAATTCTAATGGACAAGAGATTGTGACAAAGCCTTGGTTGACCTCAAAAAATATCTATTGATCGCCCTACTCCTAGCAAAGCCCATGTTCGGAGAAATTTTATACTTATATTTTACTATTTCACTTAATGCTATTAGCTTTTTTTAGTTTTTGTAGAAGGCCCCATCCGTCATCTGTCTATTATGTCAGTAAAAATCTTTAGAAAGCTGAAAAGAATTATTTAGAAATTGAAAATTTTACACTCACCTTAGTCACAGCCTAATCAGCTACTTAAGCAAGTCTTGGAAAAATCAGAAACTTCAGGCAGACTTACAAAATAGTTCATCGAGTTATGCGAGTTTGATATTCATTTTCAATCTAAAATGATAGTAAAAAGTGCATATATTAGTCAACTTTGTTGTCAAGCAAATCAGACTCTTTGATGAAAATGATTGCTTAGCACTTTGGATGCTTTTGGTGGATGGATCCTCTACTAGCTAGGGACTTTGTAGGAATCTCTCTCCAATCTCCAAATGACTTCGAATTGGTCTTTGTACTAAAGCTCACTTTTCATGTTATATATGATGAAGTTGAGTATGACTCTTTGATTGCCGAAATGAAGATGGCACTAAAAAAATGGTATCAAATCAATTATAGCAACCATAAGTTCACAATTGGTGGTTGGACGTTTCGATGGATCTTATGAAGTGAAGGAGGCCACTATGATCAAGTACCTAGCCATGGTAAAAGTACTCCAAAGCAGGTTCAAATCCTTCAACCTAAGTCAAGTGCCTAATCAAAAAATGAAAGAGTTGACAAACTATCAAAATTGTCTAGCTTCATTAGAGGAACAAACGAAATAATAATTACATTTTTAGTGACTGACCAGCTGTACATCAGGCACTATATTGCATAGATCAGCAATCTATTTATACTAGACTTAGAAAGAGCTGAACCCAGCTAGCAGGATGAGATACTTGAACACCTCTGTGAAGAAAAATTCCCAAAGAACAAGGTCACTGGGTGACATCTCCGGCTACAAGCCTCCGGTACTTTCTCAATGAAACTAGTATGCTCTTTAAGAAGTCATTGTCGGACTGCCACTTATATGCTTGACACCAACTCAGGGCGCCGCAATGTTGTAAGAAATACATGTAGGAAGCTGTGCAGACTATACGGGTAGTCAACCCCTAACCTATAAGATCTGCAATAGGAGTATTTTTGGCCAAATCTGGTAAAAGATGCAACAAAATTTTCAATAAAATGTAATTTCATTCAACTATCCCTTATCAACTGCGGCGACTATGAAAAATGTGGAAATTTGTTGACCATTTGATCACTGGGGGATCAATATCGTGGTACCTTTCCCTATGGCTACTGGATAAAGGAAATTCCTCATACTTGTGGAATGTTTAGCAAAATGGATCGAGGCAGAGGTAGTTCCCAAAATCACAAATGCTATTTTACACACCTTCATTTGGAAAAAATATTATATATAAATTTGGTCTACCAAATGCAATTATATTAGAATGGTTCCCATTTTCAAAGTAAGAGAATCACATAATAGTGCGACCACCTTGGAATTCAACAACATTTTATCTCTGTTAGAAATCTACAAGCTAACAGGCAATAAAAGTTACTAACAAAATTGTCAAGTATATTGAAACTTGGTTGGAATGAGGACAAGACAAATGCGTAGACGATTGACCCAGAGTGTATGGACATATAGAACAACCTTGAGAAGAGCTACTAGAGAAACCCCTATAGCCTAGTTTTTGGGTTGTAAGTAGTAACTTAGCAATTGTTGCATAAAATAAACAGTCTTGTATAACGACCCAAAAACCAACAATGAAGCAAGATCTTTCGATCTAAGCATGTTGGAGGAAAAATGATAGCAAACACACATCAAGATGCAACACCACAAGAATTCCATGGCTAGAGCATACAATAAAATAAACTATCGTAAAAATTTTCAAATGGGTGACTTTTTGCTCAAGAGGAAGCTCGAACCAAGTGGTAAAGGCCCTTATGGTGTCATTAATAATGCAAAAAGCAACTTTTACAAAATGAAAGATCTCAATGGCAATGAGCTACCGAGACCACGGAATGTAATTAATTTAAGAAATTTTACATGTAAAATTGTCAACCTATCTACACTCATGAAATGCAATAATTTCCCATCATCCTACTTCAACCTTATGGGCTATGAAAAAACTATTTAACTCTCTCTTGGCTACCTTTAGAATAGATTACATCATCGAGCGTTACGATCGCCCTTAGATTGTCTTCATCATAAAGCCGACGAAAATCCACGAATGCCCTTAGATCATCCCTTGTACGGACCCTTCAATGGTCACATGACCACCATCAGGTCTGAGTAATTATGACCTTTCAAAGGTCACATGATAACTTGGAAAATTTAATTTAACCCCTTGTGAAATGTGAATTGAGCGGTTTACCTCCCCGTGATAAAAAAATAGAAATACTACTTTATCTTTTTTAAAAATGCCGTAAAAAACCCTTCCCCTGACACCATAAGTGGAGTGCATGCACCAAAAAATACGAGTTGTTGTATTTTTTATATATAAAATGACTATTATGTCCTTAGTATATCAACTATTGGATTTTTTTTTTAAATGAACGGCCCAAATTAACTAGTACTTAATATTTATAAAAAATATATAAAAAAATATCTATACATTTAAATACATATGTATACAAAAAATTATATATATTATAATATATTTATCAATATTATATAATATATATTATAAATATAATATAGTATTATAATATATATATATATATAGGTTGCCATGGCAGCCATGAGAACCAAATCCGGACTGATCCTTTCAGCGGTTGCCAGCCACTGCAATCCCCTACGAGTGGCAGCCGGCGGCTATAAAAAAAAAAAAGAAGAATCTAGCTGTGGTCCGCCACTTTTCAGGCTGCCATGGCTGGGGCAGCCAGTTGGGGTATTTTTTGGGAGGGTGGGGGTAGAGGGATGGAAAGTTATATTATATATATATGTATATAAATATGTCAAAAATAATTTTTTATACATATATATATTAATTTTACATATATGTGATTTATATATATATATACATGTATATAATTTTTTATAAATATTATATAGTATTTGATTTATATAAATATGTTATATATTTTATAAATATGAAATTATTTAGTTTTGATTGATAATTTCATATATATATATATATATATATATATTTATATATATAATTTTATAAATATTAAATAGTATTTAATTTATATAACTATGTTACATATTTCATAAATATAAAATTATTTAATTTTAGATTAAACAAAAATAAAAGAAATATATATTTTATATATGTATATAGATATGTTATAAATAATTTTGTATACATATATGTATTTGTATAATTTTTTATATAAATATAATTTTATATATACGTATGTATATGTAATTTTATAAATATTGTATAATATTTGATTTATATAAATATGTTATATGTTTTATAAGTATGAAAGTATTTAGTTTTGATAATTATATATATATATTAATGTATATATAATTTTATGATTATTAAATAGTATTTAATTTATATAAATATAAATAATTCAAGTAGTATAAATTTAAATAGTATTAGAATTATTTAATTTTAGATTAAAGAAAAGAAAAAGAAATATATACATTATATATATGTATAAAGATATGTTATAAATAATTTTGTATACATATGTGTATTTACTAGAAAGAAGGCCACCGGGCAAGGCGCGGTGCTGTGCTCATTTCATTAAATAAATAAATTTATTTTTATATATGATACTTTTTGGAGTTATAGACATCCAAAGAAAAATACAATAGGATAATTTTTTACGTAGAGTTTGATTTTATATGTGCAATCATGTCAAATTATTTTATAAAAAAATTATAAAATTTATCTTAAAATTTTTTTGTGAGGCAGAAATATTAGAGAATAAGATATAATATATATATATATATATATAAAGTTATCATTAAAAGGAAAAGAAATATCTACACATTAACATAGCATCGTAGCTCAAAATTATATATATAGTAACTTGTTTAAGCCATACATTGCATGCTTGCCTATATGGCAATCATATTCATAATCATAAGAATATAAAAAAAGAAATAGTTATGCTTGTTAATGATCTAATTTTTTGCAAGTGTCTAATCATTCAAAGTTAAACATTTTTCTATTTTTGAAGTGGATTTAGTTCATATTAAAAGAAATATACCCAACACCCATTTTGGTGATAATATATGTGCAATTAAATAAATTTGTAATTAATTTTAAGGGAAGTAGTAACAGTATTGTAAAATAGAGTCTAGAGAAAAACATCCTTAACAAAAAGTATCAAAAAACTTCTCCAACCTCATTTTCACCTCCATATGTTCATCCATAAAGTCAATTTTTATTTTTAAAAAAAATATTCAGTATATTTTTTCTAATAGGTTTGCTATTTATATAATGATTTTGTTTTTCTCTTTTTCAATCTTTCTCTAATAAGAATAATGATTAAAGCTCAAAACCTTTTTCTTGTTTTGCAATAATATTGAAATCTTCCATTAATAGACATGTTAAGTTTTTTATCAAGCACCAATGAATTGTAAGAAACATGAGCAAAAAAATGCTAAAAGTAACTACTTAAAAAGGATGGTACGAGCTCATATAAGGCGAGGAAGACCCATTAATTCAAGGTAGAGAGAGATTACACCAATTTGTATTACTTTAGTTTTTGAGGACTTTAAAAAATATATCTAGGTATCATCACTTGCGTAGTATCTTCCATTATCAAAGTCAACTTAATTAATCTTGTTGTTTTAACAAACACTCAAGTACTAATTTTACCAGTTCACTTGCTTTTGTTTTCTTTTGCTTTCATTGATTCATTTCCATCAATTGATTTTCTCAATATTTATCTAATCTTGAGCTGCAAAAGTTGAAATGTCCTTAATGAGCTCTCAGCATGCATTTATTTTATATTTAAGCTCATGGGAGAACTACCAGATATTGATATCTTCTTTACGACCTTACAAGACTATAGTGATAAGAGCATGTCTGTTAGTACTTAAAAAGCATACAAGCAATACACAATAAATAACATATCATTATTGGAGTGAGAAAATAGGATCACAAATATAAAAAACAGAGTAATAGAATTCAACTTCAAATAGTCTACAAAAAGAAAAAGAAAAAAACAAGAAAAATGAGTAAGGTTCTCACTAAATAAAATTAAGGTTAAATATGATCCTCATAATGACTACATAATATATCACCAAGTATAACATCAAATTACATATTCTATTCATAATGGTCACTAAAAAGAAAAAAGCTACAAATCTCTAGAACTGAGCTATCTTTAACCTCCCAAATGAGCACAAATGCTAGAATCGTCCTTCATAAAAGTACCAAAATCCTATTTTCGATGCCAAGGAACATGGCACGGCAACTTGCCATTACAAGTTCTTTATTACAATAATTCATTCTATTAGAGATGTTGTCATAAAAGTTTCAAGTTAGAGGACCATAGAAATTTCAAATCGGCAAGACAGGAGTATTGGAGTATTTAGAGACACTGAATTCCCTCTGCAGTTTATATATTGTTGCAATATAGCAGCATATTTGTACATTATCATCCCATGACTCCATAATTGACAGGCATACATGCAAGCTTTTTTTTTTTTTTTTTTTTGTGGCTAGGCTCTGTCATAACACTCTTGTGCCTTGTAGTCAGAGGCAAAATCTCAGTTAGATAAGTTCATGCATATGATGTGGGCGTATATATATATATATTTGAAAGAACTTAAATTTCATATCCAACTATCTAAATGATGAGCAAGGAAGTCTTACCAAGAATTAGGAATCCTCTTAACTTAAATTTTAATCTCTAGAAATTCTATCTCATATATTTTCCCCACCTTAAAATTATTAAATTATCTATCTCATGTATATGATATAAATCCCATAAGCTCCTAAAGGTCACACAAGAGTTTTAGTAGTTAGGAGCTCCATCATTGCTTATCCACTTGCTAAGATGGGTGCAAAAGTGGGTCAAGTCAATCCACATGGACTACCCACTTTCCGCAACTCCCATTAAGGAAAAGTTATGAATAAAAATTATATTGTCTACAAATCAAATCGGAAATTATCAATAATCACTTCCAACTCTGGTGCCAATAAAAACAATTCAAAGTAAGCTCAAGCCTCAAGCTAATCTCTTTTATCATACAATTTCTAAAATTACTAAAACAAAATACAAATTTTCATTTAATTTAATGACTGAAGACAAAAAATGAAAATGGGGACAAAAATATCAAACCTTCTTCTTCTCCATTTGCCAATAAGTTGCTCTTAATAAATTTTGAATCATCAAACCTAGAACGAGATGTTATTGAAGAGTTACTAATTGATCCATCATTTTTCTTCTGATATTGTGTTTTTATAAGCTCATCCTTAACTTACTGGAAGATATAAACAAATAAACACAAAGTTCAAATTGTTTATTCACAAAATTTGAAAATCCAGCACACCACACCAAAGGAAATTCCAAGAAGATTTGAACTTTTGCAAGAATCGGTACAATAAAGCCCATCGCAGTAATCTTTGGAAGTCCAATTTTTTTCAAAAAAGAATGTAAAGAAAAATCCAATGTTCAGGAAATCAAGTAATACAGTAATTTGTTATACTAAAAAAAAGTACGCCTCAACTTTGTGTATCCTTTCATACTCTATAAGTTCTCCCCCCAACCCTTTCTCCCTCTGGACACACACAAAATCAACAGAAGTTGGGAGAGAGAAGTTGAGAAGAAATTAGTCACCAATTAAATTGAATTGATACTTTAGAGCTGTTATACGATAAACTACTCAGTCATAACAACAATAGATTAAATATACATTCGACATGCTTTAATATTAGAAACAATAAAAAGCTATGTAGCATAGAAACCATATCTTCGGTAGTGGTGAAAATGCTAGAAATTAAAGAGATGATTTTTAAAGAATAAGCAGCTTTGATTGTATTTTCAATTGCTTTCATCTTTTCCAGTATCTACCCTTGAAAATAGATAGCGAAAATTGACATTAACTTGCAAAAATGTTTGTTTTTCAACCAAAAAAACTAACAATAATCATATTGATTTCATCAAAAATGACGGAAATCTCTACATATCTCTTGTTGTCTTTTTTTCTTCTCTAGTATGTCTTCCCTTCAGCGTCCATTACTCGTAGGTAGAATTTTGCATTCTTTTCCTTCTTGCTGTTTATAAAATATTATCATTCACTGTTAAAGACATCATTCAAGGGCATGGTCTATTAATTGCTAGCTAGCTTTGGGAACCAAAGTTTGAAGCTACTTGATTTTTACTCAGATTAAATACTATCTACATATCACACTAATAAATCTTTTCAAATAAATACTACACCAATTTTTTATAAGAAAGACATGGAAAGAATATATCAATCGAAAAAAAGAACATCATTTACCAAGAAAATCGTGTATAAGAGAGTTCATATCATATCATCTGACCTTTTTGAAGTAAATAGGTGCCTGCTTCACATGTCACGGGGATAAAGGTATGCACTCAACAAATAGTTCCAACACATCTAGTTGTTCTTATAGCTTTAGCCTGAGAATAAATCAAATATTTATTAGCATTCTCTAGAGGAAAGAAATTAAATTCAACCCTCGGAGGATGCACAGCCAAGTACTTCTCACTTCTTGAGTTATAACCGCTATCTTATTAGATTCAACAACTACTATACTATTCAAAATCCAAAAATCATTCTAACGGGGGGTTAGAAAATTTTTAGATATGTTCTTGAACTCATTCAAAATTGAGTGTAAACATTTAAATCTTTTTTGGAGTTCTATAAACTCAATCAAAAATTATGTAAGTTGCTAATTCGGGGGAAAAAAATCCTAATGTTTTTAACTACAAATTTCAACATTATTGATTTAAAATCAACATGTTGGAAGTATCAAGTTAGATGCTTGCAAGGAAATTGTAGTTTATCTATTACTTGAGAACTCAAATGAATTTATTAAGAAATAAATTATACTTATACTGGAATCAGTATTCATCCAAAAAAATCACAATTAAGTGGCTCTTGTGACGTGATTAATACTATGGGTTTAAGTAAGCCACGTTTGGACGGTAATTAAATTGAAAAAAAAAATTGAAGCTATTAGAGAAGAGGAAAAAGAGGGTGTTTTTGAGATTTTTTTTTTTTGGGGGGGGGGGGGGGGGGCTGCTTTAGGAAATCAGGATTTATTTTGACAAAGTTCCTTTACAAATGGACCTATAAGAATTCACTTGTCTTAATAATTTAAATAAATCAACTTGATTTGAGTGATCCTTTATTAAAAGCAAAACTGGCTAAAGGTATATCCATCGTATACTCTATAATTTATTTTTTCCTTCTGAAATATCAAATGACATAGAATGCTTAGAAGGGATATAATGAAATTCTTTGATTGCCTCTTTCCACAAAGCAAAGGTTCAAAATATGGAAGAAAGAAGTGGTTCCACCACTCTACCACCTAGCTAATTCTGAAACTTAGAAAGTGAAAAGATACAAAAAATTACGTGACACATTAGGACTCTTCACTAATAAAGTGTTAATTTATAGCCGACTAAAGAAGCATTTGTTATTTGGACTTGCCTGAAGTGCAGAAAAAGATGTCATTGCCAGAAAAGAAATTTCCTCCATCAAGGAACTTTAGAAATTAACCAAGGTCTACCACCAAATTGATATTAAATATGGAGTTCACAACTAAATACTTTTCTTATCAACCACCAGAACAAAATTATCTAAAGATACCTCTTCACGAACTGGAGTCAATCGCAGGTGTGAATAATTTCTCATGGCTTTTGGTGAATTAATATCTTCAGCCTCAGAACCAGACTTTGCAGTAGATGAATCACTACCTTTTAACTATTGCAAAAAATATATCTTCTTAAGAAAGGTATATAGATAGACCATGAGCCAAAAATGAAAAAAGACACAGCAGCCATACCATGGGGTAATGAGGCTTAGCATATATCACCTTTCCTTCACTATTGAGAACTTTAACAATTTGCTTGGAACGTCGTGCTTCACCATTAAGCACCACCTGCATCAGTAAGTACAACGACAAACTATCTTAATATTGAAATAAATTTTGTCAAGGAATACTTGTACCATTATGTTACACTCTAAGAATTATGTAATCAAGTTAAGTTAGGACCTTTATTATCTCTGTGTTCTTCCAAGGTCCTTTGTCAGAGCGAACGCAACCACCTTGATCTGCATAGGTACACGTTCCTCCCAAGAACTCTGGCAGATCACTACACAAGCACATAAAAACATGTTAAGCTCACTTAAACGGATTTAAATGATAGCAAGTTGCAAGTAAGAGGAAAAATTTCATATCTATCCACATCACTTGGCATCAATTATTTCAAGCAACTTGTTATGGTACTTATTTCCAAGAACTGATGACAGATTGCAGAGAAAGAGAGTATGGTATACGGCCTGCAATTTAACAGAGTAATACATAGCTTACAAATGATGAAAAGTGAGAACCATACATGAATCTCAGTAGCTGTCTTGGGATCTAACTTTGTGAAACAGTTGTCTTAATACGAGCCACTCGCATAATTCTACTGATCATATATATACAAATTCTGCAATGATATATTATCTAACTTTGATAACTTTCTCATATTATTCTTCTAAACTTTTTAATTAGTCACTCATTTGAGATCATAACTCAATATCCCACACATACGAATTTAGATTAGAGATGTTGCCAACCTAATCAAATATAAATATGTAAAATGCTAGAGACTTGCAGAAATGCTATCTAGCCAAATTATACAAGTGCAAACAATATCAAACTCTTTTGATTTCTATCATCCGAATTCCAAGATTTTCATGGAAGTCATCAACAAAGAAGCAAATTCAGATATTCGAGCACTAACTATACAATGTTATATCATTTCATCTTTACAAAATACAGAACAAAAGGAATCCAAATTATAGAAATATTCAAATTTCAGTAACAAATAAGTTCCTCATGATAATAAAACTAAGAAAAAATCTACAATACTTTTGTGCTATAGGAATCCAAATTACACATTCTTAAACTACCCTTTACAAAGTTGAAATCAAATGAGATGAGGCAGAGGTGATGGGCCGTAATCTCAATTCAACGACGGCTAAAACTGAAATTGGGAAAATTACCCGTAGCTGTAACAAAGCACAACAATTCCAAATGATTTCAAGTTCCATTTTTCAAACCTTGTGAAACAATCATGCATATATAATAGAATAAAAATATAATTGCTCAGACTAAGGAAACTGAGTTATGAAATCACAATTAAGACGTGAAGACCAAACACAATGTCTTTTCATTTCTCGCATATGAGACAGAAACCACATACACCTAAACTGTTGATCTGAACCAGACAATGCAACCCACAATTCAAAGCTTCGTCATAGCCCAAATCATAACTTCCCATAACATCTGGTAATCCCATTAATCAGAAACCGCAAATTTCAAAATTCTTGTTTCTTGAATTGAAACATGACCTCCCCTAAAATTTCAAAGCCCTCACGAGCCACTACAAGAAATCTAATAAATTCGAACCCACTGTCGCCGACCCTCAAAACCCACAAATTTGATATTCATCGCAGGCTGGACCATAACTTTCCACAATAAATCAATAATCTCGTGAATCAGAAACTATAGATTCCAAGGTTGTTATTTCTTGAATTGAAACATAACCTCCCAAAAAGTCCCACACACCACTAATGCTACCAATGGCAATGACTTCTTCTTAATCAAAGAGAATCGACATCAGAAATTATTTGAGATTAAAGAGAAAAAAGGACGAAACAAAACCTATATAATCTGGGTTTGCCTATTGGTGCAGAGGAAAAAATAGCCAAAAAAGAAAAATCGAAAAAAGCCATTTTCTTCTTACCAAAATAGGAAACGCCAAAATAATGTACAATAAAGGTAGCTCAAAGCACAAATCCAGCAAGTACCCAGGCCAAAAATGATGTCATTTTTTAGGTGAAATAGTGAAAAAAAGGAAAAACAATGCTCAGGCACGGAGGAATTGTAGACACGCACATTCGTGCTTATAATATATAGTGATGTAACTTTTTATATGTATATAATTATATATATATATGTATGTATATATAACTTTATAAATATTATATAGTATTCGATTTATATGAATATGCTATATATTTTATAAATATGAAATTATTTAGTTTTGATAATTATATATATATGTATGTCTATATAATTTTATAAATATTAAATAGTATTTAATTTATATAAGTATGTTATATATTTCATAAATATAAAATTTTGTAATTTTAATTAAATAAAAGAAAAAGAAATATATATTTTTATATATATGTATATAGGTATGTAATAAATAAATTTATATACATATATATATTATGCATATATGTATTTATATAATTATATATGTATATATATGTATGTATATATAATTTAATAAGTATTAGATAGTATTTAATTTATATAAATATGTTATGTATTTATAAATATAAAATTATTTAATTTAGATTAAATAAAAGGAAAAGAAAAACATAAAGATGTAAAATAATTATATACACATGGGTATTGCAACACCCCTAGAAATCTTATTAATGAATGGAATTTTATTAATATTATTTCTCTAAGTTTTTATTAAATTTTATTTAACTTTAAAAAGTTTTGGGGATCAAAACATAAATAGAAAATACTTAATTGAGCAACATCTTTAAGTTTTGGGGGGTCAAAGTGAGATTATTTTAGGTCAAATTGGTGAAAATAAAGCACCAACTAAGTTGGGATCTAATTAAAAGATAGCTAAAATTCTAAAGGACCTAATTGAAAGCAGCAATAAAATTATGGGGGTCAATTCACAATTTTTAAAAGATACCTTTAAGTATCAAATTTCTATTTTCCTCCCCATTTTCATTTATTCCTCACCGTTTACACCTTCTCTCTCTCTCTCTCGTGACCTCCTCCGACGTGCAACAAAAACCCAACACATTCCATACCATCTTACTCCTCTCAGCCCAAGAACTCGAAGATACTAAAATATTGTAGAACCAACTGGTGTAGTAGCCGAAAATAGAATTAGAAATCTTGGCCATGGCAGTGGTGATGGGTTTCTCCATTCCGGCGACTAAAGTTGGTGTTTAAGCCATGGGTTTTGTTGGGCTTAGCTCAAGGTTAGTGTAGGTGTCTTCAATTTTGGAAATAGGCCATCAGAGATAGCGACATTGAAGAAATTCTCCACGACAGCGAGTGGTTGCATTGAATGATCAGAGGAGAAATTAAAGACTTTCCCAGTGGCGAACCTTGAAATTGAGTTGGCATCTTGTTGGTTGAGCTAAGACGCATTGTTTGGTGGTTGGGGTGACTATCTCTGGCAGCAGCGGACAGCAGTAGCTGGTGGCGCAGCAGTAGTGCAGAGATAAAATCTTTTTCTCGTCATGAGGATCACACGCGTGAAAGCTAATTGTGGAAATTCTACTCCGATAACGAGATTTAGGTAAATGACTGAAGTTTGGTTGATTATATTGCATGTATATGTATATACGCGCCAATCTTTATAAAACCCTGTATAATCAGAAAGAATACACGATATGATCAGAAAAATCAAAACATGCATATACTTATATAAGTTAGTGGACCAGAATTTTTGCTATATCGCCTAATAATCTTGGTTAATTAGGTAATAAAAACTCTAATTTTATGTAACTGCGACCTAAGTGACAAACTTGGATTATTAACGATAATTGGGCTATTATAATCGATATTGCATGACATAATAAGATTAAAAGTTGGGTATGGGACTATGAATATATACATGTATATTGTACCATTTCATTTGTAAATCTTGTGATATGCCAAGAGTGAGGAATTAAGGTATGATTGATATATGTATATATGTATATGTTTTCCATGCTTGGACTTATTATATAGTTAGTGGACCCGGTTGTGACATATTATATGCTAGCTTGGATTAATTAAGTGTATTAAAGTATGTAAACCCCAACTTGAGGATTTAAATAATTTGGACCTAAGTATTTACATTGAGGTCAATCTTGTTGAATGTGCTATTGTTGTTAATTTGAGATGACGTATGAGGAATTATATGTTTAGGGACTAGATTACATTCTATTATTGGAATTGAAACAACCCCATATCTATTTCTATAGTGATTGACTAAATTAGCGCATTTCGTACTAATAGAATTGACCGAACCTTAATTATCGTATTAGTTGGTTAATTGGAGATTTTGGAACTATTAATAGCATGATTATGCGTATTAAGAATCAAAGGAGGATTTTAATGGTAAAAATACCCTTTTATCGAGGTGACAAAGAAGTAGATCCTGCCGACCAATAAGATTGCTGACTGTGGTTGCTTTATTAGAGAACTACAAATGTGAGGGTCTGCTACTCTGGTACTTTCTCATACCTGTCTGTTATCGTGATGAACCCCTGTGAGGGTTTCTGTTTAACTTGATTCTGAAACTTATTGATTATCAATTGTTGAATTTCGTGACTTACCTGCATTCTTGGATGTTATTATGTGTTTGAACCCGTTCTGGTGCCCAGAACTTTCTTTACATTGTCAGATTTCTATCCCTTATACCCCAACCTTGCCGACTAACCCTATGTTCTTGATATCTATGAAAATAATATTTGAAAGGGTCTAGTAGACCTATTTGTGCTATAAGTTCTCTTAAATTATTCCTGTACCTTGTTTATTGGAATAGGCCTTGCTAGCCGTTATTGAAAAATGTTATGCCTTGTAAATTGCAAATCTAGTAAAGTTCCAAAATGTTCATGTTATTGCTTTAAAAGTTAAATTGATATATGTTGGCATTATATCATTCAACCCATGGAGACGCCCTTGGGAAGTTCACCCGGAAGGACGCCATAGGAAGTTGGGCCTAGGGCTAGGTCCCGATACGGACTGACGATGACAGATCTCTCAACTAGTACCTATCTACGATCCTAACTTACAAGTAGCTGGAGGTAGCGGACTGTGAGTGGTGGGATCGGGCATGCCATCGACCATTCTATAAAAATAAGTTGTTACACGCCGAGCTGTGTGCTCGAGCAAATGGAGAGATAAGGAGAAATATCTCAAGTTCAAGTTAAATGCTTTTGTAAAGTTATCTTGTATTCATCAAGGAGCAATAAGGAAGGATGTTAATAGGCCAGCTAATTGTTTACATGTTTCAAGTTTTTATGACTCTAATTCTAATTTTTGTCAATCATGAATTAATTATCTGATTTATTATCAATGACCTTATTTATTACCATTGAAATTCAACATTTTCCCTCTATCTCCTGTTATGTGTTTCCCTCACTAAGTCCTTCAGACTCACCCTCTTACTATTCTTTATTCTTTTCCTAGATGGGTCCAAGTGAGAAGCAGGGGCTCATGCTTTGGTTGGAAGTCATTTTGTAATAGATTAGGGCCACGTTTGATTTTGTAGATAAGATAATAGCCGAGACTGTATTAGCACACCTTACTACAAGAGATTAGAGTTTTAATGGTTTGTTTGATACGTTTCTTTGCAGGCACTTATTATGCACCTCCCATAATCTGATGTCTATGTTTGATACCCCTTAGTAAATTTTATTTTTATTTTTTGTCCTCCGTCCACTGGTTAATTCTTGGTACTTTGTCTTATTTTCAAAACCTAATAATCCCAAAACCCGACTAATTTCAGAAAACCTAAATTCAATCAGAACTTTCCTTACCTGAGGTGAAGGTGGCAAGAAACTGCGTCTTTGGAGCAAGCAATCAGACTACATCAGTTATTAGAGTAGCAAAAGCCATCTCTGATCTGGGCGTCTGTGAATGAAACTTTTTACAACCCAAATTTTCGGTACTTTGCTCGATTTTTGGCAACTATGTCTGATTTTTTTATGGTGACGGGCTGGGCTCTTGTCTTGCGTTGACAAGAGAAGTGGGAAATATTTTTTTGGGGACAAAATTGGCATATCAGATGAACAGTGTATGCACAGCTTGCCCAAGATCTGATAGTCGCGACCTTAGACACACTACATCAATAGTGCTTAATGTCGTGAACAGGAATAAGCCTTTGCTATTAACATTTCGGGCTCGACATTTCTATTGCGGATATCAAATGTGAGATTAACTCAGATTAGCCCAGCTCGTAATGTATAATAGGCGAAATTAAAACGTGGCCTAGGTGCTATGATTGTAAATATAGTCTACACCTGATCGAGACAACTATCTAAGAGATGCTATGAAGATGTTTGTATGAAACCTAAGATACTTGGTTGTACATATTATGCTATGGAGTGATATTTTGGTTTAGTGCAAGTTTTTTTTTTTTCCTTTGAGTTGGTTAAATTCTTGATTTTCCAGTTATTATTTAATTTATATTTGAAGCTTGAATTGATGGTACCTTTGCTTATGGGTCATCTCGAGTGGGGGCGCTACAAGTATTTTCATCCATGTAATGAAAAATTCAACTAAAATAGACGGAAGGAGGCATCATGCCACAATTTAAGAACATAAGGCGGTATTTTAATTTTTTTTTTTTATCATAGAAAGGTAAACCGCTCATTTCACATTTCACAAGGGGTAAAAAGATTTTAGCCCCATGATAACCTTTAGGTCATGACCTATTCATCCTACTCGAATCATTCAAAGATTGACCATTATTGTCCTTTTTTGCCATTCCCACTTATTGATAAAGTTTCCAAGCATGCCACCTTTTCGATAAGAGCGGGGAGAAAGAGGGCATATACATAAGGTCACATGAGAAGTACACAATGATAAGCAAGCATTTAAAAAAAGAGAAACTTTCATTAAAATTAAGGGAAATCTTACAAAAATTAAGATCCTAAAGTAAAAGTTATTACAAAATGGGAGAATTCATGATCCCCTGCCAGTTCTCATGATTGAAGGGGGGCCAGCCACGTCGAGCTCTTTATCAATAAAGTCATCTTCTAGAATTAGGGGGTCCTTGTGCTTCATTTTCACCTTTCCAAACCCAATCCTCTAAGAGTTCGTCGACGAGTAGAGGGACAAAGTTATGCTTACTCTACTTAAAGAATTCGACATAATCTCCACCAGAATATGGATGTGGCTGGAGATTGTCGTCAAGTATGATGTCAAGCTTCGACTTATCATAATCGTCCCCTGAAACCCTCAGCTGGTATAAAGCCCTCTAATACCCTCACTTGACATCATCTGTAGCGCCCCTACTCAGGATTACCCTTAAGCGGAGATGCCACCAATTCAATCTTGAAATC